>OY282560.1:363020226-364270226 GCA_958295665.1 Tipula vernalis
CTTGATAGAGATGTTTGCAAAAAACACCATCGCTCGCTCCCATGTCTATTTACTTCAACTAAATTTCATTGTTTATGTCTTTAAAACCATAACCAGCTATCTTTTGTCCCGGTCGATGCCAATAGAAAATGAAACCTGGGTTAACTCAGATTTATATGCATGGAAAACTGGAAACGCTTAACTCGAAAGAGATCCTGCAGGTGAATTCCTATTTAGAATACAGTGTATGTAATTTGAAGTTACTGGATAGGCCCAAAAAGCCAATTAACAATAGTTACTTTTTAATTAAACTAATTTATGATGATTAAATAACGATTAGCTACACCAAAAAATTAACATTGGTGCATGAAAAAATTCGTACATAAAAACAATAAATCTTGCATAAAATTTTACGACGAAAAATTAATTTTTTGTTCAGCAATTTTGTACATAAAAATAATATGCCGAGAGCTGAAGAATTGTAAGATTCAAAATTTTAAAAAGCGGGATTTTAATTTTTTCCCCTGAACAATCAATTATTTTGATGGTAAAATTTTGTGCACAATTGAAAGTCGTCAATTTTTAAATTTTTTTGTCAAATACTCTTCTGCATTTGAAAATATCTGGTCATCCTAAATATACTCGTATGAACATGTTAAAAAACTCATGTTAAATTTCATGCAGTAGGCCTGAATGTTTTAATGAAATTTTATGTCTGAATGAACTAACCGACTATTTGGAAAAGTCGAAAATTTAGCCAAACAAATTGATTTTTAGACAAACTTAGAGGGATCTAAATATTTATATGTTTTTCAAGACATTTCCCACATCCAGTAATATCAATAAAATAAGAAATATCAATGTCAATTTACGACAAAAACGAGACGCACCCACAACAAATTCGTGAATTTCTGTCATTCGAGAATGTTTTTCTTCTATTTGGTTATGACATTTATTGAAGATATATCTGTATATAAATTGTGTTATTAAAACAATTATTGCGATAAAATACATACATAGCATATAAATGTATTTATATGCTATAGAAGTTAATAATCGAAAATCAAACAAAATAGCCACTCGCACTCTGAAACATAACAGGGCAGAATCGAACGCAAAATGTTCAATTTTAGACATTTAATTGGCAATCAAAAAGCACATTTCATCTTGCTGATTAAACATTTTTGGCAACTTACTCTCCTTGACGCATTTGACCAAAAACACTATAAAACCTGTAAATTTGTATGATTCCGTATTCCGTTCAAAATGCTATTGTTAGATTTGTATATAAAAATTTTAAATAGCGCAATGAAAACAGCATAATAACAGTTTTCATACATATGACGATGATCATCAATTTTTAATCTATAAAGTACTTAAATTTTTATACCCAAAATTTAAAATAAGCGAGAACAAATTTATACCAACGAAAGGCCTGATATTTATTTACATAACGACATTTTTTTATGCTAAATAAAAATGTATATGTACAAAATGAATATAGACATTCTTATCACATCGTTTTATTCAAAATGTATATTTTTCATGCTCAAAGTTGATGTACAGCAAAGCTACACTAAGCTTGGTCCTTGTAACCTTAAGGGTAAATTATAACTTTTGTATTTTTTTTTTTAGTCTATACAAACAAACCATAAAAAAAATGTATCCAAGCAAAAGTTAATTTATTGGGTAGTCTTTCTCAGAAAATTACCATAAATAGCAACCAAAGGTTTACTGATGTGGAAAACTCGTTTTTGGAAAGTGAACTTTTCGTTTTCCTATATACTAATGAATGTACGGGTATGACATGCTCGATGTATAATATCGCAATAGAAAATAATAAATTAATTTTCAATGGAAATGTATCTGCAGGGAATTGGGAAACTATAAATTTTGCATCAAATAATAAAAATTGCTTCATAATATTTATGCTGATAAAATTCGTGTCAATCTACGTGATTAATATTTATGTTATGTATTTGTTCTTGGTTTATGTACTCTTACTTCAACAAGAGGCCCAATTCAAAATTACATTTACATAATAAATAATCATCTCGTTCTATCTGATTTAATGTAATACTGATTTTCTTGGAAATATTTGTGTTACAAACGGTGAACATCCAAAAATGCGATAAATAAGATACGATTCGAAATAAATATTTAATTAAATTAAAAATGACAGACAGATACAAACAGAAATACACTAAAAACGACCAACTTTTCTTTATTACTCAACTAATAAAGTATGTATGTATAACTAACTAGTCTAATCAAATAATAACAGATGTTTGTGGTAAACAAAAGGATTTGTTTATTTTTTAAATAAAGCAAATTTAATTATTATTCGCCTTGTGGAATGTAAAATAGAATTGTTTAATTATAATAATTATGCTCGTATATATGCTGATGACAGACGATATATTTGTACATATTACTTCTGTCACAAAAGCATAAAAGTTTCATTAATTATGTATAAACATATTATGCTGCTTGTTTTAAGCTTACAAATAAATATTTAAGGTTTCTGGAGAAAGCATTTCATGAACAAGAAATTTTAGTAATCTCAAACATAAACATTTATAGAGCAAAAACAACGTGCAGCAAGCCGGAGGCAATCTAAAAAAGGTCGATTTGTTTCATGCTTTCGATACTGAATATAAGTACCATGCTCAAGGTGGTCTCAAATTTTTGAAAGCTGGAAGACAGAAACTTCAAAACTAAAGTAATCCCGCTTATAGACTTTTATCTCATTTTGATTCTTTTTTAAATTCTGTAAAGCATTGTGTTAACCCTTTGTGGACTGAATTATTATTTTTTTTTTTTTAAAACATGAGTTTTGGGGTGAGATAATAAACTACGAATAGGTAAATAAAAAATCTAAATTCAAATTTATTTGAAGGGTCCAGCACAATAGATCTTTTAGGTCGCAGTGCGAAGTGGCTGATCGCCCGCATGGCCCTCCAATAATAATAATAATACTTAAATATTGCATAGAATTAGAAGCAATTTCAAAGCGATGAAATTGTGAAGAAATTTGATTATCTAAAATTCGAGTGGAATTCGAAATTAATTTTAACCTTTGAAACCTTTGAAAAAAAATTGGGTGGAATTATTTGGCCTATATAGAACGAGTTAACTTTGAACAACATCTTGAAAATATTGAATTTAAAGCTTGAGTGAATTCAGTATTGTAAGTGTGCAATAACATAAGCGAATAGCGGACCAAATAATATGCGGATTCAAAACATGAGTGCAAAAAATTTAAGCTTTAGTGAAATTTTTTCAAAGTTGGTTATAACTACATTATTAGGAAAGTACAGTCTTCTAGATTGAGTTTAGTCTCAAGTTCGAAAGCAAGTTACTCCTGAAGGTCGATACGTAAATTTAAATTTAAAAAATGAAGTAAAAAAATATTATAGACTAATGAAATGAGTCGAATTTATTTAATTACACATTGGATAGAATTAGAAACGATTTCAATGATTAAATTGCGTAAAAATTTAAAATATTATCTAAAATTCGAGTGGAATTGGAAATTAATTTTGAAGAACTTTAAAATCATTGCTAATTATCAACAGTTTTACAAAAATTTGGGTTGAATGAGAAGATGGAATTTGAAGCACGGGTGAAATGTGTATCGAAATATTCAAATTAAGTGGAATTTGAGTAACACATATACAAATAAGTTTTTTTGATAAGAATTCAAATGTTGATACATATTTGGTGTTCCATTTTTATTTTTTTTTCAATTTTGCAACCATTTTTCGAGAAGTAAGCACAAATATTTGTTAAAGCAATTTCTTATTTGACGTCAATAAAAAAAAAAACAACTTTTGGCTGAAACTTTTTTTATTTTCATTTTTCACAAAGTAAATTGACGTTGATGTATGTTACTTCAAGGTCATCCAGAATAATTTACTCTGTTTCTCCCCAAAAAACATTGCAATACGATACTCTTATGAAACTACATTATGTACGATACTAATAGCTCCCACCATAATTTTACTGATTATACACAGTTACTAATTGCAACAAATAATCATAAATATTATTAATTTTGCTTATTGCTATTTCCAATTTACTATCTAAATACCTCTAAATTATATTTGACACATAAATTTATTGTCATTATGGTAAACATTATCACCTATTGACACAGACAGGGTATGCATCACAGCAGGGGAAAAAGAGAGCAAGCATAAATTTTATCGCAAGCATCCGAAATACATAATTAATTAAAAAAATTAATTTATGTATGGTATATACATAAAGTTTAATCAGCCAAACCAAAAATTTGTTTACAATTAAATTAATGGGCAACATTTTAACACATAAAAATTGAAATGTTGGGAAAATAATTTTCCGAATCGTAAAAATTGTTTAATGTACATTTTTCATCCGCCTATTATAAAAGAAAGGAAAACCTCTAATACAAAATGATTTTCTTATTGCTGCAGATTTTTTTTTTTTTTTATCACTCACTACGATAATGGGTTTTGCCGTTGTCTCATTTTATTTCCACACCCGTCGTACTCAAATTTTGGATTTTTTTTTAGTGAACTGAGGGGGTACATACATATTACACTTTACTCAAATTACCATGATTTATATACTCGTGTTCGTCGTAAATATAAAAAGGGTATATTATATTCTCCGTACTCAGTACTATGTAATTTACAATACAATGTATGTATACACACATATGTATGTATGTACAATCTAATTCTAGTGAATTATAAATAAATTTATGTACTAAAAAATGATTCGATGTCTGTGATGTTCTTAGAAAATATAGGGTTTAAACTTGTATGGATTTTATTTGAGATGATATTCTATGTAACATGCATAATACACCCACAATTACTAAAGGAAAGCGATTTTATGTTTTTATACGATCGGAGTAATTAGAATTTGATAAAAGGATTTTGTGTTAGATTTTAATTCCTTCCTTTATTATGTTTTAATTGTTTCCTTTATATCCGTTGACTCCATTTTGCTTTGTACACCCTTATATAATAATACTCTTGGCGGTTTGATATACAAATTTGAAAAGTTTTGATCTTCTTAAAAGTATTTATTTCAGTTGCAGTATGAACAATTTTCTACACCATCACTGTTATAAGATGTAACATAATAGTAGAATAAACTGAAAAATAATTTGTATATACTATTATGACACTCATGTATCATGTCTCTGCTCTTTCCTTAATCTTCTTGAAGGGGAGATATGATTTGGGGGCGGGAGTCTAACAATGAATTTAAACTGTACAAATAAAAATTAATTTTGATACTCAACTAAGATTTTTTTGGTGGCTGTAAATTTTACAACTTTAAAGAATGATGTGTTTCATTTTTTTAATCAAGGGTGCGATTGCCAATTATGTAAGCATTTCGAGTTTCGAGTTATGAGAAACGTGATTATGTGTAGACATTACGAGTTCTCGTAATTGCGACTTGTTGTTTTACTCGTACAACTTTTTGAGTTCAACAGACAACTCGTAATGATTAAAAAGATTCTTTTTAAAGAACATGAGGACCACGAAACTCTTTCCCACGTCGAAAGATAAAGCCAAGCAACTTAAGTGCTTTAGCACAAGTGACAGATATGTATATGCATATCAAACTTAAGATTTGAATTAAATAAAACACCTAAATCAGAGACCTCATGAACCCTTTCGAATTTAACACCATTAATATTATAGGGAAAGTGAATTTGGTTAATTTTTCTCGTAAATGAAATCACAACACATTTCGTAATGTTTAGTTTTAAGTTATTAAGATTGGACCAAGTCAAAAGTTTATCTAAGTCAAACTGAAGCCTAGAGCAGTCTGTTTGAGTAATGATATGAGTGAAAATTTTTAAATCATCAGCATATAATAAATACTGACACGACAAAATATTGGGCAAATCATTAATAAATAATAGAAATAAAAGGGGACCAAGTGTGGAACCCTGACGCACACCAGATTTAGCCACAATTTCCCTTGATACAAAACCATTAAATTTTACTTGCTGTACACGTTCAGAGAGGTATGAACACAGCCATTTCAAAATTTGCTCAGAGAGTCCCATTTTAACACATTTATCTAATAAAATATTATGGGATACTTTATCAAATGCTTTCTCAAAGTCAGTATAAACACAGTCAACTTGCCCACCCATATCGACACTGCTGAAAATACAATTAGAGAAATCAATCAAATTGGTGGTTGTGGAACGTTTAGGAAAAAAAAACATGTTGGGACGTATTAATTATATGTTTAACTTCATTGAAGATTATTGCATATATCAGTTTCTCAAAAATTTTGCTAAAACTATTTAAAATTGAGATGGGCCTATAATTTTTTATATTACTCGCATCAAGTTTTTTGAAAACTGGAACTAAATAATCTATTTTCCACTGATGGGGAAGGAAATACACCATTTTTTAACGATAAGTTAAATAACCTAGTTAACGGTTTGGTTAGCTGAGATTTGAGTTGGTAAATAAAATAATTAGAGATATTATCTGAGCCAACACCTCTCTTCGTATTCAATGTTGATAGAACTTTGAATACATCTTGCTCGGATATTAAATCAACAGAATAATTTATATTATAATTGTTATAAACAACATCACAAAATTGATCAGTTGAGTCATACACCGATTCAAAATGATCAGCAAATAAATTACAAATTTGAAGTGGACTAGTAGATTCAACATCACCTAGTTTCATACATGATGGGTATAGTGATTTATTTGTACGAGCCTGAGAATAGATCCAAATTAACTTGGGATCTTTCTTTATGTGACTTTCGATATACTTTGTGTAATTAAAATAACATTTAAGGATTTCCAATTTTACAGTCTTACGCAGTTTGGAAAATATCGCGTAGTCATTGGGAAACTTAAATTTGCGATACCGATCGTGATAGTTTTGCTTTAACTTAACTAACTTAAGTTTTGAGTGAAGTTATTTCAATTTTTTCCATTCAGGTTTTGAATCCGCATATTTTTTGGTCCGTATACAATTTAAACATACATTGCGCTCTCAACTGACAACGCAAATACTGATGTTATATTTTAACAGATTTCGGATGTTTGTTTGTTTTTTCTATCTCTGCAATCTCTTTTGAGGCTTAACAATCCCAACTCTTTCGCAGTTCGCTTTTTACGTCCTATCTTATACGCAGTAGCCAAGTCGAGGACGTACGGACCCGTTTTTGTTTAAACAACCTGCGCACATTGCATTGCTTCATGTCGGCCTATAGTGCTGACATGAAAGGTGGGTCGGCCCATGGATTCCGCACTCTCAACAGGGGGTCATAGATGTGTTCATCTTTATCATCAATCCTAATCAGATGATGAAAAATCCCATTTGAACCCCCGCCCGATAGGGATTCGAACCCGCTACCTCCCGATCTAACCGCCGTAGCAGCTTTAAACACTGCGCCACCGGTCGTTTTCCAAATTCCACTCAAATTTTAGATAGTATTTTAAATTTCTACGCAATTTGAGCATTTTGAAAGTGTTTCTAATTTTACAAAATATTTTAAGCAAACTTCACTCATAATTATTTATTTTTTTTTCCTTTTTGCTTCAATTTTTTAAAGCCTTCTCAAGTGTCTATACCTTCAGAAGTTAGTGTTCAACTTTGAAAAAATTCCACACGAGTTTGGGGTGAATTTATTTCAATTCCACTCATGTGTTGAATCCGCATACTTTTTGACCCACATAGAATTTAAACTTATATTGCACACTCTCAACATACCCATTGTTCAAAATTAACTCAAGCTAACGCCATATTCTTTCAAATTGACGCAAATTCCACCCACATTTTTGTAAAAATGTTAAGTCATACTTTAACAGATTTTAAAAGTTAAAATTAATTTAGGATTTCACTCGAATTTTAGACAATATTCTAAACTTCAACACTATTTCGTCACTTTGAGATCGTTTCTAAATCTATGCAATATTTAAGTGAAATTTACTCATAACTGTCTATTTAAACATACATATATATTGCATTCTTAAGATACTCATTTTACTCAAGTTTCAAATTCTATCTTTTCAAGGTGGTGCTGAAAGTTAAATTGATCTATAATTTAAGATGAAATAAGATTTGATTTTTTTTTTTAAATATTTTGTCTATTTTACCAGATCATGATTGTGCTGCAGTTTACTGTGCGATTAGTGATTTCTAAGTTAAAAATCGGAATTGTAGAGTGGTTTAGTTAAGTGGCGATGAGTTGATTGATGTTAAACATTTTTTTGGGCATACATTTTTTAAATGGTCACGATGAAGATGTTAAGGTACGTACAGGGTCCTCAAATCACATACCAAACGATAGGGAATTGAATGAACTTTCGTTTATATTTTCTTTCAGGACGGCTGAATGGTTAACACTTTTTTTAGAAAAACATTATAACATGACTCACCAAATACCGATTGTAATGTAATTTAATTTAAATTCAACATTCAAGCGATTCGGTAAATTGAATATGCAGGCGCTTGAAGTATTATAAGTAGTGCATCATCGCTTTGGCGACCTCTAAATGAATTGTTAAGCCAAAAATTTCACATTTCTGTATAGTTCTATTTAGAAATTGCGAAATTCTACACGCGCTAAAATTATTATGATTTTTTAAAATAAATTATTCAAAATAAGTTTTTTTTAATAAATCATTATTTAAATTAAAACAATTTTGAACCAAACCACAACCATATAGCAAATTTGATTCCTCCTTGAATCGTTTATTCAATACGAGTTGATTATATAGGCGCAACACAATGATGAATATGTCATCAATAATGTAGCAGATTTTAAATCTTATCTTTGGAAATCAATTCATGAAGCTTTGGGCTAAATTTGATTATGCCAAGAATTGAAGAAAATTTGACATTTAACATTATTTTTTGTTTTTCTTCAATTTCTTAGAATAATTCTATATAAATGCAAACGGCAATTATAAAATTGTGCGGCTCTATGATTTCCAACAGCGCCCACCCGCCTCTGATATACCCTTCAACCGTATTTGATTGCGGGTTGCCAAAATATTACCATTTCTCCAATTATTTTATTTTGGTGTGTGTATATATAACGAAAACCAATAATACAAGAAAAATCATCGCATCTTTTCTAGGTATTAAAACTCCCTTCTGAATTTCTAGGCACAATAAAGAAACGTACTTTTATTTATATTTTGTTCCACCAACGTAGATACGAAAAAATATTCAACCTCCACACCAGTTAATAAAACATACAGTTACCCAGAAAAATCTGATCCTAACATAATTTTTAAACGAACAAATAAAATAAGAAAGCAACATATCCATTATACATAAATGTACAGCTAAAGGCTTATTGGGTATTTAATTCCCGAAGAACACGTCATGCTTTGATATAGAAACGAAAAGTTAAACTTTTACTTACATCGACTTAGCATAATTGTTCTGTAGCTGTAAGCTTCAATTTTATGAGTATCTTGTTATTGTTTATACCTACCTTGAGTGTATATTTTGCTAAACAAAAATATCCGTATATCAAACCGAAAAGGTTAAAGCTTGAATATATAATTGTAAGTCTAAAATATAAAAAAGGACTGTTACGGGGATTTGATCTAAATTTATTCTCTTTTTATGTACTTGCCGTTGAAATTAACTACCGCTCGTATGTACGTATATTTGTAACAATGATTTGACCCGACTTTACGATTATTGTTTAATTTAATTTATTTTTCGCAAATGTGACAGATTTTTTTCACCGTCGTAATCATAATGTGATATGACTTTGATGGATTTTTCGAATTTACACAATAAATTTGGCTATAAAAATGCTAAAGAATTGATTGATTTGGATATTTTGGATAAAACGAGAATAAATTGGTATAGGTAGACATTTCTTGATTAATGCGTTAACTAATCGGTAATAGAGGGATTAGAGGGTAATTTTGTGATATTCGCCATTTCGATTTTCTTAATACTTAAAGCTCCTTAAAATTTGGTTCGTGAGATTGTTTAGCAGAATATATGACATGGGGACTAAACTGAGGAATTCTATTTTTGTAGTTGTGCTAAATAAAATGAAAGAAAAATTTAATAATAACAAATCATCTACACCTTCTTCCTTCTTACAATCCATTTCATTTAAAAAAATTATTCAACGAATGAATAGTGAATGACAAAAGTCATATTTCCTACACAAATCTGCTGTATAATGCCTTAAAAAAGGCATACGTCATTTTCTACAGTTCAAAACTTGTAAAATTGCAAGCTCATAAAAATAAGCTTTGTTTTTTACAAGTTTTCAGGTCTTATTTTTTAGGAATCAGGGTGCTGGTATACAGCACTTTTTCTTAATTAAAATCTCACTAATTCTAAATTCTAACAGAAATACGATCTCAAAAACGTCATAAAATTTTCGAATTCAGATACATCGAAAATATTTGTTGTGAAAGATCGGTTACTGTCACCGTGACACAATTGGATGACATGATTGACTTGTGGGACATATCGCGGTTAAAGCACCACAACCGCTTTACTGAATCCGTGTGTGTGGTTCGAGATGTTGGAACGACAGTTCTTTATTGCTGGCATTAGGCAAGAAGCCACAAAATTTTTCCACGAAGTCAGTGCACTTGATGGAACAAGGGAAGTTATCCTTATACCATGTTTAAGCAGGAGATTTTTAAGGTACTAGGTGAGTCGGACAAGTCCAAATTGCATAATTTGGCGCACGGATTATCTTTGAGCAATTCAAAATCGGGTTGCAAGCACCATCGACTGTTTGCTGCTAATTCTGGTGGATCAATTGCGCCATACAAATAATTGCTCTGCCACAAAATAAACACCATTCGGGAATTTTTAATTAATACTGGGATCGATATATCAAAATTCCGAAAAAGAGTCGGAGGTGGAAGCAGATTTCAATATGTACGCTGCTAACGGTACACCCATTAAACCATTTGGCATGCATACGATAAATACCAATATCGGTTTGAGATGTGTTTTTACCTCTACGCTTATAGTAACTAACGTAACGACACCTATTTTGGGCGTACATTTTCTTTGCAGTACCGGATTAATCGTGAATAATAAATAGCGTCGAGTTATCGACGCATTGGATTGGCATACCTACATCTTTGTGATTGGTGTCCTTACGACTACCCAAGCTCCAACTTTGTCTGTCTTGAATAAAGGTACTATCGACCCAGATATTTCAAATTTGTTGATGAAATTTGAATCCATTACTCACGAAACTTTTGCCACCGGGCAACACTACTTACTAAATACTTAACTTACTAAACGCCCACCTATATTTCATGGAAAGTACGTCGTTTAGCTCCGGATAAATTGCAAATCGCGAAAACTCACTTCAAATCCGTGGCGCCTTAAGATATTTACCGGTCCAGCAGTAGTGCTTGGTCATTTACCTTGCACTTAGTGCAAAAAAAGAATGGCGAATGGCAGCTCTGTGGTGACTATATCCCATACAATTCTTGCAGGACTTTTTCTACCAACAAGTAGGATGCTTCATTTTTCTACATTAAATGTGATTCGTCCGTAATATCAAATTCCTATAGAACCGTAGAACATACCCAAGACCGCTATAGCAATTCTGCAGGGAGACTTTCGAACTGCGTAACGCCGCTCATAGTCATTTCAGCGTCTTATTAATTCTGTACTATCAGGGTTTCCATTTTTATTCACCTATCTGGATGATATTCTTATTGTATCGAATCGCGGGACGAGCATTTGAAACACATATCTGTGGTAGTTCAGCGGTTAGCGAATTATGAATTGATATCAATGTAGATAAATGTATTTTTTGAAGCACGAGATACGATTCCTAGGTCATAAAGTGATCGCTAAGCGTATGTTGCCTTGCCCAGATCGAGTTCTGTCCATTCCTCATTAAGAACGCCTAACTTAAAACGAGTTCTGTGAATGATTGATTTGTATCGCGTAGATTCATCCCAACTGCAGCACAGGATCAAGCAGTATTGAATGATTTTTCGAAGGGTTATCGAAAAAAATAGCAAAGCTCGTTTTATTTGGTCTGAGCAAGCAAGCGAAGCATTCGAAACTTGTAATCCTAAGTTGTCAGAGGTTGCCGTTTAGCACATCCTCTTATGGCAACTTGGTTTAACAGTGGGTCGATCATGGTTGGCATGGATCATGGTTGTTTCCAGCACAAGTACAGCGCTTACGATCGGGAGCTGTTGGCTGCCTATTTAGGCTTTGACATTTCAAATATTTTTTAGAGGGACGATCATTTGCTTTATTTATGGATCATTAACCATTGATATTTGCGTTTAAAAGAATTCCGGAGAAGGCAACATCGTGGCAATATAGACAGTTGGATTATATAAGTCAGTTCACTACTGACGTGCAATATCAATCTGGTGCAAATAATGTGGTTGCCATTGCCAATGCAGTTTCGCGGCTAGATCAGATCAACCGAGTCTGTAGATTACTCGTAGATCTCGAATATACAAAACACCGATCAAGAATTAGCTGAGTTGATTACCGATGATAATTCCGCATTAAAATTTCGGAAATGTCCGATTCATTTTAGTTCCGATAAGACTTTGTATTGCGTCGTTTCTTTCTTACAAAAAAACCCAAGCCATTTAATACTGCTGTAACGAAAACAAGTTATAGACGCTTTTCGTACCTTAGCACAAGAAAAAATTTGTTCGAATTATTTTCTATAAAACAGGGTGGTAATTGTTTTTAATAAAATATAAATATAAAGTGAAGTTTGAAAATTGTTTACCCCTCGCATGTATAGCCTGGTCGCTTCAGCGATATAAAGAAAAAACAAATTCACCCGTGTCGAACACCCAACACATTTGCCAGATTTGGCTCCCAGTGACTTCTATCTGTTCCGAAACCAAAAACAATTCTTACATGGAAAGCGTTTTTTGTCGAACGAAGAAGCTGTAGCAACCTTAAAAGGCTATTTTGCAGATCTTTCGGAAGGGGATAATTCACGCATTTCCGCGATGCGATAAATTTATTGGAGAGCTGTTGGACAACGTGTATATTGAATCGTTAGGACACTACATTGAATAATAAAACAAAATCCATTCTAAAAAACACGCTTTTTCATGTTTTAGGCTAGAAACTTTCACACAACCTGTATAACAGATAAAAAACCCGCTTTTCATTTTGAATATATTGTAACCGACGCGAAAATAAGATACATATAAATCGCATAATTTGGTCTGTTCACGATTTGAAAAATATGCATCGCAAACGTATCGCACAATTTGTTCTATTTACGATACGCCAAAAATTCTAATTATCATGGGACGTAGGATTCGTAAACGATGTTTTATATGAACACTAAACATCATTTTCATATCACAAACGAATCGCTTTGTTTGGAGGATATGCACTAAACGTCAAAATTCATTCAAGGTTTGAATTTTTCGTATAGGTTAACCCAAAAAAAAAAAGAAAAATAATTTCCCTTCTCAATATTTGACCGTGTACAGTTTTATTTTTATTCGAATTCAAACATTTCAATGTAGGTTAAGCGTATTTAGGAATAGGAACCAAAATGGTAGAACAAAAACTAATGCGGCATACGCATTTAATCGATTGTAAGTGAAACCCAGACAATATTTCTTGATTTGTAATTCAATAAAAATTTCGCGGAATATACAGAATTTGTTGAAAAGTAGCAAGTACCCTTAAAGAGTTATACAGAGCGTGAAGTCTAAATTTTTAAATTGTAATACCTTTCATATTAGTCTTGAATTTTTCTAAATTACTTACAACTTTCTGAGAAAACCGAAGTAAATATCACCGAACATAATGCGTTAAATATTCATTGTTGAGATAATAGTGGTTTGATCATAAAATATGATGATTTATAATTTCAGTCATAACATTAGTTCCACTATTCCGAAATGAATCAGGTAAAAGATACATTTTTAATCAAATTTAAGTCTTAAGAATTGTGTTTCTCTCTATTGTTACTAGAAAAGTTGTGCAGCTAATGGGGTTCAGATCCAAACCTACCAAGCGTACTGCTAGGGAGGTGGAAACTGGTCTATTATGCTTATTGATGAATATTATAGACGAGGGGAATTATTCAGAATTTGTTTGCACTGAATAGGGACGTATTTTCTATGAAATGTTATATCTACTAAATAGACACATTTAGCTTTTCTTTTGACAAAATGACCGATTCATTTACGATAAAACATTAAAGTTATTTTGTTTGAAATTACTTTTTATAAACGAAATAATTTAATAAAAAATTTAAAATGCTTGAAGCCATATATATTTTTGTTTTGTTTTGTTTAAACACAAAGACATTTTCCACTTAATATACATAGTTGTTTTATTTTCTCTGCCTGGATAAACTTCACTTGACAACACAATATAATATAACAATAAGCATCCACCCACGACTTTATGCCTAAAACCAAATAATATTCCAATAAAATATTAAAACTTAACGATGACCCTTGATAATAAATAATAACGTTTTCTTCAAATTGTTCTATGAATTAAAAGATGATAAAGATTTTCTTCTTGACGAGACGAGAAAGAAAATCAAAATTCAATGCCGTCAACGTATAATTATTTATAAAGGGCAAAGAGAAGAGCAATGTTACACCACCCACAATTATTCATAATCAGCTGATGATTTAAAATTCTAAGAAAATTTATTTTGGTTTTTTTTTGTGAGTATGAAAATCAATAATGTACAGAATTTTCCGTTCTACTAAGTTTAATACTCTAAATAGGATAACCTAAAGCAAAGTGTATTAAAATTTCCCAAAATTTTCTGTACACAAATATCAGGATACCCAAGGAGATTGATCCTATTATTAAGGATAGGTACCAAAAATGCTTAAATCAAGTCGTTTGTGTTGAGATGTGTTAGGTGGCTCATTTTAATAATTAAACATACTGATACAGTTATTATATCCATTCTTAGGTAAATAACATAAGAAGGAAACATTACCTAAAGAGATAGTATAGGGCCAAAAGGAGAACGCATGGCAAGCATATAAAACATTTATGTATAATATCATAATAAACATTCACACAATTCATTGGCAACGCATGTGCAAACAGAATTCAACACAAAAACTAAAAGAAAAACATCAATGTGGTTTACGGTACAGGAGATAGAAGTGGAGAAGCAACGAATTGCGAATGATTCATAATTATTGCGGAATTTCCTTATGTATAAAATGTTTGAGTTCTCGCGGTAGACCTTGTTCTTAATTTAAAATATTGGACTAATAAATAGAAACCGATTTGGCTAGGCTCCAAAAAACATTTGAATCCTAAAATCAATTTCCGAATATGATTTATGTATGTACCTAGGTAGATGATAAGTGGAAATACAAAACAATTCTAATAAGATTTGTGGAGGTAAAACCTCTGTCTTTTGATATTATTTCACGAAAACATCCATTTGTAGAATTTTACCGCGTCTGTTGAAAATTTACCTGATCATCGATATTCCAAATTTCCCGCAAAATTAGAGAGAAATTAACGAATATTTGGTCGACAATACTTAGATTTTAGAATTAAGTATTAGATTTAGACACATCAATCATCGTCTATACTTTAACATAGACGTTTGAACTTGAAAAAAATACGTAACATATTAATCAAAATCACTTCACGCACTATAGTTGACATATATTTCCACCAAAAACCAGATATACATCCACGTTAAAATAAAAATTCAAGAGTAAGAACACAGAAAACTATATTATTTACATTATATATACTTGAACTAAGTACGTATGTATATAACATACATTTATTGTGTCAATTTGGAATTTTTGGAGATTCCAAAAGCCCAGGAGATAACAAAAAAATGTATATATGAGAATAAAGCTTTTCTTTTGACTAACCTGACACTTAATCAAATATTCCATATTGATATTTATCCATGTTTGATGCGTGAGTTAAGTGTTTTAATTATTTTATTGATATAATCACATTAACGAAACTATTTTATATCAAGAAATATATTATTTACTAGTATTTTATCTAGATATATTGCACTATTATATTATATAAATATTTTTCAATCACACAACTAGAAATATAAAGCTTTTTTTCGCAATTAAACTTAATTATTCGAGATATTAAAATTTAGAGACTTTATTTATGTATTTTAATTAAAATAAACATTAATTTAAATTAAATTAATTTTTTCACAATTTTTATACAGCAAACAAACGAATAAAAGTTTTACTTGTTAAACTAATGAAAACACTCGGAAAAATGAAATGAAAAATTGGAAAAATTTATTCGAAACGAAAATATATAAGGGTGATAAGTTTTCTCGTGAGTATCGAGAAAAGAAAATGTGAGAGTTTTGTCGTGGAAAATGTATATACAGGCTGCATTATTAAATCGGATCTGATGGTCTCGGTGTGCGAATACTATGTAAAATAATTTCCTAAATTTAGGTAATTCATTATTACGAATAGATAACATTATATAGTTGCTTAAAAACATAATTACCTAATTAATTTAATATTTTAAACATTAATAACCGCCAAAACGAATTACCAGATGGGACAAACACTTGGGTAAAGTCCACTTCATATTCAAATAGCAAAAATAAACAAATGCGTACAAAGTTATTTAATAAATATTTCATATTATTAATAAATGTTTACAGAGGTACTCAATTTAAATTATATTCACTTACCTTTAAAAATTATATATTATTAATGAAACCCGTAAACTAATTTATACAGGGACCGAACGCTTGTGCAAAGCTACACAAAAGATAAAACGAACTGAAATAAATTCAAATTGACAAGTTTAACAATTCTATCGTAGGTATGTCGATTGAAAATTCATTATACAGGGTAAAACTAGGTAGTAAATTAATAATAAATCCGATTGTTTTAAACATCCTTTTATTTTTTTTTATAAATTAATACTTAAATTTTGTATTATTTTATTATTTCATAATAAAGCACAAGTTATATATTAATTTTTCGTCCAATACTATTATTAATAAAAAAAAACGTACATAATTTTATTTTATAATCGTGAGTTTTGTTACTAAAAATTACTAAAAAAAAAGCAAATTTTAGGCAAGTTTTGTTATAGACGAAAGACGAGTACTGTAAGTAGGTAATGCTGTTTACACAAAAAAGTTTAAGAAAATAAATTAGAGCTCTTTTTAAAATATATATAATTATTAAAACATAAAAAAAAATTGGAAACATGTCTATGAACGTAAAGCTTGTAAACGACTTTGCATCTCTTCCATATCTTCTTCCTCCTCCTCCTCTTCTTTCTCCACTTGTGGTTCAGCTTTTGTTTTTGAGGTGGACGGCAACTCCTCGGTGGATGGGACAGGTGCCTCACCGAGTCTACCTTCTGTAATCTCCCACAATACTTTATCAACTTCTGCCTGTGCCTGTTCTTCCATTTCTTCGGTATCCTCCATCGATTCGAATGATTCCTCCATCATTTCTTCTAGTATACCAGCCTTCATCATTTCGCGTGACATGTCACGCATCGTTGCCGCAACCTCGGGTAGGCGAACAAGAGCTTGCATCGCCTGCATAACTTCGGTCGATTTCGATAATGATCCGGCTATTCGTAATGTGGCCAATTGATTTTTCATTTGTAACTGGACAGAATTTAAATGCGCCTTACTCGTATAAATTCGGTTAATTGCTTTACGCGAATTAATTAACTCTTTTGCTAGGATAATACAAGTATCTCGATCATTTTTCTTGGCTGCCTCTTTTAAAGTACGTTTAACTTTTTCCTCTTCTCGTTGTATGCTTCGAACCTGCCGATCCAATTGAAAGCCTTCCTTTCGAAGTTTGGAAGTCCATTCGTTTACCTAGAAATGAAAACAAATCAAAATATGAAACCAGTTTTGTTGTTCTCTAGTTTTACCATTTCTTTAGGATTTCGTTCGGAAGATTTTCCAAATAGGCCCATTTTAGACTTTATCAATTAAATTCGATTAAATCAGGAAAAAAAATTTTGGGATATGACTCAGAATTTTGACGTTTTGATTGTTTTGACTTTAAATAGTATCATCCTTGTAGTGTAGAATGCAGCACAATAATTAAAAAGATGAATTATACATACATAACTATGTACACTGTTAAGGTTATTTATTTATATAAAAACTTTTGTAGGTTATGTTAAATGTCAAATAAAAAAAGTGGCAGCATTTACGTGATAATGAGAAATTTTTGTGTTTTATATTAAATTACGAAAATGTTACAAAATTCAAATAGTTTAAAATATTTATGTTTAGCTGTAAATAATGTAGTTATATCTAAATTAAAAAATACGTTTTTATTAAATCCGTTACGAAGGGGTGAGGTGCTGCGAAATATTGCATTCGTGCGAGGGAAGAAGGATGATGCTCCGAATTCGGCGCTTTTCCGACCGGTTCCCGTCAAACTGAATCCAGACGACATTAATATTGGAGCCGAGTTGACAGGGAGCCTAGATAAAGGGGAATTACTAAAAATATTAAATAAATTTACGCAGAAACGGGAAATTAAGAATTTATGTGTTCAGAATGGGCTGGACCGTAAGTTTTGCTCGGTAGTCTTAATTTCCGAAGTTTGTTACCTAATTCATTTGTTTTATAGATTTTTTACAACAACAAGCATTCGCCAGCTTTAGACGATACTGTATAGAAGTTGAAAATCTACCGGTTGATCTGCATATCACAGTAAGTGATATACTCCAAGGGGCCGGACACATCGACGATATATTTCCGTACTTTATACGACATGCACGACAAGTTTTTCCTCATCTTGAATGTATGGACGATCTGAAAAAAATTTCCGATCTTCGTGAACCAGCAAACTGGTATCCGAGTGCAAGGGCCATAACTAGGAAAATTGTGTTTCATTCGGGCCCCACCAATTCTGGTAAAACCTTTCAAGCAATGGAGCGATTCCTTGGTGCTAAAAGTGGTGTTTATTGTGGTCCACTGAAACTTCTGGCCACCGAAGTTTTCAATAAAAGTAATGAAAAAGGAACACCATGCGATCTGGTAACTGGCGAAGAACGAAAATTTGCTTTAGGCGAGGGATTAGCCTCACCCCATGTTGCGTGTACCGTAGAAATGACTTCTGTAAATACGCCCTACGAAGTTGCAGTAATCGATGAAATTCAGTTACTTCGCGATCCTGGACGAGGATGGGCTTGGACTCGAGCATTTTTAGGCCTTCTCGCGGAAGAAATTCATGTCTGCGGTGAACCCGGTGCATTAGGACTCTTAGAACGTCTGGTAGAAACCACAGGCGAGGAAATAGAAGTCCGCACTTATAAAAGACTGACAGAACTTAATGTTGAAAATTCTGCCCTTTGCAATTTGGATAATATCCAACCCGGGGACTGTATTGTCTGTTTTAGCAAAAATGACATCTATTCAGTGTCACGGGAAATTGAAGCAAAAGGCAAAGAGGTGGCCGTAATCTACGGAGGTTTACCGCCTGGCACCAAGTTAGCGCAAGCTGCGAAATTCAATGATGTCATGAACAGTTGTAAAGTTATGGTTGCGACCGATGCCATAGGAATGGGGCTCAATTTAAGCATTCGTCGAATTATCTTCTACTCACTCATCAAACCAACGATTAACGAAAAAGGCGAGAAGGAAGTCGACGTAATTTCGGTGTCTCAAGCGTTGCAAATTGCAGGTCGAGCAGGCCGATTTGGTACGCAATGGGAAACTGGTTTTGTCACAACATTTAGAAGCGAAGATCTGGCAACACTACAAAAACTAATGTCTCAAACTCCAGAACCACTTACTCAAGCCGGTTTACATCCAACCGCCGATCAGATCGAATTGTACGCTTACCATCTGCCAAATTCAACACTCAGCAATTTAATGGATATATTCGTATCGTTAAGCACAGTTGACGATTCACTATACTTCATGTGCAATGTAGAAGATTTTAAATTTTTGGCTGAGATGATTCAACATGTGTCACTTCCTCTACGGGCTCGTTATGTATTTTGCTGTGCACCATTGAATCGTAAAATGGCATTCGTATGCGCAATGTTTCTAAAATTTGCACGCCAATATAGTCGTAATGAGCCAATCACGTTCGACTGGGTGATGGGCCATTGCGGGTATCCGTTCACTCTTCCTAAAACTATACTAGATCTCGTCCATTTGGAAGCCGTATTCGATGTGCTAGATTTATATTTATGGTTTAGTTATCGTTTTATGGACTTATTCCCAGAAGCTCCAATGGTGCGGAGTGCCCAAAAGGATTTAGACGAGCTAATACAGCAGGGAGTGTTCCAAATTACAAAACTACTCAAGAATACGGAAAGTTTTACGAGTTCGCCCACTGGTGAAGATGAAATTCCCATTATTAGGAAAGGTTATAGCAATTATAAAGGTGTACAATCTAACCGTAATTAGTTATAAGCACCCCCTAATCTGTTTTATCATTTCTAGAACCTCGCTATTCATCGAGCCAATCACGTGGTCGACTAACCGAAAGACTTCTTGCTCAAGGATTGCTGACTCCTGGTATGTTAAACGAGTTGCAAAAAGAATGGAACCAAAAAAGTACCGGTGATACTCCAAATTCACCAGATAATCCGAAAAAGCCTAGGCGGAAACGAAGAACTAAATAATCTGTTAGGAGTAATAAAATAAAATTAGAATTTTAAATTAAGTCATATGTATTTTTATTGATCGAAGCGAACCTTGTGTCGAGCATAAAGTATAAAATTATTTTACGTGCAATCACGTTCGATTTTCGAACGTTAGGGCTCGACAGTGTTTAGCGAAGTTCCAAATGGACGGGTTGTGTTTTCAATTTTAAGAGATGTTATTAATTGATTATTTTATTTTAATTACGTTTTATTCGTGGTTTAAATTGTATTTAGTGATTTTAAAATGCTTCTGTATCATTGGCGAGTGGATAAAATCAATAACTTGGCCGATAAAGGTATGTTATCTTCTTCATTCTTGGATGGACGTGTTTTGAACACGATATTAGAACAATAATAAAATGGCGCATGTATTTATTACGAAAATAAGCTTAGCTGCATTCTTATCACCGTTTGTGGTTACCTGTTTTATATTTTATAATTTTAAGATATTTACGATACAAATTATTTTATATTGTATTTCAACGAGCATTTTTAGGTTTGTTTTATTTAAATGTGGATTCAAAATTCTATCTTATCGGTATGACCGAGAGAGCGAATTCTCGCGTAAATCATTTAATTCAGTGGTAAAGTCGACTTAGTGTTTTTTTTTGTTGAATCTTTACACGTATTTTGTATATAAAGGCTCATTTAAGAAAGTTAGTTAAACGCATTGTACAAATGCAGCTTCAAAATTACGTTTCGATTTGCGTAAAACTGGTTTTGTGGAACGAGCAGTATGAGCTGAAAAAAATTCTAGTAAGTTGATCAACAAACTTTTTGCCGTTCAACCGCTGTTCAATTTTATAGTAAAAATTTGCTAAAACAACGGTTAATTTTATCTATGAATTTTATAGTGATTCAAAAATAAAATTATTTTACGTGAAATCGCCTCGATTACCCATATATTATTTTCGAACGGTTAGGGCTCGACAGTTTTTAGCGAAGTTCCAAATGGACGGGTTGTGTTTCGAACTAAATAATCTGTTAGGAGTAATAAAATAAAATTAGAATTTTAAATTAAGTCATATGTATTTTTATTGATCGAAGCGAACCTTGTGTCGAGCATAAAGTATAAAATTATTTTACGTGCAATCACGTTCGATTTTCGAACGTTAGGGCTCGACAGTTTTTAGCGAAGTTCCAAATGGACGGGCTGTGTTTTTAATTTTAAGAGATGTTATTAATTGATTATTTTATTTTAATTACGTTTTATTAGTGGTTTAAATTGTATTTAGTGATTTTAAAATGCTTCTGTATCATTGGCGAGTGGATAAAATCAATAACTTGGCCGATAAAGGTATGTTATCTTCTTCATTCTTGGATGGACGTGTTTTGAACACGATATTAGAACAATAATAAAATGGCGCATGTATTTATTACGAAAATAAGCTTAGCTGCATTTTTGTCACCGTTTGTGGTTACCTGTTTTATATTTTATAATTTTAAGATATTTACGATACAAATTATTTTATATTGTATTTCAACGAGCATTTTTAGGTTTGTTTTATATTTTATTTAAACGTGGATTCAAAATTCTATTTTATCGGTATGACCGAGAGAGCGGATTCTCGCGTAAATCATTTAATTCAGTGGAAAAAGTCGACTTAGTGTTTTTTTTTTGTTGAATCTTTCTTTACACGTATTATGTATATAAAGACTCATTTAACAAAGTTAGTTCAACGCATTGCACAAATGCAGCTTCAAAATTACGTTTCGATTTGCATAAATCTAGTTTTGTGGAATGAGCAGCATCAGCTGAAAAAAATTCTAGTAAGTTGATCAACAAACTTTTTGCCGTTCAACTGTCGTTCAATTTTATAGTAAAAATTTGCTAAAACAACGGTTTATTTTATCTATGAAATTTATAGTGCATGAAGTAATGGTTTTTCAAGTAATGACAAGTTTGTATTTATTGGTTTGATGATCATATTTGATTTCATTGCAACAACAACTGATTAATTCAAAGCCCAAACATTTCTATTGCTTCAATTTAATCATTCATTAATTGTCAAACGGTCACAACGGTAGTTGTGTGCATTTTATATGAGAAATTGGCCTAAGTAGCACTAATATGTTGCATTTGAAGATGTTTCTATTTAGTTTTTCAAAATTGGCATGTCTTATTGTTCATCACCTCCATATGGTCCATATGGAGGTGATGAACCAGGATGCATCAACAATGTTCCTTTGGTGATGTGTCATATTATCTAATACCACAGAATACCCAGAAGCGACATAACGCGTTCCCTTCTGGTTGTTTGTTGTTTGAGGTTGGAAAATACTCCAAATATTTTAGCAGGTGTGTTTTAAATAATCAAATGGCATTCTATGAATTTTTCTAGGTAATGAAGTTTAGAAGAAGTTATGGAATTTAAGGTTATGTTTCAGTCTAGAGCTTCGCTAGCAAATTTTAACAAAGAACGGTCAATCTGCATCGAAGAATAGTACAAGTATGTAAGTTGAACTTTCAATTCAACATGTTATCACTGTACAAAGAATGGGCCTAATATTTACGGTTGGTTGTAATTAATGAAAACCACACCGACCTACATAAGTCGTAAAGGTAGGATTTTCATATTTAGAAGAAATTGTCAGCTCGGAACATTGTGCGCAGCCCTATTAATTTTCAATGGCCTTTGGAAAGGTAATAGACTAATGGAAAACCTTTATTAATTTTAATTTAAAAATCTATATCCATGAATATTTCATTTATAGTATTTAGTAGTGGCATAAAGAACCACAATATTTAATAATTAAGATCATCTTTGATCCGGTTCAAAGAACCTGCAGAGGAACATCGTGGTAAAACGGTTGTATGACTGTTTTGGAGCTAGCAATGGCTTCTTTCTATTTGTTGGTAATATTGGTATGCACAGTCCACGAAGTGATAAGTACTTGTGACAAACAAATTGTTTGCTAAAATAACAAACAACTCGACTCACACATGTTGTCAAAGTTATTGATAAATTATATATATAATCTAAATAAAATTATGATTTCATTTTTTATTTCTGTTTATGGAGCTGCGTTGTAATATAATATTCTACTAATATCCAATGTAAATAAGACAACATTTACTGATAGCCATTTATCACTGGCACTATTATTTAATCACGTAATCAAATGTTATCAATGGATATAATAAGAATTGAATTGGCTTTGAATGTGGTAAAATCTATCAACTTTATTCAAACCACATACAATACGTACGCAACGTACGTTAAAAGACTTTTTAATAAACTATATTTCCCCCTAGTAGTAGCTCAATTACTTAGTAGCAATACATTAAGCATATAATTTTAATTGTTATGTATTTTTAAACAAAACCCGGAACGTTTGTAATAAAAAATAGGAAGTTGTTTAAGAACTTCAAAGAAATTTATTAATTACTTAATTTTATTGCGATTTTTAGTTTGTTGTGTAGTTTGTCATCACAAGAAACATGATAGTTTTATGTAGAGTATTGTCGAATCCTTCTATTGGCATTATCTAGCTTTTCGGATCACTCAACAAACTATAATTATGATTTCTCTGTTTATTAAATTAAAATCAGGTATGAGTTCATTTCTATGTATAACAGTCTCCTTTAACTTAATGATGTGCATCTCATACACATTATTAAACAATAGTCTTGCTTTGGGTGGTCAACAATTCATCATCAATATTCAATCAGCGCCTTGTTACTTTTCGTTTTATTTTGGCAAGCAAGCGATTTTTTTTTTATCTTACACCATTGGAAATTCATCGACAATATACTTTTATTGTTGTTCAGGAATAATTAGGTTAAGTATAAATAACATGTACATACACAACAGATAAATACAAATTAATTTAAAATATGTTTTTGCTGTTCACTACCATATACTTTTCAATTTCTTCTAGTTTGTAAAATTTATGCCCAAAAATGGTTTTCCATGCCAAACATGAATTAAATTATTATTTTATGTCAATTTCAAGTTGCTTATTACTTTCCATTGTACATGTATGTACGAGTAGAGTATGATTTGAACTTAAGCGAAGTCCATGAATAAGTAGCAAGAAATTAATAAAAGAAAAAGAAAATATTAGCGAATAACCAAAATATACATAAAAAATGTATTTTTAATTATTTATTTTTATGTTTCATCTATTACACTTACACCTAACAAAAATTCGTTTCAGTATAAAACTGTGCGTTCTTATATTAACACCGTAGAAAAGAAGTCTTGTGAAATTTTCTTATAATTTTATTATTTTTTTTTTGTTTTTTATATATTTTAGTTAATGTTAAGTGATAAATTTATTAATTATTGTGCAAAATTTTTATTTTATAAAAATATAAATGTGATAAGTTTTTTTTACAAAATTATAATTTAAAATATTATTTAGTGAAATTACGAATATTTTCTTATGATTCAAAAAAGATTTTCTTTAGTTTCCTTACAAAAAAATTATATTTGGATGAAATAATCTAAAAATAAAATTAAAAAAAAAATATATATTATTGTATGTATGGATTTTGAGAAATAACGTGTAGTTCAGTGTTTGTGTGAAAAATCCCAGCAAAAATAAAAAAGAAAATAAATACAAAAATAACGTTTTCCGTCGTCTCAACTGTACTACTACTGTGTGTAGCATACAGCCGCAATCTCTACACAATTTAAGCACAGGAAAATTCTCTATAATCTGTATGACTAATATATTTTAGTTTATTATTCATAATTAATAAGGTAACATCACGCTAATATTTTTAAAATGAGAAAACGTTATTTTTTACGCCGAGTTATGTTTACTCCGATCAGTTTTTATTGCTTCTGAATTTATGTTCATGTACGCGAGCGATGAATGACGCGCCTTTTTATTTTGTGTATATACAAACATACATTTATAAAAATAAGAAAATTTTAATTTTAAATGTATCTTCTTCATCCTCTCTATTATATTAAAATATAAACAAATCACAAAATTTTAATGTTTTTGTTGAGAAAAATCGAGTAGATCTTATGCGTATTGTCAAATTGTATCTAAACGAGTATTTGTATAAATAATACTCGTATATACATAGAAGTTCCGATGATTCAGAACTGCAGGGTATCAATAGATTCGGCACGTGCATTATACGTTTTACGTGCGATACAGTTTTATCTATAGAGTATAGTAGGCTTGAAATTTACGATTGCATAATAATTTATTGCATAAGGCAGTTAAAAACCCTAGATGGATGCTCTTGGTGTTGCTGCAACGGCTGATGAGGATGATATTATTGTTAAGTTTTAGACCTCTATAACCTCTCCATATACACATTGCACACCCATAATTCATTATTCTCTTCTGTACTTACAAACTTATAAGCAACTGACATTTTTTGTTTTAATTTCATAGGTTACACAACACTTAGGCCCTTTCCGAAAAGTATACTTATTTATTTAGACATACTTATTTAAATAAGCATGTCTAAATAAATAAGTTTAACTTTCGGAAAGGGCCTTAGGATCGTTGTTTAAATGGTGAAAAAAGCAATTTCAATTATGCATGCAAGCGACTGTTAAATAACAAAGAATTTTTTAAATTTGTTTTAAATTTTTCTTCCTATAACCAATTTGTTTTTGTACACCTGACCAATTGATGTTTAGATATCGAACTGGCATAATTACTAGATCTCTACTGAACTTGGGTTGGAACAAGTTTATAAACCAGAATGTTAGTTGTCACTCTTTATAAAAAGGAGAACTACCGCAAAAATACGTTATACCAAAATGTTTTACTTTAAGTTCTTAAATAGGTTTGTGGAGAATAAAGGTGACAGTTAAAATATTTCGATAGCAGTGTTTAAAAAATCGAAATATATACCTTATACCGTTCTTTTCTGAAGTAAGAAATAAATCTTTGTTCTTGGTGGGACCGCCTCCAAAAAAATTCCATTACAAAAAAACAAAACATCAAATCAATTATTATCTTCTAATAATTCCAAGGTTGAGTATTAAGATGAAAAATGTTTAAATCATCATCTAGCTTTAAGATAGGTTATTGATGAATGATGTCATAAACGCGCTGTTACTTTTACATGATGAGTAGATAACTAATTATCGTAACGTAACAATATAACGACGAAATAAATCGTTTTGCTAATTTTAATCCTTTGTTCAATTTTACTACCAAATGGCAAAAGTCAAAGGCGCGCGCAACTGAAATTTATAACGTCTTAAATGATCATTCCATATTGTTTTTTTTTTTTTTTTTGGGGGTAATTGAAGCCAGATGTATCAATACCCTATAACAATTCGCAATCATGATGCGTTTATTTATGTTGGAACTAAAATAATTTACGCCCGACATCTAAGCATCATGAACATTGATACTCGTATATAATTAGAAGACAGCCATCGTAAATTTATAACAACATATGTGAAAACTTTAAAAATATTTTTCTTTGCAAAAAGTGGTTGTTGTGATTCACCAACGGTCGGTTACAAGTATATTAACAAATGACTAATGTTGGCGAATTTGTGTGTTTTTCAATCAACATTTTTTGCATGATGGGCTTTGGTGAGTGATAATTGGTGGAAAGGGGGGGGGGCAGGAGGATAATTAATAGCATTATGTGTAGATTAGGTTAGCAGAGCTCAACATAAATTACAGAAATTCTATTGTTTATCTAAACAATTGCATAGAAATTATGATTAACTTATTTTCTATATTTACGATTTCGTGTGAATACAATCATTTCATGCAATTTTTTTTTAAGAACGATAAGAAATTTGCGGTTTTGTGAAAATTACTTTGTAATTTCTTTGGTAAATGGCATAAAAACGATAAGAAATTTCTTAACACACGATGCGTGATCTCATAACCACACAAAAAAACAATGATTGATTGTGTTGTAGTGTTACGGGTTAATAATAATAAGCATCCTATAAATAGCATTTGCAAATTTCCGTTCGCACTACAATAAAACTACAAATTTTATTTTAAATGCAGAAATTTATATGCAAGACATGAATTGTCTGCTGTACGTCTGTAAGGCTAAAACATTAATAATAGTCGCTTATAAGTTACAAGACACGATTCAAGCCAGACATGCAACCATATTCTATATTTAGTCAGATACATTTCATAATTTATTTTACGTTAATTTTAAAACCGCTGATAATTGCATAACAAAAGTCATTAATATACCGGCATGCTTGAGGAATGTCATTGCTATGTATGGTGGTGGCTGTAGGAGAGCCACTTCATTTATTTTCTATTTTCTATCGCCTTTCATGCACTCTATATAAATTTATCTCTGAATAATTCATGACGTAGTCCTATAATGATAGTGTTTACTTTCCTGATAGTTTTACTATCGCGACATTTCTTCGCTCACGATAGTTTTTTTTTACTATCATTCTAAATTGTTTACTAATTAAAGTGACCTATGTTTATTTAAAATATTTCTGCACCTTTAAAAAATATTTCCGCAATGCATTAAAAATAAGACCAATCTACATTTAAAAAATTTAATTTGTTTAAAAAATAAAAAAATTCGGAAGTTAATTATTTTATGTCTCGAGAAAACTAAATATAGATTTTCGTTCTTTGTTTCTTGTTTTTTTTTTTTTTTTCTACAAAGTGTTTAATGTTGTTTATTTGTCATATGTTCACTTTTAATAATTAGTACATAATAATAACGTATACGTATCATTGTTGTAATTAAAAATGTATACGTAGTATAAATTATAAATATTTTTAGCTGTCATACATACAAACATTTCACAAATAATTAATCATTTTCGTTAAATTTAATTAGAATGATGCGCCCGCAAATAAATTAAAATTGTTTTATTGATAAATAAGAAATTTCAATTAAATGCATCATTAAATCTATTTTTATCATAAATAAAATTGAAATAAATTTAATTATAATTAACCGTAATTATTCAGTACTTAATTAATTGTTAAAAGCGACAGACAAAATAAATATTAAATAAAATAATAAATTTTTGGTTTTTGTGATTGATTTTAAATTTAATATTTAAAAGTAAGATTTTATAAATCTGTGTTTAGTATTATTATAACGTAAATGTTGATTTTGGGTCTTTAAAAATGGTCTAGTGGTTTAATTCCGACTCGATTATATAAACATTTTATTTTTGTGTTAACCGAAATGTTGTTATTTTTTTTATTTTATTTCTACATGTTTAAAAAATTTATTTTATGTTGTGTTGTTTAATTTAATTTAATTTTTTTTTGTTTTTGAAAAATTCTTGTGAACTTGAAATTAGTCAACTTTATAAAATAACCAGGAAATTATTTACTGAACACTAATTTTTAAAAAGTATAACGCACTGCTAAGAGTGCCAATTTTCGATCAAAAGACGAGACGGATTTTGTCTTTAACTTGTATATTTTGTAGTATATTTATGTTCAACACAATTGCGATGTGTCCGCATATACAGCCAAACTTACGTTATTTGAAATTGTTTAACCAACATTTAAATGAATTGTAATTATTTTTGCAATATTTGAAATGAATCATAATATTAATTAGTCGCTTTATGTTTCGATTTCGAGGGATTGCTAGACATTTATGATTTTTTACTTGTTTCACAGGAAATGAACCTTTATTTTCTTAAAATAGTTTTTGTGATGTATCATAAACTAGAATACAGCAAAATCAAATGGTTTGCCGTTTGGTCAAACTGTCGCAATAATATTAAGACTTATTTTCAGGGTCGGATTTACCTACAGGCCCGGGCCTGGATATCTAACGATTTTAAATTTTAAAAAAATTAAAAACCAATCTTTCCATAATATAAAGCATAGGGGAAATTATGAAACAGATTTTTAAATGAAAACGACGCAAATTCTTAACTAAGATCCCTGAGATATTTTCATAAACATTTCAATTTCAACATATAAGGACATCGTTTTCTGGAAATAATTGATTTACTTTACCAAAATTTATAAAATTTTCATAACTGCTTTCTGGTCAAATTGGAATAGAAGGTTACTACAAATTTTGTGCTCACTAAGCGATCACATATTGTATAATGCTTTTTTGCATTTTATTACTCAGTTCTCCCCTCTCGTAACAGATTGTAACATATTTCAGAACCTCTTCCCTCCTCCCAGAATTGTTTGCAAACGTAAAAATATTATTTTTATTCAATTAGCTTGAAGATATTACACCCCAACGCGGTTGTGAAATTAAGCCCATTGGGAATAAGGTCATTATTATTATTATGCCGTTATTGCACTTTAAAAGCTATGGTATGGCTATTATTATGGTATTCGGCTAGACTTTCTGGAAATTCAAATTTAATTTTAATATTAATTTGAAATATATTAATATAATGTTTGGCCTTATTTCCTATGTTCTTTTCTACTTTTACTTCTAGGTAAACTCGATACGATTTAAAAACAATTCCACACAAGTTTATAGTTTGTTTGAAAATCGCTTATCTATATATAAAAGTTTAAAAGTTGTATAACCTCAAAATACATAATTTCTCAATTTATAGTTTGACACACGTTAAAATATGACGTTTAAAATATAAAACAGATTCGAAACAATTTTCGGAAGTTACGTATATTATTCTTGTAAATACACTTGAATGAAATTCAAATTAATTCATAGATATTCTTACTAAATCGTAAAACTCGTAGCGAATTTTAAAATTTAACTTATTTTATACGCGAATTTTCTTTTAATAATTCCAATCGTTTGAATAAATTTAAGATTTCTAATGTCACCTTTAATTTTGAATTCGTGTTATATTTTTAATTAAAAATTCTGAATAAATTAAATTTTCAAATAAAATGAAATTTGGCAATATTTTAAAATTGTATACTTAATTCTTAAATGGCAACGTGAGGGTTATCAGTAAAAATCATTAACGTGTGACCCACGGGTGGGTTTTGTGGCAGTCGATGTTTTAAATTGTTTGTAATAGTTGAAATGTTGTATTTGTTCAAGAGTGTAAATCGTCAAAAATTTTATAAGTTGCGTAAAATTCAACAAAACATTCTAAAATTGTCAAACGTCATATTTTAATAACATTTAATCTAAAAATTAAAAACTTATTTTGAGGTTTCAAAATAAGTTCTTAATTTTTAGATTGAATGTTAACACACATTAAAATATGACTTTTGAAATGTTGAAAAGGCTCGCAACAACTTTATATTTTTAAAACTCTTGAATTTTCCAATTTTCTAATATAATTTTTTGTAAAAATATTTGAAATTCAAACGAATTCATGGAACTTGTTAGTAAATCGTAAAACCCGTAGCGAATTCAGAAGTATCGAATGTTTATTTTTTAAATTTTATTACTGTCAATTTCCAATGCAATCAACAAATTTGTATATTTTGGAACTCGTTTATTCTAATTTTATATTCAAAATTCAAAGTTTCAAAGTGAATTAAAGTAACTTTTAAAATAACAAACTATACCTAAACTTTCAATAGCAAATTTGATAAATTTTAATATTCTTAAGGTTCAACTTTTACTTCAAATTTAGCTTATAAATTTCCACTGATTTAAATTAAAAAAATGTTACACTGCAATTTAGAATGACTTAATATGATTTCTTGAAGAAACCAAATTTTAGAATCAAATTTTTATTTATCTATCAAAAGTTGGAAATTTTAAAAGATCATGGTGATTTATAAAGAACTTTTAACAATTTTGATGTTATCATTGAATTTGAAATTTTGTAAATAAAATAAAATAAATAAATTATTCAAATTGAAAATCGAAAATCATCTTTTTACGAAACAACAGACGAAATATAAAACCAGATCCAGAATTCGGCTGTAAATAATACCAAGAAACCCTGATTGAAAATTTTTATAGCTAAAATGATTTTTAGATGAACATCTGGAATTTGGCCAAGTAAGATGGAACTTATTTGCTGGCCATAATAATACCTTAACATTCTAAACACCTCAGTTTCTTTATAAGGATAAATTTTATAGAACATTCGATTTTCTCTGAACAGTTTCGAGGGCATATTATGATATATTAAATTTTATGGTACCAATACTAGAAGGAAATCTCTGCAAAGTTGTATACGAACGTATGCGCCACAATATTACCAAAAACCCCTTTCGGTCAGGTTCAAATCGATTCCATTTTAGAACATTGTCGTTGCTCGGTTTACCTATTAAAACCTTCCAAATAAATATTTGCTATGTATTATAATAAAAATATAAGGAAACTGTTTTTATTTTAATATATACAAGAAACTAAACTGGATCCTCCTAAGTACAATGGCACAGTTTTATTATTTATGTGGAACATTACCGCCAACTAACACAAATATAGCTTGTCGTTTGGTGTTTCCAAAAGTATCAATCGAAGGGCAATGGAACTAGTCACTCTGACAAAACATTCGATTTGATTTAAAGTCGTAATACTGATTTTTGCTGTGCAGTATTTTACTAAATTTGTCTGCTGATCCGGCCCTTCAAGTACCAATTCCACAGTCTTACCTAAGCCATCTTTTTTATCGACAAATGTACACCTTAGCATAAGTTTATGCAAATACTACTACATTATATAATATTTAGTAGAGTTATAGTAGGCCATGAGGTTTTTTTCGAAAAATATTTGTTTTCTGTCATAAATTGCATAGAATAAAAAAAGCATGCTATGTTAATTATAGTTATACAAACAATTTCAACTACAATATACTATCGTACTTATTGATTTTCTTGACTTTTTCGTCCCTGACGATTCACTTCGGTGGTCACTATCACTTTTATTCTCTAAACTACTACTTGTCCTTATACATATTTCAATGCAACAAGATTTCACCTTAACCAATATTCATCATTCGTAATATATGAATTAATACGATTAGTAAAATTAAAATTGTATACATAACTCTCAAAACACTTCTATTTATGGAAGTCTATTTTTAACCTTTTATTTTTTTTTGACACGATTTGTGTTGTCGATCTCGGTTCGCCTTTTAATTATACACAACATAAACAATATTTTCTCAAAATATGTGTATGACCTATATAATTTCGGTAAATATTTTTGGTGCATAGATATTTATAATAATTTTGGAAATATATTTCATGGTTTTTCTGTTTTACTCATATTTGGTTATTTATTCACGATAAAAAATTATCATCGACAAAATTCCAGATGCATGCACCAGACTTTAGTTTTTTAATCTGTTAACGATGATGCATCGTAAAAACCATCAAATTTGTGAGTGACGGTCAATATTAATTTTCATACATAGAATGCTATTTTACATATTATGTGCATTGTGACAAGGTTGACAGCTCATGTATCGCATCAATCTTTTACATATGAGATGCACTCGTTTCAATTCTAATTTATCGATATTAATTAATAAAATGTTTATATCGTTGGTGTCCATAAATTCTTGTAATTTCCAAATCCAATCACAAACATATTGTGAATTCTATATATAGGAGTCACTTTTGATTTTACGATCAAAATTGATTAATACATTATTTCAATTAAAAATAAAATTTTAATTGATTCTATTATTATTGTAATGACATTAAAATGTTTTTAATTCCATTTTTGGGTAAATTAATTTGCTTATGGAATTGGTTGGTAGAGAAAGAGATGAGGGGTGAATAACGAAAGGCGGCGAGAATGCCTCAGGCGGCATTCCTTATATGGATTTAAAGTGTGAGACGTATCAGTGATTAATGTATAAACAATAATTTTGTTATGTACTCGTATGTATATGTAATTGTGAAACTCAAAATAGGTTTACAGATGTTTAGACTTGTCATGTTGTTGGATACCTTGCTTTTCGTCAGATTTTTTCTCAAATTTTTCTTTGATTCTCCAAATATCAAAAACTCAGATTTCAATCTCGGTTATGTATTGGTTTGTGCAAAGTGATTTTCGATTTCCAATAGGAACGATTTAATTGTGGTCCTTAAAACTTAACATTCAAAAAATTGATTGCGTTTCTTCTCAGTTCTTCACTTATCAAATTTTGATTAAACCTAAAGCAAAAATTTATTCGTAAAATGGTTTGGTTTTAAATTCAACAAATCAAATTCTGATGTTGGCAAATTTAGAGTAAAATGAGGTTTGAATATGAAATTCATAAAATTCTTCAAATTGTAAATATAAAATTACGTTGAAAAGTTAGTTGTTGACAAAAAGGTGTTCGAAACTCTGAATTTTGTTCGAAAGGTCAATTGAAGTAATTTTACTTTAAATTGATTTTTAATAAAAAAATTTGAATTTAAAATTTCAATGATTTGCATCGTAAATTTAAAAATTTTGAATTTTTATAAAACATATTTAAAACTGCGTTCTAAATCCTCCGCCATAGACTTTCCTTTTCCTTGAAGAAGTTTATAACTCCTGTTTCAAAACTGAATCCATCAGCCAGTCCCCTCCGGAGGGGATCACAGTCAGAAACTTTATATCATAAGATAGAGATGAGATGGTATAGTTGGTAGTCTTAGGAGTTACTGTGTTATATAGAATAGATGATTGTCGTGCATTGTTGCAGGTCCACATTGAGAAGAATTTTAGTTGGCAGTTTTATCCAGAGCAGGCCACCAAACTTTTACCGCATATAAAAGAACGGGTCTGACTACTGCGATGTAGAGCTAGTGTACGATGTGGAGCTCCAGCATTCATCCTTTCCCAAAGGCAATTTTGCAAAGCGCTACCGTAGCTCTCTTTACCCTTTCCATAATATTAGGCTTTCAATTTAATTTCCAGTCTAAAACGAGGTCTAGATACTTCGCTTTATATATAAGGGGGTCAAGCTGATACCATATAATATGATACAAATATAATATCTAATACTTCCAGTCTGTTCTTAGTTATGAAAGTCAGCTTATTGCCTATGTTGCTTATATGAAGATTAGTACATAGAATGATTATATACATAACCCACCTCGCTAATTTGTATTCGTACTTCCTCAGATTGTGTGATGTGAATTCACATCGCTTCCCAGGCTGACACAGAAAACGGTTAAGGATATTTTCTACCTTCTTTCTCACGTGCACTAATCTATACTTGGGAATCTTGCGCCCAAGTAGCCGGTCTCCACTGACCCAAGTTTCTTGGATCAAGGCAAGAACCCGCCTCTTATTTCACAATTTTGAGCAAGAGAGCAACTGTTGCTGCCTTGCAATGATGGAGGTTGATCTGAAGAAATATTAGTATTCAAATTTGTTCACCTCTAGCACAGTACTATCAGAGTTCTCTGATGTAAAGTCCTCTGAGAGTCTTCGATTTGGCTGTAAGCGTTCTCAGGACGCCCATATGAGCTTTCGAGCGCAGAGGAAATGCCCCCATTCGATTTCGGCGCCTCTGGAATGACCGCATCTTTCTTATAAACCTTGAGTGCGACTGCACTGAAACCATAGTTAATAATACCATTGGTCTTTGCCGGTGAAGTCAGTAACTGTTTGTTGATAATAATAACGACAGTCCTTTAATTAGGCTTTGGCTCCTTCAGCTCGGCGACTTTCCAGTCGTAGTGTACGAGTAACACCTTGACTCCTTTAGCGCTGTGTTTTAGCCTAGAAAGTAATATATCAGTAGTCTAGTTGCCAGCGGTTCCTACATACATGGAGGTGACATGAACACCTGCGGAATTTCACGCCTAACTGTCTCCGTAATACTAAGCTAAAATCAAATTTATTCATCATCTGTGAAGTCAGTATGTTTGGTCGATCTTTTCTTAATATTAGCGGAACGTGGATATCGATTACAAATTATAAACGTCAACCTACTGAGAGTAGTCAACCTCCTAAAAATTTCACTATTTTTATTTTTGATTAGTGGGTGCTACATAAACGAAATGTTTGACCCACATCAAAATGGCCACATGTTTGCCTTGAGCTGTTATTTTCACACTACGTTGAAAGCTTTAGGCGGTATCAAAGATTTAGCATAGCTTTAACAATTAGCATTTTTTAAGTTCGATAACTTTAAGCTTTGCGAAAATACCAAAAGAATGTACCTAATGGTATTTTCTTCAAACTTATTTAATTCGATGAGATGATAATAGTGAAATTATAATTTTTGATATGTATAGAAAGCTCTATCATGTTAATTTAATTGGTCTGCCGTAGCAATAATAGCACAAGTAAAAGATCAAATATGCAAAGATTTTAAGCTTTTGATTAAGTATGAGCTTTCGTGTTAAAAGTTTAACTTTGTTTTATAGCGCTTTTCATATTTACTTTTTGTGTGAATATTGATAATAAATAACTCAAACAAAAGTTCTGATGGAAAGCCGGAGGATCCGCTTTTTTCGCTGGATTTTTGAATAAATTTGCTATTATAAGCTTCATAGTTATACCTGGTTTAAGTATCAAAATATCACACTTTGGGTTATCTCGCAATTTCAACATTTACAATTCCGATATACACACGTAATTTATTATTTTTAATTGACTAACTAATTGGTTTAATAACGGATTGTCCAGAATAAATTATCGAAATTTATTTTAAAATTTATCGAATTATTTTTATCGAATTGTTTGTAATATATACGCTATCTATGCACGAGCTTCCTGTTAATTACCCGTTTCACTGGATAAAATCCAAATACTCGAATTTTTAAATTCATTTAAGTTAGTTCACTGTGGATAGTTGAATAATTTGCTAGTTGTGGAAATATAGTCAGATTTTGTTTTAAGTTGACTCTTGCAATAATGAAAACCGTAAGTAATTAATAAGTTTAAATCAAATTAAGCTGACCGCTTTTAAGCTTCTTCGCCGTTTAAACAAATATCTTGCGTGTTTCCAGAAATAAAGTATTTGTCGTACATTAAAAAAGCAATAAAAAAACAAACTTCAGATAACGTGTAAATGTGAAAACTTGTAAAAAACAAAGCTTATTTGTCGTTGAAATATTCAACTCAGTAAAAAATAAAAATTCACGATGATTTTGTTTTTTCCGTCGACTTGTAACAGAAACCCTGTTATATAACTAGATTACATTTCAACAGGAAGTTGTATTTATTATAATATAAGGTACCTAATAATCAAAATAACGTCAGTATACACATATTCGGAAAATCTCTTAAAAAAGATTCTCTTTACTGCTATTGACAAGGCCTATTTCTTGTAGGTGTTTGCACATGGTGCTGCGTGATATATTCTTTGTAAAAATGTCTGCTTCTTTTTCTTCAGATCGTTTGTATATTAATGCCGTGTTTAGTTTCTCGATTTTATCCTTAATAAAGTTGTATTTTCAATTTATATGTATCGTGTGGAAGCTTTGCTTATAGGTTAGCTTTGTTTTCTTATTTTTAGAAAATCAGGGTGATGCTATTTCTAATGTATCGTTGTATTGCGTATAAATATTATATTCACAACACGTTCTAACGGGTGGTCTATGCGTTTGCAATTTCAACTAGCGGTTATTTCGAGTGTGGCGACACTTTCGTGTTATGTTATGACACAAAATTAGTTTAATGTTTGACATGTACGAAATGGGCCGCTTTACGCTTAAACAAAATTGGGAAATATTTAAAACTTACTTTCAAAGTGGTGAGTTTTCTACCCAAACTGTAAGAAATTTACGTGAAAATTCAGTAGAAATGAAATGCCTACAAGGCAATTTGTGGATCAATTTGTGAAGCAAGTTCGCGAAACTGGATTTTAATTGGATAAACTGAGACTAATAATGCCATTGATGAGATAGGGGCCCATACAATCGAAAATGTTCTGAAAAATTGGGTTGACAGGATGGGGTACTGTAAAGCCAGCCGTGGAATGCATTTGAATGAAATTGTATTCCATATTTAATGGCAATATACATGTATTCTTTCTAATAAAACAAATCGCTTTGAAAAATATTCATTCGTGTTTGAATTTAGAGACAAATTAAATTGCAAACGTTAGATGGACCACTCTTTATAATCATCGCCTTATAAAATACACCATTACAAAGATGAGGTTGTCTCTGGTGTTCTTTGCTAAACAAAATAAAAATTGGTTGGTTTTTAAACATAACTCCGCCTAAAAGACGACGATGAAAAATTAAGCGTATGCAACAAACAAACGAAAAACTTTTATTTTGTTATAGGTTTTTGTAAATTATTATCAATTGAGAATCCAGCGTTTCCATAACGTTTTTTTTTTTTCGTTGCTTACGACTATACCAACACTATAATAAAATAAAGAATACAATAAAAAAAGAAATCACTATCACAGACCACAATGTACAGTCAAGGTAATAATCATCATAATAATAATATGCATCTTGGTGGGGAGAAAGCCGGCTATTATGTCGGTAATACGCCAGTTGAAAGTGGACCGCGCACGCGTGTGGGTAACGTTAATAGTAATACCAACAATAATAATAATAATAATAATACAAGAGGTGAATTTATCGAAGGAAATAATTATAATCAAAATAATTATAATAAGAATAGTGATCAAGGATACATTCAAAATCAATATCAACAGGTGAGAACTTTTAATTTAATTAATATTTTGACCAAACAAAAAAATGTTTATTAATTTTTTGTAACGTATTTTGCATGAGAAATCAGTTTTTCGTTGTTTTAACAAAATTTTGTTTTATTGTGTGCTTTTTGGTTTAATAAAAAAAAACATTTAACTTAATTTATATATTGAAGAAAAACTTGTTTTGTTTAAGAAGTTATCGTGAATTTAGCGACAGTTTATAAAAACAACCAAAAAAAAAATTAAGTTGTTGTGATATAATATTCTGGTGCGTTGGAATTAATTTTTTTTTTTTTAAATTCTTGTTTTGATTTTTTTTTTAACTACATAGCTTAAAAGTGATTTATTCAACAAGTGTTTCAATATTAGTTAGTTGATGAGCTTTTATGTAGTGTTTTAGTGAATTATTTATGTTCACATTTTTTATACAATAAATGTATACCGCGATCAGGTTTTGATTTAACCGTTAAAATTATTTCTGTATACATTTTTGACCAAAGTGTGTATATATTGTACAATCGTGTCGGCAATTATAAATTTATCCTGGGCTCGTAATTATATAAACAGGCAAAATGATTTGTAACTGGGTGTGGCATGCTCTTAAATTATTTGCAAAATTAAAGATAAATGCAGGCATTGCATGCTGTAAAAAGATTTGTCGAAATATTATACCGACAAAAGCAAATATTATGTGTGCAGAAAGCCGGAAAATAGGTTACCAAAAAATTAACCATGCATTACACACCCAAAATAAATGTTAGTTTAGAAGAGGGCTTTAATAAGAATTAAAAATTGAATCAACTAATTTTACATAATATTGTGCAGTTGTGGTATTCAGGTGTAAATATATTGTTTGAACAATGTACTTAATAGAGATAATACAAATTGAATTACCCGTTAAATTTGCATAGTGATATCATGAGGGCTGAGTAATTGAATTTGTGTTTATGTACAGTTTTCTTGTAGTAAATATGTGATGAGATCATTGGGCGCCCAAAATGGGGTCAGGCATACAAGATAAATATTGTAATTGCTGTCATTGCACATTTTTAGAGAAAGTTTAGATACATTTGCTTTAATGCCTTTAATGTGCCTGGTTTTATATAAATACGCTTTAATATGGCTTTAACAATGTACTATTTTATCGTATTACATACCAAATATACAATGTTTTTTTTTTTTTGTTATATATAGGGCGAGTATTACGATCAAGACGAACAAGAAGAAATGGAAGCTGAACGGGATTTAGCTGAAGATGCAAAATGGAAAAGGATACAACAAAATACATTCACGCGTTGGGCAAATGAACATTTAAAAGTGATTAATAAAAATATTGCTAGTTTAGAAACAGACTTATCGGATGGCCTTCAATTAATCTCATTAATTGAAGTGCTATCACAAAAACGTATGCCCAAACATAATAAGCGGCCAACGTTTCGAAGTCAAAAATTGGAAAATGTTTCGGTTGCTCTACAATTTTTAGACGATGAGGGTATTAAAATTGTTAATATTGGTAAGTGTACTCAATTTTATTATATTTATTTAATGACTCAACACAATTAATTAATAATAAATATATAAATACTCAAAAACATATATTTAACCGCACAATAATACTGCCGTTTGCTGGTTATTGTTTTAAATTTTTTTTGTACACAAAAGTCGTTGTCTTGCAAAACATTTTATGTATTTTTATTTTTTTTATACCATATTATATTCAAGCTTCATTTCGTAGAATTTACAATAAATATTTAACTTACCAAAACTACAACAGAATATCTATATGCGCGCGATCTGTATGCGATAAGATGTTAAGCACAACAACAACAACAACAATGTACATACAAGAATAAGGTTGATGACGTAATTTTATACATTTCTGTTACACTCTCTCATCAGCAACAACACGAGCGTACACACAAAAGATAAGTAACGAAGTTGTGTATACGTACGTATGTATAAAGGTGACGTTTTATGAATGGAATTTATAATATACTTCTTGGAGACGGATGGAAGTTCGTTAAAATCTATTTGTTTATGGTAATTTCTTTTAAATAATTCGTTAGACGCAAAACTCAGGTAGTTTTAAGGTATAGATAGATTCACCTCTCTTTTTATTTCATTTCTTGTTCCCATATTTGAATACCGAAGGTCAACCGTCGTCTTATTACCACCTCAATAACATTTTTTTTTTTTTTTACTTTATATAGTTGTTCGCTTATATGCAATTTCAGTACTAAATTAGTTGTTTGGCATTACCTTCCGGTAGATGATAAGGCAGGCTATCCAGTTTGTGTAAATTTTATTTCTGCTTCGTCAAATCCGTTGTATTATCGGCCAAAAATATTCTTAATAAGTTACAATACTTTCGACAACTGTCGAATCATTTAAATATACTTTGATTGATTACACATTTCACGACAATAATCAGAAGGTTCAAATTTTATTCAAAAATTGTTCATTATACTAAACGTGAATTACATCATAATATATTTGTTTATAGGTTCTCTTTGTATGACACAATGACATAGATATTTCACTTTTATTTTTAACGTATTTGTATAAAGAATTAAACATTTTGGCGCGAAAGTAAATTAGCTAACCCACTCATTAATTATTCATAAAGTATGTTGAATGAAATGATAAATTATAAAATATTTATTAAAAATTTTCTTGAGACATGTGTTAGAGTAGTTGAAGTGGTAGGGTTAAGTTTTCAAGGAGCTCTAATAGAAGGATTATTGCCGGTTGTAAATGTTAACTATACGGTAATTTTACGGTAAGGGCGTTATTATTTATTAAAGTACTGCCTAGCAGTTAAACTGATTAAATATTATCATCCGGAATATTGCCCAATAAACATAACAATTATTTTTGTTATCTACAATAAAGCAAATTGTTGCCATTCATATCTATTATAACAGATATGTAGTTGTTTATCGCAAACAGTACATTGAACGAACGATAATCAGGTTCATATCTTATTCTTAATATTGGAAACGTGTATTAATAAAATTATCTCTTTTCTGCCTCATTATTGTTATTATATAACGTTATTTTCTAACGGAGTATTTTTCGCGCGAAAATGATTAGCTTTAGCCCACGCAACGCTTATTAATTCTGAATCACGGATGACAATAATAGACAAATCATCCCTCTCAATTGATTAAATAATTAAATTTAAAATATTTTTGGTGTTTTATCTCCAACCAATCGATGTGTTAATAAAAATTAATTAAAATGTACGTTTATTAAAAGATTTTGTATGTATGTCTTATGCGTCTTTCGTGTTTTCTGGTTTTTCGACTTTTTTTTTATTTTTATTGTTGTATTTTATTTAAAAAGATGTAATTGTTTGTTCTAAAGCTAAGCAAATTTGTATTTTATGTAGACACACATTTTGTTTTATATAATAGGTATACAGTTGATTAGGTGTAGCGGTTTTAACTTTTATAGTTGTGTGTTGTGTCAAATAGACTTATCTGTGGTTTTCTAAATCCAAACGTAATTTGTATATGTGTACAAAATACAGGAGTACTTGATTTACATAAACTAATTTTGCGAGAACTTTTTTTATGACCGGTCACACCCATATGTCTTAAGACTGTGAGGTTTCCAAAATAAATCAGAAAATCGAGTCCACTGACGGTCATTCAACCGGGCGCGCATCTACCCAAAATGTGTGAAAATACACATGAAAATAAATATATGTATAATATGTACATACAAAATATTTACACAATTTGATAAGAAAAGGTGATCTTCGCGAGACATTTCAATGCTAATGCCAAATTTAGAAATGGCGTTTACTCAAATACTTATTGACTCGAATTTTTAATCTTTCTTTAAAGTACAGTGATTTGTATTTTTTTTTTTTTTTTTTGTATGATTCGTATTAGGTTTGAAGCGATAAATTTAATGGGTAGCCGAGCAACTACACTTCAATGAATCATAAAAATCACCAAAAATTATCGACCACTTTGTACATAAAAATAAAACTTATTACTTACTTAATGTTCGTCTTATCTGCCTATAAACATACATATTTTACTTATCAGGCTAATATTATATAAACAAATCAATTGTTCTCGTTGTTGAAATAAAAATATTGAGTTTAAAATTATCGCATATGAGTCTTAAGTACTTAAATATTTTTTAATGTGTTTAGCATTAATTTTGATTTAAATTTATAATGTACTTAGTTTTTCGTATTGATCGATGGGGGTCACCAGTTATATGTTTACTCTATAATTTCTCATTGATCTTAAACTTCTGAATTACGATAAAAAAAAAGTATTTACGACTGTTTGATAAAAATGATAATATTATTTAATTGCCATAATCTTCTTTTAGATAATTTTACAGTATAATCTCGGTAAATATGGGACAAACCGGTAAAAATGTAAATATTTTCAAAAATACTTGCGATTCTTTAAAAAGAAACGAAAAACACTTTATTTTGTAAGGTAATCTGATAAGAAAAAACACATTAAACTATAATTGAAGCAAATTGATTTTGAACCATAACAAATTCCCTACATACACATAAAATTAGACCCAAATTTCATATGTGTTGAGTCATTGAGATGTTGTTTCTTTTCGGTAACAAACCATATCTAATTCGTGACACCGCAAAATAAACTAGACCGCACCATAACAATTCTATATGTCACTCACTGTATAATATACAAATACATACAGTGTAATATGCAATCGCGTACAAAACAATATTCGATTCTATTCTATGGATTCGATTGTATGCGTGTCTGGTCTTTAACCTTGAAACAGTCGGTCTCCAATTCCATTTGAAAATTTTATATATCTTCGTTTTTTGGTTTCATTTTCTACAGTTCTGTATAGCAGTGTATAAACTCGCTATATATCGCATATTAATAATATTACATTGTCTTGTGTTTCCTAAAGTCATGTTTGGAATAAAATTTAATAATTTTTTTGTTGTTGTTGTTTTTATTTTATGGAACACAACCATCAAAATGATGATGAAGGCCATTCTAATTCAATTTATAAAAAAAAAATATTTTATATAAAAGTAACGAAAATACATAAAGAAATGTACAATAAATTAAATTTCCAAAAGACTTGAATTTATAAATCGTATAGTTTGTTGTGTGCTGATCTAAACATTTCTGAGAGATCTTTAACCCTAATCGGGTGCGAGGTAATGAAAAGCGTATAGGTAAAAAGGTAAAAACGGTGATCAACAAGTTAATATCTATATAAACTAACTTATATTCGTGTTTGATCCCCCGTGTATAAGATGACGTAATTATTTTCGGACTACGTCACCTTACCAGTAGAATTGTCTAGATGTGTTTACCTTATAATAAAATTAACGTACCGTAACTATAAAGTATAAACAAAACTATAAAAATGGAAAGTTAAAAGGAAGGAGTTTTAGCGCATGTACGCCAATTTTACATATTTATCCACTGATTTGACATGCACTGATAACAGTTTTGATATACATTTTAAAGCCAAAATATGCTTTAAATTATTTGTTTAAATTTTCAAACGTCCATACTGTTTTAATTTTTTTGTACCGCTGTCTCTGCGTCTATAGAAATATTTTCATCCGGTGAAATAAGATATCAAAATGAATAGTCAGATTTAATTCAAAACATTTCAACAAGCATGAAATGTGTTTATTTATTTTGTAATTGATCGCCAATGTTGTGTAGATTCATTTTAATTCTTTTAGAAGGTCATTTGATTACAAATCAACATGTTGTTTTAGTCAACATTGGGTGTGGGGTCTTCGCAGAGACTAGTGCCGAGGTCTTCAATTTAGCGCCACTTTTAAGAATATGGAATTTTGATTTATTGCATAAAAATTTATTTATTCGTCAATATATTTTCATGTTATGGCCAAGTGAGGTTTAGAACAAAAAACATTAATGCCCAGTTGCACAAATAAAAAGGCAATGGCCAGTTAAGTAATATTCCCTCTTTTATTCTTTTATGAAATTGTGATTTGTTTCATCCTCTTATGAAAATCACGTAGTCATGTACTGGCTGTTGTAAACAATAATAATGAATAATCAAACATAATGTTTCCATGAAGGCACAGTACACGTAGTATATGTTTACACATACTATGTGTACTGTGGATTTGAGGTACCTCGGTTTTCTTTTTATTTTATTTTTACTTGTACATGCAAATGATAACATTAAGGTAACTATGGAAACGACTAGTATCAATGCTTCTGAAGATAGCGAAAAATTTCAGCCGAAAAATAATGTAATATCGATATATTTTGAATTTCAGCAGAAAAAATCTGCAATATCATTGTATTTTACTATTCCTATAAGATTCATATTTAATCCAATACTTGGAAGACTTGAATAGTTCGCATCGATTTCACAAATAGCCCTCTTATTTTACGAAACCTCATTACGGGTCTTGGATATTTTTTGATTTACAACAACAATCTCGAACACGATTTTAGATTTGGAACATGAAACGCACTTAGCCCCATTACAAGAACAAGACATGCACCACCAAGCCTGTTATACACTACAATTTAGTGGTTATCAGCACATACTTCCCTAAACGTATTGTGACGATTATGGCCATCATATTACGAGTTTGCATTATGAACAGCGATAGCTCAGACAGTTGTCGGGTAGTATGAACATAAAGGTCGATGGTTCGATGCTCGTCGTAGCCCATGTTGCCCATGCTCGTCGTAGCCCATTTTTAAAATTATTCGATACTTTCCCGATTATTTTCGAGTTTATTGAAGATTATTCGCGATTGTTAGCGATTATTGAATATTTTCGAGATTACTCATGACAAGTTTATTTCAGATTATTCAAAATTATAGTGACATTGAGCGTAGATTTTGATGAAATTTAAACTGAAGGAAATGGCATTCTAAAATGATATTTAGATGAAGTTCTGAAAGTTAATCGTTTTTAATGAAATTAAAGTTCCATCGTACTAGAAAAGGGATTCTAAAATGATTTTAATATGAAGTTCTGGAATATAGCAAATTAGCCAATAAAATCAAGATATTTCTAATCGGTTATGATGAAATTCAATATGGACTTTTCTTGGAAATGGAATTCCAAAATGATTTTTTGATGAAGATCTGAAATGTAGGCAATTAGGATGGAGCTTAGCTTGTTGTAATCGGTTATGATGAAATTCCATACGTTCGATGGAAACAGGTTTCCAATTTTGAAGAAATTCAATATGTAGATGAACGATAGGATAGGATTCTAAAATGATTTTTAAACGAAGTAGTGGAGCATGACCTCAATTACGAGACTTGAGAAGGATAATAAAACTTGAAACAAGAATAAAATTTACTGTTTTGCATCTTGTCTCCTTCTCCTTATGTAAGGTATCAAAGTACGTATTCGGCATTATGTGACTATATTCCCCTAAGTGATACGTGAATCTAACGGTTTTGCGATAACAAAACACGTAAATCTGTCGACAGGGAAGCGACTGACCATTTTGGCAAGCAAGCAACTTTTCGCGTTCTTCTACAAAATATGAATGGAATTTATTGATTTGCTATTACTTATTTAAAAACGTACCTCCCGAACCTTCATTCTTCTCTGAAATTAAATTTTTAATTTTTCATAATTTTTAAACTTTAATTGAATGCTTTTTGTGTGTTGCCTTTAAATTTATTTTCGTTTTCAACTTGCCTGTGCTTTGGTTTACACATTTCATAATGCCTATTCCAGAACATAATTATGAAAATGGAGGTACTTTACTCAGAAAAGTTTCTTCTGAAAAATTTTCTGAATTATAAAATTTGGTTTAAAAAAATAAAATTTCATTGAACAAAATGAAATTCGGAATTTTCATTTTTCATGACATTTGAATATTGTTGAGTATTCTGTTACGTGGACGTATTTGATGAAAGTGACCGTTATCAAGACGTCACAAAATTGTACTAAATTCATTGGAATTTTCGATTTTTTTATTGTCTTTAGATCCGATCGGACATGACAAATTTTATTGTCTCGAAATATTTATTAGTAAGAATTTATTAATCCATTGTCTGTGTGTGTGTTTGTGGGTATATAAAACGAATTAATATGTTCAATATGCGAAGATGATTAAAATTTATATTTCTTATGATTAACTGACATATACGATCATGCTTTATATAGTCTGTTGTGTATATGACGAGTTTTAAATAAATAGATTTAGTGATTAATAAATATTTTTTTTATCCAAAATAAGTCATACATTTAAATACTTGTCCGTACATATGCATTGAGTCATTTAATTATAAAAGATATTTTGTACAAGCATTTAAGTCTGCAAATAATGGCCTATAAATACGTCAATATATACTTTTAAATGTTCTAGAGATTTTATTTGCTCCAAGCTTCATTAATGTTAATCAGAATTTTATGACCCGTGTATACGTAGTACCGGTATTTTATAAATAAAAATCTTGTTTGTCTATAACCAAATTGAATGTAACAGATCTTTTACGTCAAAAGATTATCGATAAAGAATCATTAGTGGTCGATGGCTGCAGTTATAAAGCATTAATTAAATTCTTGTTTTCGCCCGTTAGATCTATCTCATTTACGTGGTGTCACTTACGTTATTTTCGTTTGAAAGCGCGCGCTGATTTACATTCCAACAAGAAACTAATAAGAAATTTGTCTTTATGTGTAAAAGCACAACTTACTACAAAAATTACGTACACATAAGGTAAATTGCATACATAAAATTCTTATAGATGAATTAGCTTACTTATTTTGTATGTTTTCGAATTTAATCAGTTAGAAATCAAAATTAACTAGAAAAACATCGTCATTAATATTCAATCATCGTTCTGTGTCATCACAACTTTCTTAAATGCGCGCGCGCAAGTCATAAATATTTGTTCTCAAAAACGGTCGTACGTAATTCAATAACAATAATTTATTTATTCGTTGTATTGTTCTTAATTTACTTTTAATAGTGATGTCATCAGCTTTTTATAAAAAACTGTTTTTTTTTTTTTTTGTAACCAAATGTAGTGTATCGTTCATAAATCTTAATAAATACAAATATACCAAACTATTTATTTATCAGACGTATATCAAGTGTATTTGCTATAAACACACTCACAGATACAAGCATAGTGCATGCAAATTATAAATTAGGTGAGTCTGAGACAGCAAGACATAATTTATTATGCGTTAATAATAAACCGATGGGATGATATCATATATGAGCAGTGGTGCGGTAAGTTTACTGCATTGTGCATAGTGATTGATTTCACACTTCATATACTGTTGCAAATTACGCTGAAGTTGAATATTTATCGATAAAATTTGATTTTACTGTAATATCGAGTATTAATAATTAGAACATGATTTTTAAAGATGGCGCCATATTATATTTTCGCCAGTATCAGTACTTATTTTTATATCGTTTTTCTCTCCAGATATAAGAGTTTTATAAGTAACTGACTAATTCGCCATTATAATACATTTTTTTAACCAGATTTAATTAATTGCGAATTTGTTTCATGAAAGCCCCAATCTAATAAAATATTTTAAAACCATGTTCCGGTCAAAAACAGCAAATAATGACTCGATCATACCACACAATACATAATGAGTAAAATGACTCATGTTATAGTTTTCCCAAAACATAATTATATAACTCTCCCAATTCTTTTGTCATTGAACCGAATCATATGGCTTAGATTTATACTTATTGCATTGTCTGGTAAATATCATTTCTGTGATTACATCACAAACGTACACCAAATTCATGATTGAGATTAAACTTATCATGTTTCAGATTTCTTTTATACAGTCAAGACATTGAAATACCGAGCACCTCGTGATGTGATGACTTCACATAATTATAAGCACATTAATCTACGAAAGTAATGATGATGATTAATTAGCGTTGTGATAAATGTACAACGCGAGTATTGAAGGTCGCAATGTTAAAAGTAAGAAGAAAAAAGTCAATGCCATGTGTACTTTTAAGATTTACCGGTCTTGAACTATTTATTTTTATTGTTTTTTGTTGGCTATGCAGTCATTAACAAATGTAGTGAAAGCGCCAATAGAATTTTATTCAATAAATAATTTATATTCTTAACGCATTTGGTGAATTAATAAAAAGGAAACTATTTTTTGTTTTTTCTGTAATGGATAAATCGTGAACAGAATTCTATTTTATCAGCAATAAAATAGTGTTGCAATATTTTTAAACTTTCTATTTTAATGCCCTATTTATTGCATTTGTACAGATATGATGTCATACCGTCTGGATATACTCGTATTTATATATGACAAGTATTTCCGGTTAATTATATACAATAACGATATTTATTAAGGTTATCATTGTATCATTTGGAAATAGTTAAACATGGCCTTACTCAACAGTCAAAATTTTGTGATATACAATTCTTGTGCCGATATATTCTTAATAGAATTTGATATTTTGTGCTTAATCGTTAAGCAAATTGGATTCCACACAGAATTAACAACTTCTTAACTAAACTAATGAACCATAAATGAGGACTCACATTTTTGAATACGAATAGGAAGAAACGAACGACGTTTTCAAGTCATCGGTATTGCAAATTCGAAAACGAATATTTTTGAAACGAAAACGAATTGCTATGAAACGAATATAAATTTCCCTTATCTACATCAATCCATTTTCGACCATTATTTTTTGGACGGTAACTTTTCGGATGAATTGTGTGATGTTTCAGCAGAATACATCCATTAGTATGATTTTGGCAGCCATTTGTTTACGACGCGAAAAGTTTGTCTGGCGAGTTTTATTGTAGGAAAAAAAATTGAACAGCGAGTTTGAACGAAATAGGAAAAGTCACAGGCAGCCAAATTTGCCAATCAATGAATTGTTTGCCCACAAATCCGGCCGTTTACGACGAATTGGTTCACGTAGATGCATCAAAACGGCGAAGTAGTATGCTTTATTGACCGTTTATTTTCGATCGACTTTGACGTGGTTTTTTCGGTTTTGGTCCATTTTTGGCGCGCCATTGCCTAGATTGTTGGGCAGTTCCGACGTCATATTCATAAACCCTCGTCTCGTCACCAGTAATAATAATAGCCGTAATTCGTAAACAAATGACTGCCAAAGTATTCTGCTAAAACGTCACACGAATGTCAAAGAAGGTTGAACCAACTTAGAAAAAAAAAAAATTACCAAGTCGGTTTACGCGCGCGGTTTAAATGGACCAGTCCGGGTCAAATTTGATCAGATGGGATATTTTTATTTTCGATCGAATTCAAAATTATCAATTCTTATTCGAACGGCGAAACGAAACGTATCACAAATAGGGAAGTGTTGACAGAGATTTATGTTGTATTTTGAAGCCAAAACATAAATCATTAATTTCCATACACATAATTTGAACTAATTAAGCTGCAACAGTTATCTTAAAATATTCAACAAATACCTTAAGACTTTAAATTACAATATCAATTACTTGTCTTGTTTATTCACCTCAATTTCATCTTGTATAAATTCAAAATTAATTTAAATTTTAATGATCTTTGTTGTGTTCATCTACATTGTATTTACACAATAATTCGTCAACGTCTCGCGTTTTTTCCAAGTTAAATATGTATACACAACATTTATAAAAAAAAATACATTAAAATACTTAACAATGGTAAAAGATTTCTATTATCGCGCGTTTTATACAGCTATAAGATTGAAAAGTAACAAAATATAACGCCAATTTGTTGAATAAATTAACATTTTTATCTTAAAATACAAAAAAAAATTGTTTCTGTCTTTAAAACAATTCAATTTTTAATCACAAGCAAAATAATTGTTAGCCGTTATGAAATGTTTGCGATAAATAATGTAAGATGATGTCATCTTAAAGTATAAAAATTGTTGTCGTCGTTGTTTACCAATGAGAATTTGGTGCAATATACATAGACATACGTGTTTGTACTGTATAAGCAATTCATCAAAATTTGAATCAGACACTTTGTGAGAAATTTCAATGTTATGATTTTGAATACACAAAATTCTTGGCTGAATATTTAAAATATTTTTTTTTTAATTGATTTATTTTTATTTTAGTCTATTTATATAAAATATTCGTTATAATGAATTAACAAAACATACGCCTAAATGTACGCATCTATAGTGAGGGAAGTATTTATAAAATTTGTTGTTTTTTTTTGTAGATTCATCCGATATTGTTGATTGTAAATTAAAACTTATTATGGGCTTAATATGGACCCTAATTTTGCACTATTCAATTTCAATGCCGATGTGGGATGGTGAGGATGAAATGACCAATGGCGGTACGGGTTCAACACCAAAACAACGACTCATGCACTGGATACAGAGTCGTTTGCCTGAATTACCGATTGGCAATTTTACTAGTGATTGGACTAGTGGTAAGGCGGTTGGTGCCCTCGTTGATGCATGTGCTCCCGGTTTGTGCCCAGATTGGGAGATTTGGGATCCAAAAGATGCGGTACAAAATGCTTCGGAAGCTATGGGCTTGGCTGATGATTGGTTAAATATTCGACAACTTGTTCGCCCTGAGGAATTAGTTAATCCAAATGTTGATGAACAATCGATGATGACATATTTGTCGCAATATCCGAACGCTAAACTAAAACCAGGTGCACCATTGCGGGCAAAAACAAAACCAAATAGGTGAGTGCGGGGTTTAAAGAATTTTTACGTATACTGTAGGTACAGAGTGGTGGAACAAATTTTATATAAATAAATATTTTTATCGATGCAATATTTTAATGAATGGATGACTGCAAAACGTTTTACCATAGATGGTTGCGCGAAAGTACTGTAGTCTTCAGCTAATGTTTTAAACAAAAATTGTTCACAATGTCATTCATATTTTCTCCAGACATGTTTCATTGGTGCTGGCTACTCAAAAGAAATTCAATCTACAGTACAATACTTCTAATGATCATAATATAATTTTCAAATTCAAGTTCTAAATTTTCATTTTTTCTTTTTTTTTTTTTATCAATTATAATTACAACAGTATTCCACCTCCTCGGTAAGTTTCTGCAAACAACTGTTCGAATCAAACGTTTGTGGTGTGAATTTAATTAAGAGTTTATTGATCGCTTATTGTTTTATGATTTTCTAAATTTTGTTTTTATATAATTTAAAAAAAAATTGTTAAGTGTTTTTATCAACGAGCCTCTTTAGAAACAGTATAAGTTATAGATAACGCGATTGTAATTTCGTTAGTTGTGTAGAAAATATTATATAATTGGCTTTGCATGATCGGCTTCAAAAATGCTGATAATTCAAATCATTTTTGATCTAATTAGAACACTAAACATTTTGTGGTTTTCACACTACACAGACACAATTACAGTACGATTTATATATTCAGTAAACTTGCTAATTATATATGCAGTATTCAAATATCAAAACGTTATCATTTGCTTATGCTATAATTTTTATTTGCGTTCAGCCCTTAGGTTTTTTTACTTTGACTTACGAGCCTAATACTAACATGGGTATATTTTCGTTCAAATAATAGAGTTCGTGCTTATGGTCCAGGAATTGAACCAATTGGGCCGGTTGTCGGTGCACCTGCCAATTTCACCGTTGAAACATTCTCTGCTGGAAATGGAAGCGTCGATGTAATGATTTTGTATCCAGATGGCTCTACCGAAAAGGCTGACGTTAGATTTAATAACGATAAAAACCTAACATACAACGTATCATATATTCCAAAAGCTGAGGGTGTCCATAAAGTATATGTTAAATTTTCGGGACGTGATATACCAAAAAGTCCTTATGAAGTAACCGTCGAAGGGCATGCTGGTGATGCAACAAAAGTTACAGTATCCGGTCCTGGACTATTACCCGATGGTGTATCCATAAATAAAGGAACATTCTTTGATATTTCGACAAAAGATGCGGGACGTGGTGTACCAGAAGTCATTATTTTAGATCCGGCCGGCCATAAAACTACAGTCCCTGCTAAAGTGCGACAAATTTCACCCGACCTATGGCGTTGCGAATATGCATCAAGTTTGGTTGGATTACATTCGATTAACATTTTTTATGCGGGAAAACCAATTCCAAATTCACCATTTGGTGTACGTGTTGCACCCGTATCAGATCCACGTAAAGTACGTGCAAGTGGGCGTGGATTACAACCAACTGGTGTTCGTATTGGGGATATTGGGGATTTTAAAATTACTACAGAAGGTGCGGGAGAAGGTACACCCGAGATCACAGTTATTGGACCAGGAGGCGTTAATCAAAATGTACAGATGAAAAAAGTAAACGGAACGACTTATGAGGCACAATACATTCCAATTAAAGAAGGTCGATACGTTATTATGGTATTGTTTGCTGGTACTGAAATACCAAAATCACCATTCGAAGTTGCGGTTGGACCGAAAAAAGAATCATCGATTATTGCATTCGGACCTGGGCTTACAGGAGGTGTGGTTGGATATCCAGCTGCTTTTGTTGTTGAAACGAATGGAGAAACCGGTGCATTAGGATTTAGTGTGGCCGGTCCATCTCAAGCCGAAATTGAATGTAACGATAATGGAGATGGTTCTGCTCTAGTTAAATACCATCCAAAGGCGCCCGGTGAATATGCAGTACATATTCTGTGCGACAATGAGGATATACCGAAAAGCCCTCACATTGCACAAATTTTACCACGAAGCGATTTCCACCCAGAATTAGTTAAAGTATTTGGATCTGGTATCCAATCTAACGGTACCGTGATTAATCAAAAAACTGAATTTACTGTGGATACTCGAAGCGCTGGAAATGCACCGCTCGAAGTTAAAATCGAAGATGTGTTTGGAACCCCAGTTCCTGTTAATATTCGTGATAATCCTGATGGAACAAAACTTGTTAGTTACGCACCTGGAAATGCTCTTCCACACACAGTAGAAGTTAATTTTGGATGCGTTGCGACATCAAGCTCACCGTATCGCGTGTACATTACAACACCAGTTGATCCAAATAAAGTTCAAATTTCGGGACCATGGTTTGAAACGAATGTTAAATCAAATGCAGCAACCCATTTCGTTGTAGACACTAGGTTAGTATATAAATTTTCCATTTGATTCGATACTATTTCTAAAAATGGTTTTCTTTCAGTAATGCTGGTGAATCGGAGCTTGAAGTTCATGTGATCCATGACGAAACAAAACGTGAATTACCAGTTCGAGTAATTGACAATCAAGATAACACTTACAATGTTGAAGTTATACCATCGCTTCCTGGATCATACACCACTAATCTATTATATGGTGGTCTTAAAGTTCCAGCTCCACCAAAGTCATATGTAGGCGAGCCGATTGATGTGTCCAAGATCAAGGTCGATGGATTGGAACCAAGTAAGTATTTTAATTTTTATTTACGCCTCGCAATCATATATAAAACATGGTACAAGAACTAACCCTTTCAAAAAAAAAAAAAAAAAAAAAATCTAAATTTGAAATCATATAAAACACATTACCATATACAATTATTAGCCGCACCAGTAAATAGCCTGCAACAATTTCGCGTTATAACTGAAGGTGTTGGTAAAGCTGATTTAGCTGTAACAATAACTAGTCCGTCCGGTACACGTATTAAAGCACACGTTATACCAACGGCCGAAGGTTTTTTAGTAAATTTTACCCCGACACAACTTGGCGAATATCTGTTGAGTGTTAGTTTTGGTGGCACACCTATAACCACCCATCCATTTAGATTGCAATGCCTCACGGGAAGCGATTCGAAAAAAGTACGAGCCCATGGGGCGGGATTAATACGCGGTATTGTTGGTGAACCAGCCGAATTTATGATTGATACGCGAGGTGCGGGGCAAGGCGGTCTCGGCGTTACAGTCGAAGGCCCTTGTGAAGCAGCTATAAATTGTCGTGATAATGGTGATGGGACATGTAATGTCGCATATTTACCCACCGAAATTGGTGATTACACGGTAAACATAACATTTAACGATAATCACATAATCGGTTCACCATTTCAAGCTGTTATTGTACCACAACCAAATTTAAATAAAATCAAAGTGTCCGGATTGGGAATCCAACCACATGGTAATAATAAAGTTGAACAGCGTGCAGTGCATTTTTGGTGTTGTTCTCTGCATGATTCGTCAGCCCCTAATTTAAATAATTTCCGTTTGGTGTTATACGAGTGAGAAATCTAACACTAAATCTAAACCCGAAGTCTGGCTTATTTTATAAATAAAATGCGTTCGCTTTATACTAACATCAAGTCATAATATTTGGATTAAATTTCATCTAGAATTATAGCGATTCTAAGTTTTTTCCATTTGATCTCTCCTAAACAGGTGTAATCATGAACGCGAATACAGAATTCATGGTTGATATGAGCAAAGTTGGAAGTGGAATTGATTCTGGAAAATTATCTTGTTCAATATTCGATCCTCGTGGTAATTTAGTGCCGAGTAAAATCGTAACCGGGAATGTGAATGAAGTGTACCGTATTATGTATACACCATTTGAAGCTGGTCGACATACAATCGAGCTTTTATATGATAATATGCCTGTACCAGGATCGCCATTTGTAGTACATGTTAAAAGTGGATGTGATCCGACAAGAGTACGAGCTTTTGGGCCTGGACTCGAAAAAGCGCATACAAATCAATCAGCTAAATTTACAGTGGAGACTAAAGGAGCCGGCTTTGGAGGATTATCGTTAGCCATTGAAGGGCCATCTGAGACGAAGATGAGCTGTATTGATAATAAGGATGGATCTTGTAGTGTTGAATATGTACCAACAGAGGCTGGAGATTATGATATAAGCATTAAATTTGCAGAAACACCAATCCCTGGATCTCCTTTCACGGTGATGGTTGAAGATCCAGTCGATCCGAAAAAAGTTAAGGTGTACGGTGCGGGTATCGAGCATGGAGAGGTTCGTGAATCTGTCCCAACTAAATTCTTTGTCGATGTGACTGAAGCTGGTGCCGGTCTAGTTTCCGTTGAACTATCGAATAATGGTAAAGCCGTTGATAATGTTGTGGTCGAAAAAGTTGGCGATACTGGTGTGTATGCCGTAAATTATACACCACCGAAAGAAGGTGATGTACTGACAGGAAAAGTTAAATTTGCTGATCAAGAAGTACCACGCAGTCCGTTTATGATGACCGTATTCCCGAAATTCGATACAAAGAATGTTAAAGTTGTTTCGTCGTGGGATACGTCTGCAAAAAAATTACCCGCCTCGCTACCGGCTAAATTCCAAATTGATACCAAAAAAGCTGGCCAAGCTGATATTAATATTGCAATTAAGAATCCAAAAGGTAAACCATTATTGCCAAAAGTTGAGGAAATCGAAGATGGTACATATGCTGTTACATTTGTCCCGGATGAATGCGGCCCATATAATGTTAGCATTAAATATGGTGGAAAAGACGTTGTTGGTTCGCCATTTACATTACAAGCACATCCTACTGGGGAAGTAAGTGGCTTGTCTCGACACTATCACGATAGTTTCACGACACTAAATATATATTTTTTTATTTTATCAGGCCGCAAAATGCAAAATCGTTGACTCAGCGCCAAAGGTACAAACATTTGGCACCAAAAATCATATTTCAGTAGATGCGCGCGAGGCAGGCACCGGAGCAGTAACCTGTAAAATAGTTTCAAACACAGAAAGGTAAGTGCGAGTTCGAGTGGCCGTATAAAATTCAGATCGAACCTTTAATTAATACAATAATTTTATAAATCGCAGTGATGTAGATATCGATGTGATCGAGAAAGATGGTTTCTTTGACATTTACTATATCCTCAGTAATCCAGGGGAATATGACCTCGATATTAAATTTGGCGGAAAAAATATACCAAACGGTTTATATTCAATTAAGGTAGATAACAATGATAAAATTATAATGCACACTAGTTCTAGTACAACTACTACCACGCACACGACACAAAAAAATTTTTTCCTTCAGAAATAACTGTGAGCGAAATTCCATAAATTATTTTAAACGTTAGCCCGCTTGATGTTGTTTTTTTTTTAAATATCGTACAGTCGATGGGCAAAATGTTTTTATTTAAATTATCAAATTTTATTTAAAGTTTTCAAATTTTAGTCACCGAAATCTAAACAAATTGAATTTAACCCTTAAACTTAAATGGCCTTATGCTTTTAATGTATATGGAATCGTTCAAAATTAAAAATTATTTAAATATTTATTGATCTAAATAATAGTGTATAATAATAATATATAAAAGATAGAATTTGTAAATTATATTAGTTTTAAAAGAAAATGTTTGTAAACACCAAAATAAATAAAAATAAATCAAAAAAAAAAAAAAATGAAAACTGAGCGAGTTGGAAAATTCAATCCGGTGTAAAGAAATTTTACTTCATCATGCATGAATTTGTTTTTAAATTTTTATTTAGATAAAGCTTTTTGTTAAAGTTTTTCTTTTTGGATTTTTAATTAATGCAATTCAAATTTAATTAGTAAAAACCGTGAAAACACAATAACTTTATTGAGTTATCCAAAAGCGGTTTTTCCGGCAAATTTTAATAATTTTTAAACACTAATAATATTTAATGTGTGTTGTTTTTTTGCCTAATTTAATTTTTAATTTATCTGTTTTTCAAAATTGTTTAATTTAATGTATACATAATTTTGAAATTGAAAAATAGATGAAGTAAAATTAATTTTAGTTTTCATTTTTTTAATCATTTAATTTTGAAACGAATTATAATTTACAAATTTATTTTTTTTTTACACAGAATAATTCTTTAATAATTTTTAATTTTAATTACCAGTGCGAAAATTGGGAAAAACACTTACTAATTCCACATAAACAATTTGACATTTTATAGTTTTATGCTTATTTATATTTTTATTTAATAGCGCTACGTTTATTTATTTATTTAGTTTAATGTTTTATGATTGATTGATTTTTTTTTTTTGTATAAAATATTTTAATTTTAAAGATACGCAGGTAAGTGAACAAATTTTCGGAAATTTTATTACATTTTTATCGGGCATACCTACATTTTTTTATTACATTTTAAAAATAGAATTTTTAAAGGAAAACATAAGACAAAATTATCTAGCCCACGCGCTTAACATAAATACTTTATAATTAATGGTACCCGCTAGATTATACATCGTTGTTTTCTTTTAAATATTCATCAGTCAAATATTTCAGGGGATCGTCTAGTGCGGCCTAATTTACGTTTTTCAGTGTTTTTTTAAACCTTTGGGTTGCATTCATTGTAAAATTGATAAAAAATACGTCCAAAATAATTCGCGGAACATTGTTTAAGTAGTACTGATCTAATCAACATTTGATTCAAGCAAAATTCAGTTATTCTTAATTAGTGAAAACATCAAATATGAGAATTTTCCAATTTTGGCGAAGAATCAATCAAGATTATATTTTGGCATTGTTGTTGTTGTTGTCTAACTAAGAAACCCAAACAGTGTGCATCTGATGGGTAAACAACAGATTTTCAGTTGGATATAATTAATAATAAAAAAAAGTTTGGTTTGTCGTAAATATTTAGATTAGGAATAGAATTATAAAATTTGATACGCGAAATATAAATTTTATTTTACGTTTTAATTGATGTTTATCAGTATTTTCAATTTTTTTTATTCTAATTTGGTAACTATTTATTGTAGCATTCTGAACAAAGGCTCAATTTGCACCAACATATTTTAATACTTTGGTATATTATTTAGCTTTATGAATATCATTAATTTTAGATTTTGCCACTTTACATTTAAAAATATATTTCCAAGAATAAATGGATAAATGCCTTCGTGCTGAATGAGCACCAAGCAAGTTCACATTATTTTTAGTCTTTGAACTTGATTTTTGGTAAAAATATTTTGACGATCTGCCAGGTTTGAGATGTGATATGTAATGAATATAAAACAAGTAGCTAAATATCATCACCTTTTCGAATTTTGAGTAATGTAATTGAAGGACAATATGTATGTACATATATACTAGTACGTACATTTAAACAAAAAATCGTAAAAAAATTGAATTAATTTGGGTCACCCACACAAAACCTTTTTGCAGCATTTAATAATAAAATAGCGACAACTGTTTCTCTCACGATTTCTTTGCCATTTGCACAACGAAGAACACTTGTTTTATGCTATTGTTATAGTAAATAGTATTTGCTTGTTACAAAATTTATTATTGATGACTGAGATAAACATCAGCTAAATTGTATATTTGACCATATGTTTTTAAGGTCGTATGGAAGATGGAAGACGCGCGTTATACTTTGTAGAGAAATGCCATAAATTATAATCATTTTTTAAAAATATAATTGACATAATTCTTTTTTTTATATTAAAAATAAATTAAATGTATAATTATAATATTTTATGCCAAGAAAACTTTTTTCCGTGCTGCTGCTGCTGCAAAAAATAATTTAATTTTTAATTCATATTTTAAACGATTCTATTTTAATAATATACGTATATATCATGCTTCAAAAATATTATTTCCTAAAATTATATAAATTTTTTAATTAATATACATTTTTTAATTAATTAATTAATAGGAAAATATTTCTAAAACGAAAAAAGAAAATTATTCGTTTATATAAAAATGTGACATTAATTTGTGTTTGGTGTTGCTCCAGTGTATGTTTTGTGATATGTGTACATAAATGCACGGCACGATAGTAAATATTGTCAAAAATGTGTGCGTGGTACTTTTAACCAGCCATATGTCACACATGACTCAGAATCATATTTGAAGTTTTCTGGAATTTGGCCAACGTTTTTTTTTTTTGCTTATAAAACACATATAATAAAGAATATTATACACAAATTTTGTTGCTCGTTTCTTGTGGTGGATAAATTTTATATTGTATATGTCACTGCGATTGACAACAAAATCATTAGGAGTTTATAACATACAGAAAAATATTTCTTATTGGCGTATATAGAGTATAGCGATGTTTTTAATTCTGTTTAGTGAATACTTTGGTAGTAATGAATACTCTTGCTCACAAGCGTGGCGAAGAGGCATTATAAACAGCACTGATTACAGAATTTATACAAAATTCTCCACCTACGCCGCCAATGCGACTTTTGTCTCTCGATAATAATACAAATAGCTGCAGAGATAAAGTTAGAAGGAGAAAAGCACACATGATCCGATTTTTATAATAGGAAAGTCTACATTCCTGCACAACATTTATTATGTCGAGTTCTATAAACACAGAAAAACGGAACCTAGATCAAAAAATGCTGAACTCTTCGTAGTAGAAATTGACCGGAGTTCAGCATTTTTGATCTAGATCAGTTTATTATCTGGCATATATTTAGTGCATGCCGGATGGGCTCACTTAAAATTTAACCAAGCCGCACAGTATTTTTGGCCTAGACAGTTTATCCCACTTAGTTTTTACTAAACATTTTCCGAAAGAATTTATTTACTACAGCTCAAACGCAATTTTTATTATGTTTTTTCGGTTTTTTCTACCAAAAATTTTCATATTTTCATTTCTTAGATGTATTTGTGGTTCGAAATAACACACGAGTACAACAAAAAGCGGGGAAAATCTATCGAACAAAAAATTTTTTTTTTTTACGTTAGGTAGTTTTGGTAAAACGATCTTTTTATATAAAGAAATTGGTGAGCTTGTTTATTATTTTTTAGATTTCGTTTTTTTTTTGTTTTTTAAATAATTTTATAAATTTTATAAATCCTAAAATTAATATTTAAACGGTTGGTGACTTGAAAACAGTTTCCAGTTTTTCTTAGAACTCGTATTTTACACACGTGAGTTGTTTTAATTGTTTTAATTGGTTTTTAAATTTTTTTTTATTTAATTAATATTTGGATAAATCAGTGGAAATTACAGTGATTTTATATAAAAATATAAAATTTATATTTACAATGAAGTGAATAAAATAATAATCATGTGATCATAAATTTATCCAAAATATCTCGTAGTTTCTTTAAAAAAAAAATAAAAAATTAAATAATAAAAAATTCTAGAAATGAGATAAAAATAAATTTAATAGCGATACTTTTTCATTTTATTTGATTTTTGTTAAAAACTTATTCAACAATATTATATTGTTTAATTATAATACGAAAATCTAGAGCGAAACCATTTTTGGAAAATTAATTAATAAAATCGTGTTTTATTATTGTTGATTTTGATCTATTTTAATTTTTCTTAAACGAAAATTGTTATTTTATATCCGCTCCAATTTTTTTTTTAATGTGACAAAATTTTCTATAAATATAATTTTTGTATACAAAAATGCAATTATAATTTGTAAAGAAAAAATTGTGTTAAGTAACATAATGTCGCTACAGCAGAAGCTGTTGAACTGTTTGTCACGTCGCCGCGAGCTTTATGGGATTTTGTTTTTATGCTGTAATAACCCATTACTTCAGAATTTGTGATAAATTATGAACTTGTGGGCAAGCCTATTATAACCTCAACAAATATATTTAGATTAAAAATCCCTCGCGAAGGAGTATTTTTAGAAATTTGGATTAAAATAGTTTTTTATTTTTTATAAAAATCTCTTTGTAAAAATTTGTTTATCGATTGCGCGCGGCTTAGATTACTTAATCTATTGTGTATTGCAATTTTGAATTACTCGCTACAAGTTTAACGTTTATTTTTAGCACCGTTTATTATTTGTAACGAGCAAATTTAGAACATTCACCTAGTCAGAATATGTTATAAGTTTGGCCAAAATCATATGCGGCGTGTCAGAATAAATTGGTTTAAAGGTGATTGACCGCTACAAATGTATTTGTACAAAAAAAAAAAAAAATACAAGACAGCTGGAAAAACAATTCAAAAATTTAAAAATTTCTAAATTTCGTTTTGAAGTGGGATACTGTAGAATACAGATATTTTGTTTTGAGTTGAGATAATCATCTAGGATCAAGAATTTTTTGTGCCAATCAAAATTAACAGATTTGAGGTCTAATAAAGAATAACATATTAACAAACAAAAATCATTTGTTGGAAATGTTATAAAAGAATTATTTTATTCAGTTGTTCATTTTATTCGATCGTAACTATGTTATGACTTTATGAGTATCTGAAAAATACTGACTACCTAATCTTGATCGAATTTAGATAGGACCTTTCTTCATATTTCTTGCTATTTATTGTAATGAGAAAATTTTGTTGAACTACACGCTGGATTTCATCAAACAAGAGATAGCTAAGTTTCATCCTAGCTGCCAAATTCCAGAACTTCAGAAGTAAATGTCGAATTTCATCGTAATCGGTTTTAGAAATATCCAAATTCCATTATAATTTGCCATATTCTAGAATTTTATCAAAAAAATATTTTAGAATCTCGTCACAAGCGGTTTAAAAAGCTAATTCCATCCTAATTGCAACGATAAATGGGAAATTTTTGAATTACAAAAATTTAAAGAAACAAAAGAAACATTTTAGAAAAAATTTGGTTGCACTTCTCTAAAATTGTTTTTCGATGCATTGATTTATTTTCAAATGCAGCAGAAACGTGAATAATAGTAATGCCCAGTTTTAAATTAGTTTGTAAATTAAATTTTGCAATTTTAAGCAAAGATTTCTTCACAGGTTTTTCTAAACATTCACAGTCAAATTCTATTACCAAATCTGTGAATAGTTTTATTCTGAAATTATTTATTCTAGAAAAGCTAAATTAGCTCTGGCAAAAGCTAATTTAGATACATCTTTTCAGAGATTAATAGAAAAAATTGGCATTTAGTACTTGGTCTGCCATGCGTGCTTTTGCTATACTGTTTAAAAAATGCTTGCTTATGGAAAATTCTTAGCATACGTATAGAGTTGGGAGCGTATCGAAATTTCTGTTTTAATCTCGGATTTTGTTTATTTTTATTTTAAAATAAAATCCCCATTTTCCAAAATTTAGTAGCAACGAGATTTTGAAAACCCAGATTTTGTAGCCAATCCCGTTACTTGGAAAAATTAGCTTGTTGGAGCCTCCTAGTAGTATAAAGATAAAGAATTCTCGGCATTGTTGAGTAGAGTAACGTAATTGGTCTAATGTCGACGAATATTGGTCGTTCAATGTGATTTGGGAATTACAATTTTCATCTAAGTAGTAGATGTCAAACAGTAAAGTTTTTTGTTGTTTTATCCCGCACACAGCAAATCGATATAATTTTTTTAACAATTTGAATTTATCTATTGAACTAATAAAATAGTTCAACAATATATATTAGCATTAAAATTTTCTTCAAAAATAATTATAGGATCTATTCTTATATAAAACCGTAAAAGCAAATTATTTGAAAATAAGAAAAGCTTGGTTAAACCCGTCCTAGTAGCTAGTGGTAGAGAAATCAAAACCGGTTAAATGATTAATTTAAACTTTCCTTTAATCGATCCGATATTAAACGATTTTAACCGAGCACAATATTTATACTGAAATATTTTTTAAATTTCGTTAAATTTCTTGAGGACAGAGTTATACGTGGCAAAACATCGTTCTACTCTATCTTGGAAAATTGTGGATTTGTCAATAGCTATCGTTGGAAGAAAGTTCAGTTCAAGTTTCCCGTAGGGAATCTGGTAAAATTTCATTTTCCAAAATCTATTGGAAACTTTATAAAAAATCAGTAAATAGCTATTAACAAAACATAATAATGCAGGCCTTCTCCAGACATAAAACTTTAGAGTTTAATTTTAAACAAAGTTTGGAATGATTTTTTGAAAATCGAATTTGCCCAAATTTCCCACGGGAAACTTCATTAATTCATCTCCAAGTATACGCTCTATAGTTTCTATTTTCCACGTAAGATAATTAACAAACGTTTTTAATACAATCCATAAATCCTGGCTGTGACAAGTAAGAGACTCTTAACTGGTTCCTGCCAAGAGATAAAGCAAACCTAGTGGTCGAGTTAGGTGTACTAATAAAAAGTTTCGCAATGCGGTATTTTGATCGCCTTCTTAACAAAGTTAAATGGTAAGGAAGCAATTGGTTTGGGATCTACCACAATATCATTACCCTCAATGCCAAAATTGGTGGGAACTAATAAGATCGTCACTAATAAATGTGCCCTAATTCGTTACTTGAACAGAGAAGATGAATAAAGTATTTACATTCCTTAACAAATTTGGGATTATCCATCGAATTGTAAACAAAACTAAATTTTGACTTGTAACAGCGACCAATGTCATACAATAACACAGAGCATAAAAGCAATTGCTTCCTCTTGAAAAACTGTGCATTACTAACACAGACAGCCGATAAATTCAGATCAAACGTAGGGCACTACATTCTATAACGAAGACTATCGATTCATGCAAGTTCTAAAGAAAACCCAGTGATCTCCACTGATCTCTCGAAGAGCGCACCACCGAAAATAATTTAGTGAAATTGAATTCAGACAAAAGTCTATCATTTATCATTAATCTCTACATTAAATCGGATAATCTAACTTGTGTCGTTTTTGCTTGAATCGAAATCGAAAATTGAAACTGTTAAAATAGGTGAGATATTATAGCCTAATTTATTTACATATCAAGTTAATAGGACAAAACTTGCTTCAAATTTAAATTCCCTTCAAACTAAATTTCAGGTAAAATTATAGATAAATCCAAACAGTTTTTTTTCCTAAGCATATTCCATTTTACCTAATCATGAATTAAGATATTGGCTAAGTTTTAAAATTATTGAAAAATTATTTGCATTTAATATACGATTTTAGCTTTCATTCAAATTTTTATGTACACACTTAGTGTATCAAATACAATTTGATGTACCGTAAAATCGGTATGTACCACCTATAAACCATAAAATATTTAAAACTCATTAATACGTAATTATCATAAAAATTTTGCAAATCTGTTTATTTACCATACAAGTTCTAATGCTGCACACAAAAAACGATACAGTTTACGCTCGATTTTATTCAATATTTCGGATGATTACACACGATCACTCAGCTGTGATTTCGTTTACTGTTTTATTATTATAAATCATATATCGGACGTCAAAGATAAATTATTAGTTATAACTGACATTATTTATTTTCACAGCCATTATAGCATTAATTTTCAGTTAATAATTTATACGTAATTGTTTACATTTTTTAATAAAATAATTTTTTTTTGGAAAAACCCACTTGTCCAAAATTTATATCAATATACAAATATTAATTTTTAATTTAGATCCGCTTTTAAATAATATTCATATGATGTACATTTGTTTATGCAAAACATATTGTTTTAATAACCATTCTTATGTATTGTATTTTGTACGATATTGGAGTAAAAAGCGCGGCGCGCGCTACAACTTATTCAATTCAATTTCATTTTCATAATAACTACGCGCGACGCGCGACTGTTTATTTTAAACACAGAGTCATAAAAAAAAATTATTTTTGGATAAATTCTGTTCTGATCATCTTGATGAAAAATTTTTTAATTTTTTTTTTTGCAAAACAAATAATCATATTATATGTGTTCTGCTGGGATATTATATACATATACCATTTATAAAGTGGTCGCGCGTCATATAAATTCCCTGCGGGCAAACACAAAATGTAATGGATTGTGAAGACAAGTTGAATATGTACCAATTGTTGAAAGATATGCAAAAATGTTTACATGAAAAGTGTATAAATTATTTTAAAATTAGATTAAATAGTCTGGTATCGTTATATAAATATATATATACATTTTATATTATGTGCATTGTTACACGGTTTATTATGAAAAACATCACGCGGATTAACGCAACACATTTAATTTGTGATATTAACATAATAAATTAAACATAATTTAAAAATTAAAATCGGTCTGCGGAGTTTATAATGTATACAAATGTAAATAAATATTTTATGCTATATTTATATACACGAATAACGAACATGTAACTTTGTATAATACGAAATGAGTTCGACCTGTTAAGTATATTACATCTAATCAACAGTTTTCTAGGCAATTGATACACACATTTCAACATGCCTGTCTTGTTTGTAAAAAAAAATCTGACAAATTCTGACATATTTTTTTCATTAGACCAAACAAATAAATTAAATTCCTTACAAAAACTTATTAGATGTAAGAATAGTCTGAGAATAAGAATAATTAAAATTTTAAATTTTAATTGTTTCTCGTTGAAAGGTTTGTTGTAGCACAAAATTTTCTTTTTGCTTTAGTTATTATTATTTATTATTGTTTTGAAGAAATTAAATAAAGTCAAGTACTCAAGTGTAGGAAAATTCTGTTTAATAATGAGAGACACGAATTTAATTAATTCATTTAATTTTTTTTTAATGCAGATTAATTACTTGGATGAATTATTTTTTTTTTTTGCAAAAACAACTTGCACTTTTTATTTGATGTTTAGACGCGATATGTTTTATTGTTAATTAAGAGGTAGAATTTACATGTGTAATTAATTTAATTTGAAATACCATACAATTTTTGGCACCCAGTCTAAATGTGTGATTTTACAAAAGACATAGTGGTTGGTCAAGTTTTAATTTTAAATTTATTTGTAATAGTAGTCAAACACAGTCGCATTGGAGATTAATTTATCTCAATGTAACAACAACTGAGTAAATCGCTTATGCCATTTCGAAACTCAATCCAAATTTAGTTGAAATTAAGGCCTAGCAAGATAAATTTGATTGAAACTAAAGTTAATTCGAAGCTTTGGTTATGGAACTCGTGATGCGTGTGTAATCTGGTAATTACGATTTGAATTGGCCTGAAAAACTAGCTTAGTTATTGGGGTCACCAAAATATAAATGGAGGTTTCCTCCACATTCAGCTAACACAAAAGCTTTTTGCTGTTTATAAATAATTGTCGATGACTAATTTTGGTCCAAAAATGATTTTATTGTTCAATTTGTATTAATTAAAAAATTCTAACGTCCATCTGGTAATCACGCTTTGAATTGGACTAAGAAAACTAACAAAGTTATTGGGGTCACCAAAATATCAATGGAGGTTCCCTCCGTATTTAGCTAACACAATAACTTTCTACTGTTTGGAAATAAATGTCGAATACTAATTTTGGCCCAAAAATGATTTTGTTGCTCAATTTGTACTCGATACAAAATTCTAACGTCCGCAACTTGTGTACATACAACAATGTCAGGCTAACATGCAAAAACAAATAAGTTATTGTTCTTAATGAAATTTATTTACGTTTAACTTAAAATAAGAAAACAAAAAAACACAAAAAAATCTGATGAGAATATTAAGAACAACATTAAATATATTAATAAATTATTTTTTTATTGACATGCACCTGCTTCTCGCTTTTAGTATTAAAAGCAAACAAATTAAACATTTTTCGAAATTTTTCTTTTTATTTTTCTTATTATATGTTGTAAATTATACTCTTAAAGATGAAATAGGTATTTAAAAAAAATATTCTATTGTTGTTTAGATTAATTAGAGCATAAAAGATAAGAATCATTAAAATTCTATTCAATATTGATATAGGTACTCGTTCCAAAATCACGAAAAAATCAATCAATCGTCGCTTATCTTTAGAAATAAAAAACTCAAAATTACTTAATGTGTAATTTTATATTTATTTTTAGGCTGTTGAGAGCATAGAGCAAATTTCAACAACAAAACAAGTGCACGAGGAATCATCACAAGTAAAATCATCCATAAAACAGTATACACAAAAGACAACTAATATAAGCGAAGATATAGAGGTAAGATTGTAATTTTTCGATTTGTTAAATATAAAGTTTGGTATTAATTTTGTGTTTTGACCTATTTATTTAGATAATAGATCATCATTCACACATAACAAGTAGTACCGAAAAATTAGATACAAAATTCCGAAGCATAACTTTAGATAAATTACCATTACCTAGTACCGGTGGAAACGTTGTTGGTAAGTCAATAAATTAAATTCCTCAAGACCTTGACCTCAATTTAAATCAATATATAAATATATATACAGAACATATGTTTCATTGTAAATATAAGGACGTCAACCAATCTATTTACATATATATTTTGATGATAACAATTAACTTTGAAATAAATCACTTGTAGGCTAGGCAGTCGTCGAGAACATAAATTTTAATGTTTTTATAATTAAAATTAACTTAAGTAATTTATGTTGAATTAAAACGACGATTAGGTTTTTTGTTAATTGAAATATGTAGCAAAAAATAAATGCTGAAGAGCGAGCGCGCAGTGATTTAGAACGATCAACAAGTCGTTGTACATTTTGAATTTTGGCTAGCGCTCAACAGATGGTGCTTTCTAAATTTATTTTTGTTTCGCTATTTTATCTTAGATGCCATTTCTAGGTTAAAACAACATTTAGGCGATTATTTTTTTTATAAATTTTCTAAAAATTAAATTTGTAATTTTCGTTTAAGTAAATTGGAAAAATTTTTCGTAGGCGAGTAAAACCCAGTATTATTTAATGCTGCGTCTATTTTTATTAAAAAATGTACAAAAATTTTTTTGAGTAAGATAATAAAAGTCATAAATGTCATCACTTCTGCTGATATAATAAACATTTGTGGTAACAAATTATAAAAAAAAAAAAATCGGTTTGGAAAAATTATGTTGCATTGCTATAAAAAAATACACTACTGGTGACTACTGAATGGTGTGTACATGACGAAATGGTTTTTTGCGGTGTCATAAACTTTTCAATGTGTATTCGCACTTTGTGTTTAATTCGCCAAGGTCATGGAAAATAGTATGGAGAAGTCATTTTCGTTTTTTTTTTTTTTTCTATTTTTGATTAAATATTTTATACGAAGAGTGGTGGATTTTAAAATATTTTGCGAAGTATGTTCTAGACGCGCCCATAAATAATTGTTGATTAAATTTATTTAACTTGTTCAAAAGCAGAATAATCGTATATTATATATGCGAGTCGTCTGGATTTAAAAAAACCCATAAAATTACCAAGATTGCCATCTCTTAGTGTTATGTGTTTACAAAAATTAATTATTTACACATTAAAAGTTCCTCTACCGCGTATGTGATTCACAATAAATCAAACTCCAGATCATATGCTCAAATAATTCAAAATCCACCAAAAAAAAAAAAAAATCTTTGATCAATCAGATACTCGTACATTTAGAAACAAAAAAAAAATTGATGGTCCATAATGAACCACTTCGTTTTAAAGATGTTCTTCTTATTTTCAAAACACTTGTGATTTTTTTATGTTCAGATTTCTTAGAAAAACTTTAATATACTGTTATTGGTATAATTTTGAAGTGGGCGACATCCGCGCATTTTCTAAGTAGGTGTATTTATTGTACTCAATCTATATATACACACACCTATTAATGTTATTTTAAAATTTGTGAAATACATTGCCGGAAATTCTTATGGCATTGTCTATGTGTAAACGAGTAGATTGTCTCGGTCATGTGACAAATTCGAAAATACATGATGGAAAACATTATAATCCTCGAAATAAATTAGGCCAATTTATCTAAAGACAAAAAAAAAAATATTTCGACGTCTCATAAAAATACTTTTTTTTTTTGTTTTTACATATTTGTGTCAATTTATTTGCTTGAATGAAAATTTTACCTTCACAGTACTCTTATAAATATTATTCGGGCAAGTTCCATATATTGCACCTGTCATTCGAAATTCTTTTTGTAAACATGATGTAGTGTTATGTGTTAGAATACCAACACACTTAATTCGTATGTTAATTAATATTAAAATTTATCAAATAATTCATATGAAAATGGAAAATTAGATGAAAATTTTCACTTGATTATTATAAATGATTTATTTTGGCTTGTGCCATAAATCTTTAAAATTTGTATATAGAGGCATGTAGGTATTTATGTGTACGAATACAAAGTACGAACGGTGACGATTACTGAAAATAGTTTAAAAAATGTTGGCACCAGAAGTACCAAGGAAAAATTTAATTTGGTTTTGTTGTTATAGAAAATTGCGGAAGGAAAATACAATATTTAAAACACAATTTTGAAAGTGGCGATTATTTAGATTAAACCTATAAAAAACTAAACCAGGTGATTTAATGATTTAAAACAACTATGTCAACAGACATAAAGCATTCCCTCGCCGGGGGGACCGTTTCGTAACTTATTTTAATTTAAATTCGAGATTATGAATTTTGTTTTATTTGAAATTTAATCGAAACGTAAACATTTAATATTTTTTTGTTCTCTTTTTCAAAAATTGAGATTCAGAAAAGATCACTTACGTCACTCCGCTTCAAAAAAAAATTTTTTTTTTTTAAAAAATGTTTAAGTAAACTCTAGTTTTAATTTGTCAACCGTTTGACAAAAAAATTTCGATGAAATTTAGATAATATTAGGTATTCAAAAACTTTTTAGTACGTTATACAATTTGAAATGTAATTTCGCAATTTACACAATTTTTAATTTGCGGAAATATGAATATGTACATATTTTGATGTATAATTTAGAGAAATTAGAATTTTAGGAATTTGGAATCTTAGAGTTGTCGAAGTTAAGAAATTTAGTTATATTGTTTAGTTATATATTTAGAAAGATTAGATATTTTTATATATCAGAAATTTATTTGTAAAATAGAATGGATTTTAGAAATTTTGAAATTTAGTCGTATTTTGGTACTTAAGATTTTAAAAATTTGAAAATTAAAAAAATTTGGAAACTAAGAAAATTTAAGGAATTTTAGAATTTAGTTAAGTTAAATGTGAAGAAAGCAAATAATCAAAATTAATTATTTCATAAAGATTTTTATTTTTAGGAATATCGTAATTCGGAAAATTTAAAAATTATTTATTTAGGATTTTAGAACTTAGTATTTAGAAAGTAAGAAAATAAAAATCAAGACTTTTTAGTCACACGTTAGTTCAATATAAGGGTTACAATTTCAGGGCACGAACGCATTAAAATTCAATGAAATAATTTCATTGAAATTCATTCAATACGCTTCAATACATGTAGTGTATTTGCTTTGTCTCTAGCGATTAATGTGAGACAAATGATGTCTTATGCGCTGTCCTGTTGTAGGCCATGCAAAAAGGTTGGTCCCGTTCACCACATTGAGCATTGTAGCATGATGGTAAATGCTGCTGATCCTCTTGTTGCTAAATCAACAGGGTTTTTATCTGTTGATGCTCGATTGATGACAAAGGCTTCTAACTTGGTGACATTACCAATTTTCCAGCCCAAAACTATTTTATATGATTGTAATTGTGATTATATATAATTGGGGCAATGCTCGTTTTTTGCTACCAACAAGCTTGTTGTAATTTTCTCGAACGCATTCGTAGATCTTAAATAAACCACTGCAGCAGATGCTTGTTGCCAAACATCAGCAAATCCGTGTAACTCCCGTGTTGGTGCATTTATTCTGGTAAATTCCTCTAATTCGGTCTTTTATTTTTTCCATTTTTGTTCTATAGGATCATTCCACTGTAAATAAGCTCTCCAGGTCTCTTGCATTAACAGTTTTGCTGCTATCGTTATTGGTGGTAGCCAGCCGATAGAAGAATCGGATAATAATAGACGTTTCATTGGTTCCTCCTTTAACAAATTTAGCCTGGCCATGTCAAATTCAAACTTCTCATCTTCTGAATTATAGAGAATCCCTAGTATTTTTAATATGTAGGTGCTCAGGAACGTTAGTTCAGGTTTCGCCTGAATTTGACGCCCAATTTTGCAATGGGCATCCTCCACTCCGTGTAAGTCTTGCCATCTGTTGTTGAATGGTTACAACCGCTTCAATGTGGTATGTAGTATGTTGGACTGTTCCCTAGCTCATCTCTCACTAGCTGCATATGGCCTTGTCTTAGATAATCTTCCATAAATTCGTGATAGAGTTTGACGAATGGTTTATCCTTCAGAAATTTTCTCTCGATCTGCGGTAACCGTGCTACTGCCTTCTTTCTGGATTCTCCCTTGTATTGTGGATCTGCAAGTTATAAACGCTGCAAATATGCCCATTTGTTGGTCTCAAAGTCGACGTCTAAATATTGTCGGTTAATTTCTTAAACACAATTGCCTCAAACTTAATTTAAAGGAACCTCTTGAAACCTCGAAGATAAAGTTAGTTCGATTTTAGTGTTGACTTGTTTTTGCCTCGCCTTAAGAAAGTTTGCTGCTAATTAATGCTTTGAAAAGCATGTGGGAAACGTTCGTTTGTTTTTAATGCGATCATAGCGGTGGGTATTATCACATCGGTTTGTTGCTTTCTGTCTTGTAACCGATGTACAGCCCTGTGTTAAGCCTTCCATCACATATGGTACATTGGTTTCTCTGCGTATTGCATTCCATCATTCAAGTAGACACATCCTTCTTATTGATAAAAAGGTCCGTTTAACTATAACTATGACATTTGTTCGAAACCTAGTTAATATTCACAGAGCATTGGCTCGAAGTAATTTTTTTTTAGTTGTTCTAACTAAAATTTTTTCGTTTCTGATGTTTTTTCATCAAATTTTATTATGCACTCTAAACTTTTAAATAGACCACACCACATTGATGGTGTTCATGATTACTGGCGGCACCCACGCACTTAAAATTAAAGCAAATCGAATTTAAAATTATCCATTCATAAACGAATTTATTATCTCTTGCTACTTGTCATGTCACACGTCACAAAGAACATATCCCATTAAAATCTGTTTGTCCTCAAACACAATTTGTTTAGTGCGCCCGAGTTCAACACCCTTAATTAAATGTGCGACTAATTTTTTACGAATGTCAAGAATAAATGTATTGTCTTTTAATAATTATATTTTGAAACAAAACAATAAACAAATCATCTAATTTATCTAAGATAGAGCACAAAAAAAAAAGTTATGTTAAAAAAAGCAACACGCGACGGTTGTCAATTAACAAAAGTGTAAAACTAAAATATAAATTTTCTTTTCTCGAAACATTTTTTCACTTTTAAATTGTTGATAATACAGTTTTAGTGACTCAGCCTGAAAATAATTTTAACGATTGAGTATTATATTGTACATATTATACAAAGTTGTCAAAATAATTTAGATTTTATTACGAAATTATAAACCGAAAATAATTAGAAGTATTAAATTAATTGTGTGGCGATAAATTTTAGTTGTTTTGTGTTTATGTCGCATTTTGTGGCAGAGTTACGAAGTGTGGGAGATGTCGGAAATTGATTTTTGCATATAGGCATTAATATATTGTAACTTATAAGAACTAAATTTCACAATACTGTTTCGTTATAGAAATCTGCTAGCATAAAATGACACAATAATTTTTTCAGCTATGTATAAAAAAAAAATGTTTTGGTTTTGAGTTTATTGCCGTAAAAAAACTTCTATAAATATTTCACATCTACCAAAAAAAAAAAAAAAAAAATTTAATCTTTGGACAGCAAAATATTTAAAGAATTTCCTTTTATTTAAAAGCAAGAAAATTCTATAAATGTAACATCACGAGGAATAAGTAGATGCACGAGTCCACCCCTTACAGATATATAGACAGATATATAAACACAATTATCAGCTCGCATATAATAAATTTGATTTTCTAATCTTAAGGATTTATTTAAATATGTTTTTCGGTGACAATATGCTTGTAATTTTTTCATCAGTTATATATCATAACTACCAACAGATGTGCGAAAATGATTCTTGGGCACATTAAGACATGAAATAAACTTTTAAATTGTCGTTTATTATCTAGATGGGTGGGTAAGAAGGCTATTTCACCTATAAATTTTAATGTGACTAGATTTTTTTTATATTTTTTTTTGGACGGACAATTTTACTTAGTCGTCGTGCGTCTAATATGATTCACAGAATTAAATCAAATCAATTTTGTATATGGTATATTTCTAAAAATAAACGTAATTAGCCTTATAAATTACAAAAATTTTTGAGAGCACACATATTTTTGTCTTAATAAACAGGTGCGCTCACTCAAAAAATTCTTTCCAAGATTTTTGCACAAATAAAATATTTTTCTATTATGACACTGTGTATTTCTTAGTGCGAGGAACTTAACCTTTATGTTATTACACACAACAAGTGTTATTGCCATTAACCATGGCAAAATCGGTCGTGTACACTAAACCTACGTATTATAATTTGTGGCCATAAAGAAAATGTGGCCATAAAGATCAGGACAATTAAATTTGAAATTTATTCTTAAATTACGTCAACAGGAAAATTGTGTTGATTATCAAAATTTATAATTTTATATAAATTTATAAATTTTATGAACATTGCACTAAAACATTTTTTTTGTTTGTTTACTACAATGTTAAAAAATTCAAATAAAATCAGACTCCGATTTCGATACAAGTAATAATAAATTATAAATTTAATCAATGAGCCATCAATTTTTTAGTCTACGTATCATCATCATGGGCGGAGGACATGATCACCTGTTTAAAAACGATTAATTTTGTGCACAAATTGATTTGGCGTTATGAAATATATAAATTGCATGCAATTTAAATATTGGCATACGAAGTTGCACAAAATATGTTCTAATTTAAAAAAAAAAATCATAATTGGTTAAAAAATAAAACTTGCTAAATTTCGTGTTTACTATTCCGCTCGATAAATATCCAAAATACTTCACATTTTTTTTTTTTTTGATTTAATTTTATAATTAGAATCAATCATAAGACAGGTGTCATCTTCGTAAATTAAATTTATCTAAAATGTATATGTTTTAAAAATAAAATTGAATATCTATTAAATTATTGCCCGCGCGGCGCACGTAGCATCCAAAAAATATAAGATCGAAACGAAAATTTGGAAAAAGCAATTAAATTAATTTCAAATTAAATATGGTGCATAATTTGTCCAAATATTACGCTCTTAAATAAATTAATTGAAATTTACGATAATCGGCACACAAATACACACTCACTGGAAACATCATTTTTTTTTTGCGACAGAATTTTCACTTCACCTATTTTCGCCTTTAATATTTTTATTTATATATTCACTGTCAATTATTCATAATTTAATTTATTTTTATTTTTTTTATTAACCAGCCGATTAATTTTTTTATTTTTTTTTTTTTTTTTTTATAAATTTTTTCAAAATTACAAAAGTCAAAATACCACATTTTTCCGTTCGCATTTATAAAACGTTTGTGTAAAAGTTAAAACGTCGTTAGATTTTCCTCCAGAGCGATAGTGTAGTGATCGCGGGCATTGAGTCAAGTTTATATATAATTCGGTGTGAAAAAAATATTTTTATTTTTTTATTATAACAAAAAAAAAATTAATAAAAAATTATTTGTTTGGATATATTGAATGTGGTAAAATTATATTTAGTGGTTTAGTGTTAAAAACGTGTTTTTAAAAATTATTGTGGGATATTATAAAAAAAAAAAAGTTTTTAAAATTAAAACAAAATATTTTGATCTTAATTTTCTTGTTATAATAAAAAATAAAAAAATCGAAATTAGTTTTAATTATCTTCCATATTTAATAAATTAAAAATGGCGTCTCAATTTTTACGTTATATAACCGTTTTTCTCATTTTTTATGTTTAGGGAGAATCATAATAATTATTTATTAATGTTACACTCTTAAAATTATAAACAAGAAAATTAAGAATTAAAATTTAATTAATTATCTCAAAATTAGAGCTTCAAAAATTATATATAAAAATGTGGAATATATATCATCATTCTGATGAAGTACCAAAAGAAGCAACATGGGAAGAATATAATGATTTTTACAGAGATTTTAGTCGAAAAATAACCGTTTCGGAATTTGATAATTCTGAACGGATAAATGTCTTTTTTTGTGAACAGGCCAAAACTGGGGAAGGTGACGCATTACCAGAAGGCTGCGATTTTTTTCCAACCAATTTTATTACTAATTTTTATATAAATACACACAAAGGTACTGTTATATATTTTATATTCAACCAACAACAAAAAAAAAATTATTAACCTTTTTATATATTAACACTGAAATCCGCACCTGTATTTTTACTTAAAAATATATTTTTCAAAATTCAAAAATTTATAATTATTATGATTTTCCAACAAAATATAAAATACCTCGCCTTTGATTCATGATAGAAAATTGTCAAAATTTCAAATTTAAAAATAAATTTAGATTTCTTTAAATTATTTATTTATAAATTTTGCAATAAAATTTTTTTTATTTTTATTTGATGCTCCTCCATAGAATATTAATTTTAATATACGTAAATACCTATAATGTTCCCGAATCAAGAAAAATCTCTATAAATTATCTAGATTTAACAGCATACACATACATTATATTTAATTATCTTTTTTTTTTTTTTGGAAATTTTAATTTGGTTTTATCTATAAATAAATAAAAATAAAAGTTAGGAAAATTAATTGATAGAATGAGCGACAAACAAATTACTTTAGTGTTATAGCTGTATGTTTTGTGCGCGGCTCTTATAATTTATTATTATTGTTTCACAAAAAAAAAAAAAAACAAAAAGTAGGAATTTTATTTAAAGATTTCTTAATTTATTTATTTTTTATACATATTTTAATTTTACAACAAAATTTGAACAGCTAATATCAAGAACATACATTACATATATATACACAGCAAAAGCACGATTTTCCGGTCTATATAAAACAGCACAAGTCATAAAAAATATATTTATGGTATAATAAAATAATACAATTGTAAATAATTCGTTTTAAAACGGAATATATTATAAAAGAATAAAACACGTGCTCTAATCCATTGACAACAACAACAATCGACAAAAGTGACAACAACAATATCTACCTAAATTGTTTAGTACTAATTTCCCATCAGTTTTAATGTTAAATGGAATAAAATTGAATATTTTGTAATTAAATTAACGAATATTTTAATCAAATTAATAAAAATTTAACGTAATTTACGATAAATAAAATTTATTAAAACACGTGGTATGTTGAATAAAATTTCGCCATCCATTCACCAGTGAGTTTGCGTAAATATTCTTCGGAAAAAATTGTCTGCAATTTAAAAATATTTTTTTCGGAAGGGGAAATTTATTTACGAAATAAACTCGCACTTTAGTTGGCAAAGATACACGCCACAATAAAATTAATATTTTATTTCGATTTGTAATGTAATACAATTCAAAATGCATTTTCATACAACACGGTTTGTCGTCTATTGTTAAAAAATTGAAATAAAATCTTTTATGTTTAATTACTAAATAATTTCACAATATGAATTTGGTTTTCGTTGCGCGCATTGTGTTGACACATATAATAAGATAGATAGGTAGTAAGGTGGAACAATGCCAGAAAATATTTTTTTTTTTGATATTTTTTTTTATGCATTTCACTTAATTTTATATTACGACACTTTTAAAATATTTGAAAGAGATTTCAATAAATAATGGGATTTTGTTATTTGTAGCTGAAGTAAAGATGCCGAGTGGACAAGTAGACAAACCCGTTATAGCTGATAATCGCGATGGTACAGTATCGATTAAATATGATCCACGCGAAGAAGGTATTCATGAATTAGCTGTTAAATATAATGGTGAACATGTTCAAGGTTTGTATATCACAAAATATTTATAATTAATCATTAAAATATATAATTATATGGTGCGCATTGTAGGATCACCATTCAAGTTCCACGTTGATTCAATTGCATCTGGCTATGTAACAGCATATGGACCTGGTTTAACACACGGTGTTAGTGGTGAACCATGCCTATTCACAATTTCAACCAAAGGTGCTGGTGCCGGTGGATTGTCATTAGCCGTTGAGGGACCAAGCAAAGCTGAAATATCGTATCAAGACAATAAGGATGGTACAGTTTCAGTTTCATATTTACCAACCGCACCCGGTGAATATAAAATCTCAGTTCGATTTGGTGATAAAAATATCAAGGGTTCACCATTCTTTGCCAAAGTCACCGGTGAAGGTCGCAAACGTAATCAAATTTCAGTTGGTTCATGTTCTGAGGTAACACTTCCAGGTGCTATTACTGATGCCGATTTACGCTCATTGAATGCCTCAATTCAAACACCAAGCGGTTTGGAGGAGCCATGCTTTTTAAAACGTATGCCAAGCGGAAATATTGGTGTTTCGTTTACACCACGTGAAACTGGTGAACATTACGTTTCGGTAAAGCGTATGGGTAAACACATTAATAATTCACCTTTCAAAGTTAATGTATGCGAGCGTGAAGTTGGTGATGCCAAGAAAGTTGTTGTAAATGGAACTGCTTTACTTGAAGGTGTAACACATGTTGAGAATGCGTTCACCGTTGATACACGTAACGCCGGTTATGGTGGTCTTTCACTGTCCATTGAGGGACCCAGCAAGGCTGAAATCCAATGTAACGACAAAGAGGATGGAACTCTAAATATTTCATACAAACCAACCGAACCTGGTTACTATATTGTAAATTTGAAATTTGCCGATCATCATGTTCCCGGATCACCGTACACCGTTAAAGTCACTGGTGAAGGTTCAAATCGTCAACGTGAAAAGATTCAAAGACAAAGGGACGCTGTGCCATTAACCGAAGTCGGTAGCCAATGTAAATTAACATTCAAAATGCCCGGTATTACATCATTCGATTTGGGGGCGACAGTCACCTCGCCCGGAAATGTATTAGAAGATGCTGAAATTAATGAAGTCGAGGATGGTCTCTATGCCGTACACTTTGTGCCAAAAGAATTGGGCGTTCACACCGTTTCAGTTCGTTACAAGGATATGCATATTCCTGGATCACCTTTCCAATTCACCGTCGGTCCTTTAAGAGACTTTGGCGCCCATTTAGTTAAAGCCGGTGGATCCGGTTTGGAGCGGGGCGAAGTTGGTGAACCAGCCCAATTTAATGTATGGACACGTGAAGCTGGTGGCGGTAGCTTAGCTATTTCCGTTGAAGGTCCAAGTAAAGCCGATATCGAATTTAAAGATCGTAAAGATGGTTCATGTGACGTTACTTACCATGTAGCCGAACCAGGTGAATACCGTATTGGTTTGAAATTCAATGATCGTCACATCCCAGATTCACCATACAAAGTTTATGTATCACCAGCAATGGGTGAAGCACATAAATTAGAAGTTCAACAATTCCCACAAGGTGCCATTCAAGCTGACACGCCATCACAATTTATTGTTCGCAAAAATGATGCCAAAGGTGAATTAGACGCTAAAATTGTATCGCCCGGTAACAATTCCGATGATTGTTTCATTCAGCTTATCGATTCGGAAACATATTCAGTACGATTCTATCCACGAGAAAATGGTATCCATAGTATTCATGTGAAATTCAATCAAGTTCATATCCCTGGATCACCATTCAAAATTAAAGTAGGAAAAGATGTTGCCGATCCAGCCGCCGTTCATGCCTACGGTAATGGATTAAAAGAGGTTAAAACTGGTGTTAAAACCGATTGTATTATTGATACGTGCAATGCTGGTTGTGGCACACTTGCGGTTAATATTGATGGCCCATCAAAAGTATCAATGGATTGTACTGAAGTCGAAGAAGGTTATAAAGTCAGATATACACCGCTATTACCCGGAGATTATTATATGTCGATTAAATATAATAATATGCATATTGTAGGATCACCATTTAAAATTAGTTGTACAGGTGAGTTAACGCAAACTTATGGTATATAATTTTAAATCGCTTTAATCTATAAAATGTACTTTCTTATTTATTTAAATTTTATACGTATATTATGTAGCAAGTGATGATTTTAGTCATGGTATGTAGAATATATAAAATCAATGTCTCCCCTCCCATTTTTCTTATTCTTAAGGACTTTAAATGCTACAAAAGTTCGAAATATTTTTCACATTACGTGTTTTAAATCCCCCATTTTACACTAATCAGTAATAATCATCGTTCAGATTGACAACAGCAAATTCAAATACAAATTATAATTTAGCCAACAAATAGGGGCATTTCAAATTTTAGTACTTTTTCGACCAAAATATAAAAATTTTTTACATTGCATGTTCTGTTTATTTATCAAAAAATCATCTAACAACTTATAAATCACAATTCATTTATATTGTTTCGATTTTGTTTACTCATGTATTTGCAGGAGAAAAACTAGCTGAAGAAGGTGCCCAAGAAACATCATCTGTTATTGTTGAAACTATTACAAAAATAGCAAAAGGAAATAAACATCTAGGACCCGTTTTACCTGTATTCAAATCAGATGCCTCACAAGTTACATCAAAGGGTATGGGCTTGAAGAAAGCCTATATTGGAAAACAAAATCAATTTACACTTAATGCTACCGATGCTGGTGAGTTTTTTCAACTTTGACTGACATTTTCTATTCTAACGTATTTTATGTACACTCTTAGGCAATAATATTTTATATGTTGGTATGTATGGACCGAAGGGACCATGCGAAGAATGTTTCATTAGGCATACCGGCCGCAATACCTATAGTATTAACTACTTGGTCCGAGAACGTGGTGAATATATTTTAATTGTTAAATGGGGTGATGATCATATTCCTGGATCACCATACAAAGTAGAAGCATAAGAAGAACATGCAAGAAAAAATAAAGGAGAAGAAAACCTAAAAGAAAAAAAGAATATTATATTATTGTTTTATTTTATATTTTATTTTTATTTTTCACAAGCAGCAACATAAAAAACATAAATTTATAATTTAATTAATAAAGCCCACGTTTAAACGTTTTTAATTTAAATTTTTTTAGTTTATTATTATTTCCTATTATTATATACATATTTTTTACAAAATTTTTGTTGTTGATTTTTATTTTTATTATTTTTTGTTTATTAATTAAGTTATATATTATATATATTATGTAAATCAAAATATCTCTATCTACTCGAATAAAAAAACAAAACAAATTCATACAAACGAATTCGACGAAATTCTTTTAAAAAACGCAACAAACAACAAATTTATTTCAAGACATGTAAATAAATTATTAAATTAATAAAGAGAAACAAAAACGAACTCATAAAAATTACAAATTAAATTATTTTGAAATAAACAGTAAACTATATATTTGGGGTGACACCGCAAATGGCGTAGTCATCTCACGTCATTTTAATCTACAGATGTCACTTCAACGTTCTCATGGAATGTAAAAGATAGTTTATGATTATTTTTTATAAATAATTATTTTTCATGTATGTATATATGTTTTTATACAAATTAATTACTCTCAAGTTAAAGTGTTACTTAAATCGATTTAGGTCAAAACTGATTTTAGTCCACAGTTGGTACTATAATCCAATTATTTAAATTTTACTCCGACTCCGATGTGTCTGTCTTTAGTAAAAATGTTCAAACTATATGAAATTATTGAGATATCTCTTGTAACTTTTATCCCATCGTTAAAAGAATATTAAACTAACTGTTTTCCTTGGTGGTTTGGCGACTATTGGGGGGGGGGGGACTAAAGTTGAGTAGATTAATCTACCAGCTCCGTAACCTTCCAGTAGGGTGCGCATCACGTGAGCTGTTCTGGTCTTGTCATTAGGCAGCTGCGTAATGGGTACAATTGTGTAAGGGGTAACCTGTTCACAATTCGCAAGTGTACGTACTGCCTCCTCGTGGCAACCACTGGTAACTAAGGCCACTTGGCACATTTTTGGCCATTTGGCACAGGCTAAAGTACGGCGCTAAAGGAGAAAACCTTGACAAAAAACCCTAATCTAAGGTGGAACAGCATATGCCGAAAGATGAATAGCTGATAGGTTAATCAGCCCAAAATATGCGGACTCTGGATACCAGGCACCCTCCAGTTTTATTTAGCCTTCCTGTAGTAAAGCTGGGTGACCTACAGGTGATTTGCAATTCCGAGCAACTCGTAAGAGTAAAATCAAACGGAATACGGGGCAGGAGTAGGAATATACGAGAGTGGGACAACCCTCTCGAGGTCCTTGAGCTCCAATGCTACCGTCTTTCTAGCGGAATTACATGCTGTAGTAAACATCTAGGAGGGAGAGCAATAAGCCCAGATAGTATGTATCACGTACCGGGAGGCAGTATCGTCAGGTTCATTAAGAACCTGAATATTGACTGGAGGATAATTAAGCAGGGGCCAGCACAATAGATCTTTTAGGTCGCAGTGCGAAGTGGCTGATCGCCCGCATGGCCTCCCCAATAATAATAATAATAATAACTGTTTTCCTTGAGATTAAAGAAAATAGAAATATTTTAATAATCAACTATTAGGCCCGATTCTGCCTTCCAAAATTTTTTGTTATGTTATTTTTGTTTTTTCAATACAAATTCATATAGGAAGCGGGGAAATAAAATAACATAAAATAAATTTTTTCGTTCTAGAATCGGGCCCATTATTACATTGGCATTCTTTTTACTTTAAATTTCTCCATCTAACGTTTTTTGTCATGTTGCGTGTCATTTCTCGAAAAACTTACTTTTTTACTTACCAAAAATACAAATTCGGTTACGTACTTGACACAAAACGCAATATTTACAATGAACATTTTTATTCATTTATTTATCCCAATATTAAAATTACGACAACAAATTATTATTAAATTACATTAAATTTATAAAATTTAAATTACATGATTACATCCTTACATGATAAATCCTTATACGAAAAATATGCTCGCCACTAGCTTATATAGAAGATACAGTACAACCGTATAAATCGTATAAATTGTTATGAAATGCATATATTTCATTCGTCTATGACGTTTTATGGCCTGCGGTATATTACTTGGATCATCTTTTAGCAAGTATTTTCGTAGTCCGGCCATACTGGACGCAAGAAATTCATCCCAATTTATTTTATCCATATCGGAATAGAACAGTTCTTTATCGCGCTGTTCCAATTTAGCATACAATTTTTTTGTGTTACTGTCATGGAATACCCACCGTCGATGTGTAAAATATGAGATCACATCACAGAAACGATGAATTTTTCGATAAATTTGTAACATTTTTGGTTTTTTGCCAATGACTAATAGTCCGGCGTCCATAATCAGTGCTGGCAATATATGATACAAGAATTGTAATGTATACGCTAGCCATTTGTTCGATGTCATTTTGAAACGATAATACCAAACACTTTTTGACATTGGCATTTTATCGCCGTGCTTCGATGACATTTCACAATATTCGCGCCATGTAATTCGTTTTGTTTCCGATGTCACATAATTATAAATTGGTGGTTCATCAAAGTGGTTCGTTGCAATTTCCCAAGCACTTGCAATCATTGAATTGACGCACATATCAACTGGAACGATTTCGGCATGATTATCTTGTTTGATGCGCAAAACACGAAGGAGGCCAGCACCACAACCGACTACAATCCCTGTTGGTCCGAACATATTATCACACCATCCGGCGACCGGTTCTTTATACGTTGGAATTACAATGGCCGGTCGAAATACACCGATCGGTAGTCCTTTGCTGGTCGATCGCACCAAATCTTCGGCCAAGCATTTCGTAAATGTGTATGTATTTGGCCAGTTTTTAGCCAATGTTGGCGTTACATCATCGAGCATTTTCTCATCTAAACAGTCCAATAATTTAATGGCACTCTCACCTGATATATCGGTCTTATAGAATTTCTCGTCAATTTCCTCACGATAACAATTCGCATACGCCGTTGACACATGAACGACAGCCTTGAGGTGCTCCATTTCACGGCACAACGTTATCACTTCTTTTGTACTATTCACATTGATTTCAAGGGCTAATTTTAATTTTTCATCAAATCGTGTTGTGGCCGCAACATGGAATACTAAATTCACGGTACGTTGTAATTTATTGCGTTCATCGGGATTTAAACCGAGCGCGGGTAGAGCACAATCGCCTGCGATTGGAAATACTTTGTGTCGGAATTTGGGTTGTTCTTGTTTGAGACGTTCAAAAATCTGTGGAAAAATAAAAAAAAACGTTAAAATACCCGCTTGTAATGTATTAAGCAAAGATGTCTGATCTTACCGGATCATCAAATAAATCATCTATCCGTGTATGAATATCTTTGCCTTTTTTATTCCGAACCAGTATGTATACATTATCAAGATCACAGGTACGCAATAATTTCTCAATCAAAACTGTAAACATAAATATTTATGATGCGATGAGTGCATAATTTAAATCAAAATTGCAAAAAAAACTTACTTTTTCCCAGAAAACCTGTTCCACCGGTAACAAATATAGATTTGTGTTGATAAAACTGTTGGATTGGCGTTAGTTCTGCAAAATAAATAAAAGAAGAAGAGTCTATAAAAACACGTGCTTGTCTTTAATCTTATTTATATTTACATATAAGTGTACCAATGCGATCATCGAACAAAAAATGTCAAGATCGTGCAATTTTAAAAAATTTTTAAATATTTGCAACTCGTTTCGATTAATATCAAAAAACTATACTAAGATTATGTAAATCGGATTAATATTCAAATGTATCTTCAATTTAGTGAACGAAACTACCGGATTTAAAAAAAATGCCTGTTTAAAACACGAGGAAAACTAACAATATGTCCTTATAAGTTCCTTATAAGTTAAATTCTAATTTAATTGGCAAATGCTAATTACTAATTAAGATAATTATGATGTATTAACGCTTCCTTCATAATTATTTTTTTTATACTTCAATAACAAAATAAAAACGTTAAAACTGGCCAATTATTTTTCCCATATTGAGCAACATTTTTGAGGTGACCGAAAACGCGTGGGATATAGGAAAAACCGAGTTATGACGAATTCTATAAAAAGAAAAAAAATATAAGCAATGCAGAAAGTTAAAGTTTTTTTGAAAGAAGATCTACAATAAAATCAGCGATTGTTTAAATAAAAGCTAAGGTTGGTGGTCCGGTTGTCAAGTGCGATGTGTATCATATTAAACGTCGAGTTTTTTTAATAAAGATTTAAGAAATTGTTTTAGCTCCTTTCTAGTTATGTTTGAGTATTGAATAATTCAATTCCGGCCAGAGAGTCGAATTTTTCGCAGTGTTATGTTTTCTGTTTGCCTGTTACGATTTTTAAAACAATGACGTTTTCTGTTTGAATTTAATAGGCGGAGAACAAACAAGTTGCAACAGAAATTTTCTACGTTCAATCATGATCACAAAATTTCGGTTTATCCCAATACCGTTATATTGAAATATTACTGTATATTTTTAAAATAAATATTATTTGATATTTAAGTTAAAATGATTTAAAAAAAATTGTGTTTTTCTTAGAACTGTTTGAGAAGCCTTCCAGAGAGAGAAAAACCAAAGAAGGATTGAAAAGAGAAGTATTCGCTTGACGAGACACCACCATTTATTTAAAATTTTCCAAAAAAATAAATAAAAGTTTAAGTATAATGAATATCGTGTAGGGTTTATACAACGTAGGGGAATGGTGCGATTGTTAAGTGTGATGACTTTCTTTTTTAGCTGCTATCGAGTTATGTTTGCCTGTTAAAATAAAAATATTTTAAATGAAATTTTTTCATCAAAAAATAATTTTCTTTTTTAAATTCTGCTCGCCTGTTAAATTCGAATGAAATTTTCTTTTTTAACAGGCAAACAGAACTTAAAAAAATACAAACCGTTAATGTACTCGAAAATTGAATTTGAAATATGAATTTTAAACAGGCGAACAGAATTTATAGCATTTATGAAAAATATAATTTTTGGTAGTAGTGCGATACATCGATATTTTTTGGTCGAAACAACAAATTTTGATTGCATAAAATGTAGAAATATATTGTATGTAAAATAACAGATGATGGCAGAAGTGGTAGCGTGAAAGGCTGTAGAATGTATGGTACTGAGTTCGACGCTCGGTATTGTATGCGATTTAAAAATATGATTTTTGATATTTATAAGATACAAATTACGGGATAAGATACAAAAAACGGGATCTCACAAAAATATAGAGAAAAAAAATAATTTTTGGAAATTTTAAAGCAATAATTTAAGTATTTCTTTAAAAAAAAAAAATGGACTAGTTGTTAAAATCGAACCTCTGACATTTGGCATAAAAGTACAATAAACGCCCTCTGTTAAGCTACACCAAATAGTTTAGCGCTTTTAGCAGAAACACGCTGTATTAAATATAGTTCGTATGCCCTAACAGAGATGTCACCTTATTTATATTTTAGAGACCATTTTGTTTTGCTCTGCACGATTGCATAAAACAAACAAATTTATATTACCTAGTATATGATGTGGTAGCTGAGATAGTAAGGCGATGGAGCAGAGTGATGAAGGTCCGGGGTTCGAGTCCAAGCACAAACCAACGCAAATATTTGTTTTTAGATGAATAATATATGAAACCGATCCGAGAAAGAAGAACGGGAAATTCGATCCGAGATTGAGTTCGGGATCGCAACAAATAAAATGGTCAAATTCGAATAAATTCCGGAAATAAAAAAAAAATCCAATTTTTGCTTTAAAAAAAAAAAAATAAAGTCGGAAGTTCGAAGAATCGAACTTCAGACCTTTCGCACATCAATCCTTCATCTTACCACCCAACCACTCATCTCTATATAATTTCTACTTATTTTTTCGTTTAAGTACTGATAAATTCGGACTTGTCAAAAAATCGCATAAAAATTTTTCCTATTTTACCAGGCGAACAGAATTTAAAAAACAACATAATTGTCATCAACGTGACATTATTTTGTATCATAGCGTGCCACTTCAAGTTATGTGACACTTGAACATACAAAATAAAGTCATATTGCTGACAATTCTACCTTCTTTTAATTTTTGTTCGCCTGTTAAAATGACAAAAATTTTTTGCGATTTTTGATGAAAAATTAAAAATTTTTTTTTTTAATTTCTGCTTACATGGTAAATAAAAATTAACTTTTTTTAATTAAAAAGGCCATCATAACTCAATAGCAACCACCCAAATAGAGAATTTGGTTAGAAAAAAAAAATCCTTCAGCCGCGGGGATCGAACTCGAGACCTCTATGGTTTTAATCTGCTCTCTTATCATAGAGGTCTCGAGTTCGATCCTCGCATCTGAAGGAATTTGTTGTTGTAATAAAAATCTCCAAATTTTCTATTTGGGTGGTTGCTATTGAGTTATGATGGCCTTTTTAATTAAAAAAAGTTAATTTTTATTTACCATGTAAGCAGAAATTAAAAAAAAAAATTTTTAATTTTTCATCAAAAATCGCAAAAATTTTTTGTCATTTTAACAGGCGAACAAAAATTAAAAGAAGGTAGAATTGTCAGCAATATGACTTTATTTTGTATGTTCAAGTGTCACATAACTTGAAGTGGCACGCTATGATACAAAATAATGTCACGTTGATGACAATTATGTTGTTTTTTAAATTCTGTTCGCGTGGTAAAATAGGAAAAAATTTTATGCGATTTTTGTGCGATTTTCACAGTCTTTAAACGAAAAAATGAGTAGAAATAAGGTAGAGATGAGTGGTTGGGTGGTAAGATGAGGGATTGATGTGCGAAAGGTCTGGAGTTCGATTCTTGAAACTTCCGACTTTATTTTTTTTTTTTTTAAGCAAAAATTGGATTTTTTTTTTTATTTACACGAATTTATTCGAATTTTTTTTTGTAGCGATCTCGATCCCGATAATCTTCTCGGGTAATCCCCAATTCACAATTTGTCATCTAAAAACAAATTTTTTTCGTTGGCTTTGCTTGGATTCGAACTCCAGACCTTCTTCACTCCAGTCCATCACCTTACTACCTCGGCTATCTCACTATATGTAAGTTAATATACATTTGTTTGTTTTATGCAATCAAAACAAATGTGTCTATAATATGTCGATATGGTGACATCTGTTAGGGCATATGTACTACATTTACTACACAGTGTTTCTGCTAAGTACTGAACTATTTGGTTTTGCTTAAAAGATGCCGAGTTCGATTCCAAGTAACGTAATGTTTATTTTTAGATGAAAAATATATGAATTGGCGATAATCCGAGAAATCGGATCCGCTGGATCGCCAGAAAAAAAATGTCAACAGAAATTATCAAATTTTTGCCCAAAAAACATCGGAAGTTCTTAGGCAAGTTATGATGTTTGATGTAAACGACCAGCGACGCTTCAGAAGCTTACGCGCACGATAATTTTTACAGTGGTTGTCGCAACGGAATATTGCTTTTTGTACAGCGTTGTAATTTCTCAACATAGAAAAAAAATTTACATGAATCTTAGTAGATTCGAACTCGAGACCTTCTGCACTCTACTCCACTGCTCTGCCACCTCAACCGTTACCATATACTAACTTCAGTTGTTTTATTCGATCATGATACACAAAATACTTGCCTTTAAAATTAAAAAATATTCTTCTTATTATTATGAAGATCAACCATGATCGTGTACGATGTTAAACAGAATGCAGATAAATTTTTCGTTGCTTATTTGCAACTAAGCCGATTTTCGAAATATCTTTTTACCTCAAATATTGTACCTACCATTTTCTTTCCGATACCGTATTAAATTCTCATCCTACGCATTATAAATTATAAAAATACAAAAAAAAAAAAATTCTGCCGTCTTTTTTTGGAGAATCGAACTCCAGACGTACCATAATCCATTATGCTATCACTCCAGCCATTCACTTATATGTCACAGCATTAAAATTTTGTTGGTTTTCCGCTCAAAAAATTGTTAAACAAAAATCTTTGTGTGATAAAAGTTTTAGGATCTAGATAAAAATAATTATTTACCACCACCTACCACTAGTCAACGTCTGTGTAAGGTTTGTATTTAAGGTCTTAACGTTGTTTAAACGTCTTACACCGCTTTATCAAATGGTTTTTCGGTTGCATTAAATAAAAGCAGAATGTTTTATTAGCCACAGGAATAATTAAGATTTGTTGTGGATAGGCGGGAGGTGAACATGGAAATGTTATGTAACAGAAAATTTTCAATCACAATTCTAGTTTCATTCACCTCAACTAGGCGCATTTATGTCGAGTCTGTCGAAATTTATTTTGAAAAGGGAAACAAGTTTAAAATATCATTATTACTTCTAATTTAACCACTTTGAAGGCAAGTTCATTGTTATTTCGACATTTCTGAAGAGTCACGCAATAAGTGGTATTCAGGGAATATATACAGTCTTTGATAGCTGGTTTCGTTAATTAAAAAGTTCACTTTTATGTAATTAAAAATAATTAAAAATGTTTATACATTTGTGATACTTTACGCCTGGGAGGGGGTTCTGGAATATGTTACGGTCTGTTATGTTAATGTTACGTATTATGGGAATATATCGTCGGTGTAATCCAGATCGTTTAGTTTTCTTGTCAGTCTCCAATTAACGCATGATGCTATCTAGTACTACAAGGAACGTAGTGATGAAAGTACACATCCTTGTCTTTCTCCTTGAATATTGTAGTATATTTCACTTTGTTTGCCTTTGTGCTTGTAAAGCCGATGCATTTATAGGGGATAATTCCATCCGAGTTCATCATTGTGTTTATGATCATTGCTACTACTGCCTTTAATTTTGTATTGAGGAGGGATGTTTCTCCTTTGAATATTTCGGCTGATATGTTATCAGTTTCAGCGGTAATAAGGCCGCTTCTCTAATACATTTTTAACTTCCCGCTCTATTGTGTGGTTGGGTGAGTGTTGATTCTTTCGTTATTAGTGCCATTTGAGAATTTAGGATCTTGAGCACTGTCTTGGGTGCTGTTTTCTTTAAAATATTCCTTCCATTTTTTTCGCTTTGCTTCATCTGTTGTTAAAACTGGGCCAGATGCATCTCTTATAGGTCGCACTTTGCTGAATTTTCCAGTAACCTTTCTTATGCATTGATGCATTAAGTATCTTCGTTCCCGCCTATTATCGATTTCACCCGCAAAGTCCACATCAATTTATCCGCAGAAAATCAAATCAGTTCTCCCTTCAAAATGAATTCCTAAGTTAATCGTATCCTTTATGTGCTTAAGAATACGTTTGAAACCATTCACAAGCGCTTCAGCTGGGTTTTCCATAAAACGACTGACATTAATACTGCCAAAGCATTGATCTTAACTTTACGACGGGACTGAATGTCATCGGATAATCTATGCCATATTCTTGCGTGAATCCAGCGTTTATCAACAATCTTTTTACCAACTGGTAACTCGGCCAAAGTTCATTTTAAATGAGCGAACCATACTCTTCGTCCATCGCCATTTCAAATTGTTAATAATCATCCGCATCCCGAACCACCTTAACTTTCTCGAATTTGGGTCTATGACTCTGTATGCAATCGAACTACTGTCATATCCGACGAATGTACATTTGTTCGCTTTCGGATCAAGTTTTCGTTTTTTTTCCTTATTGGGATACGCACGAATACATCAGTACCAAAAATTTGTAAATTAACAATTTTCGCTTTCCTTCCGAACCACAACTCGTTTGGCGATGTTTATGATACCGTGCTCATCGCAGTTCGATTCAAAATATGAACTGCCGAATTAACCGCCTCCGCTCAAAATTTTAACTGTATCTCCAGTGAATACGCCACCGTATGCTGATGTTGAATTCCCATTTATTCGAAAAATTTCTGTAATTCGACAAAATCCTTTCCATTATTCGACCTGAATATGAGAATGTGTGTGGAAAATGTGAACAGTCGTCCTTCAACAGCAAAAAATACCTTGAACCACCAGTTGAAGTTTCATATATCGGTCTATACACATTTGCATGAATGATGAAACCACACGTTGTCGATTTTTCCTCACGAACATTGAAGCTTCCACGATTGGGTTTTCCATATACGCACGCTTCAAGGGGTAAAATTTTAGTCTATAAAATTGATGTTAAAAATTGTTCACCTGTACCACATTTTGATGTCTCGTTCGCTCAAGACGTGAATGAAGCGAAATTTTCTTTATTGTCACATTTGCCACGACCATATCAATGACCGATGTTGAACTAACATTGCAACTAACATTCCGACCGTAGTTCGAAACTATGATCCATGGCTTTTTCCGAAGCAAATATCATAAGCAAATCAACCATTCTAAGGCTGCTTCGGCAGCTCTACTCCTCAGGCTGACTAGTTCGGGTGAGGATGTGATACTAATCCATAAGAACCTTGGATTAACAACGACAGGATCTGTGGCCTCAGAACCAAGGGGTACAAAATTATATCCTCTAGTAAGTCTGGGAAGATCAGATCTTGTATTCTTGGGAAAAATAATATTAATCTTTTCCTTCTCTCTCAATACAGCAATGGTGACACTACTGCAGTTAGCCTGGAAGTAGGCCCTTGTAGATTCTGGCTAGTTTCAGCCTACATGGACCGGGAGAAGGAGGTTCCTCCGGATAACCTGGAGGAGCTGATCCGTAAAGCGGAACAATCAAAGGTAGGTGTGGTACTGGGAGTTGATGCTAATGCACATCACACTACATCTGGGGAAGCACGGACATTAATGAAAGGGGTGAGTCGCTTTTTGATTATTTGATGAGTACTAACCTTTCAGTGTGTAATATTGGGCGGGAATCCATATTTATTACTAGTAACAGGCAGGAGGTTCTAGACGTGACCCTTGCCTCAAATAATATTCTTCATATGGTTAAAAATTGGAGGATGGATAAGGAACACTCCTTTTCTGATCATCGATATTTAACCTATAGCCTCGATATTCACCCTGCTACCCGGGAAGCCTTCAGGAACCCTAGAAGGACCAACTGGAGCAAATATGGGGAATTATTGGAGGAAATGTTACCAACGAGGGCTATGGAGCCCCCGACGACCGTTGGGGAGCTGGAGGACATGGTGGCTAGCGTTACTAGCGCATGCAACCGATCCTTTCGTGCTGCCTGCCCTCTGGCTAAGCCTAGGGGTAGGCGAAAAACCGGTATGGTGGTCCAGGGAACTGGGAACCTATCGTAAGGCTTGTAGGACAGCCTTTAATAGAGCCAAAAATACAAGGGAGGCTCAGGATTGGGACTCCTACAAGGAGAAACTCGGAATTTATAAGAAAGGCACAAAGGAGGTCTTGGAGAATCTTGGATAGCTTCTAGTGGACGAATCTTGGACAGCTTCTAGTGGAGAACCTCTGGAGCTTCTCTTCGAGACACACTTCCCAGGGAGCTTTGAAGACCTGTTGGTGCATATCAATCATCAGAAATCACTGTCAGTAATCACAGAGGATATCGTAACCAGGAAACGGATCCTATAGGCACTGAGGGGTTTTAAACCATTTAAATCGACTGGTCCGGATCAAATTATACCAGCGGAATTTCAAAACAATTCAGTACTTATTTTTCCCCACTTGGAAGCTATATTCAAAGGGTGTTTGAAGCTGGGCTATATTCCTAGGTACTGGACGGAGGTCAATGTGGTGTTCATTCCGAAAGCGGGGAAAAGCTCACATGTCTATCCTAACGACCTAAGACCAATAACTCTATCATCCTTTCTTTTGAAAAACCTTGGAAAGGCTGCTGGATGTATACATCAGAGATAAAAATAGGTGCCAGGAAGTGGGCATCGTCTCAGCATGCGTACACAAAAGGGTAGATCTGTGGACACTGCTCTGCACGTCTTGGTGTGTACGATTAAGAAAATCGATTAATTCGAAGGAATTCTGTTTGGTGGCCTTCCAGGATATAGAAGGCGCCTTTAATAATGTAAAAGCGGAGGCAATCAAGGAGGGATTGTCATTTTTGGAGGTGGACGTTCCTCTGATAGGGTTAATCAATTATATGCTGGGAAGCAGGATTGTTAGCTCGAAGTTGGGGGACTCCACCATCAAGAGGCGAGTAACTAGGGGAACCCCGCAGGGAGGTGTTTGTCCCCTCTTCTCTGGAACATAGTGGTAAACGGGTTACTACTAGAATTGGAGAGAGAGGGTATTGAAGTTATCGCTTACGCAGATGACGTAGCTTTAGCTGTTACCGGGAAATTCCTGGGCACGATTGTAGACGTAATGCAGAATGCGCTTACCATCGTTACGAAATGGGCTGGAAAATGTAGACTTGGTATTAACCCGTCCAAGACAGATCTGCTACTCTTCACCAAGAAATACAAAATCCCGGTAGTTGTCCCTCTTACCTTAAATGGCACGAGACTTGCTTTTACTGATAAAGCTACAAATCTGGGCATTATTTTGGAAAGTTAGCTTAGTTGGAAGCCCAACATGTTGGAGAGAATAAACAAAGTTACTATTGCTTTGTACTCCTGTAGGAACGCCATTGGTCATAGATGGGGTCTGAAGCCGGAGCAGGTACACTGGCTCTACACCGCTGTAGTGAGACCTGTACTCATGTACGGGGTGGGGTGGGTGTTTGGTGGCCAGCTCTGGACAAGGTAACTTATAAAAGTAAGATTGAGAGAGTACAAAGAACGGCCTATATGCTTGTTAGCGGGGCATTGAGGTCGACACCGACAAGTGCCTTAGAGAAGAAGTTGCACCTTCTTCCGGTCGACATTTTTGGCAAACAGATGGCGGCAAATACGGCTGTACGACTTGCAGCCGTCTCTCAGTGGAGGTGCCTTAGTATAGGACACTCTACTATTGTTAGATCGTTGAAGGATGAGCTGGTGAATCTTGACTACATTAAACCTACTCTACGCTTCGAGAAGCGATTTCGGACGTCCTTCCCTTTAAGGGAATCCTGGAGGGTTCACCGTTATCGGAAACCGAAGCGTTGCAATTCTTCACAGATGGCTCCAAGCTAGACGGCAAAGTAGGAGCTGGAGTATTCTGTGACAAATTAAATGTAAACATTTCTATTCGTCTCCCTGATTACTGCAGCGTGTACCAAGCTGAAGTCGTAGCGATTGAGGAGGTCATGACTTGGTTGAAGCATAATGTGTTATCCTCAGATGATATCACAATCTATGTGGACAGTTACGCGGCGATCCGGTCGTTAGAATCGGTGTCTTTGGCGTCACGGGTGGTGTTGAGTTGTCACTCATCTATAAATGAGATGGGTGAGCATTTCAATATCCAGGTAATCTGGGTCCCAGGTCACTCGGGCGTCATGGCGAACTGCAGGGCGGATGAACTTGCTAGGCATGGTACGACTCTCCAGCTGCAACCGGAAAGGGCAAGTCTGGGGAGGCCTATCACAGCGCTGAGACAGGCGCTATCCTCAGCGGGGGAAAGGTGGTCTAACACCCTCACCTGTAGAGTTGCAAGACAAGTTTGGCCAAAGCTGGACTTGGGGCGCACTAGATCATTAATATCCCTACGCAGACGTGAATTAAGAACGGTCATAGAAATTCTCACGGGACACTGTCATTTTGGAGAACATGCAAGAAGGCTGGGTCTGGAGGCTAATGACTTCTGTAGAAGCTGCTTGGACGAAGAGGAGGAAGAGACGTTGGTTCACTTCTCGTGTCCAGCATTGGCTCTCAGAAGGCACAAACACTTAGGTAAGTTCAGGATGGACTGCCTCTCGGATCTCGAAAACAGTAAAGTGCGGGACGTCTTACGCTACATAAGTAGCTCGAAATGGTTCCAATAGGGGTAAAAGGGGATACATCCTTTGGTATCACAATGGACCGTCACCGGTCTAAGTGTGCGTAAGCAGCCACTCCAACCTAACCTAACCTAACCTATCATAAGCAAAAATAATCAGGTATATATGGTATAGGAAAATTGCTAATCAAAATCAATTTGTTGAATTAGATTAGCAATTTTCTGCATAGAATAGGCTATTCGCTATATAAAGCGTTTTACTAAATTCTTCTAGTAACAGCCATTTTAACACGTTCGCCACTCAGTGTCACATATATGTGACATGCTAGTTTTACCAGAAACTCATGTCACACATTTGTGACACAAATTATATGAAATTTATTTAGGATAACATTGCAGTAGTTCTTATTACGATTATTTGCTATATGGATGATTTTCTAGGAGTATCTATCACTTATTTGTGTCGAGTAGTTTCACTGAAAGCTTAGCCGTTAGAGAGATTTTCACAAAAATATTTTAATATGTGAGTTTCTCCTGAACACCATAAAAATTGCTTGAGTTGCGAACGTGTTATAATTTCCCAACTAATCCATTCTCGATTTAACAATCGTTTAGCATATTGATACACATGTTGAGCGCGGACTAGTCGTATACATATAACACAAAGCGATAGTTCTGTATACAATTTTTAAATTGCTATGCTACCTAATTATAAAACAACATGATTTTCCAAAAAAAAACAAATGAAAAACTATAAACTAAACGTCAACATTTTCTCAAGGCGATTAAAACAAAAATTTCCTTTTTTATTTGACAGTGTACGTTTTAATTTTCGAATGTAGAAACGAATAAAAAACGAAGCCTCCATCTGAGATTCTGCCGGCATGTTCCCTATCTATATTCTATATAGAGACACCAAGGTAAAGTGCATAAATCGATTACGGTCTGTAGATAAAATATAATTACATTTTTTTTTTATTTTATTATATTGTGAGTGAAAGTGAAATTCTTATATATACGAGTATGTACTACTATTTATCAATAATAATAATAAATAAATTGATGGTAAAACTTGTAATTGTTGTCTTTTTTATTTAATCGAGCCACTTATATAATTCGCGCGGTCGTGCGACATATTTGTAATTTTAATTTAAAAATAAAAAAAAAAAATCGTAGAATGAAATTTAGTTTGTCGAAACATTGAATGAATTTTAAAATTTAATTTTGTTTTAAAACTTCGCGCGTCTTATTCGGTCTGTTTAGTTTTTTTTTTTTTTTTTTTTTTTGGATGTAAAACAAAATGTGTGTAAACAATTTGTACAACTGACCTGAATATTCGGAGTGCGCACATCGATCCAATAGTACACCACGCAAAATCGGTATATCTCTCACGCCTAATGAGAGTAATTGAATATAAAATTCGTATAATTGCATGTCGGAAGTGATATTGATCTTGAGGTTATATGCACACTAAATCACACAGATTTTTTATTCTTTTTTAATCTGATTCATTCACTAACTTTAAATTCGTGTCACATTCCGGATATCTTCATAAAATAAAAATAAAAAAAGTGGCTACACTAGAAGAGACACGAATAGCTAGTTTTGCAATAAAACATATTTATGTATATTAGATAAGCTATCATATTCAAAGGAAGGTAAGGCGAACAACTTAAAAGATCATTAGCATATTTTATAAACAGCTATCGCGAAATTAACAAAACTTTGCAACATTTTATGTTTCTTTCTTTCGGCTATTTTAGTTTGTGTTCTTTGTAAATATACAAATGTGTTTCTTATTTACCAAACCTACCTCCGACAAAAAATCAAGATTGTCTAATAGTCATCTTCCAAAACAATAATTTAAAAATCCATTTTTCGTAAATTTCAAGGTGAAATATTTTAGTTGAGCAAAAAAAAAAATGTTCATCTTATAGACATATTTCTATTGACACAGTTTGGCAATTAATTATATATTAGATGTTATTTCCGGTTCTTAAACATCCCTTGAAGATAGATTTACTTACCATTAATATTTTCTGGCATAACATCAGTTTGAGGTAATAATGGTGCCATATTTGTTTATATATGTTAGGATATATCTCGTGTTATTTAAAAAACTTCCAAAATATCTGTAAAATACAAGAAAAAACCAAATATTTATATAAATTAGATAAACGAAGAAAATTTGTCTTGTACGTATAAGAAAAAGTGAAAGCAAATATTTAGCGAGCAGGTATAACATGTTACTTACTTATATGAAAATGTCATCGGGAGTTTATTTAAATTATGTAATGTATATTTTTATTAAACAAAATGCATTTTGCATGAAGTACATAATATACGTATGTAACAAATTATTGCATTGAGGTGTGGCGTTTATTATGCATACATCTCGAAAAAATTAAAAAATTACCTTACATTTTAAATATAAAATGATTCTACGGAAAATAGTCTGAATACCGAAATTTATCTAAGGTTCCTATATACCTATACAGAAAATGTCGAATCCTTTTACGTACGTATACAAAAATTACCACTTTTATATGAAATAGCCGCGAACGGATTATGTGTCAAAGATGAAATGGATCATTTTAAGATTTAGAAAATGACTAGCAAAATTAATGAATTTCATAAGCATAACTAATGACGTCAAGAATTATAAATGTAAATTTTGATGTATCATGTTTTTTGCTCATCTATTATTCTAAACACTTGAAGTAAATAGTCCGCAGCGTTATGATGCTAATTTTTGAAATTAGAAACTGATTTAGAGTCGATACTGTACTAAAACTATTTTAAATCGTGGATATATGGGAAATAATTTTTTGTGGCATATTCATGGTCCGATCGGCAATATATTCAAGGGCAAATACATATATGCGGTTGGTCATAAATAGCGTTTATTCTAAATAAGCTTTAATTACATTTTTATATTAATTATATTATTGTGTTTTTGATGTGATGGTCTACGTCTACGATTTACGATTTTATATTACAAAGGACATTAATCTCTGGCGTTTACGTTTATATAATTATTAAATTTACCTCCAGTTAGTTTCAAAGAAAAACTACTTTCGAATATTACTTCAACTTTTATTGTTGAAGTATACTAAATCTAAAGAATATCGTATAATTGGGAAAATATATATTTCCCATTTAATAATGATTAAAACATGTTTGAACTAATGGAATTTTTCATATAAATGCTTCCTATTCGTGATTTGCTCTAAAATCTATTTTTAGAATAAAAAAATCATTGGTTTGTGGTTTGTGATCCCTCATTTATGTAGGGTTGTAGAGGCATAAACAAAAAAATTTGTTGAATTTTTAATAAATTTCAAGATCTTTATGTATATATTCCAAATTTTTAGTGCGCCTTTCTATTCGTGTCCGGGTCCTTCTCAACCAACACGAGATTAAAAAATAGTTTGCAGTGCTGTGTTTTCTGCTTAATCCATTTCTTGCAGTTTGCCCCGTATATCATCTATATTCCAAATATCCGGAAAGAATTATAAATTCCAAACCGATAAATTACATCTATATAAATAATGAGTGTACGGAAATATGGCAAATCGTTTATAAGTTTGCCAATCAAACAAGGCTAACAAGTAACTGCATGGGTTATTATCGTTTCAACTTTATAAAAAAAAACCGACTGATAAAAGCTTTGTCCATTTATAAATTAATCAAACCACTGTTTATTATTTAGCTTTGTCTAAAATTACCACCATGAAGCTATTTAGACTATTTACAATCCACACATCACTTTTTAGAGCTTAAGTTTTTCTTAATTGACTCACCTTTACAATATTTTTACACTATTAAAAAAAAATTTATTTTTTCTAAATACACAATAAACTAACTTTCATATTAAATATAAAAACTATTTTTATTAATTTAATAAAAAAAAATCACTTTTTATTCACAAATCACAATATTTTAAATATCCACAAAAAAACGAACAAAAATATAAAATTTTAATTTTTATTTTATTTTTTTTATTCACCACTCTACGGTTTCGGATGTCAAACTCAGTATGTGCGAATTGAGTAACGATCTGAAATGAACTGAAGGTAAATTTTTGTTACACCTTCATTTTTAGTTATAAATAAGAAATAAATAGTTTTTTTTTTATTTTATTTTTGTTGTTTACTTATCGCGGCCGTTCGTCCATAAGCAAAACAAACCGTATGTGTAAAATTTAATGACGAAAACGTCGTCGAATTTGCTGTGTATTGAGCGATTCTCTTTTTTATAATTAAATCAAGCGCATCGTCGTTACTAAAGTATTTAGTAGATTAACACATTGTATAATTTTTGGTTATTTGATGCCGGTGCGTTATGTTTGGAGCGGGCAAGGAATTTATTTAATCGCGTATTTAGATTGCTTAATTATTTTCATACATTTCATAGGAAATTCGATTTTTTGAAAACTGATTTGATAAATCAGCAATTCGGCGCCCAAAAAATCTAAAATCTGCCACCTCTAAAGATAGGTTTGGTGTGCTGTAATTGCCGTGCCAACGCACATGTAGATTGCTTAATTATTTCTAAATATTTCATGAAAATTAATAAAATCATCAAATTCGGAGTGATTAAATAAAAAATGTGCTCCGTATGAATTTACTGTAGGGTCTGTCGAATTAATCAAGCGAACCTAGCCCCAGTTGGATCAACTATTGTATGTTCCAAAACTAATCATTACAGGTAAGAACCACCGTAATCGGAGAATAAATGCAGATTCTAGATTTTTAGCGTCTGGTTTTGTGGGCTATATATAGCCTTGCTGATTTTCAAAAAAATTGATTTTCAAAAATTTTCCATGAAATGCGTCGAATTAATCGAGCGATCCTTGCGCCTGTTGGATCAACTATTACAGGTTCCAAAGCATATCATTAGAGGTAAGAATCACCATAATCGGAGCACGAATGCAAATTCTAGATTTTTAGCGTCCGGCTTTGTGGGCTAACTACCTTGCTAAGCAAAAAAGTCACATTTGCCTTTTCTTAGTTTTAAGTAAATTTTTTTATTTTTGTTTGCCATGCCTTAATATGAAACTTGGAGAATGATCAGGAGAGAGGCGAAAGGCTCTTCAGCCTTTTGCAACTTCTCTATGGACCACTCTTCAGTTGAAAAGCTCAAGCGGGTTGGCTTTAAAGTCAATTATAAGTTTGGGACTGTCCAATTGCATCCCAAGGGTGGTGCTAAACGGGCTTCTGTCGGCGGGACCCAAGTGGTCAAGACTGTGGAGGCTACGGTAGCGGCACCTGTAGCCAAGACCACTGGGGTGGCTGCCCTCTCCAGGAGACAGGTGAAGAGAAGGCGGGAAAGAGAGAGGAAGGCGTCAGGGGTTCCACGTGGGAAGGGCTCTTCCCGCGCAAGCCACTGGTGAGGCCTGGACATTGTCAATAGGGGAAGGAAACCTACTTTTATAAATGCGATTAGGCAAGAGGTCCTAGATTTGACACTTCCTTGGTCAAAAACTGGCATGTGTCTGAAGAGGCCTCATTATCGGATCACTTGCACAACAGATTCGATTTGGCGGCTTAGACCTTGCCGCGGCAGGAAATCAGAATTCCAAAACTGACCGACTGGGACTCTTATAGAGTCTCACTCGGATCAGAAATGCCCTCGGTTGTAGGGAACATAGGGTCTCCAGAGCGTTTGAAGATCTGTTCAAACCAGCTGCATAATTCTATACGCTTGGCTTACGAGAACAGCTGCCCGGTTAAGCGAAGAGTGTCTACAAAGATGGTCCTTTGGTGGAACGGGACGCTGGGTAAACTGAGGAAAAAGACGAGAAGATTATTCAACAAGGCTAAACGCACCGGTGAATGGGGCGAGTATAAGATGGCCTTAACGAAATATAATCTCGAATCCAAAAGGGCTACCTGGAGGAATTTCTGTGAGGGAATTAATGAATTGCCCTCTGCAGTTCGTCTGCAGAAAGTCCTTTCCAGGGATCATTCAAATGGTTTAGGACTTCTCCAGAAGCAAGATAGGAGGTTCACTGAAAACTGGAAGGAAACCTTAGAGGTACTGCTAGAGACCCACTTTCCGGATTCAGTAGTTGTAGGAGCCCAAGAGGACCCGCGTGGTCCCTCAAGTGAGGTGGCCTATGCGCCTCGCAGTAGGATCTGGAGTCTCTCTGGGAAAATTTTCACACCCAGCAAGGTGCGATGGGCTATTGGGTTTTTCAAACCTTTCAAATCCGCTAGAGGGGATGGTATCTTTCCAGCTTTACTTCAAAAAGGTATTGAGGAAATACTCCCCAACTTAATCCAGATGTTTCGGGCAAGTTATGCTTTTAACTATATTCCGAAACTGTGGAGGAAAGTAAATGTGGTGTTTATACCAAAGAGGGGGGGGGGGATCGTCCAGACACCCAGGCCAAGGCATATCGGCCAATTAGCCTCACATCGTTTCTATTGAAGACGATGGAAAAAATCCTGGACTATCAAATAAGAAGTGAGATCCTTGGAAAGAATCCGCTGCATCGGGACCAGTTTGCGTATCAAACTGGTAAATCCACTGTGATGGCCCTTAGCGGTCTAGTCACGAGGATTGAAAAAGCAGTGACATATAAAGAAATTGCCCTTTGTGCCTTTGTGGATATTGAGGGGGCGTTTGATAATACCTCCTATGGATCTATAGAGAGGGCAGCAATAGGAAAAGGATTCCGGTCTCTACAATTAGGTGGATCCGTTCCATGCTGGAACATCGTGAGATTACTGCCAGACTAGGTGGCGAGTCAGTAACCATCAAGGCCGTAAAGGGATGTCCCCAAGGGGGCGTACTATGTCCTCTTTTGTGGTCATTGGTTATTGACGGACTACTGGGCCTTCTGAGTAGCCATGGGTTTGATGTCCAGGGGTATGCGGATGATGTGGCTATCATAATCAGAGGCAAGTTTAATAAGGTCATTTCTGATCGTCTGCAAAATGCACTCAATATAATATGGCAGTGGTGTTACCAGGAAGGACTCAGTGTCAAACCAAACAAAACTGTCATTGTTCCTTTTACGAGGAGGAAAAAGCTTGCGCTTACAGCTCCCTCGTTAAACGGTACTACTGTTCCTTTTTCCAGCGAGGTTATCCTAGATCAAAAACTGAACTGGAACCAACATTTGTTGAAAGTTCAAAATAGAGCCACCAAGGCTTTCTGGGCCTGTCAAAGACTCTATGGGCGTACTTGGGTACTATAACCCAAAATGATCTACTGGTCATTTCTTACAATCATTAGACCTATGGTCACCTAAGCATCGGTTGTATGGAGGCCTAAAACTGAGCAGAAGTTAACGCAAACCTTAATGAATAAGGTTCAGCTTATAACCTGCATCGGTGTTACGGGCTCAGTGAAATCATGTCCAACCGCGACGATGGTGTCACTTCTAGTAGGACACACCGTTACACCTGCATGTTAAAAAGGATGCTGCAATTATGGCCCTGAAAATGCAGGCGGAAGGAAATATCAAACCAGGCAATATGGTGGGTCATCTGGAAATCCTTAAGGAATTTCAGACAGACCCTACCATTGGAATGCCTTCCGACTGCATGCCAGCTAAACTGGATTTCCACAAACCATTCTGTGTTAGGTTACCTGATCGGGATGTGTGGAGTACAGGTGGACCATCCTTTGAGCGAGGGTCCATGGTATGGTTTACAGATGGATCAAAAATGGGAGATGGGGCTGGGATAGGAATACACGGGAGTGCCACTACCCTCTCGAAGTCCTTGGGTACCAATGCTACTGTTTTTCAAGGAGAAGTACATGCTATAGAACTTTGCGCTAGGATAGGCATAGCAAAAGGCCTAAACAAATGCAAAGATTTATATTGTATCAAATAGCCAATCGGCCTTAAAGGCTCTTAGGTCTTGTACCGTTGAGTCAAGGCTGGTATGGGATTGTCTGAAGGTTATTAAACATCTGGCAGGCTCAAATAAGGTAACACTTATGTGGGTGCCAGGTCATCCTGGAATCGAAGAAAACGAGGCAGCTGATGGCCTCGCCCGTGAGGGTTCTGCCTCTCCATTTATTGGACCAGAACCCTTATGCGGTGTTACTAAGGGACACCTTAGAGCAGCGGTAAAACGCTGGGAGGATGTTCAAAAGTTCTCCTACTGGCGCAGAATTCCAGGTTTACGACAGGCGAAGAAATTTATATCACCTTCGTCTGTCAGGGTTAAGGAGTGTCTTGAATTTAGGAAACCTGAGTTGAGGCTGCTTACTGGCTTCCTCACAGGTCATGTCCCCTTAAGCTAACACCTTAAGAAGATGGGCCTAAGTACGACAGGTGGATGCCGCTTCTGCGATCTGGAAGCGGAATCAGCGGAACATGTTATGTGCCATTGCCCGGCCATTTTCCAGCAAAGATGGCAACATCTAGGAGGGAGAACAATGAGCCCGAATAGTATATATCTTGTACCGTCCAGTAGTATTATCAGATTCATTAAGAGCCTGACTGGACGGATAATGAAGGGATTGACTGGACGGATAATGAAGTAGGGTCCAGCACAATAGATCTATTAGGTCGCGGTGCGAGGTGGTTTATCGCCCACATGGCCCTTCAATCAATAATAATAATAATAATAATAATAATATGAAACTTTACTATTAAATAACATGATTTTATAGCATTCGATGATGGATATTTGGCTTTTTAAATAAGCAGAAAAATAGGTATTTGGTGGCAGAATCCAAATATGTCACTAAGGCATTTTTTGACTTTTGGCATTTGAGAATTTTTTTTCTTAGTACTGATTCTCAGAAAAATTGAAGTTTCTATGAAATCCGTTGAATTAATCGAGGGATCCTTGTGCCTATTGGATCCACTATTACAGGTTCCAAAACCTATCATTAGAGGTAAGAACAACCGCAATCGGAGCACAAATGCAAATTTTAGATTTTTAGTGTCCGGTTTTGTGGGATATACATATGTATATAGCCTTGATGATTTTCAGAAAAATTGAGTTTTCCACGAATTGTATCGAATTAATCGAGCGATTTTAGCTTAGCGCTTGTTGGATCAACCATTACAAGTTCCAAAATCTATCGTTAGCGGTAAGAACCACCGTAACCGGGTTTTTGGTCTACATAAAAATCGAGCGAAAATTAATCGAGGGATCCTAGCGCCTGTTGGATAAACGATTATAGGTTCACGTGTCAATGCGCATTTAGATTGCTTGATTTTTGTGAAAATCACCTTACTATAAATCAGAAAATTCTGAAGCAAAAAAATTCAAAATCTGCAATGCACGAGTTATTTTTTCGACCTGAGTCCCAACCTAAGGTTGCTATAAAAATCACAGACACATAAAAAATACGAGTTCAAGCAACTCGGATTGAAAGTAGGAACCAAAAGCAAGTTCAAGAAACAAACCAATTTAGCCGCATCAAATATTTTTGTATTTTTTAGAAGAAATAATCGAATCCAGTTTTTAAAAAGAACTCGTGTAATACGTTAATAACCCCTAATTGATTGCTTAGTGTTTGCTATAAAGCAATTTAAAAAATTTCCAAACACAATCTTTTGAACCTGTTCAACAAACATATACATATTTAATTTGTTATTTTAATATTGAAATTGAGAAATTTTCGTAATGTACAAAATCTGCTTTTTATATGTATGTATATACGTAAGTTTATTTAGTAACAAATGATTGCTTGTTTCAATTAGTAGAGTATTTTATTTAAGCTATTCAGAGCAATTAATTGTATAGCACTGTGCGCTCTCCTAACAATTAATTGACGATCGTTCATAAAACAAGGTTTGTGATACCATACATTTAAATATGGAATATCACGTTCATTGAACTTTCTTTCTCAGAATATATGCTGATGAATGCTATGCTTGATTTTCCATGAAATGTATAAAAATAATCATGCAATCTAAATGAGCGTTGGTACGACAATTGCAGGTCCCGAAACATGTCTTCAGAGGTATCAAGAACTGCATTTGGAGCACAATATTGCACAACAATTATTCACACTTCATTAACTGATGAATGATAGATTCATTGGATATTCACTCAGTATTCTCTCGTTATTCAATCGTTAGCTATATTGATTTTGTGGATTTAGAAAAATTTACAACAATTTCATTGAATAAAAATTACAAATAGATTTATACTGATGAAGAACGAAGTTCGAAACCGGTATATAAATTATTATCACTAAAATATAAATAAATTATATTTTTCAAATTTTTTGATTGTGTCAATTTTTAAATTTTTTAATTCTTTAATTTGTAAATTTTTTTTAAATTAAATTTTTTTTTTTTTTATATTCAAAATGTAAATTACTTGTGAAATAAATGGTTTGGGTACGAAATCTTGTTTTCCAAAATCTTGTTTGGAAAATCTTGTTTTTTTATAAATTCCGAAAAATGGGGATTTCGGTTACGTAACGAAAATAACCAAAAATATAAATTCTGGAAAATGGGGAATTTCCTTCGGGAGAGGTGGGAGCCGGGATCAGCAAACATGTCGCACTGCGTACCGCACGTGGGAGTGGATTATATAGAATCTATTAATGACACGTATTAGTGATACATGACCAACCCCTAATTTAACTTAGAATCGTCGTTGTGCTCCCTCCCCGCTTAGCCCTCCGAGGGTTTTTTTTGGGAATTTAAGATTGGGAATTTAATATTTAATAAATAAGTATAAATAAAATACAAGATTTTGGAAAACAAGATTTCGAGCCGCTCCCGAAATAAATATACCAATTACAAAGGTTTTGTGTTTACCTTATACACTTGGGTGCAAAAAATTAGCACATTGATAAATTTTCACCAAAAATTTCAAAAATATCAAAAATTCCAATGTTTGTTTAATTTTCTGAAATGCAGATTTAATGGTCTATTTCAACGCCTATCCAGTGGTACCATTTTTGTACTTACACCGTATCAACAAAGTGATTTTTGGGGCCAACATATGAAGTACACGTTTTTTGTGAATTTATCAGCATGAAAATTAGTGGTAAAAATCGAATTAAAACATGGAAATCAGCAAAAAAACATTTTTATTAATAAGAAGTATTCCCTCCCCTAGCCCAAATGACAGCTTCCATTCGATATTTTATCGATTTCACCAAAGTGTTCACCAAATCTTGAGGTATCGCCTCCCATTCCTCTGCGATCGCCTGTTGCAGCTCCTGGAGACTCGTTGAAACAACATCTCTGGCTCGAACCCTTTCTTTCAGCTCGTTCCATAAATGTTCAATGGGATTGAGGTCCGGGCTTCGAGCTGGCCACTCCATAACAGGCACATCCACCTCTTGAAGGTACTGGTAAACTATACCAGCCGTATGTGGTCTCGCATTATCCTGCATTAACACGAAGTTTTCACCAATAAAACCGGCAAAAGGTATGACGTAGTCCTCTAGTAGTTCCTCAATGTACCGTTGAGAAGTAAATCCTCTTGATCGACGGCCAGTATTCGCTCCGGAGATGAGCACAAGGTCTGTCTTCGCCTCCAATGACATGCCTCCCCAGAACATGCATGATCCACCGCCATAAGAGACTCGATCTTCAATGCAACATTGTGCAAATTGCTCTCCTGGTCTTCTATACACTCGTTGCCACCCGTTAGCTGGTCTGTGTGCTGCACTGTGCAGTCAGATTATCTTCTTTAAGTCGTCTTCTAACTGGCCACCGTCTGACTTCGGATTCATGAACTTCTTGGAGCCGCTGTCCCAGTTGAACCGCATTCAAACGACGATTTCGCTACGAAGTAGTCACAAGAAAGCGGTCATCACGCTGTGTTGTAGCATGAGGGCGGCCAGATCCTTGTCACCATCTGAAGCCGCCAGTTTCTTGATATCTCTGCCATACTCGGCGAACGGAGAATCGGCTGAAATTTGGTTGTCGAGCCACTTCACTTTGGTTCTGCCCCGCATCAATTAGTGCAACCACTTGAGCGGCTACCTCTGGTGTGGTATTCATTGTCTTGTTTCGGATGAAGACGTAATCGATAGAAGACCGTTCAGGCTAAGCGTTGGTATGTGAATGACAATTCCGAACGATCGAATTCGGCGTATGCTATTGTATTGTTTTTATTGAATTATTTTTAGAGGATAATTGCTACCCATTATGCGTGCTTTGAAAGCCTACTGTATGCATTTTACTTTCGTGGAAGTTAAATGTGATTATTCTTTGAATTTGCATTTAAGAAAATTAAACAAACATTGGAATTTTTGATATTTTTGAAATTTTGGTGAAAATTTATCAATGTGCGAATTTTTTGCACCCAAGTGTATTAAAGTGATAAAAGCCGCCAAAAAGTGAAAAATGGACAACCACCATGTTTACAGTATACTATATAACAAAAATTAATTTTACGTAAATCGAATCCGATTTTTAGTTATAATACCTGCCAATAGAAATAATTTCATAAAAAATAAATCTAACAAAACGTAATTCCAAAAACAAATCATGGCTTGTTACTAAACTTTAATCCGTTTTACGAAAGTAATACAGCTATTTATTATTCGTTGAATATTCAGTAACTCTTCACTCATAATTCATGATTATTCGCCCATATAATTCACTCATTATTCATAAGTTACTCGACCATTATTTGTTCAGTATTCCCTTATTAATCCCTTGCAACATTCACTCAGTATCCTCTAATGATTCATTTTTTATTTACTAATTATTCATTCATTATTCAGTCATTACTAACGATTCATTCCTTATTTACCCATTATATTCAGTGAACGATTGATTAACTCATTTTAATCTCAAACTGTTCACTCGTTACTCGCTCATTATTCGCTGACTATTCACTCTTTATTCACTGATTATTCACTGTAAGATGAACGATATCTAATAAGTAATAAATGAATAATGAGTGAATAATCAATCTCTATTCTACTTTTCTCTCATATGTTTTCGGCAGGTATTGGATTTTTTGCGCGATTGGACATTATGAAACTTAAAATTTTCATTTTTATCACAAATTTTCAGCATTATAAATTTACAGTTCACATGATAATAGATTAGGATGGATAGATCTTAGCCGAAGTGAATTAAACAATAGGTCAAAGTTTTGGCTATCACGTTGCTATACGAAACTATGTATACTATAACAAGAGACAAAAAATTTGCGACAACTCAAAGCCGTTGTCTAAACCGCTTATTTTCTGAACGATTCACTAAATACACTTCTATTTTACCAAGACGGCAACTTTTCTTGTAGCCTATGGCGCCCAAACTTGTATGACTGAGCAAGGTTTCTTCACCAACTTTAATTTTTGATGTTATTCCATCGCGGGCGTTATCAATCACTGATATTATATGTAGATGTTGCCATCTTCGTTCTCGATATTTTCAATTCTATATATTTTGGCTGTAATTAAATGCTCTTGGGTTTCTTAATGATTCCATTAGCCTGCTCAAAAACTCATCGTATAATGAGTTACAAATGGGCGTTCGAGGTTAGTTTGATGGTGTCCAGTTTTATTTCTATGAGGTTTTTTTAGGACCGTCATATGAATCTGTAATTACCTATAAAAAACGTATTATTTTATTTCCTATCCTAGCAGTTATCCCATTGGTCCTGAACCGGGCATAATCCAATCGTTGATAAATAATTAATCTGTTTAAATTATATCATATGGGTCAATTTGCTTCAAAGTAATAAAATCCTTTTTTTTTTTTCTTATTGGTGTATGACGTAAATTTTTCGACGCAAATTTCTAATGAATTTTAAATTATTATTTAATAAATTTTGCAAATTTTACTACACCTATCTTCATTTATTATGTAACCTTTTAATTTAAATGCGTTGTAAATTTTTGCAATTTATAGAAAATATCAACAATAATAAACAAATCGATATTTAATTAATAATTACGACAGATGCGTCAAATTTTTATAAGCCTAGCGGTCACATTAGCAAACTAATTTAATTACTCATTTTTTATTTGAAATTATTTACCATGACAGAGTATTTATCGGAAATGACGATACTAATTATTATAATGTAGGGCGGGTAAGGAAAATTTGCGTTGGAAAAACAAATCGGTGTACTTCGTATTTACAAAATAATATGTTTGGACTTCTACTTTATATTTACCTAAACACTTACATATAATTAATTTACTAAACAAAATTCTAACGTAAAAATTAATTTGCACGTTTATTTAAATGTAGCTTTTTTACATATTACGATGGTGTTTTTGTTAAATATACCCTATGGCATATGGACATTATACAATAACGCGAAAACAAACCAATAAATAAATATCATCAGTACAGTAAATACAATATGTGTATATAAAGAGTGTGCTAAAACTGGCAAATAAACCCAAAATTAATAAACAGAAAAACCCAAAACTAGAGAATGCAAAATTCCAAACGATCCATCACGCCTCACAGTAAAATGGATACGAGTAGATATGCAGACGCAAATACAACTTGCCGGTATTTTTGTTTATGGCTTACATATTTAGCATATTTATAATAATTTAAATACAAATACTATAACAATATGGTGGGAAAATATTGTGCTCCAGACTTAATATAGTTATCTACTTTTAATAATAATTGGTACAATATGACAAAATTGTCAAAAGCAGCACATCTATATAAAGCCAACCAATTTGGGTGCAAAGTTCGTGTAACAATTTACAGATTGGCGTAAAGCTTCACTGAACAAGAACTGTATCTGCTAATTTTCGCGCTGAATAAATTAAACGATTTTTGTTTTGTTTGATTTGATGGAAGCTTCTTCAGAATAAAAATAAATTTGGCATATTGATAAACTTTTCAATAAACTTGAAACTTGATAGATTGTACATAAAAATATTGGAATTGAATATAATAATAAACCGCGCACATTAGTTTATGCGGAAGATCAAAGTTTCATCTAAAATTCTTCTTTTAATTTATTTATATTTTTGAAAAAAAAAAAAGAAAAAATCAAAATAAGTAAAAATAAATGTAAACAAAAATTAACAAGAAAACAAAACGCATACTTACCTACACCATTTATTAATTACTTACTAAGTATCATTCGATCACATGTTTTTATTTAATCAAGTAAATCAATTTATTTACCTATTTATTTTTTTAACGCTGTACAGCTGAAGGAAGCATATAAATATCGGGAATTTCCTCTGACTTCAGCAAAATATTGATATCGATAAATTAGTTAACAGTATTAGCTAGTAATTCTGAAGACATGCCAACTAAAAACTTGAATATGTATTTGTAAATTTCGATAAAACCTTAATCAAATAAAAATTTAAATTCATGATTCCAGACATAATATCGAGATCGAAAATGTATCAATGTCGGATTCATACCAATCAGACAAACAAAGAGACAATTCCTTATTAACGTGACCTACCTACACTTGTTGGCAAGGAGAAATATGTTTGTAGTTATAAAACAACATTTATTATCAGAGGCAGCTGATTGGTTTTGACTTTTTCAATAGAAAATATTTAATATCCTTGTCTCTTTCATTAAGTATCGCATTTTATTTTAATAACCAACTTTTAGACAATTTAAATTTCCTATTTTATTTTCTTACATCACACTACCGCATGCAATCGAATTCAGGATGGGCTGCAGTAGGTGTGTACAGTAGGTAATAAAAAGAGATTAGCATCATGGTGATTTATTATTTTAATTTAAAATAAATTAGCTACTTCAGTTTGTGTACGCACAAATTAAACGCCAGAATTGCTCCGATCAAATGAGGTATTCTCTCGCTACAGTGTTGGTCCCAAGCATTGTAAAACGCTATTTTCTAGCTTGTAATTTTAATTAAAATTTATGTGAAGATTAATTATTTTAATTTAAATTAGTTAACTGACACTGTTTGTTTGCAACAGTGGTTCAAGCAATCTAAATAATGACTTCATTGCGATAATATTTGCTGCGGAGAAAGCGAGATCTGAAGATATGAAAAGAATGAGATTGAACTCCATTCCATGTAGCACTGAGACATTTACTGAAAAGTACTAAGCCTTCAAGCGTCTTTTTCCAACCAAAATTGGCGAGATACCAATATGGATGAAATGTACGTGTTTATCAGTATATTGCTTTACGCTGGCATGGCGAAATCAAATTCAGTGGCAGCTAAAGATTTATTCCACAGGAGTCTTATGCCATTTTATAAAGGAGTGATGTCATCAGAGAGGTTTGAGCAATTCAGTCGACTCTCTTCAAAATGGATTTAAATTTGCCTTTCACTCCAGCCAAAGAACTTATGATCGATGAGCAATTGATGACTTCCAAAAACAATATTCGACAAAATGATGCGCCAATGTGCGACAAGAACTATGCTCGGGTTTGCGAACCGTGTTTCGTGTGAAAGTTCAAGGAGTATGATGCCAACGTGAAATTTTCTAATGAGGATGACACTCAAACCATACAAGGTCCATCCATACCATATCCACTATCACCAGGTTCATCCATATCACGTACATCCCCATCTCACCAATACATTTATCCGAGAAACAATTCAACAATAAAGAAAAGGAATTCCTCATATCTATGACTTTTCTTAATTCTGGGGAATTCAAGTCCTCGATCACTGGATTAAGCTGGAAGAAAGGTACACAATCCTAAGGTTAAATAGAGAAAAAAAAAGATTTCAACTGAGCTTGTAAGTGAGAATGTAATAGAAGAGGAATAATGTTGCTTAAAACTCTTCGCCCTAAACCTTGTTGTAGCAATATTTAGTATCTACTTAGTTGAGAATTTTACTTTTCTGGTTTATTGTTGATGACGAAAAACGGTATACATAAGGGTCACCATTTCCGTATACATTGGGGTCACCTTTGCAATTGTGATGTCAGACTTACACGCATCATCTTCGTTTGTTTACAGCACACGTTACATTGTTTGAAAGGCAACGAATACACAATAACTAGTGAAAATCTTGGAAAATGCCAAAATGGCGGAAAATCAATCATACAATACCTAATATCTCGTGAACGGCATACGTCTAACAACATGAAAAATTAAAATTTGCATAAAAACAAAGCATCTAATTTTCCAAAAATATTTGGTAAAATTCGCGTTGCTATCCTATTTTTCTATGAAACGAACTCTAACCACTGTTAAGACGTTTTTCAGATCGATGATATCACGACCATTCTGGTTTCTGCATTGGTTCCCAATATTTTAAAACTCTTCCTAATATGAGCTCACAAGGCATTGTAACGTTCCGGTTAATATTACCGGCACGTGCACAATAATTATTCGGTATAAGCAACATTGACACAGCATTATTTCTGGCTATTGACTCATGGCACACGGGGAGGGAGGATAATCCAGACTCATACCAATCATACTTAGCTGTGCTGATGTTATACATAATATCCAGAGCACACATCTGCTCATCCCAAACTATCTATCGCCCTACCAAATGTACATTACAACCAAATCAAATTATAAAAAATAAATATAAAATTCAAACAAAAAAAAAAGTCTTACCTAATTTAATATTAATGTCAGTTTATCAACTTACATGCCCTCCGACGGTGTATGATGTGGTGTGTTTTTCGTGGTTCGCCACACCATAAACTAACCTTAAATCCCACGATACATAAACGGGTATTTTGTTCAACTTTTGGTTCCCCCGTCACACCGGAAACGAACTTTGTATTCACTCGGTAGAATTCACCACCAAGCATGCGAATCCTCTTTAAGTTGCACTAACCTATAAACAAATTATATTTATTATTTATTTATATTATATTATTGTACTAATAAACACAGAACAAACTAAGATGACAATGAACCAGTAAACATGATGTCGAAGAGTTTTAATAAAATTGACCATCTGTTCGACTTTTACTTAAGCAAAGATAGCTTTAAACGTAGGTTGAAGCAACATTATGCCCCAATCTGAAAATATTTTTATGCCAATTTTAATTCTTTTTATTGTTTCACCTTTTAACATTGTATATTATATAGGCCTAAAGACCTTTTCACCAAGATTGTCAATAAGCTGCTCGTCTTCAAACACGCAAGTTCTGTAGCCATTGTAAAATGTAGTGTCATGTAAAAATAAATTCGTTTTTCTAAATTCGTATCGTGAACAGCAATATCAAACCCGCTATAACAACCACATATATAAAAAATATTTGATTATAACCAACCTTTTGAAAATACTTCGGATAAGTAATAAACTTTACAACAGTCCATTGAGTGTTTGTTATACCGAGATTTCACTGTATTTGTATATCACGTAAGGAATGTAATACATAACCGCAATTTGTGCCAATCTTACTGAATATTCCATTCGGTGATAAATCAAACAATTACAGTTCCATTTCGTTATTTAACTTAAACAATCTAATAAAGAATCTAATTACAAGTAACTTTCTATAACTCTCATGCCATTCAAATTGAATAATGCATTAAGCAAGAAATGCAATTTACCGTATTTTTACGCTCGGCTAAAAGATAAATGTAGACATGTAGAATTGTAGACTACCACATGATACTATAATTTATCATATTTCATTATCTCGTTTTACAAATATAAATAAATCGGGTCTATCCGATTCCTCGGATGGCACATTCCCACAAAAGATCTTTAGATGTTTTTCTATATAAAAGTCGCATCACTTTTAACATTGTTGCAATTTTGTTACCACCGAGTAAACATTTAAATAATTTACTTATTACTTGTGTGAAAAGTTGAATCAGTTTAAATATTTTTTTAATATTGTGATGTGGAAAATAAGTGAAATCGTGATGTCCTCACCTCCGCCTCAAGTAAAAATGACTGGGCCAAATCTGCAGACAGCGATGTCTACAAGCGATTTGCCGAACGTCACGACCTCAGATATTTTTAATAAAAATACAAAAGTGCAGCATAGTCCAAAGCGACAACAAATGTTAAATGTTCAAAAAATTACCTTACCAGGCAATTTAAATCAAAGTGAAATTATTAATTTGTATAACATTAGTGTGTTGAACCATAACGAAACTAAAAGTGCATCGTCGTCAAATATTGACGATAAAACAAACAATGACAGTGCATCGACATCAGATGACATTAAAATAAACAGTGATGTAGGTCAGTGTTTAGTGCAAACGGGAATAGACCGGTATATTACTGTCCGCTCAAAACGAAGAAGAAGCCCTAGATTAGCGGCCAGTGCAAGCGCGAATAAATTCTCTAAGCTAGCTAGCGTTGAATTAACGCATGGTAATAGGTATTCTTGCTTGGTTGTTGACGAGCCGACGCCCGAAAAAATTTCAAAAGTTGAGAAGCCGCCACCAATCTATTTGAGGGAAGAATCAAATAGAGAAGGTGCATTTTATATTTCCGGGATCAAAAAAGGAGATATAAAAGAAACAAAAATTCAACCGCTCAATATTGATGCTTACAGAGCGTTAATTAAACATTTTGACCAAGTTGGTAAACATTACTACACGTATCAACTAAAGAGCCAAAAAGGATTCGTTGTTGTATTAAAAGGAATAGAGAGTTACGTGGCTGCAAACGAAATTCAGCTGCTCTCGCTGAAAAAGGTTTCCAGTGCAAAACTATTACCAATATTTTTAATCGGGAGAAGGTTCCTCAGCCATTGTTTCATCTGGAATTAGAACCAGACAGTAAAAAGGTTAAAGGCAACCATGCAATATTTGACCTAAAATATCTACTGCACAGAAGGGTTATCATCGAGGAACTCAGGAAAATAAATGAGCCGGTACAGTGCGTTAAGTGCCAAGAATATGGGCACACTAGAGCATATTGCACTTTGAACGATGTGTGTGTTATATGTGGTGAACTCCATAATTCAAAGGTTTGCAATAAAGCAAAAAAGGAAGCATCAGTGAGAAAATGCAGCAACTGCGATGGAAATCACACAGCTAATTATAGAGGGTGCCCAATTTATCTAGAATTGAAAAGGAGAATCAATCCAAAGCAGCGAGCAGAACAACGAATCCTTATTCTTCATTCTTCAGCTAGAAAAGAAGCACGACCAGAAATTCTAAACACAAACGCCCAAAATGGAAAACAGTACGAAAATGTAAACGGCAGCGTGCACCAAGGGGTTTCATACGCAAGTGTTCTTAAAGGTACCGCTCCTAAAGTTCAAGCAAGTGAAGAGGGAAACATCTCAATAGCTTTAAATAAATTGACTAATATGATGCAAAGCTTCATGGCGATGATGGAGAGAACCATGGATCTAATGATGCAGAATATGAGCACGCTGATGCAGATAGTCGTAAAAATCCAAAAATGGCCATCATCAAAATAGCCATATGTAATGCAAACGGCCTAGCACAACATAAAGCGGAGGTACATGCATTTCTCATTGAGCACAACATTGGCATAATGTTAATATCAGAAACACGATTCACCAAAAATAGCTATTTCATAATTAATAGGTACTCTATTTATGACACCAAGCACCCAGATGGTAAAGCACACGGAGGCACTGCTGTATTGATTAAGCCAAGATTAAAACACTACGAGCTTACGAAATATGAGAAAGAACATACTAGTATACAATCAACGAGCATCTGTTTGCAGGAGTGGTCTGGAAACTGTGTCATATCGGCAGTGTACTGCCCTCCAAAACATGCTATAAAAAAACTCCAATTCTTGGATTATTTCAGCCAGCTGGGCAATAAATTTCTTGTGGGCGGTGATTACAACGCCAAACATACTCATTGGGGTTCCAGATTAACATCGCCGAAAGGCAAACAACTTTATGATGCTATAGAGGAACAGTCCCTGGATTATTTATCTGCCGGTAACCCAACTTACTGGCCCACAGATAAAAAGAAAATTCCTGATCTAATTGACTTTTGTGTAACTAAGGGCATTCCACGTACATACGCTAAGGCCACCGATTGCTATGATCTGTGTTCTGATCACTCACCGGTAATAGTAACATTGAGTACTGATGTCCTAAGGAACGAAATACCGAACCGTCTTACAAACAAGAAAACTAATTGGGATCAATATAGGAGGCCAGTCGAACAAACGTGTCTACTTAATATTCCTCTGATCACACCAGCTGATATTGATGCGGCGGCAGAAAATCTAAGAGATGTCATGATATTATCTGCTAAAAGGGCTACACTAAACTAGGTGATCATCGTCCAATGGCAGTTCCACCTTATTCACTTGCACCAAATAAACGTGAGATTCTCAAAGCGGAAATACAAACCATGTTATAGCAAGATATCATTGAGGAATGTGAGTCACCATGGGCGGCTCCCGTCGTATTAGTCCCGAAGCCAGATTCTTCGTATCGTTTTTGTGTTGATTATAGACAGCTAAATTCCGTCACAGTCGCTGACCGGTATCCTATGCCGAAGATAGACGATCTTCTACATTTAGCTCAACGAACGTTGTATATGTCTAGTATTGACTTGCGCAGTGGTTACTGGCAAGTTCCCGTACATCTAAAAGATAGGGATAAAACCGCATTTATTTGCCCATTCGGACTTTATCGTTTCAAGAGGATGCCATTTGGTGTTAAAAATGGACCATTCACATTCCAACGATTAATGGACCGAATGAAAGCCGAGATTTCAGACGTCGCCATGTTTGCGTATCTGGACGATCTGATAATAATATCACCAAACTTCGCTGGACATCTGAAAGATCTCGAAATTGTATTTAAGCAGCTCCAAAAATATAACTTGCGAGCAAATCGGAAAAAATATTCCTTTTTCCGAGATTGTATCCCTTTTCTTGGACATATTTTGACACCGGAAGGAATACAACCAAATCCGAACAAAGTCACTGCTATATCGCAAATGCCACAACCACGAAACTTACGTCATCTCAAAACGTTCCTCCAAACTTGCAGTTGGTATAGGAAGTTTATTCCAGATTTCGCCGCTCGATCAAAATGGTTGAGTGCTCTTACGAAGAAAAATGTTCCGTGGAAATGGACAGATGAACATCAAGGCGCATTTGATGATCTTAAATTGGCTCTTGTTACTCATCCAATCTTGCAACAAGCCGATCCGTCGAAACCGTATGTAATAAGAACCGATGCGAGCAATTACGCTCTTGGTGCCGTACTTCTCCAAAAATGGGATAAGGATGAACAACCTCTGGAATACGCCAGCCGTTTATTAACGACTGCGGAACAGAATTATTCCACCACAAAAAGAGAGGCCTTAGCGGTGCTATGGGCACTGAAGAAATTCCAAGGTTATTTGGATGGATCTGAAGTGATCTTAGGTACTGATCACCAACCATTAAAATGGTTGATGTCCCTCCATTCGCCGAGTGATCGCCTTGCAAGATGGGCATTATTTATTCAAGGATTCAATGTCAAAATTGAATATGTACCAGGAAAATCGAATGTCATCGCGGATACTCTTTCTCGACCGCCGTGTGAAAGGGAAAACGATTGTGGAATATGCTCCATACAGGTGGATTTGCCATTTGCTCGTCCTTCCAACATTCGCTAAAATCAAATGTATGATCCCGAAATAGAAAAGATTATTAATTGTTTTGAATCTATTGAACATCCCGATCTACAAAATTGGATGGATCGTGGTTATCTCATGTCCATGGGGGTGCTTTATCGGTATTTATCGGATTCGGAATCAGAAGAACCACAGTTGGTGATACCGTCAGCAAATCGTTCGGATATTATGAAGGCATTTCATGATGATCCGACAGCTGGTCACTATGGCGTAGATCGAACATTGAAAAAAATATCCACCAAATATTATTGGCCAGGGATGCGGTCATACATTGCTTCCTATATAAAGGATTGCCCAGAATGTCAGCGGTATAAACCCACAAATTTAAAGCCGGCAGAACTTTTAAGAACTCCTGTGATGAACCAACGATTTGAAGTAATTTCAATCGATCTATTTGGTCCATTAGTCGAGAGTGAGGAGGGTTATCGTTGGATATTGATTGTCGAAGACACTGCTTCCCGTTGGGTCGAATTATATGCATTGAAAACCGCTACAGCTGAAGCCTGTAGTACCACCTTAGTGAATGAATTTTTCCTTCGTTACGGTATTCCTCGCCGTGTTGTATCCGATAATGGAAGCCAATTTGTGAGTGCCATCATGCAAAGGTTTTGTATTGTCTCGGAGTTCATCAAGCCCTAACACCTGTGTATCATCCAGAAGCTAATCCAGTGGAGCGTAAAAATCGAGATTTAAAGACTCAACTTTCACTCTTAGTCAGGGATGAACATACAAATTGGCCAAAATAGATTCATGCCATCCGCTTTGCTATGAATACCACCGTATGTGAAAGTACAGGATACACTCCTGCCTTCATCTGTTTCGGAATGGAACTCAGACATGTTTTCGATGTTATACAGGACTTCCGTAATGTCGTTCAAAATGATAATTTTATTCCCGAAGTTAGTCCGTATCTACTGAAAATAGGGGATACCATTGGAAAAGCTAGATAAATCCATGAAAAGAAACAGGACTCTAGGAAAACGTATGTAGATAAGCACCGTCGAAACCAGTCGTTTAACGTTGGAGATCGTGTACTGGTAAAAACACATCCTCATAGTGACTCGTCCCGGGGACGAATGTCCAAAATTTCACCACGTCGTGAGGGCCCTTATATAATTAAGGAAATTAAATCGCCGACTACTTATGTCATAGAATCACTGGAGGGTACCCCAAAAGGAGTTTATCACGTATCCATGCTCACACCTACAAATGACTCGAATAATTTCTTATCAAACCACCGATCGACAGAGTTTCAATCCATATTCAGACATGAAGATTCTGAAAACGACTTCGATATTGACACCGTTTCTGCGGGTACATCCCAATACACTGAAGTCGATTCCTCAGTCCATCCTTGTAGAACAACTCGTCGCGGCCGTACAGTGAATACGCCCAGTCGGTATCGTTAAAATTGAATAGTCAAAATATTACATTCGCATTTATCATAGTTTCGTATTCTTTTATTTTTCTATTATGTCATCTATTATGAGTACGAAAACCTTACAAATTATATGGAAAAGAAATGTAGAAAAAAACGAGAAGAGAAAAGTGTAACGTCCATCGAAGAAGAAAGTCACGCGGTGATAAAATTCAAATAAAAAAATAAAATAAAACTAAAACAACAATTTAGTTTGATTTATAGTAAAGTAATAAAGTAATAAATAAATTATTGATTATATAAATAATAGTAATTAGTATAATTACTAAATTTTGGTGGGTTAACCTACAAAATAATTGGCGCACAACGAAGGCAACGCCTTATACCGAGCCCCTTAGCGTCTCACACTGTTTTTTTACAAATAGGCGTCACACACGTAATAAATTGGCGACCTTTAAACAGGAAATGTGTAACACCCAATAATATTCGGATAACTTCGTGGTGTACATTTTTCCTCCAGCATTTGGTTTTTTTTTTTTTTTTGTAAATGAATATTTTAAACGGTTTAAGTAAATTATTAAAAGATATGATTCGTTATTACAACACTTACCCATTATAACTTAGCTATAATTGGCAAACATAATCATAAGGTTTGTTACGACAATTTCATGTTAAACTAAATATTAATTTTTCCGCATTTTCTAATATTTTTTTCCTCGTGCACAGCTAAATCTCAACATGTATGCGGCTGTATCAATCCACCGCACAAAATAAAAATAAAAACTGGTTACAAAAATCTGTTTTTCATAACAATTTTACAATTGCTGTGTGTAAATATGCATGCGGTTTGTTTTTATCTTGAAAGTGAGATTTATATACGGAAATGGATTTGTTTTTAATGAAGAAAGGAAACAGATATGTATATGTACATACCCGTATAATTGTGCTATTAACATGTGATTTATAAATTGCATGCTTGGAAAATTAAATTTACATTGTATAATGTTGTTGTTTACTGTGTTACACAATTGAAAGAGTTTACTGTGTTACAAAAAGTTTACTGTGTTACACAATTGAAGAAAACCATCTATAATGCTTATCGTAAAAATCAAGCGGTCAAGTTTTTAGGTTAATCACGCCAAAAATTAAAACGTGTTCAAAAATCAAAAAAAAAATCCATGATAAGAAAATGTTGATTAGCAAAACCTGTATTTCACGAAAAATGGTAAATTTATCAATAAATGTATCTAAATTTAAAGGTTACAATGATTATTATTTAATTTTTGTTGCATTTTTTGAGTTCGGTATAATCCGGATCAAATCACAAGTTTTATGAAACGACAAAAACACAAATTAGTTAAATTATATTTTCAAGTTTAAAGAATAAGCATTTGTTCGATGAATGTTGTGGGCGTAGCTCATCATTTAATAGGTCTTCGAAAAGGTTGACCAAAACGTTGTTTCGATATACTAAGACAATTCTTACATAGGTATATAAAATTGTCCAACTTACAATTGAAAAAATAAAAAAAAGTTTACAGTGTACATTTTTGTTATTAAATTTTGGCGTTAATTGGCGTCAATGAATATTTTAATTAAATCAAAATAAATTAAAACTAACACTAAAATAACGAATCTAACTAAACTAAAAATACCAATTTCATCATAATTCTATAAAGTAAAACGAGGTTTTCAGTTATGTAAGCAATATTTGGAGAAATTTTGTTTGAGATGGCACATGAAAAACAAGAAACAGGGGCCCTATTCTCAAATTCTACAATCATTTTCCACATGTGGACATCTGTCAAAATCTATGTAATTATTAACGTTTTCGTCAATAATTATATAGATTTCGCACTCGGAAATATTCGTTTAGTACCAAAAACATTCCATAGCGAATTCAAGAATACTGGAATTTAAATTTCCGAAAGTTTTTATGGATTTTGACAGATGCCCACTTGTGGAAAATGGTTGTGGAATTCGAGAATAGGCCCCAGGTGTATAAAGCAAAATAAACGAAATATTTGGCTCTTTAAATGTGTTTTTAGTAGGAGTAAGTTCGATGGTTCGCATTGTTTTCGTTCTTTTTTTACGAAATAAGGTATAAAGTGACGATCATGGTGAGGTATAACAGAGCGATCACATAGTGGTTCATCAACGACTGCCCGTGGAGTGCTCAGTCGTACAACAGGATAGGAGTAACTTTTAAGGAGTAACGAAATAAGGTGTAAAGTTATGATCACGGTGAGGTATAAGAGGGTCATCACACTTAGAAGGGGCAAGAATATAGGAGCAAATTCTAATGAACGTATTATTTTCGTTCTTTTCTTACAAAATAAGGTATAAAATAATGGGCACGGTGAGTACAACTGGGTTACAATGTTCCCATTATTTTCATTCCTTTTACGAAATGTCGTATAAAGTGATCACGGTGACGTATAAGAGCGATGATTGACGAATTACGGCATACAATGGTATACTGTTTCTGATAATTGAAGTAAACCACATTCTTGCAGTGGATTTTATACCAGCACAATGCTGTTTACCCTAACAATTATACACCAGCTTAAAAGGTTTGGTTCTTTTAAGTCTGCCTACTAAATTCGTGTTGATTAAGAGCCGAGTTGCCTCAATTTGCACATGTTGCTGGAGCCTTTCTTAAAGTCTCCGTGCATTTTCCTAAATTTCATTTGAAACGAGTTTCACTTTGAAGTTCCTATGGAGGTCATTGTTCCTGACATACTAAGGTGCATACGGTGTTCGCTTAAGGTATTATTTTTCGATTTATGGAGATCATAAGTGTACAATAGGTATAAAACCGGTCCAATTAGGTACCAACCGGATTACAACTGGTCCAAATAGATTTCTTAAGTTGTGATTAACTTCTTCATGCCAACCTCTGTCAAACGCTTGTGCAACGTCTAGAAATATCATTGAACATACTTTCTTCTCCTCTAGTGCTTTCTCGGTTATATTGGTTATTCTGTGTACTTAATCAATTGTTGTGTGTTGGTTACGAAAACCAAACTGATGATTATATCCTTTTACATAGCTCCTCAAAGAGTTTGGACATGACTGCCAAGAGCGAAATTGACCAATAACAGGAAGTTCCGTGTGGTGATTTCCCAGGTTTTGGAATCATAATTAGGACATCCAATACCGGTATACCGGAAACCGAAATACCGGTATACCGGACCATTTTTCAGTACCGATTTTGAGCGATCAATACCGGTATTTCGGGATTTACATTTTTATTGATTATTAGCCCAATATTCATTGACTTGTAATTAAAGTCAGAATTCTTATAGGAATCGTATAAAGTCAAATTTTCTATAAACTCTTGAAAATTTATAAACAAAGCAAAGTTCAGGAAGAGTAACGCAATATATTAATTTTTATTTTGTGAGTGTGGAACAATCTAACCGTATAGCTCATTCGTATGATTGATGTTTAACTCTACAAAAACCAAACCGAATGAAAAACAACAAAAAGGACGTTCCAATAATTTTGCTCCATTAATAAATAAAATTAGAAAGATTGGAAAGTTGTTTCGACGATCACCGGCCAAAAATGTTAGTCCAAAATCTTACGTTAAACTGAATTCGGCAAAGAACTATCTGTAATCTTAGAACCAAAAACAAGATGGAATAGCTTACTTTTTATAATGGAGCAGTTTTATAAATTAAGAAATTGAATCTTAAAAGCTCCGATCGAAGTCAAATCAACTATCAGCTTTACCGAAACGAGCGTTTTTAAAGTATAGAATTAACCCTTTTTAACTATGATTTTACCAGTCATACTGACAGTAGAAGTGTTGTGTAAGAGGAATCTCACTCTTCTCTCTGTTGACGCTATCCTGGCATTCATGGTTTAACCTTTGGGAGAAGGACCATTAGCTGACCGAATGAAAACCTGTTTAGTCCAGAGAATCATAGAAAGCGAATTTATCTTGCCGTAAGCAAGTCCAAAGCATTTTTGGCTCGGTCGTCAATTTTAATCGACTAACTAGAAAAGAAATAGTTAATATAACTGTCCATTTTATACAGAAAGGGATGTTGATAGTGAAACCCACAAGCGCGAAGGGAAACCTTTATCGATAAGATTGCAAGAAAGGCTTGACGTTGTAATAAACAATGAGGTCAACAAGAAAATTGCGCAAAAAGTGAATCGAGATTGATTATGTTGCTATAAGTGTTAAATAAACAATACCGGTATTCATATTTTGGACAGAAATTGGATGCTCTAATCATAATTACTTCTGCCATTTTCCTCAAGCGGGGCATATACATATTTGATCGTAAATGCTGCATTTATAAGTTTGGTGAGCTTTACCAGAGCTTTCCTTGGCAGTTCTTTTAAGATTTCTCTAGTAATAAGGTCGCAGCCAAGAGCTTTTTCGTATTCATATTAACTTTGACTTCTCTTGGTGTTGTCGGTAGGATTTCTTTACTTTGTTGCATAGCTTTTCCAGTTATTATTTCGGCTTAGTAACTTCGTTTAATTTTCTTAGATAGTTACTGATTGATCTTTCAATTCTTTGATCTTTCTTCTTAATCGTTGAATAAAATTGTTTGTGAGGGGGCCCTTGTTTGCTGCCATATTCTTCTGCCTCTTCTTTTTTCTACTAAGAGCCATAATTTCCTTAGGATAGTTCTTTCCCTTCATTTTCTTTTTAATTTCAGCAGTATGTTCTCAAGCTGATTGCTGTATATTATTTACAAGCGTGTGAACTTCTTCGTCTAATTGCACCTCGTTCCTTAATGAAACTATAAGTTAATTTTTTCTTCTAAGAGAAGTCTAAAGCATTTCCAATTCGAGTGATTATTTACTAGAAATGAGTTTCTTTCTAGGTTTAAGCCCTAGCTTTCATCTACTTGGCATAATTTACAGATTTATTCTTTATTATGAAGAAATCAATCATATCTGGTAAACATATCTTTAAATACCAGACTTGAGAAGCTCGTTGAATAAAAAAACACTATCGTTCAAGCCTCCTCCTCGTTCTAGAAACGCCCAGTCCGAATCGACAAGATATTTGTTTAACGAAACGTACACATAATATTAAAATTCTCTTGAAAAATGTATATTATAATTGGATTATGATATATGCTCGTACATCCAGTGAAGTCCTCACATGCCGAGAGCTCCAAATACATAAGGTCAGTTGAAAAAACCAAATCAAGCAATTTCCCTCGATTATTGCTTATTCGGTTCACCTGCATCAATGGAAGAGCCATGAAAACTCCATACATCAATCCAAGTAATATCAGGAAGATTGAAGTCACCAGTAATAATTAGTTGTGCACCAATACGAACCAATGGCGCAACACCAGAATCGATGAAATTAATAATTCCAAGATTATTATTCCAGAGTAGATCCGCAGGGAACATACGCAGCAACCACGAGGATGGAGGCACTGGCTACATTAATACGTACAGCAATAACATCATAAGTTGGATGGCATGCAATGAGCTCGTTCGAAATCGAACATTTAACAGCGATTAACACACCTCACCCCTTCAGGCTGGTACAAAAATCATGTGGGTCATTCCTGTGAACGACGTAGTTAAGTGGAAAATATTCCGATGAATTGGAACTTTTAATAAGCCATGTTTGCGAGATAATGACCACATCGTAATCGTTGTCAAGCAAGCCAAGCAAGAATAATTTAGCTTTACCTCAAATGCTAGAGCCATTATTTGTATCGTAAAACTCCCGAATGTGAACACTAGTTGGCCAAGTATTAGGGTCTAGGGCCTTAATACGTACATCAGCTGTTATGTCCAATTTGAAACAAACAAACTCCAGAGATTCGATACTCTGTTGTTTAGGTACCTACTGTAAATTACAAAGAGAATATAAAAATGATATGATACAGCGGTATTTTTGGTTTAAACGAACGGTTTCATTATGACAGTGTGTACATTTGTGTGTTTCATATTAAGTAATCGAACCATATTCACAAATTCAACCCAGTTTTTAAAGTCTTTTACCGCGTTGAGAATTCCGTGAAACGAAATTCTAAAATGATTTTTAGATGAAATTGATGGCACTTGACTATTTGTTAAACGACTATGATGAAATTTGACCACTCCAGCACCCTACACCATTAGAAGCTTCACTTGCACGTGCTAGTCACACACTTGTTTTTTGTATCACGACTTTGCCATAAAATGAAATAGTCTTAGGTTATTTATTAAAAATATCATAAATAATATTTATATGATTAAGAAATAAATAGCAAAAAACCTCAAAGTTCCAATTTTTGTTATTTTATTTTTAAATGCTTTATAGAAAGCAAAAGTCAAATGATTCATCATAATAAGATTATACAAACGATAAACATAGGTATAAGATAATGGTGATAAATGTAAACAATTAGTATAAAATCACGACCTAACCTAATGTATATGCTTGAATAAAAACAAGTTACTTATACTCAATTAATTATTTTCTAGAAAAATGTTTAATGAATTATTGAAGTTGGTCAGTTATATGTTATATGTTTGGTTCAGTGAACCATCGCGCTCAATTAAGTCATCTGACGTACCATAACAGTAAACTGCTCTATTTATCTTTTAGTTTAATAGTTTATCAATACTTATTAACAAATCTATTATCTTAATTGTATTTCTACTCTTATACCAGAGTGCAGCGGATTCTTCGAATTATGAATCATATTTCGTTATAATTTTATTTCCTATATAAAATTAAATACTAAAGTGAGCTTTTTGTAGAGATTCACCAAAACAATAAATAACATACATGTATATACATATTTATATCGCGCTGCCTTTTAAGATTTCTTGTCTCAAATCAAGGCTAACAATTAAAATTTATAGTTTTTTATTAGAAAATAAATAATAATAAAAAGAGATACGATTTTTTTGCTTAATGTTTCGATTTAATGATTTACACGTCATACTTATTTAACCTATAAAGTGTATTGAGCTCTTTTCGAGATGATTTGCAATTCAGCCTTGCCGTTATTTTAAGCAAACGTTTTCAAAATCTATCTAAATGCTATATCCGGCTTTTGTATAATTAATTTTTATACCATGATGTGCTGACGGTGACGATCATGCGGGGTCTATGAACGATCATCGGGTTTTGAATTATAATGGTGGTGATCTTGAGTTAGCTGAAGCGTAGTCAACGATCGAGCTTGATCTTCTGTGATTTGAAAATAGCAGAATTAACTGAAGTAGTATTTAGTTTTGTTTCATTTAACGGTCTTGACATTCAATAATTCCTCTGTATTTCCTTTACGGTGGAAAATTTCTATATTTAATTATGTGTTGCAGTTATTTTATTCAATTTTCTTGCTTTTTGATCCTGATATTTGTTTTCTCAGCACACGTATTGACCAAACGCCTGATCATTATCTAAAAGCTTACAAAAAAAAAATCATTTTGAAATCATATGATCGGCTAGGACATATCGTAAAGTGCCTTATTGCTTCGGTTTTTTATTGTTATCCATTCCGTTATTTATGGCCATTATGATTTTTTAGAGACGTCCGAAACTCGAACACTTTATAGATGTTTGTTAAAAGACAACATGCGACTAATATTTTCCAAAACTATTGTTATTATGATAGATGATTTCATCTTCGCTTTCATAATTGATTGTCGCAGTTTGAATTACAGAATAAATACTTATTTATGGATGTTTGAGCGCGCTCTTAAATCAATAGCGCGCACCTTTCTATATATTTACTTATATTTGACGTGATCGCGATTGAATGACGTTTAGAAAGCAAAGTACAAATCTTATAATAACTTATAAAATCAAAGTTAACTAACATTTAATAATCGATCAAAAAAATGTAATGATTAAATTTTGAATGATCATTGTACTCGTATAATGTAACAAAGTTCATGTGATGAGGTATATTGATATTTTTCATCAAACGAGTGTTTATATTGAGCAAGCAGATATAAATTTTAATAGCAATCGTGAGTTTCTATATAATTTATTGTTAGACTAGGAAGTAATATCAAAAATGCGACATCCCAAAATAATTTGTTTGTTTAATTATTGCGAACACATCAATTTTGCTTCCTATTTTGTCGCACCAAAACACCGATAACACATCGAATGGTACATGCAATAAACATTCATTTTAATCATAAAACAATAAGAGTTATTCACTAAACGTATTTTTAAAATTTCTACTAGCAAAGGATTTAACCAAAATTGAAAAATGAAGGTTTAAAGGGATTCAATTTTAGGCCTTATGAAAAAAGTGAAACCTTCGATTCTCCTCTCTTCGTCTGCATTTAATTTTTAAATACAAAAATCCTCAACAACTTTTAGGCAACATTCGCTATTTAAATGGAGAAAAAGCAATTTAAATTGTACATGCAAGCGAGAACATTACATGAGAGGATATGATATTATTTGTACTTCTTCTACCAAAACCTCATTTTAGCAATATTTAGAGTATAGAAGAAGCTCTCTTGTGTGATTGTGACTTTGGTTTAATGTTCATAAAAAAAATCAATATTTAAACTAATCGCCGAGGTTTAAAATGATCGAGTGATCAAAAACCAAGATTTTTTTTAAATTTGTCTTAAATTATTGTTCCAACAATAACTTTACTTGTTTGGTTGTCTTTGTTGTTTTGACGTGATCGACATGGGATATATTTAACAAAAGAAACTGAAAAATTTATAACCAATTTCTAGGAGAAAAACAATATAGAGTACTAATTCTATAGCATCATGCATCTCAATCTTTGCAAATTTCGAGTAATATTAAAAAACACCAATATTCCGAACAACTTCGAATAAACTTAGGATCATATTGTACAATAATCTCAATAAGTTCAAAAGTCACAAAGAATCTCGAATAATTTCATGACATGCTTTTGGTACCATTTTAAATCCGTAAAATTGCGTGACTGAAAGAATTCCTTATATTTGAAAATAATATTGAAGGTACTATTGTTAAACCGACAGCAGAAAAGCTGTTAGCAGAATGGGGATTTCCCGATTTAATTGAAGAATTTCTTCGTAAGCTTTTTTTTTTTGTTATTTTATCTTTATATGCCGTTTGGTTGTAGTGTACAGGTTTTTTGTGAATTTATCAGCATGAAAGTTAGTGGAAAAAATCGAATTAAAACCTAGAAATCAGCAAAAAAAAAACATTTTTATTAATAAGAAGTATTCCCTCCCCTAGCCCGAATGACAGCTTCCAATCGATGTTTCATCGATTTTACCAAAGTTTTCACAAATTCTTGAGGTATCGCCTCCCATTCCTCTGCGATCGCCTGTTGCAGCTCCTGAAGAATCGTCGAAACAACATCTCTGGCTCGAATCTTTTTTTCGGGTCGTCCCATAATTGCGGCTTCAGAAGGCGACAAGGATATGGCGGACCTCGTGCTACAATACAGCGTGATGACCGCTTTCTTGTGACTACTTCATTGCGAAATCGTCGTTTGAATGCGGTTCAACTGGGACAACGGCTCCAAGAAGTTCGTGAATCCGACTTCAGTTGGTGGACAGTTAGAAGACGACTTCAAGAAGGTAATCTGACTGTACACAGAACAGCAAACGGGCTGAAATTGACCCGAGCCTACCGGCGAGCCCGCCTTCAGTTCGCTCGAGAACATTTGGATTGGACAGAAGAACAATGGAGAACAGTCATGTTCTCTGACGAGTGCAGGATGTGTTTACATGGCAACGATGGGCGAGAAAGAGTGTATAGAAGACCAGGAGGGCGATTTGCACATTGTTGCATTGAAGAACGAGTCTCATATGGCGGTGGTTGTTCTGGGGAGGCATGCCATTGGAGGCGAAGACAGATCTTATGTTCATCCCCGGAGCGAATACTGGCCGTCGATAAAGACGGTTCTCAACGGTACGACTACGTCGTACCTTTTGCCGGTTTTATTGGTGAAAACTTCGTCTTAATGCAGGATAATGCGAGACCACGTACGGCTGGTATAGTTTACCAGTAACTTCAAGAGGCGGAAGTGCCTGATATGGAGTGGCCAGGTCGAAGCCCGGACCTCAATCCCATCGAACATTTATGGAGCAAGCTGAAAAAAAGGGTTCGAGCCAGAGATGTTGTTTCAACGAGTCTCCAGGAGCTGCAACAAGCGATCGCAGAGGAATGGGAGGCGATACCGCAAGATTTGGTGAAATCGATGAAACATCGAATGGAAGCTGTCATTTGGGCTAGGGGAGGGAATACTTCTTATTAATAAAAATATTTTTTTGCTAATTTCCATGTTTTAATTCGATTTTTTCCACTAATTTTCATGCTGATAAATTCACAAAAAACCTGTACTTCAGATGTTGACCCCAAAATCACTTTGTTGACACGGTATAAGTACAAAAATGGCACCACTGGATAGGTGTTGAAATAGACTTTGAATCTGCATTCAAGAAAATTAAACAAACATTGGATTTTTTAATATTTTTGAAATTTTGGTGAAAATTTATCAATGTGCGAATTTTTTGCACCCAAGTGTATACATAGATAGAATTCGATATTTTACGTTTAATTATATGACTTAACTTTGATTGTGTCTCCGATACATAGATTTTATTTGTTGAATTTATTAAAGTTTTCATTATGATCAATTAAATCCTGGTCGTGACCCGATGTTTAAAAGTGTTACCATCAGGCTGCGGTCCAGAGTTCTATTCTCGGCTGACCAGATGTTCGGCTTGTCATTTGCACTCTAATATGGTACAATCATAAACTCTTTAGTGTAATATTTGATTGGTTGACCACCATTAAGGTGCACTAAAAATATGTGAAATATTTTTCAAAACGGTTCGATAGAAATGCGAATATAGGCCAACTTTGGCCTATACACTCCTTTTTTTAATTTCGTCAGATAAATCTAGTGCCAGATAGCTTTATATTTTATTTAATTGGTCTATAAAGTTTGGTGTGGTTACAATTCGGATTAAATGTTGAAAATTATCAAAGTTGATCCATAATTAGCTAGGGACTTAATGGAATATATAAATTTGATTTTTGTTATTTATATTTAATTTTCAATACGTAAAAGATTAATTTTTTTATTTTGTATTTAGGAAAAGGTATAGATATTGAGGTTTTAAAGGAATTAAGCAACGATGATTTGACGAGATTAATACCCGACGAATCATTTGGTGTTAGAATTAAATTTAGAAAAAAATTATACCAATGGCAACTAGAACAGGTATAAAGAATTTAATTGATAAATAATCTCAAAATATACCAAATAATAAATATTTTTATAATCCAGGGTTGCAGATCAACTACAGCAACAACAACTCTCGTCAATTCTTGGTTAAGTTCACTCCCCGTAACGATTGTATCGGAACAATCGGAGTTAGCCGCAAACTCACCAATAAATTCAGATCGCTGTTCAGTTTTTCCTAGTACGAGTTCGGTGTTCACCAACGAATTTGAAAACAATTCTTCGACGTTTGTAAATATTTTGCTTGTTGAGTTTCCGAACAATTCAAAGGACTATATATATTTACATACATATTTACAGGATTTGGAGAAAGAGATAGCAATCAATAACACGCAAGGAGCTTTTATTTTATCGCAATATAAAAAGAGAACCCACTGACAAACTCTGATAGGCAATATATTGAACAAGTGGTAGCAGAACATTTGGTATCCAAAAAGATAAGAATTACGAACTCGGAGTACAAAAGGTTATCTCAGCAAATTGTCCAACTATTTCCCACAGAAGACGAGGTAATATGACAAATTAATATATATTAATAATTAAAAAAAACATATTTATAACTGTCTAATTATAATCACTTAACGAACATTATTTTTCAAAATCTACTGTATCTAAATCTTTAGTCTAGTAGTTTTAGTTTGCAATTTCTGTTAAGTTGTTTTGCTGTTACAGTTCTATATGAATTATATACTAAATGATTTGTTGTTTTCAGGCTACATATTTTGGAACTGACAAACAACGCGGAAAATTAGCCGAAAAGTATTCCACACTTTCTAAAAAATTGGTGAAATCCGGTGTTATTGAAAAACCATTAAAAAGAAAGCTTACGGAAGTAATAAACATACCACACAAGCCACTCATTACAGATATCGAAAACATCGAAGATCAAGAAAACAACTTTCTATGGCTACAAAAAAATGTTATTCCTGTTTCAATTAAGGAGGAACCATATTAATGACCTTACCACGGACATTTTAAAGCAATGGCCAATATTAAAACAAAAAATTGGCGTTTCACTTGTAAGTTTTACACAATTGGGATCAGGATATATGTATACTAAAGTTATTTTATTGCAGATTGAAATCGATTATGAAAGATTATATCCTCAAGAGTCAACACATTTATTCTCAAAGTCGGATTGTTTTTGTCAAAAAATAATAAAAATATTTCACCGAGACATAAAGGACTTATATTGTAGACAATTGCTTAATTCTCTTGGTTCGATTACTAATGAAAGTAACGACATTTTTCATTATCATTTATAAAAATATGCTTTATAATTTTAAAATGTCGCATTTAATAGATTCTAAAAATTATATAACGACAATCCTTTTGAACGCTGTCTTAATTCCACAAATAATAAAAAGCAAAGCACCTCAAAAAGCATGGAAGCCATCGATTTTGGATGCACAAAAATCATTTACAACACATTTAGTTGTAAGTATAAACTAGCTTATACGAAAAAAAAAAACGATCATTAAGCGTTGATTACATTTGTAATATATTACTTTTTGATTCTTTAGGACAAAAGTTACATTCAATCAACAATTGAACTAAAAAAAACACAGAGTAAAGAAAGAAATTCAAGGCTACAACCATCTATCATCGTTATGGGCGATAATCTGGAAAATATTACGCAATTTTACATATATTTTGATGACATTTTATTTGAAATTGAAAATTACTTAAAATCAGTTTCAATTACCTATCAGCTGCATTTCGCATTAGGATTAGAATAGTCAGTTGAGTGTGCTCAAGTTTGGCAATTCATAAAAGAGTACTTCTACGAAATGAAGACAAATAAAAACCGAAATTCTACACTCAATGCACTGTTAAATGAATTGAAATATACGATCAACGAATAAACGTATCCTTTAAGAAACATATCATAAAACAGCATGCTGACCAGACATCAGATTCTTATGCAATAAATTTATTAAAAGATTCACTAATTGACGAACGAGTTACCTAGCGTAATAGAAATAAATGAGTTTGATGAAATGGATTCACTTAAGAAAGGTCAACCTCATATTGAATTGTCTACTGTTGCATACAAAACTCGAAATGATATCAAAATGTCTATACTAATTTTTATTCTATTTATGTTTGGAAAGTTAGACTTAACTAGAAAAGTTGCAATAGAAATTTTAAATTTTATAATAAGTTCAATTTTAGTTGCATTACTAGCTAACCTTGAATATGAAATAACAGCTTAAGATTTAAATGTAAGCATTCATCAAAAGCTACTGGGCGAGTTTATTGAAATTAAACAATTTCTAGAAGAATTGAATATGTACCCCCCGAAACATCTATAAGAACACTTAGTTTTTTGCAATATGCTAGTTTTTATTTTAAATATTAATTCAATATTACAAGTTTATATAACATAACAGTCAATAAAAAAACAATATAAATATAAAAAATAATAATATTAATTTCCTAGGAACTTCAATAGTCAATGATTTTAGGAGATGTCATATTTTCGGTACGAAATTTCTATAAGAACACTTCAAAATAAAATATAAAATTAATTGAAATTTTAGAAAAAAGAATGATACAATAATTTTAATATGAAATATGATCTCCCTTCTTTATAATTACATGTTGCAATCGCCGTGGCATAGATTGCACCAATTTTTGCAGCACCGGAACATCGATTTTGGCCCACTCCTCCTGAACGCATTTTTTCAGCTCCCGAACGGTATCAAATTGACGATTATTTTTATAAATAGCATCAGACAACAATCCCCACACATTTTCAACTGGATTCAGGTTCGGACTTATTGCCGGCCAATCCAATACGGGAATTTTGTGATCAGCAAAAAAGTGTTTTGTTACCTTTGCTGTGTGAACCGCAGCATTGTCTTGATAGAACACATACTCCGGACCCGCAATATCCTCTCCATGAGTCACAAGAACATCTTCCAATAATTCGGTGTACATTTCTGCATTCATTCTACCCGAAATAAAGCAAATAGGTGTCCTACCGTTGAACGCAAATCCACCCCATACCATCAAACTTCCTCCACCGAAGTTTCTAGTCTTCCGGGCAAATGGTTTTTTTCGGGGATCATGCCAATATTTTTGATTACCATCTGGTCCATCAAGATTAAACTTTTTTTTCGTCACTAAATATGACATTCTGCCATTCATCTTCCCAAAATTGGTACTTTTCTGCAAAAATAAAACGAGCTTTTTTGTGTCGCTGCGTAAGATTCGTTTGATGCACCCTGTTGAGATGTTGCAGCTTTCCGTCGTATTTTAAAATTTGTTGTACTCGTCGAGTAGAAAGTGGCAGTTGTAATTCGACTTTAATATCGTTAGCTGTACGGCCTGTATTTGATGCGAGATGAATCATTCGCCTTTTGGTTCGATTGTTAATTTTGCTACGCTTTGGATTTCTCTTTTTAGTGCCATATTTAGATTTTAAAGTGAGATAATTTTGCACCACGGTTGATCCTCTACCAATTTTATTAGCTATTTTGCGAACTGATAGTCCTTGATCATTATAGGCCAGAATTTGGCCTTGCTCCAATGAGTTTAAAATTTTTCCTCTCGGCATGATTTTTTCACAAGAGCCACCACTGTAATCTTACTAAAAAAGGAACACTCCACTTTTTTTAGTTTAGTTAATACATATAAATTTGAGTATATTTACCTTAACAGTTATAAATCAATACTGTTCTTATAGAAATTTCGCACCACAAAACGAGAAATATCAAATTCGGGGAATCACTCGTATACAAAACAACACAAAAATAGAAATAAAAGATGTATTTATGTAGTTGAATCAAACAGACAAAATAAAAAAAATAAAAAAGCGACCTTCATCTCATTTCATATAATTTTACAACTGTTCTTATAGAAACAGTTTTTAAAATCTCAAGATTTATTTACTGAACCTGAAGAATATATTATCGATAGTAGTTTAAATATTCAAACATTAAATACCAAACAGTCAGGCATACTATTACCTCTCAAAGACAATTTACGACGATTCCTTTCAATTCCACATACGTTAAGTTCAATGCTAGCGAAACAATCAGAGTTTATTAGCAGTAATAAAATTGAAAATATTTGCAGTGGTGCAATTTGGAAGCGGAAATATGAAAACTATAAAAGAAAACTAATTTTATCTTACTTATTGTACCAAGACGACTTTGAAATAAATTGGATCAAAATCCGGCATACATAAAATATCAGCATTCTATATAACCTTTCCAGTTTTAGAATTGGACGCTCTGTTTCAGTTAGAAAATATTTTTCTCTGTTGTCTTAATAAAAGTAGTAATTTAGTTTATGGCGCAAAAAGAAAATGGTATTGAAAAGCTTAGAAGAAAATTGTATTGAACTTGAAATTAATGGAAATAATCAGAACTATATAAACATCATAACTATAAGTATATCTACTTCTGGCTGCTATTGTGGGTGATAATTTGGGGCTAAACACAGTCCTTGGATATACGAGGGTGAATCAAAATGTCTTGCAATATCATATGAAAAAAAGAGTGAATGAGACAACTATATATTTTTTTAAGAAAATTTTTGTCGCGTTGAAACTTATAGAAACAAAATTCGATGTAAATTTTACAGTTCGTTTGTTTTCTTCAATTTAGTAGCCCGTTTTTGAAAAAAATTCTAAAATGAATGAAATTGATCTAAGCGGAATGATCGGGCGATTCATTTACTGTGCACGCTGTACCAAAAAATTGCATTATATCAAGAATTTTGCATAAAATGCAAACATGCATCAACAGTGGGTCGGGGGTCCTGTCGTACCGTTTGAAGCGATTTAAAATTCGTGAAACGAAGCGTTTTATGTAAATAACAGGAAATACATTCATCTATTTATTGACAAATGCAAAATCTAATGTTCCAAGCGGCAAATATACCATTTTAAGAGATAAACAACTTCGACTTCAAAGATTTGATGTTCATATTAATTCCCACCTCATCTTGCATAATCTGCTACGAATGAGCTTTAGCTCAAAGTAAATTGTGTAAGTGGGGTTGGTTTATCTTTATAAATTTGTTGTAAATAAGTAATTAAAAATAAGTAAATAAACGAAATCACCAAATTAACCGCCAAAAAAAAAAAAAAAAAAAAAAAAAAAAATTGAATATCGTGCCGTTATTAAATTTTTCTGTAAAGATGGACGCAATGCAATTTATATATTCAATTACATATCAAAAGTTTACGGCGAATTTGCACCATCATATTCCACAGTAACAAGGTGGGTTAAATTGTTCAAAAGTGGTCGGGAGTCATTAGAAGACGACAACCGCCCAGGTCGTCGCGCAGATGCTATTAGCCATGAAAACATACTTTTGGCAGAATCAATTGTATTAGAGGACCGCCGTATTTCTGTTTCGCGGTTAGCGTGGAGAATTTCCCTTTCACATGGTACCACTTATACCATATTACATGACTACCTTCACATGTCAAAAGTAAGTGCGCGATGAGTTCCCCGTTTGTTGACTGCACAACAAAAGAAAATTCGTGTTCAAACTTCAAAGGCGATTTTAGAAATGTATGAAGAAGATCCAGAAAATTTCTTGGATAACATAATAACAGGCGATAAAACATAGATTCATCATTGGGATCCGGAATCAAAACAAGAATCGATGCAATGGATTAAACGTGGTGAACCACCACCAAAGAAATTCAAAACTCAACCGTCTGCTGGTAAGGTTTTGGCAACAATTTTTTGGGATGCTGAAGGGATATTGATGATTGATTATATGCCACTGAAAACCACAATCACAGGCAGTATTACGCAGAGTTTTGCGAAAATTGAAAAAAGCGATCCGGGGAAAACGGTCAAAGAAAGTTAGAAAAAAAACCTTACTTCTTCACGACAATGCACCAGTGCACAAGGCTAAAGTTGCTCAAGCTGCATTAAAGGACTGCGGCTTCGTAGAAATTCCGCATCCCCCATACAGTCCAGACTTGGCACCCAGTGACTACTTTCTTTTTCCCAATTTGTTAAAAAAATTAAGGGGGTCGGAAATTTTCCAGTGATTCTGAAGTACAGTCTGTTGTAAATGAATATTTTATGGAGCAAAAGAAAACATTTTTTTTAGAGGGCTTAGACAAGTTAATTGATCGATGTAACAAATGTATAAACCTTAAAGGAGATTATGTCGAAAAATAAAAATATTGCTGTCTCACTCACTCTTTTTTTTCATATGATATTGCAAGACATTTTGATTCGCCCTCGTAAGTTAAATAAATAATGATTAATTTTGTTATTCAAAGGTTTTCTTGTTAAATATAAATTAAAACGCATAAAGTAGTTCTTCTTTATTTGCCTTTATAAAACCGTAATACTGGAAAAAATAAGAATTCCCTATTTATACGTCCATTTTTGCTCGCCAGTGTATATGCGTAAAAGCAGTTGCTTGACACTACGAATCCGGACACATGGCACAGTTTCTTCACCTCGGGCTAGTTTATAGCAGTATTATTTTATACAAATTTCATATTTCAAAATATGTAGATGAATAAATGTTTTAATCATACATAAAAGAAAAAGTTTTATTTTTGTTATTCCAAATAAACCAAATAAATATAATGCAACCGATACGAAAATTACGATACGTAAGCGAAATGCAAAATTCGAGCTGTTTACGATATACACCAACACTAAGAAAAGACATCTTAAAAAATTATAATTATCATAGGACGGAGGATTCGTAAACGTATCGTTTTCAGATCGAAAAAACAATTCGTAAACGATGTTTTATATGACCATCAAATATCATTTTCGTATAGTAAACGAATCGCTTTGTTTAGAGGGAAAATTTTACATTTTTCAAAGAAATTCGTGTTGGTCCATCTCAATTGTTTTATCTGCCGTTTATTTTTTATTTTTTACCTCTGGCCTGTCGGACCATTTTAGAAAGTTGGCAGCCCTACTTATCGGGCAACGGAACTAGATCTACAATGCATTATAGGTAAAACACCTCAATATTTGTAATATTATTTTCGTTGATACCTACATATGTGTACATATTATCTAAAATATTAAATTTAGCAAACCGCAAGAAATTTATTTTCTAAATTTGATAATCAACAAACAGTTTATGTACAAAAATAAAATTTTGAACAACATTAAATATTAAATTTTAATATTCAATTAACACTTTGATGGATGCATAAAAGCTTAAAACATTTAGGCTTGAAACATTCAAAGTATATGTAAACACATTCGCGAAATGTCCAAAACTTCAAAAATAAAAAAATTAAATATCATCAATCACTCACAGTTTCATTTTCTTCTCACATGATTTTCAATTAGCATTCATAAAATTTTGACGGTCACCGCACCATATGCTTACGCGCAATATGCTAAATAATATAAAAGAAACAAAAAAACGAATATCTTCTTACATACATATGTATCTATACACATTTACATACGAAAATCTCTCACGTAACATAAAAAAAAAAATCCAAGTTCATGACCAAGACAATAAAGCACGCATCTGCTCACACAACACATAATAAACAATTCGAGCTTCGACAAAGCATCATGATCGCATAAGATGAGTTTGCTTACGAATGTCTTATATTATATCAGACATTACACATATTTGATTTTGGTTCATGGTTGATTATATAAAGTTTATTCATAGGCTTGAACAATTTCAAGGGTTGCAAGTTTACAACTAAAAATGATGTCGTAATTTTTTTCCGGTTTACACATTGAATTAAATTAGTGTATCTTTGTTATAAGGTATGCGCTTCGAATATTAATTAGATGAACTTAGTATCAAAAAGATACAACGTAACATATAATATAGCATGATCACCTTCAGTCATTCGTCGAGATGGTTAGCGATTTGGTCAATTATATTGTCATTGATCCGAATCGAAGCCCGATTACCAAATATACAGTCATATACTTCATGTTGAAACCAATTAATTTAAAGAATTGCGCAATACTAAAATATTAAGGGTGGAACTTGAAATTATTATATCCAGAGGCAACCAAATTTAGTTATGCGCGGTTACTAATTGTACGTCAAAGGTAAAACATTATGGATCCGGAAAGTAGTTTATTTAATTTTTAATTTTTGTTTTTCGATTCTATTTTGAATTTGAGCAATTCATTGTAATTTCTTTTTCAATTTACAAAAGCAATAAGGTTTTCGTTCGATTATCGAATATTGTCCACTATATTGATGATCAATGATCGACACCTCAGGCGTTCAGTAAACTTATTAAAAAAAAAAAATCTGGTTTATAATAAACAAGAATCACAAAATTTCTGGAAACATGATTGACCATTTCTTAACTAGGTATATTTAATTAGTAGTTTCGTGTAAATGCATGGAGTATAATTTATTATAAATTAGGTTCAACATGCATACGAGTATTTAATGATTCGTTAATTTGTTTTGGAAATTATTTACAATATATTGTTAATTTGCTTCAAGAATTATCAAATTCTTTTGTTTAGAAATGGATAAGTACCGTAGACACAGAAAATATCGCGATTCTCATTTATCCCAATTTCAATTATGGCAAATCGTGTAAAGAACTTAATATTCTCGAATATACGATTACCCATTTTGTCTCTCTGCGTTGTAAGGATTATAGCATATTCCATCTTTTCTAGTTAAATTTCGTGTACGTTATACCTACTACATACATACATACATATAATTCTAGTTTTCTAGAAAGAAGCTGAAAAAACTTTTAAATGTCGCTTAAAAGAGGCAACAAGCAAAGAGTATCTCCTTAATGTATTATACGTACCAGTGTTTATTGATTTGCTTAAATCACGGTTAAACAGTGATAGATAAAGAAAAATCCGGGCCCTAGGCAAGTTTTCATATCCGGGCCTGCTCAAAACAATAAAAAAATCCAGGCGCTAAACAGGCTTTTATTTACGGATGCAAACATTTCGTTTTAATACAAAAAGCGTGAAAAGTAGGTTTTTTTCTCTATTTTCATGCCCAAAATGTTTGTTGTCTGAATTGTTGCACAAAAACAGTTTTGGTTCGCTATATTAAGTTTTACTCTTATGGTATACCACCTTGATAAAAAAGTTCCCGGAATAACCACCGTGTGGCGCTTCCATTGTTCCGATTTGTGTTCTGTTTTTTTGTTAAGTTGGTACATCTGTTGTTGATATTCCCTCTGAATCTTAGCGTCATAGCATGACATTTGCAAAAGTTACGTAGTCAAGAGTACATCTATCTCTGTGTGTGTTGGCGATTATTTACAATTTTAGAAATGGGTTTAAATTTGCAACAACGAACTTGTATTAAATTTTGCGTAAAAAACGGATTTAATGGTGCGCGAACGTTGGAAATGTTGGAAAAGTGTTTCGGCAACGATTCTCTAAAGAAAACGGTCGTTTACCAGTGGCACGAGCGGTTTAAAAGTGGTCGTGAGTCAATCGAAGATGATGAACGCAGTGGCAGACCATCGACATCGAAAACCGACGAAAACATTGATAAAGTAAAAGAAATGTTGGTCAATAACCGCAAATTAACCATCAGAGAGATAGCGGAGGACTTGAATATTGCCTATGGATCCGTCCAAGACATTTTGGTTAAGGATTTGGGTTTCCGTCGTGTAGCAGCAAAGTTGGTGCCAAAATACCTCAATTTCATGCAAAAAAGAGACCGTGTTGACGTCGCAAAAGACATGATTTGCGAGGCTGATTCCGATCCCACATTCATCAAAAGGATCATTACCGGAGACGAGACGTGGGTTTATGAGTACGACACGCAATCCAGACATCAGGCAAACGAATGGCGTTCACCAAATGAGCCGAGACCAAAAAAACCACGTCGTTTTCAGTCAAAAAAGAAGGCAATGCTTATGGTTTTCATGGATTACAACGGTGTAGTGCATCATAAATTTTTGCCAGAAGGCCAGACCGTAAGCAAAGAGTATTATTTGGGCGTTATGAGACGTTTGCGTGAAGCAATTCGCCGAAAGAGACCAGAATTGTGGGCAGAAAACTCGTGGATTTTGCACCATGATAACGCACCGTCGCACAGTGCCATCATTATTCGTAATTTATTGACGAAAAATGCAACAAATACCATCCAACAGCCACCGAATTCACCTGATTTGGCTCCCTGTGACTTCTTTCTGTTCAATCGAGTTAAAAAACCATTACGGGGAACGCGTTTCAGCAGCCGAGAGGAAATAATGGAAAAATCGCAGGAAGCACTGATGGACATACCGAAAACCGAATAAAAAAAATGTTTCGAGGATTGGATCAAGCGCTGGCATAAGTGTGTTGTAATCGATGGGGATTACTTTGAAGGAGACAATATAGATTTAGATTAATAAACTTGTATTTTTAATTTTCTGAATAAATTCCGGGAAATTTGTTGATCAAGGTGGTATAACTAAAAAAATCTACGTTGTTCTATAACCGGCTACCCGGGTATATACTGGGCCATATACAGGGGACAAATTTTAAAAGAACCCCTCAAATAACTACGAGGGGAAGGCCTAAATAAAAATAAGTGTAGATTCGAAAGTTGGCAATTTTTAGGCGGCAATCAAATGATAACCTTTAATTTGACCTTGAGGTCAAATTTCAATGTCATTTCAAAGTCAAGTTGGTTTTTTAATGGCCTATTTTTGACTATTTGACTTTAAACCCTATTGACTATGCGATTCTGAAAGATGTTACTATGTGGCTGAACATAGAATTCCACGCGCTTTCAGAATCCTAAGTCAAAAATAGGTGTTTACATTTAATAAACGACTTGACCTTGAAATTCCACCTCAAGGTCAAATTCAACTTCATCATATGATTTCCCCCTAAAAATTGTGTAGCTTTCATATATCCATTTTTTTTATTTAGGCCTTCCCCGGGAAGTTATTTGAGTGGTTCTTTTAAAATGGGTCACACGGTATAAATTCTCTTGTTTTTAATGTAAATATTTGCATTTTATTTGCGTTACATAGCTTTTCAAGTCAAGTTAACCATTTTCAAACCAAATTAACAAATTTTAAATTTCAATTTTTGTTACATAAAAAATCATTTCAATGGAATGGCAGCTAAGCCTACATTTCAGCCTCTCAATGTGAAGGTGCTCCCTAATTATTTTAAACTCAAATTTTTTATTTACAAAAATTTTGTACTAACAAACACCAACATGCATAAACATAATTAAAAATAAAACAGTTTCGCTCGCTTATGGGTTTTCATATTTATCGAGATTGATGTATTGGTGCCAATTACTGGCAATCTAACATTATTTCAGCGGAAAAATAAGTGATGTCACCGAGGTCTTGTCATTAAAACTTTTTGAATATGTGTGCAATCCGCAGTTTTAGAATTTTGATAGAATTTTTAATTAATTAAAAATAAAAATATTAAATAAAAATAAATGCAAGCAACTGACAGGAAAGCATTTAAAGTGGGACTCAGCATAGGTTGGTGTTTTTACTGCCATACTCATCAATATTGAACTTTATAGAAAATGTATGGTCGAAGGTGAAAATTTTGGCTAGACAATATTTGAATGATCCAGCCAACCGCCAAACAATAGTTAAGGTAATTATCTTTAAACTCAGTGACTGCAGCCGACTGTTCAAATTTTATAATGAATATGATGTTACAAATGAGCAAAGCAGCAGTGGACATTCCATTAGAATAATTTGTTATGTTTATGTTACGGTCAAAATGATTAATTGGGTATTATATACAGGGTGTCTTGTACTTGAATGCTCTTTTAACGGATGATTCCCCGGGAAGGGGGAGGGGGTTATTTCCAGTATCCACCGAGATATAGAGTTATAAAGTAAATTTGCTCGAGCCAATAATCTTATTATTTTTTCCAAAGCGTGCTGTGGCAATTTGGTTATTATTTTTCCCTAAAAAGTTGGTTGGGAAACAAATAATACCAAAATACACTAAAAGAATCAGAATCAATCAATTCACAATTCCCAATTCCCCGGTAAAACCGGAATAGTGCCACTTGTTTTGAAAAAATGTTTTGAAAACAATTTTTATTCATCCATGTAGTTATGTTTGTATTACACGAAAGTACCTTAGAGCTCGAAGTGCAAAATAATTTAGTTTTTGAATGAGTAAATTAAAATATCGACAAAAGAAATCGTTTTCACAGCTCCAAGTGAATTCAATTTTACGTAAATTAATAGAGGGTTTAAAGCAGATCTCATTGAACTTAAAAACAAAGTTTTTAAATGGGATGTTGTGCAAGACTAATTAAAATATGTTTATGCTGGAAAAGGGAGAAGAAATTAACGATTATTAATTATTTGATCAGTCTCACAACCTGTACACATTTATTGGAGAACATCTCGAGAAACCAGAATATATGAGGTTGAATGATGAATTTTTTGCACACTTGCACTGGCCGCTGATCTAGGGCTTCTCCTTCGTTTTGATCGTACTGTAATATACCGGTCTATTCCCGTTTGAATTAAACACTGATTTAAATCACTGTTTATTTGACGACGATGCATTTTTCATCAAAAGCAAAATTTTTAATGCAACGTAACGCAAATAACTTTAAAAATTATATAAATAATAAACTTTTTAAAAACATTAATTTTAATTCAATAAATTTAATTATCCTGCTTTACATTCCAATCAAAATTTTTTTTTTATTTTACTTCTAGGAGAAATTACAGTTAATTTAGTTTTTCCCAAAATTATTTGTACCCACAAATTTGTTGTCAAAATTATTTGTGCAGTATGGAAAAAATCAAAATAAAATAGTAAATCAATTAAATTTAAGATTATTTTTGGCTAATTAAATAATAATATAGTCACTCAATGCAAATAATCAGTTTTGTTTAGCCTCTATAACATCTAGCAAGTGGTTGAAAAATTTGTTGTTAACATCACCTAGAATCTCAACCACTGCTACAAATTTTTGGTCTTATTAGATCATGAATATCTTCCACTTTAACTTAAGCCACCGCAAGTTTGAATTGAAACCCTGCCCTGGCCGATACAAATAATTTAATTCAAGATTTTTGTAAAATTTCACAGTAATGATTCTTCTTATGTATGAGAGCATTTTCGTGCTGAAGAGCAAATTGGGGACATACTAGTTTATCATCAACCAGGAATGTTACTTTATGATATAAAACGAAATTGAACATCCTCCTTCAATAGTTCAGTTTTTACGGCCGTGTAACCTTTTATTTGTAGCCCAAGGGAAAGTAACCGAGGCTGTATCCACACTAATTGATGCTTTATGTTTATCTAATAATAAAAATATTTCCAATATTATCAAATTAAGATAAAACTCACTAATTTATGCATAAAACGGGTTTCCATAGTTCAATGGGATTATCTTATGATGCCGTTCACATTTCGTTTCCTGCCGGTTACTCATATTCCGTTTGTGTGTATGCCCTATAAACTACAACTTTTCAAGGCCATAGTTCAATTTTGATTTATTTCATGAGGTCACATTCCTAGTTGGTCCTCAATTTGCTCTTCAGCGCAATAATTCGACCTTATGTACATAAGAAAAATTATTGCCACGAAATTATTTAAAAATCTTGAATATAATTATTTGTATCGGCCAGGGCAGGGTTTCGATTTAAACTTGCGGAGGCTTAAGTTAAAGTGGAAGATATTGATGATCTAACAAGACCAAAAATTTGTATCAGGGTGCCAAGAAAACCGAGGGGGATAAGATTTTAGGTGATGTTAACAACAAATTTTTCAACCACTTGCTAGATGTTATAGAAGCTAAACAGAAACTTACCATCTACATACAAAACATGAGTGACTATATTATTATTTAATTAGCCAAAAATAATCTTAAATTTAATTGATTTACTATTTTATTTTGATTTTTTCCATATTGCACAAATAATTTTGACAACAAATTTGTGGGTACAAATAATTTTGGGAAAAACTAAATTAACTGTAATTTTTCCTAGAAGTAAAATTAAAAAAAAATTTGATTGGAATGTAAAGCAGGGTAATTAAATTTATTGAATTAAAATTAATGTTTTCAAAAAGTTTATTATTTATATAATTTTTAAAGTTATTTGCGTTACGTTGCATCAAAAATTTTGCAGGTACAAATAATTTTGGTTAGGACTGTACGCTTAGTAATGTTACAAATGGAATTATTGTTTCCCAAAATTTGAAAAAATACTAATCGCCACAGTTTGCTTTGGAAAAAATAATACTAAATACACTAAATAATTAAATTCCAATTCGCAATTCGCCGGGAAAACCAGAATAGTGCCACTGGTAAAGCAATTTGTTGCGCAATTTTCTGCTGCAAATTTTTATTATTATTTATAACATTTGAGGTCATGACGTTTGATGCCAAATCGATTGCGGACATAGCTTTCTGCTGATTTGGCCCAGTCTTGGTTATTTGAGGCGGATTACAACTTAAAATATAAAATTAAAAAAACCGTCGTCTTTTATTTAAAACACACAGACTTCAAATTACGTTATAGAAACCGGGGAAGTTACCGGGTTGGCCTAATTTTTTGACAGGATATCCAGGAAACATCGATGAATGTAACAGCACAATCTTTCTACAACATTCTAAGCGGACATAATACACTTTAGAATGTGCGAAACAATATAAGATTAAAAATAAAATAAAATCCCATTTCAAAAATTATCTAAAAATGAAAAATGCCACAAATCTTCGAACGTTGTTTCATGTTCTTAAAATATTCTAATCCTATATACATTTTTGGGGCATTTACTTATACTTTTCTTTATTAAAATCGGAAAATAAAGTTCTGATGTACACCACTTTTAGCGATTGCGTGCCCACTGACTATTTCTAAAGATACTGCATAGCATAATAAATTAGTGAATTTAACCGGGGATTTACCGTACAAAAAATATTTTAATCTATTTCACATAATCTTGATTCATATCTCCTTCTTAAAACTACTTGGTATATAAACCTTGAAACAAAGTTCTGTACTTTATATCCGTTTGTTATGTGCAATTATAAATAAATATATGTGTAACTGTGTTGCTGTAACTGCAATGAGATGGATAAACAAAGAAATAAGGGTTAACGACTGAAAATTACAATTATAGTTACCTTGATAATGGAATGGTTCACGACTTACACGGTTAAACGCATAAAAATGTAATCCTTTCCCTTCGATTAGAATGTCGAATGTTCAAGGTAAAATATGACGTGCATAAGTATAGCGTCAATTATTATTATTTAACAAAAGCGTTGTCAAACGTATTAATTTAACTGTTTACATTTTGTATTAATTGTGTAAATCGCCCAGTGTATGTGCATAGGTGACATCATATAAAGGAAAAAATTTAGAATTTTTTTTTAATAAACATGTAAAACTTGTACTTGTTCGGACATTAAAAATTTACCTATAATTCAACAATTTTCTGGTTTTACTTTTTGGAAATTACCTCGCGTGATTATCTCATTTATCATAATGTAACTTAATTTATCAATAACAGATTTTGTTTCGTAAGGTGCTTGCAACCTTGTGAAAAAGTTGATAAAAACAGGTATGTAGGTAATTATTTCGTGAAAACGTGGTGGCCAAAGGCGCGATATTGATCATGAATCATATATACATATATTATCTGACATAAGCAGTTCAAGGCGATTATTATGATATATTTATACAGGAATTCAAGTTTAAGAAAATTTTCTGTAACTTTGGCGTTTCAAATTTTGAATTAAGGTATTGCCTCATGCACAAACGGCAAACCGGCATTTCTTTGACAAAATTGTTTGATTTTCAATATCAATATTATTAAATTTTATTAAAATTGATTTGATGCTTTTAGACCTCGATTTAAGTATCTTTAGAATTTTTAATTTATTTTAAGAAAATTTTATGAGTTTGTAAACAGATGCACTCACCCACCAGTCACGATGTTTGGTTTTTCCAAAATCATAAAAAAAAAATCAAATATCAATGTACTCATACTCTTGTCTGGAAAACATCTTATAGTTTCAAGGATTTTTCTATTAAAAAATAATTCGCGATTTTTCTGGGTGTTTTTTCGATAACCTTGTGCGTATCGGATTATAAAATCGGTTAAATTTTTGTACGTTTGACGGAAATTTCATTCAACTGAGTCAATTGCAGATTGATTTATGCAAGCGAATTTAAATAAAAATGTATAATTCCGCGTATCTCTAAAAGATCAATATTGTTATTAAGTTCGTTACATGTTTGAAACAAGCAAGTATTACGTATTTTTAGTTACATACACATCATTTGTGTCTATCTAATCAATTTATTTCTAATTACTGTAAAGTTGTTATTTAAAAAATCGAAATTTATTCGTATAAAACGTCGTTTGACCTTAAGGCTGTTAATAAAAGAAGTCAAAGATGTCTACGACAAGAAATTTGTAGGTGTTGCCAATTACAAAATGATACGTCACCACAATATTTTATTGTGTGTTGGTTCATCTGGTGTATGTTCTTGTATAAGTTCGAGCTATTGCTTGCATTTATTTTTTATGCACGTATAATCGAAATGATCTGTTTGTAAATTCATTTAGCATTTGCCATCTTATACGAAGTATAAAATATGTATAAATTCACTTCATAAATCTCTCGGGGGATTTTTTGATATATTTATGAGACATTGTGCGATCAACTGTTTCACTGAATGTGTGTCATATACATATGTTGTCCAAAATTGAAACAAAATAAAAACGGTATAGACTCCTGTTGAATTCTTAATGAAATGTAATTTCTTGGAAGATAATCGACCATTTATGCCTTTTTTCTTTTTGTAATTTAACTACCAGTCGCATAAACTTTTGAACTCGTACAAAAAAAAGCCACGAAAAAATCTAAAATCTTCAAATCTAAAATGAGTTGAGTTGAAGCTTCAAAATATTTGGTCACGTTTTGAGATCATATTTTTTTTTATATTAAGCTAACTGCGCTTCTACATCATTATTATTCATTGTTCGTCTTATATATCGCTGCTTAAAACTCACTTATCTTGCTTTCAATGTCAATTTTGTTGAGGTGAGTTGCGGAAGTGGGTACAAGCAATTTGAAATTTAGATAAATAACTGAACAATTTTTCATCGCTAGTTTTATCTTAAACACTTAACAGATTTAAATCTTTTTAACTAAAAGCATATTTTGTTAAAAGTTTCATTGTACCTATTTTCACATATGGTATTGTGCTGTTCTTCAAAATGTTGTTGTAATGTTTACCAAGTTTAATAATTGTGTGAGATATGTTCGTGGCCTAACAAAGTTTGATCATATATTGGAATTTAAGGAATCAATCCTCGGTTACGGCTTGTTTGAGTTTTACTGTTATAGAACCGCTGTTTTTATTTTCCGAATAATTAAATCGAGTATAACATTATACTTGAATGATACATTAAATTTTTTCTGTGTCATTGCGAACTAGTAACGTTAATTACTACTAGAACTAATGCCTACAATAACTTCGAATTAATAAATGCGACTATCACTTTTGTTTATACAGTTTCACAGTTTACCTACTGTGTGTATACGTTTATTATTGTTGTTGAAATGAAAATATTTATTAAATGTTAAATTTCTTCTATAATGTTGTAAATAAATATGAATAAAAAACTTGAACTTGAACTTACCGTCATTATCAAATTTTCGAAATTATTTAAGATTTTGCTAAGACTGCACGGTATTTTTCAGATTATTGGAGATTCTTAGTAATTTCCTGATTTTTCTATATTATTCTATGATTTTAAGTTTATCCGAATTTTTCGGGAATATTCGGAACTTTGTGTAAATATCGAAATTATTCTACAATATAATTCTAAGATTATTCGAGCTTTTTGAGATTACTCGTGTTTCTCGATATTCCTTGAAATTTGCCAGCGATTTAGTTGCAAAAGGATACATATGTACGTTACAACAAGAGTTACACGTTTATATTGCGAATTCAAAGGACAGACTGACAGACAGATTCGTTGATGTCACTCGCGGGATTGTTGTAGATGTTCTTAGATTTTTCGAAATTATTTCAAATTTACAAGAATTGTTGAATATCGAAACTGTCCGAAGTTACTTGATAGTTGTCGCCAGGCAAGCTCGAGGAGACAAAGACTGACTATAGGTCAGCTGTTATCATCTTAAACAGGGAGTCACTGACTGCACTGGAAAAAACCAACGGTTTAATCAACTATGGTTTCAGTGCAGTGACACTCAAGGTGTACAAGAAGGACGCGGACAAGCCGGAGGCTCCGAAGTCATCTTCAGAAACTACCGCGGTGCTTGATAGCTCATCTGCGTGTGCGGAGGTAGCCAGCCAAGCGGAAACTGTCTCCACGGATACGGAAATGTCAACGTCCATGGAGTCTTTAAAGAGGCTCTCAAAGGACTTCTCTGCAGGGGATGACTCTGATGTTACTGTGGTGGAGAAGAGGCTGCATAGATGACACTGATATTTCTGCAAGTCAACCTCCACCACTCTAAGGCAGCATCAGCTGCTCTACTTTTAAAAACTGAGAAAGAGGCGACAGATGTCGTCTTGATCCAGGAACCTTGGGTCACTGAAGACCGAGTACTTGAGCTCAAGACTCCCTATTCTAGATTAATGCACGCGGAAAAAGAAGGTCATGTTCGGTCGTGCATTCTCATTAAAAATAACATAAGTTGTTTTCTGCTATCAAATTTCAGTAATGGAGATGTAGCAGCGGTTAGCATTGAGGTCGATAAACGAAATCTCTGGCTAGTATCAGCTTACCTTGCTTATGATGAAGTGGATACTCCACCAATCATTCTAGGTGAGCTAATCTTGGAGGCTCAGAAGTGCAATGTTGGAGTCATCCTTGGGAGTGATGCAAATGATCATCACACGATCTGGGGAAGTACGGACACAAATGAACGAGGTGAGTTACTCCTCGATTACATTTTAAGTACTAACCTTCATAAATGTAACATAGGCAATAAGCCGACCTTTATAAGTAATAATAGACAGGAAGTATTGGATATTACTCTTTTCTCAAGCTTTTTGACGATTAGTCTATTAAACTGGAGTGTCGGAGGACCACTCCTTTTCTGATCATTGTTACCTTCAATTTGAAATGGACTTGACTTCTCCAAAAAGTCGTCCAATTTACAGAAACAGGAGGAAAACCAACTGGGATACCTTCAGAACTATTCTGGGTAATTCACTACCAGTTCCGGTGCCAAAACCTCCAAAAACTGCGCAAAAGCTCGATGGCTTGGTGGACGAGTTGTCCAGCGCTTTTAATGAAGCGATACTAGGCTCCAGTCCCCTTAGCAGGCCTAGGCGTAAATCTCGGCCACCCTGGTGGTCCAAGGAGATTCAACAAACACGTCGAAAATGCAAAAGACTCTTCATCACAGCACGGAAAACAAAATCTGCTGTAGGCTGGGACTCCTATAAGGAAGTCCTCAAAATTTACAAACATCAATTGAGAAGTGCCAAAAACAGCTCTTGGAGACTATACCGTGGCAAAATTCAGGAGTCTTCGGAGGTGTCTAGGCTATCCAAAGTACTAGCAAATAGTCCTTCCATCCCAAGTTATCTTCAATGGCCGGATGGGATATGGACCACTAATAGTGCGGAATCGCTGAAACTTCTGATGGAGACTCATTTTCCTGGTTGTTCCGAATCTGTACCTAGCACATCAGTAGGTAAAAGGACAAGTAGCCTCATAGGTCAAATTATTATCAGAAAAAAGATCCTGTGGGCGATAAACAGTTTTAAACCATATAAGTCGCCTGGACTCGATCGATGGTATTATCCCTGCGGATATTGAATAAACTATGGATCTAATAATTTCCTGGTTAGAGGTAATTTTCAAAGGCAGCCTAGAATTATGTCACATTCCTCAGAAGATTTGGAAGCAGAGGTACGCCACAGGGTGGCGTACTGCCCCCCCCCTACTTTGGAACTTGGTCATAAATGACCTGTTGCTGAGGCTGGAGGACGGTGGCTTCAATGTGGTTGCCTATGCGGATGATGTTGCTATTGGTGTCCATGGTAAATATCCTGGCACCCTTAGTGAGCTTATGCAAAATGCCCTGGGCACTCTTTCATTACGGGCCAAGCCTATATATTATAAGTTGTCATAAGGTCCTAGCTACCGAGAAATACTTCATTTTTGAAAATAAAATTCAGATAATAGCGATATTTAATTAACGCGCCGCTACTCGCACCGTCATCTTCCGAATAAGATAATGTTAAACATGGTTGCCCTAAATACCCTAATCCCACTTTTTTTCAAAAGTGAAATATTTCATACTGTTAAAGTTAGCCGAAAGTAAAAAGTCGATAATGCAGATTTATTATCCCAGCCGAAAATAAAAAATCAAATCGTAATCTATCGATAGTTACTTGGGGATGGGTTAGATCATCTGAAGTACACGTTTTATGTGAATTTATCTGCATGAAAATTAGTGGTAAAAATCGAATTAAAGGTGGATGCGCCTGTTATGGAGTGACCCGCTCGAAGCCTGGTCCTGAATCTCATCGAACATTTATGGCACGAGCTGAAGAAAAGGGTTCGAGCCAGAGATGTTGTTTCAACGAGTCTCCAGGAGCTGCAACAATCGATCGCAGAGGAATGGGAGGCGATACCTCAAGATTTGGTGAACATTTTGGTGAAATCGATGAAACATCGAATGGAAGCTGTCATTCGGACTAGGGGAGGGAATACTTCTTATTAATAAAAATATTTTTTTGGCTAATTTCCGTGTTTTAATTCGATTTTTACCACTAATTTTCATGCAGATAAATTCACAAAAAACGTGTACTTCAGATGTTGACCCCAAAAATCACTTTGTTGACACGGTATAGGTACAAAAATGGTACCACTGGATAGGTGTTGAAATAGACTTTAAATTTGCATTCAAGAAAATTAAACAAACATTGGATTTTTTGGAATTTTTGAAATTTTGGTGAAAATTTATCAATGTGCGAATTTTTTGCACCCAAGTTGCTTTAGAGCACATAGAATAGGCCTCTAAATTACTTAGTTAAAAAACCCTAATCCATACGAATCGCTCGTTTAATAAAAGTTCTACAACATAATTTATTGAAATCGCACTCAACTCTCAAGAGTAAACATCGGCCAGATCGGCCATTGCCAACAATGATGACAAAAGTTTGGCTAGCACATGGAATAGGCCTCTAAATTACTTAGTTAAAAATCCCTAATCCATACGAATCGTTCGTTTAATAAAAGTTCTACAACATTATTTTTTGAAATCGCACTCAACTCTCAAGAGTCAACATCGGCCAGATCGGCCATTGCCAACAATGATGACAAAGGTTTGGCTAGCACATAGAATAGGCTTCTAAATTACTTAGTTTAAAAACCCTAATCCATACGAATCGTTCGTTTAATAAAAGTTCTACAACACTATTTTTTGAAATCGCACTCGACTCTCAAAAGTCAACATCGGCCATATCGGCCATTGCCAACAATGATAACAAAGGTTTGGCTAGCACATAGAATAGGGCTCTAAATTACTTAGTTAAAAAACCCTAATCCATACGAATCGTTCGTTTAATAAAAGTTCTACAACATTATTTATTGAAATCGCACTCAACTTTCAAGTGTCAACATCGGCCAGAGCAGCCATTGCCAACAATGATGACAAATGTTTGGATAGCACATGGAATTGGCCTCTAAATTACTTAGTTAAAAACCATAATCCGTATGAATCGCTCGTTTAATAAAAGTTCTACACCATTAAAAGTTCTACACCATTAAAGTTTTAAATATTTTACCGGCGAAGACACTCGTATCACTTTCGAGATTTGGTGGTTTGGCGTCTATTGGTAGGGGGGGGGGGGGCAAAGTTTAGTAGAGATATCTACCAGCTCTGTAACTTTCCAGTAGGGTAAGTGCGCATCACGTGAGCTGTTCTGGTCATGTATTAGGCAGCTGCGTGATGGGTACAATTCTGTAAAGCGTAACTGCCTCCTCGTGGCAACCACTGGTAACTGAGGCCATTTGGGACAGGCTACGGCGTCAAAGGAGAAATCCTTGACAAAAAACCCTAATCTAAGTTGGAACAGCATATGCCGATGGATGAATAGCTGATAGGTTAATCAGTCCAAAGTATGCGAACTCTGGATACCAGGCGCCCTCCAGTTTTATTTAGCCTTCCTGTAGTAAAGCTAGGTGACCTACAGACGACTTTCCATTCCCAGCAACTCATAAGAGTAAAATCAAAAAGGAAGACGGGGCAGGGGTAGGAATATACGGGAGTGGGACAGTCCCCTCGAAGTCATTGGGTACCAATGCTATCGTCTTTCTAGCAGAACTATGTTCTATGCCATTTATGTATGAAATACAACATCGTTCATGTGACCACCACGGCTCCTGTTATAGGCCTGCATCCGAACATCAAAATTTTCGATGACTTTTTTCCAAGAAAAGCAGTTCAATGGCCTCAATTTCAGCTCGAATGTTGTTCTTAAGATCTTGAATTGTTTGTGGATCATTGCTATATACTTTACTTTTCAAAAAACCCCAAAGAAAAAAATCTAACGGTGTTAAATCGCATTATCTTGGTGGCCAATTGACATCAAAATTTCTTGAAATTAAGCGATCATTAAACTTGGTTGCCAATAAGTCGAGTGTTTCACGATTTGTGCGACAAGTGGCACCATCTTTGTTGAAAGCAAAGATCATTAAGATCAATTTCATCCAAGTTTGGCCACAAAAATCCAGTTAACATGTCACGATCGCGCCAATGTTCACTCTTACTGCATTTTCACGTTCATTTTCGAAAAAATAAGGCTCAATGATGCCACCAGCCCATAATCCACACATAACAGTAACTTTTTTTTGATGAATTAGTTAGTCATGAATAATGAGAATTTTCAGTATACCCCAAATGCAACAGTTTTGTTTATTAACGTATCCGTTGAGGTCATAATGAGCTTCATCTGAAAAGATGATTTTTAATGAAAAGCCCTCATTTTATTCGAGCATTTTCGTAATCAATTTGGATAACCAAAACGCATTGTTGTATCGTAAGCGAATCCATAGCTAAAAATTGCATAATTTTCATTTGTCAAAAAATTGTCGGGTTGCCATCGCCGCAAAATAAATGTTTTATCTTTAGCTTTAAAAAAACCAACAGATGAAACACCCTTCCTAGTTTGTACGTTTCGTTTAGGATCGATTTCTGATTTATATGCTTGTACTCATTGGTTTATAATTTCGTCTTTTAAGACTTTTGTCAACAATTTGTAATCTGTCTCGTTCGTGATGGCCGATAGTTTTTCCAGCACAAAGTGATATTTCTCGGAATTGCGACAATGACATTTATTTCGAATGACCACTCATTTCGCGCATTTTGAGCACAAATGCAATTTTAATATCAAGCTTCAATAGTTTTATACGTAAAATGTAAGAAAAACGAGAAAAACTTTATTATTCCAATAAACTAAAATTAAGTTAGAACAACAATCATCTGTATTAAAGTGAGCCTTGTTGTGCTGAGTATTTTGTTTTAATGTTGCACTTTTATGAAGATCCATCAGAGATTTAGGGAAAATGGTCCATTCAAACGAGGAAGTGAGAAAGACCGGTAACAACTAGAACGCCTGGACTAGAGAAGCTGTTCTCAATAAAATTGCAGAACAACCCAAGACGAGCACAAGAAAAATCGCTCATGAACTTAACGTGAGTCAAAAGCTAATCTGGACAATTTTAAGGGAAGAACAATTACACCCCTATCATATTCAACGTGTACAGAAATTATTGCCACATGATTTCCCAAACGGTTAAATTTTTGCCACCATTATGAATTTCCACAATAGCCATATTTGGTGAACGAAAAACCCACATATAATAAAGCAAAATAACTTCCAACATAAATTTTCGCTAAATCTGTGGATGGGAATTATCGATAATTATTTAATTGGTCCACTGTGTTTCTTGGTTGGTAGAATGTGGTTAGCTAATAGCTCGCGAGTTTTTCAACATAATGTTTTTTTATCGATGAATAGGTCGTGGTGTTCAAAGAGCAGACCAAGAATGACCTGCAAGATCTCCGGATTTATATCCTCTAGACTTTTTCCTGCCGGAATATCTAAAATCAATATTTTGTGCGGAACCTATTCCAAATCTGGAGAACCTTAGAAATTGGATAATAGCTGCTTATATTTGGAAGAGTGCGTAATTCATTTAGAAGGACAGTTGAATGAGCGGTGCTTGATTATTTTAATTTTTAATAATAAAGTTTTTCTCGTTTTTCTTACATTTTACGTAAAAAACTATTGAAGCTTGATGTTAAAATTGCATTTGTGCGGAAAATATGTAACTGATCAGTACAACTAATACCTCAAAATTACAGTAAATTTTCCAAATATTTTGAAAATATGCAAAAAAGATTACATTAATAATACATTTTTTTAAGAAATCTTGAAAAAATTAAAAATTATCACACCTTTTTTAGTGGGAAGTGTAATTAATTTGTGATAAGAAACCATTTATTTGAGTAATTTGTGAATATGTAATAGTTTTTAAGTTATAACAGTGAATATCAAAGGGACTAAGTTTACAGTAGAACCTTGATTATCTCTATAACGGTTACAGATATAGGATATGTGCTGTCATATAATTTTTTGTTCACGTTAGGGGTCCTCTATCACCTTCCGAATTTATTGTATACTTACTTATAAGAGTCACCCTGTATACTTGTTCTCGAAACCAAGAAATGGAAAAGATTGCGGAAGAGATTTTCGTTAAATAAAATAAATTATTCGAGTTTTAGTCAAATAACCGAATTGCTACAGATTCATGAATAATATGTCCTTGCCGGCGAGTTACGGTTTTAAAATGCTACAAACACTGAACTGCAAGATAATAATTTCTTTATATATTTCGTCTAAAAACGACCAAGGTGAAATAAAGTTTTCGATTTTGTTGTTTTTTTTTTTTCTTGATTAAATACAAAATCATGTGAATTTGCTACATATTAAGTTTGAATTGTTTAATAAGTAGTTCAATTAATTAATATTCCTGTTGAGTAATTAATTAATATTAAAATATGTACATGTTTGAAACGCATGCCTAGTGCAATTATTAAGACATTTTTACCGAAACTTGCCGCCGAATTGGCAATTGTATGTAACAGACAACAGACAGTCCTCATCCGTCTTTATATAAGAGGTGATTTAAAAGTTCTGCAAGTAGTTATTCGGTACGGTACACAGCGGTCACTTTAAATATGTAGGTAATTTTAGAAATATTTTAAGTGACTTAGAAAAAAGATAGTTACAAAACTTTTGGTTTACTCTGTTTACACATTATAGCAAGTTTGCTAATGTTTCATTAGTCAATATTAGCATTCAAATTAAAACATGTAAATATATTATAGCCACGCAATATATCTACGGCTAATTAAACAACCAAAAATTAAAAAATTACTAATTGATTTTCGAGTATTTCTTCGGGCCTTTTGCGCGGGGTCACTGAAAAATAGAAAATAATTTTATGACCAAATTTACGAGTTTAATGTTTTATTATTTATATTTGAGCTGAGAAATCCGGTATTTTCAATATGTTTTTAAAATATTTATATTTGTTTTCTAAATTTGTATTTCATTTAGATATAATGGTTGGTTACATAACACACAAATTGAAACATAATATTAGTTTCCATCCGGTAACCTTGTTCAATCGGCCGGAATGACACATTGATCTGGCTTCAATATTTGCGAAAACAAATATTTCAAAAAAACTTTTTTGGTTGCTCAACATTACGACTAACAAATTGTCTACGATCAGAATAAAACTGTAAAGTTCCACAACGCAATATAACTTAAAATGAAAGAAGCCAAGCAACAAGAAAAATCCTAACAGGTGGATATATATGGGTTAACACTTTCACTGACACCGGCACATGAAGTATTTTTCCCTATACCAATCCACACGTACACCCGTACCGCATGATTTTTTTACTTGTACTAAGCCAAACGTAAAGCCGCACATCAAAAACTTTTTTTCTTTTCCTACACGCTATAATACACCGGACCTTATGCTTTTCGATGCAAGTAAAAAATGTGCAGTTGCACATGTGGCTTGGTATAAATGTAAAAATGCATGAAAAAGTGCATGGTGTACCAATACACTTATGGCTTATTATAAGGAAAAATGCATATAAATAAAGAATAACCTAGTCTATTATATAAAGTATCATTTATAACTCTGTTAACTGTTTGTGGCGTATAAACCATTAGCTAGCTACAAGTTGGTTAATTCATTAATTTAGTCGCCCTAGTTATAAGATCTTTGTTCCTGGAATCCGTCTTAAGGTTGATTTATATTATCGGTTCCTTTCAGTCCCTAGACGTATTGTGTACCATCCTTATTTCACGCGTACGCTTGTCTCATATTTTATTAAGGATAGCTTGGTCAATTAGAAAGTGTCTGATGAGTATTCTTTTTCTGATCACAGCTATCTTCAGTATAAACTGGTTACAGAAACCACAAATAGGGCTATGTTTAGAAACAGGAGGAAAACCGACTGAAAATGACATTCATTGCTAGTACCGATTCCAAAACCCTATATATCTACACTTGAGTTAAATGACTTAGCAGACAAGCTATCTGATGCTTTTCATGTAGCTATGTTGGGAGCATCCCCTCTGACTAGAACTTTGGGTAAACAAAGACCACCGTGGTGGTCGAAACAGCTCCAAAGTCTCTTCAAAAATGTAAAAGGCTTTTTAGAAAAGCCAAGAAAACAAGAACTGCTGCGGATTGTGACTGCTATAAGGAAGTCCTCAGACAATACAAGTATGAAATAAGAAGTCCCAAAATAAGTGCCTGGAGGCTCTACTGTAGTAAAGTACAGGAGTTCTCGGAGGTTGCGAGGCTACGCAAAGTACTGGCTTCAAGTCCTATCAACCAGGATGGTTCATGGATCACATCTTGTGCTGAACCTTTGTAGTTACTACTGATAACCCACTTTCCGGAGTGCTTCGAACTGGCGCTTAAAATGCCAAGTGCTTTTATGGGTTGAGGCGTTGGAAACCGAATAATAAGCCGGAGGAAGTAAGTGGGGGCAATTAACAGCTTTAAGCCATACAAGACAGCTGGACTTGATGGAATTACATATTCCTCCGGATGTTCAGCAAGCCATTGGCTTAGATCTACCCTGACTGGAAGTTACCTGCAGACGCAACCTGAAACTTTGGCACATTCCTAGGAAATGGACTGAGGTACACGTAATATTTATACCTAAGGCGCGAAAAAGCTCTCATTGCCATCCCAAAGAGCTTAGGCATGCTTATGCTCTTTTCTATTAAAGATTCTGGAAAGACCAATAGAAGCTCATATTAGAAGCTCTATTGAGCCGGCTAGGTGGTCGAAATCTCAACATGCTTACTATAAAGGGAGATCGGTAGAAACCGCTCTACGCTGCCTGATTTGTCCTATTGAGAAATTCCTAGAATTTAAGGAATACTCCTTATAGTAACCTTTCTGCATATAGAAGGTGCCTTTATAGCAAACGTTAAACCGGTGGCAATAACTCGGACTTTGTCGAGCCTGGATGTGGATGATTCGCTCGTTGGCTGGATAGATCAAATGCTAAGATGCAGGATCGTGAAAGCTAAGCTTGGCGGGTCCTCCATTGGAAAATTTGTAGGTGGGCACACCGCAAGGTGGAGTCTTGTCCCCCCTTCTTTGGAACTTGCTCATAAAAGACCGATTACTGGACTTGGGTGGGCAAGGTTTTAGACGTTGCTATTGATGTCTTTGGTAAGTATCATTTTACCTTAAGAGATAGGATGCAAAGCGCACTTGGTTTTATTTCTAAATGGACCAACAGTTGTGGACTAAATGTTAATCCACGTAAAACTGAGGTGGTTCTCTTCTCTAAAAAATACAAACTTCTAGGAAAACTTTTGAACTTCTTCGCGGGTGGTTCAAAAGTGGATGGTAGGGTTGGTTATGGTGTTTTCTATGAGAAACTAAACGTGAAGATCAAGTAAGAGCTAGATCAAGTAAGAACTGGACAGCTGTTAACACTTCGGCGTCGCCATATTAGTATGGTCGTGGGGTTTGTTACAGGAAACTGTCTCATAGGTGAGCATGCGCGGAGACTAGGTGTCTCCTCGAATGATTACTTTAGAAGCTGCGAAGATGTATAGGAGGAAGAAACTGTACTTCACCTACTCTGCACTTGTCCCTGTCTAGCGTTAAACAGAAGAAATTTTTTAGGAGCTCCTGCCCTCAGCGACCTCACAGATCTCAATGGGATGGACGTCAGGTGTATTCAACGCCCCGTTGTAAGCTCGGGAATTCGGGATGGTTCAATGAGTAGAGTTGAGAAAATTTGAGAAAAAATGGACCATTTTTGTGCCTATGTCGGTCCTTAGAACAGTCACCCTAACCAAACCTAACTTTTGTTCTTCCATATTCTAACATTAATTCTAATTCTCCCATTTTGGTATTTTTATTCAGTAAATAAATTGAAGAAAAAAATTGATTTAATATTTATTATTATCTTAACAAGCTTATAATTAAAATTTAATTTTAATTTAATTGTTTGAGTAGATAAACGATTTTTTAAAGCGCGTCCACTTGATTTATGGTTCACTATTTAAAAATAACAAAAACGCGTATAATAATAAAATTATTACAAACATTTTATCAATTATTTGTAAACAACACACAAGAGCGATACCAACGATACAAAATTCGCTTTCATAAATAATAATTGCATTTAGGTACATTTTACGAGAAATATCAATTTTCCTCTAAAACATCGCATGTTAATGAATGATTGAACATTTTTTTGAATCTTAGAGATTATTGTTGAATTTTAGTAAGGAAAATAAATTTTTATTTTTTATGAATTGATCTTCTGAGAGTACAATGCATCAAATTATATAGAAATTCAATTTGATTAATTTGTTCCAAAACAACAAGTTTCCAATAAACAGACTAATACTTAGTGCGTTTATTTATTTGCTATCCGGAGCTGCTATCGAGAGCCGTCATATAAAAGTTGCTCTCGATAGCGAATTTTATATGACAGCTCTCCATAGCAGCTCCGGATAGCTAATAAAAAAACTCACTATCGAAACACTGCGATTTAATAAATAAGTTCAGTCCTAGTATGTCCAACTCAGTTTTAGTTATAGTACTTGGACAATTTTAATTAAATCGAACTTATTAAAGCGTTGCCTGTCCAGAGAATAAGCATAGTGGAATCAAATGTTGTTAATTGAAGTTCAAGGGCAATTTAGCGAGAATATCTATTTGGATCTTGTTAAAACAATGGATTTAATACAAATTTCTAAACGTAAATATTTCTTATAAAATTACGATGCTCAAGGACCACGTTTTATCATATATCACAAGTATATTTTGTGTATTGTAACTAGAAATATATATATAGCCGCATCTACAAAGTATGTCACCAACGAATTTTATTTTAGAATTTTATAAAACAAAAAAAAAAACTAAATCAAACCACAACTAAGTACAGCTGATATACTTTATTCATGCGCAGTATATTAAAGTTGAACATTCTGCAAGTATTTGTACTAAAATGTTTACTAATTCGCCAACCATGATGATCGAATAAGCAAAATACTTTACGAACTACATAATAAACAGAATGATTGAAATACTCGCGTAAAAAATCGCGATCCTATCCGAATTAATAATAGAATACATGTACAAATAAAAATTTAATTGAAATCAGTTAGTTTTGGGATTTAAATTGTGTCTACCTACTCGTTCAGATCAAAATGAATAATTTTTGTGTATTCTAAAAATTATAAACTTGTAAACTAAATAATTATATAGTTTTGTTATACCTGTATGTGATGTAGTTGATCGATTTAGTGAGGAACGTTAATTATAATGTATAAAAAATACAAAATGCAGGAACTTGATATGGAACTTCCACAGATTCCAATGACTCCGGTGACACCTATGGTCGGTAATTCGTGTATGCCATTTAGGTTACCCAGTTCACCGTATCCAATCTCGATATTTTGGAATGTACTTTTACCATTTGTATTCATGTGCACTCGAGTTTCTGGAATTGTTATGTTAATACTATTAATGCTGGATTATTTCAATCGTAAGGAATATCATTATTTCACTTTTACATTGGGCTGTTTTGTATTATCGACAGTCATTACGACATCATTGTTGATATTTAAGTATGTATATTAAACTGCGAGTGCATGCACGCGTTGTTAAATTAATAAATAAAGATTTTTTGTTTTAGCTATTTTCGTGGGTCGAATTATCATCAAAATGAAAATAAAAGTAACAAATGTTACATTTTTATACAAATATGCAGCAAAGTGTTGTTGTCATTTTTATTTAGGTACGTATTGACGTGAAATGGAATGTCTATAGACGCTGAGTCATGTGCGACGAGAAAAAAACTATATAAAATTCAATGTCATTAACCCATGATAAACAATTTTAGAAAATATTATGCAATTAAATATGCGGTACTCAGTATATATTATGGCCGATCTCGTAAGAATCGCATCAAACAAAAGGATTACTATGATCGAATGATTACTGAAAATTCTGAGATTGGATTCATACAACTTTTTGAGAGGTACATCGAATCAGCGCCTGTAATAACAGTACAAATTACAATTATTTTAAAATCATCAGGTGCAAATTGTAAGTAATAGTTAGAGCGTGCAATATCGAAACTGGAACCAAACTCAAAGTAATTGACAATCTCGAAATTGCATGCTCCTGCTTATTTTTTACATATTTACATTTTAACTAAGCATTTACATATATTCACAGTACTTCAACTATTGAATCTCCCATTACCAGTGATAAGCTTAGCAATAGCGCTGGCAACATACAAAACTGAAATACGTAATGGTCGCCAAGATAAAAAACTAATCAGGTTCCCGAATAATATAGTGCTAATAATATGGCATGTATGTTTCACAGTATGCCGAATCGTAACGATAGCGCTTGTTGCAAGCGTATTTCCACTATGGACCTTTATCGCATGCTTAGTACACATCGTGATCGTTACCATGTGGATTTATTTTTTTGGTGCACCAAAATCATGCCAAAATAAATTTGGTTCATTAATATTCTCGTTTGTGATCGGATTTGTCTACGTTTATAATTTTATACCAACCGTCGAGGGACAAACCCGTTACAAATATATTATATACTATTTATTGTGTGGTGCTGAAAGTGTGATTAGTGTTGTAATTTTTATATTGTATATTGTTGCAGAAATAACAAGTTATCATCGAATTGCTGTGGGTTCGCTAATTGTGAGCTATGTATCATCGATCATTTTTCAAAGTTTTTACTATTTATGCTGCCATCCTTAGTTATAAATGATTAAACTGCGTAAGACTTAAACATTTTAGCATAAATCTCACTCATTCATTTATAAGTTAAATAAAATTTCCTTTATAGGGAACACTATTTGTAAGTGCCAAAAAACTAGTAGCTTTAATTTTGTATCGAAATACAGTTTAAAATAATAAATTATTTATTATTATCTAACAACAACTACCACAAATTTTAATTACTATGAACTTTTCTCGAGTTGTGATTTTTGAGCTTTTGCATTATCGTTTGAATTGATCACTTGTTCAGCTGTTTGAAGAGGCATATGATGAAAAAAATATGGATAAGGGCTCATCCAATGTAACTAAGCTTATTTCTTCAACATCTGAGCAAGATTAATTATGAAATGCGATAGAATTTAGATACAGTAAACTTCGTTGATAGCAGGAAATCTAGTGTACCACCTTCAAATTATCGAATCAACTATTATATATTAGCCCCTGGAAAAGACCGACTCCTCGATGACACCTTTGGTTGCCTCGCGTGCTAGCTTATCAATGTCCCTTGTAAAATCTCGTGATACCTAGCTAATTGCAATAATACTTGCAGACATATCAACTGGTCTTGACGGTATTCCTCCAATTGTTCATTTAAACGTTTGCAAATCTATGACTAAACCCTTATATCTGTTACACAGATCTATGACTCTTAGCATGAATACATCCGGTACCCAAGAAGGCAAGGAAAGCAAATCTAGAAACAATTGTTAATTCCTATCTAATGGGCTACCTGGAAATACACCTACAGATTTCAAACCTAGGCCGACTTTAGTTAATAAACCTCGTCATCGAACAAATAAGCAGTACACTCACCAATCTGGTGACACTAAAATCATTGCGCTCATTGGGCTTATGTTGGGAGCAATTGGATTCCCAAGTTCGCCGGTTTACTTGATTTAGAATTTTCTTTTCTCTATAACAGTTCACTTTCGTCATCTTTTTCTTTCTCCTCTTCTGTAACAGCGCGGATCAACGTCCTCGCAGACTAGAATATGAGCTCGTTGCGATTCTTAAACAGGTTTGAATTTAACAGGTTGCTCCAGTGTGAGCAATTTCAAATCCGATGACATGCTCGCTTTAACTACAAACTAGGTAATAAAATTTCTTAGCTCAATCAAATAAAAAAAGGTAGCGTTGGATGCAATTAGGTGACTCGGTTATTTACGACGATGCAAATTATGCAATATTTTAATTCATCAGGGGTGAGATGTTGTAACCATCACGTTTTTCGCTTCGATGCATTTTCGATAGAATAACGGTATTTTATAACTAAATTGTTTTAAAATTTTATATTTTTAACAAAGCAGTACAGTTATTCTATCGAAAATGCATCGAAGCGAAAAACGTGATGGTTGCAACATCTCACCCCAGAACTACTGAAAATTTGCAAAACATGTTGCAATACGTCCTCTAGCCTAGATTCCTTTTCCCAAAGACAAAATGTGGGAGCCTTCCAAGAAGCCGAATTCTAGTTGGATAACTTAATGATAAAATGAGAAATGACTTGATATTTTTACTTCGACTGCTTAGGCGAAATAAAAAGCCAAGCCATTTCTCACTCTCTTTTGTCATAGAACCGGAAATTCGGAGGCTGGCCTACAGTCATCTAGAACAATTTATGTAAAGTTCGCAAGATTGCCAAGGACCCATAAGTTCCGATGATGAGCCAAACAACATAAAATTAATAATTATATTTATAGACTTACCGCTGGATGCTTCTGGATACTTACTTCGATTTTGGCCACCACTTTATAACAAGATGCTATTTGGAGGAAAATTTGTTTTTGTCTAGCGTGTGCGTTGATAAATAGCATATTTTTATACGTAAATACTTAAAGTTGTTAACACTAAAACGATTTACACATAACTCTATATGAATAAATTCATGTTCTCCCCAAGCTAACAATTTTTTCAAATGTTTCAAATAAATCGAGATATTTCGAGAATTTATAATGACCAACCTACAATAAATTAATCCATTCCTACTTCTTTATTATTCAACCAACTGTCATACGCTTTGTTTATGGTCGTCTAACAATTTGTTGACACATATTTCGGTTATCAGTACCTGATAAATGAACAAAATTATCAATTAAATTAATTAAAATATGATTAAATAATTTGCGAAATAGTGCTGAATATGGCTAGTGAAGTAGATTTTGGTGGTGTACTACGATTTGAAATCGGTAGGCAGCGTAATGATGAGGAATCTCCAACGCCTTATATGGTGGGTACGGATGATATTCTAGCGGCATTATTCTCGATATTTGCTCGAGTTTTTAGCTTAATACTCAACATAATACTTATATTGGATTACTACAGTCGCGGTGAGCAAGATTATTTTTTATGGACTCTTGGATGTTTGGTGATCCCCAGTGTGATAACAACGATATTAATGGTTTATATGTAAGTCACAAGGAGCACCTTTAAACATACCAACTTAGTTTTATTTTAATATATTTTATTTTTTAAGTAATTTTAAAATGTCGACTTGGAGCCTGACCAGTAACAGATTATCCGGATCTAAATGTAAACAAGGACTTGAGATATTGGTCGACGTTATCCTAATTCCGTTCTTCTTCCGATACTTGCACACGTTAAAGTATGCCATAGCCAATCGGAAGGCAAAAAAAAAGGATGATCGTATGCTTGAAAAATAGTAAGACGAGATTTTTAAATTTTTTTTAAATTTTCATTTACATTTTGTGTATTTTGCAGTTATTACGATAAAATGGTGCAGGAAGAGAGCAACGTGACTTTTGTTCGGATATTTGAAAGTTTTTTAGAGGCAGCTCCACAAAAGACTTTGCAGATTGCTATTATGTTACCGTTCAGTGATATTCGGTGTAAGTAAATTACTAATATTTCGAAAAAAAAAATTGCTGACTGTAACGACATGTTTTTTAGTGAATCAGATTCTATCGCTTTTGGGTTGCATGATCAGTTTAACTTGGTGCATGACCTCATACCAAAAACACATTCGAATTGCACAGCATCACAAAAAACTGATCACCACATTCGGAATCGTGCTGCACTTTCTTTGGCAATTTTTTATCACTGTCTCACGTGTTCTCAGCATTGCAATCGTAGCTGAATTATTCCCCGCATGGACAATCTTAGGCTGTTTAATCCATGCCAGCATTATGGGCCTTTGGATATTCAACACTATGCGATCCGAATTTTGTAGCTATCCATTATGGAGCTGGATATTCTCGTTTCTCTTAGGACTTGTGTTCATTTATAATTTTGTAACGCCAAAAGAAGGAAAGACTCGGTATAAATACTTATTTTATAATACGATATTGGGACTGGAGAATTTGGGCTGCATACTCATAAGTATATATTTTCAAAATGATGTAATTTCTATTTATTATATCGTTATTTATGTATCTATTGTTGTAAGTTTTATTCTATCAATATTGTCGCAAATTTTGTACTATATTTACTTTCATCCTAATGTGTAACCTCTATTTTAAATGAAATATATATTTTGAAATAATTTATTTTATTAAATGTTTGATCTGCAACTTCAATGAATGTTTTAAAATCTCCTGTTTGAATAGTTAAAAAGTAAAATACTATTCCACTTGGCACAAGGCAATAAAATATTATTGTAGGGTCATTACATTTTTTCGATGTCGAAACTCTCGAGATGGTGTACATACATCATTTTTGACATCTCAAAAATTGAGCTGTCGTCAAAACATTAAAAAATATCTCAATTTCATATAAAATTATTTAAATTTTTAACTAAAGAATGTTAATATGGGAAATGAAACGTCACAACAACTAAAAGGTTTAGAGATCGATAAAAAGGCTATTGAGGTTAGTGACTACTGGACCCTGTATTCAGCCGAAATCCCAAATGAGATCAACAACAAAAAACTATCCATATTCCAAGGCGAATTACAGCTGGAGAATAATTTATGGAGTCAAATAAATCCGCTGGAAAAAGCCACTAAAGTAAGTAAACTGTTATAATTTTTTTTCTAAGATAATTTAGATTGTTTATCTCTTTAATTTAAAGAATTTGATGATATATCGTCACCCCAGTATTATCAAGTATATTGCATCTTGGAATCGTGGCAGTGTGCGTAACCTAGCAACTGAACGTTGTCGCCCACTATCGCTTATGCTAAACCAACAGACGGATATCGAAATATGTTTAGGACTGAAAAATATACTAAACGCGTTAATATTTTTGGTGGAACAAGCCGGAATTCGTCATCTGAATGTATGCCGATCATCAATATATGTGACATGCGATGGTTCATGGAAATTGGGTGGATTCGAATTTCTTTGGAAAACGAACGAACTTACAGTTGATGTTCTGGAGAAATCAAAGTCTACACGTTATAATAAAGCGATGGATGCGAATGAAACGAAAACAAAAGGTTTGGGTTTGGAGCAATACGCGTTCGGGATTATGTGCGAAGAGATTCTGAATAAAACGAACGAGGACAGCATTCCATACTACATTGAATTCAAGAAATATTGTACCACACATTTGAAACATGCGACACCATCGATGCGCCCGAAATTGTCAGCCATTCTGTTACATTCGTATTTTAACCACGAATTTATTGCCATACACTCATTCCTCACGGAACTTCCGCTAAAGAATCAACCAGAAAAACAAGTATTTTTCACCAGTCTGATCGATCGGCTGCGGAAATTCGATGAAACACTTATCGCCTCACAATTAGGCAAAGTACTACTATCCAGAATAGTTTTACTCGACTCATGCGCCCAATTATGTGTCCTGCCATTTCTACTGAAACCGAAAATAGATGACCTATTCCCCAGCCTATTTTCCGTCTCGGTGTATTTAAAATATCTTGTCCCTAAAATAATGGAAGTGTTTTGTGTGCGGGACACGCAAATACGATTAATTCTGCTCGAATATTTTCCGAATTACGTGAGCTTAATAGCAAAAGATGATTTAAAAGAAAAACTTCTGCCTCAGGTAAAAGCTTTTTTTTGAGTTACAAAATTTAATCTTACCTCTAAATTGTATTCAACCCCATTTTACAGCTTCTTCTCGGCATAAAAGACACGAATGATGTTTTGGTAGCAACAACATTACGATGTCTGGCCGATTTAGTTGGAATACTAGGTTCATCTGTAGTCATCGGAGGTAATCGAACTCGATTATTTGCAGATGGGCGACCACAAGGACCTCCTGAAGTATCAAATCATTGGATTGAAGCACGCTCCATAACACCAGTGTTAACCTCGGTGGAACTGCTGTCCGCTAACAGTCCAGCTCCCGATAATGTAGATATAAGTGAATCTTATGCATCTGTAGATAATAATAGTCATGGAAATTTAATGCCCGAACGATTTTCGCCTGACGGCGGTGAAGATTTTAAAACGAGCGAGATTGATGATGAAACATGGACAGATTGGGAAGAAGAGCTTGTAGATGATCATTCAAAAAATAATCATAATTCGAGTGAACAGCCGAATATCGAAGATCATTTAGATACGACTAGTATGAGTAAATTAGTAAATGGGGTTTCTTTTATCCCGACCAATATTAAAAGTCAAATTCCAGACATTGAAGAATTAGATATAAAAAATCAAAAAGTTACTTCGAAACAAAAAGAAGAGGTTGACTTCTTTAAGGATATGGAACCGGTTATTCACAAAACTAGTATTCTATCGTTAGAAATTGATGCCCAATCGTCTGTATCGAGTTCGCCACAAACACCAGCCTCGGCAAAAATTCTAAAAAAAATCGCGACTGACGAAGAAATTACCGCAATACACTTTGATAAAACTCGGTTTGAAATTAATACGATTGATAATGAAACGGAAGAAGGATGGGGTGATGATTCAGAAAATACTGAATGGGATGCAGCCTAATAATGCATCCACTAATAGGGGACAATATGGGGGTAACAAAATTATTTTATTTATTTAAATGGAACAAAAATATGGTTGTAATAAAGTTGATTTAATTTATTATAATTGAAAACAAAAAAAACAAGTGTTGATCTCTTAATTCAGAAATCTTAAACGATAAGAACCATAATATATATAGAAGCATAATTTATTTGGATTGCAAATTATAAAAATATTTGTGCGAGAGTACATTTCATGACTTAGTGCTACGTAACTGAGATTAAATGAGATATTAATGGAATGCGATTAAAACATGAGTATGATCGGCTTAAGCTTCTCCAATTAAAGCGCACAGAACTTTGTGATAATCTCCGCTTGTCTCGTTCTGAAATATTTAAAAACAAAAGACATTAAAATTTGTTGCCAAGCTCATTTTTTAACCCATTAGTTCCCCAATAAGAACAATTAATGATTTTTCTAAAATTTTGAAAAGTTCAAGGAACTTACAGGCCGTAAAAAATGTATTTACAAAAACGAAACGTACCTGCTGTGGAATAAAAGCGGGAGTTGATAAACCATAAAAAAAACCAAAGCCCAGTTACCATAAATTCAAATGTAATCTAAAGCAATACTTACACGTAAAGCACTTAACAATGTGCGATTATAAATCCGTTCGTACTCTTGTTTAATCGTTTCCAAATCGATTTCTGATCGGGACACTATTACCCGAATCAAGGTGTGATCATCGGTCCCAACACCATCCATAGCTTTGTGCAGGCGATTCGCAAAAAATGCAGCCGGCGATTGAACACATTCCACAATAGCCATCATTGCCTCTAGCAAATCACCATCCATTTCATGTTCTAATGCCTGCTCAATTGTTTCACCCGATAAATTTTTGTACTCTTCGAATACCAAACGAAGTTGTGCGAAACTGTCACGAGACAAAATTTTGTTAAACACTTCCTCATCGGTTCCAAGTTTGCCTTCACCGGCGTCATATAATTTGGCTGCTTCTTCCTTGGCACGTTCAGCATCTACCTTACCGGCTGGATCTCGAACACCACAAATAACTAGAGTTAAAAGACGTCGAAAGTGCCCTGTTGTTTCACTGCACATGTGCTCAGCAAGCGGGCGGGTGTACACTTTAAAATTAGATCAATTAGATTAAATGAATTAGGTAGATAAATAAAATCGAAAACAAATTATTGTACTTACAATCCTCGTAAACCGCGGCCAAATGTTTAACCTCCTCATTACTTCGTGTACAAAGAATTTCGACTAAACCACTTTCATTTGTACCAATACCAGACATTGCTTTATTTAATTCTTTGCACAAGAATTCGTCTGGTGTTGACATTAAACCAACAATTACATCTTCAAATTTTCCACCCAACTCACTTTTTAGATCATCTATTAGATCTCGGCCGAATTCATTTTCAAACGCCTTTTTAATTTGCTGCCGTTGTGCATTTGTACGTTTTGCCAAGATATCGATTATCTGATCCTCATCCGTTCCAAAACCCTTCATGGCGGATCGAAGTGTGGCCGCATCTTCAGCTGGATTAAAACCAGCAAATGGTAGAACGGTTGGAATTGCCTTTAATGAAATTCAAAATGTTCATGGTTAAGGTCAGAGGGATGAATGGGGAGGATTAGATTCATATTTGAATTGAATCAGATTTGTTTGTTTCTTATTTAAAAGAAATACGAATCGAATACGTTCGAATCGAGTTCACAAATAGGCTCCCCAAGGTTGTGCAAATCCTTCATTAGTCTTATTAGAACACTTTCTTGGTTCTTTAAAAGAATGATCAAGTTCCTAATCTAGAGATGACATTTTAATACAGAAAATTAAAGAAGACGGTTGATAATCCTTGTCGCCTCATTCGACAAGAAAATAAATTCAGCCTCCTCCGTTGACAACCTTTTTGCATGACCAGCTAACTGCTTCCCTGTTAGATCCGTTGTAATTCGCATCCCCGTATCTCAATAGAAGTTTGTCATTATCCGATTTGCTTAGCAAAAGCTTTAAATTCGCCATAGAGACAAGCGTCTCTTGCGGAAGATATGGAACATTGGCTACCTAGTTATCAAGAATTTTGACCCCCTCCAGAGGTCAGTAATTTCAAAAGCATCAACTTTGAATTTTCTTAGTTTTTTCGACTTTCGATAATATCTAGGAGTTCGACAAACTGTACGTATTGGCGGTTTATTGCCAATTCTAGGAAATTTACAAGGTCACTCGATATTTATTAATGACGTAAACAAGACGGGTTTCGTTAGGGTGCGGTTATAACAAACGAAGTATCATTTTAAATTTTATACATGACGAAGACATGATATAATCGCGTACATTCAACGGAAAACATTTTGTTTTTCACATGAGTACAGTGAAGTCGTGACAAAATTTTTAAAAGACCTTCACTTATGTTTATTTTATTCCGTTAATTTAATTTAGTTGGTCTAACAATTTAATTAACATAAAAGTAAAATTCCAATTACGGCCCGTAAATAGATTAGTGATATGTTTTTTAATTAGAATGAACAATTAAATGTTTTGCTTTCTAGCTACTCACAGTAGAAAAAAAAAAAAAAAAAATCAATAAAGAATATGAATCATCATTTGTTATTATTATGCTACATTCTTACAACATTACGTAACAAAAGGATGTTCCAATTTAATTCAACATAAAGGTCAATTAACGAGATCATAATACCAGAACATAAATCAAAACAACGTTGCATTGTTGGCGAATTGCCAAAGTTGCGTTTTGTTGTTTATAAACAAATGAGAATTGATTTTAATTTTTGTTTAAAGGTGTGTTCACGTGCTAAATTTAATTAAGTATTTTTTTACTTACAGTATAATCCATTGTTTTCAAAATATATTATTATTTTTATTAAACTACAATAAATTATGTCGACTTATTTTGGAAAATCACAGTAATAAACTGGTATTTAGTGTGAAAGGAGAATATGTAATTAATACAAAATAAAATAAACAATAATTGTTTCTTTTTTATCAACGCTAGCGCCAAATTATTTAAATACCGGTTTAGTTTGCTTATTTTCGGATTGATTTTGATACGTTGGGGAAGACATTTCATCGCAACACGAAAAAGTTATACTCGGAAGTTCAACTTAAATTTTGTTTTATTAAGCAATATTTATATTAAATAATTAAAAGTAAAATTTTGCAATATTCATTTAAATTTGATACCTATTCAACAATTTTATTTTCGATTAATTGGTTTTCATCTACACTGAGCTTAATTGGAATGATTTTTATGAACACTAGCGCCAATTTGTAATAATTGAAACTACATTGCAATTTGTTTGATTTTCTTATTAATTTATTATTAGCGAAATTTTTGAATAAAAATATTAATTTATTGAAACGTGATCTTTTCGTATGTTTTCTCTGTAATAGGTAGATGCTTTTCGATATCATTTGGCTCAATATAGTAAGGCGGGGGTACCTGTAAATGAGAATTGAATTACTTTGACGATTTAGAAATTGTTAGATGCAATCGCCTACTCACATGCTTAAGTTCATCCATTTTTGCACCTCTTGATGTATACTCCTTTAGTATATAATCCAAACCGACCTCGTAATAATATCGAGTATCCTTCATCTTAATTAGAACGTTATCGATACGCAAGAAAAATCTTAGCAGAATAAAGAAGCCGGAGGGCATTACGCGAATTTTAACCGATACCTTTGAAATTCCGTTATCATGCAGTTCATCTTCGAAAAGGCAGAGATCATGATAGAATATTATTCGTTCGCGTTGCATTAATTTTGATATATCGATTTTTAGGTCAGTTGGTTCAATTTTTAACTTATCATTTAGTGTTCCTTGATAGTCCGTGGTGAATGTCCAGTCGAATGGTTTTATTTTTTCGCCCATATTCTCCTCGGGTCTTGATTCTCGCCACTCTTCGGCACAAGCTACCTTTATTTCAGATTTTCCGCTCGATACACGCTTTAATGCATCCATCGGAGTAAACTCGAGCTTTCCACCATTTTTATGCAGCACCTCTAGTGAATTTTTATGGAATACCATATCGGGTAGTGATGGTAAATCCAGTGAATACCGATATACACACAAATCACAACAACCGGCATCATCTTTCATACACTTATCATTATTGGTACAAATACTTTTGAGTATATGAGATTTAACATAGCTTATTTTCCAATCATTAAATTCAACGCTTTCTGAATTTACGGGTAATCGTGGTGTTAAGTGGTCATCATTAATCATTTTTGTAGGGCTGCAAGAAGTCAAGAATAGAATCCCATTTCGTAATCACACCATTTTATAAAACTTAATTGATTTGGATAATTACAAACCTCTACACTTTTATATTACAAGTTTTATAAATAAAAACTATGCGTTTTATTAGCAAATTCTGATAAATTAAGTTTCAAAATTATTAATTTGTTTTTAGTTGAGAGATGTCAAAATTCGCTGTTTCGAGCTTTTTGACGGAACATTTAAATTTGGAATGAAGTTAGCTGCAATTGAAAAAGGTTGACCAGATTTCAGGTTTTATTCATTTTATTGATCCATATACATACAAGTATTGAATAAATAAATAAATAATTTTAAAGACTCCAACTAAATTAATAATAATTTTTTTAAATTACGACGGTTTTTCAGTTTTCTTTGGTAACAGGACTGCTTTTATATTGGGAAGCACACCACTCTCTGCGAGTGTAACTCCGGACAACAACTCACTCAATTCACTATCGTTTCGGATAGCTAATTGAAGATGCCTTGGTGCTATACGGGATCTTTTGTTTTCTCGAGCTGCATTTCCGGCCAATTCTAGAATTTCGACGGCAAGGTATTCTATCACGGCAGCTAAATAAGCTGGAGCATCAGCACCTATCCGGTCGGAATAATTCCCTTTGCGTAATAGACGATGTATTCTACCAACTGGAAATTGTAGACCGAGAAGATTTGAACGAGAAATTGATTCACCTGTGGTTTTAAAATTTTTTCGGGAACCGGGCATTATCGAAGTATTTTTTGGGCTATGTAAAAAATTGAGCAGAGATTTTAAATGACATATAAAATAAATTATTTGAGTTTGGAGAAAACACAGCGAAGTGAGCGAGCTTTTATAATTTCTGCGCATGTCATGAAATATTTTGTGTAATGTTATAAAAAATAGGCGTGGCTTAACATTACGAATGATTTGTGAATAAATAGCGATGCAAACCATACACAACTTCTATATTCTATTGTGTTTTTTAATACGAAGTTGAGTATATTTATGAACTGACACTGAGTTAAAAAATTAACGATGCCACCAAAAACCAGCGGGAAAGCAGCAAAAAAGGCCGGAAAAGCCCAAAAAAGCATTAAAAAGGGGGATAAAAAAGTTCGCCGCAAACGTAAAGAAAGTTATGCAATTTACATCTATAAAGTATTGAAGCAAGTTCACCCGGACACTGGAATTTCATCGAAAGCCATGAGTATTATGAATTCATTCGTAAACGATATATTTGAACGAATTGCTTCGGAATCTTCGCGCTTGGCTCATTACAACAAACGTTCGACCATTACATCAAGGGAAATCCAAACCGCTGTACGATTACTACTTCCAGGAGAATTGGCTAAGCACGCTGTCAGTGAAGGCACAAAAGCTGTAACTAAGTACACCAGTTCAAAATAAGATTTTTGTGATCATAATTATGTAAATTAAATACTAATATAATATAAAACTGTGAATGAAACATGTTTATTATTTTAATTAGATCTTATATTGTCCGTTGAGATCGGTTCTTTTTAGGACCACTAAATTTTTCTAATTAAAAAAATTAATTTATTGAAAATTTGATAATCTTCTTTCGCGCATGCAAATTCCAAAATCAATTTTCATTATTTTCTGCCATTTTATTTTATTGCGTGACGAAACGAAATAAAAACATTATTGATTAACGAAAAGACAAACGACATTGAAACTAATGCCATCTAGCAAAAAATGGACTAAACCAATTAAAATCACAAAATTTGAATTATTTTGATTAAATTAAATAATTTAAAATTATAAAAAAACTATTTCGAAATATAAATAGAATCCTACAAAATAATCGTTTTTTTGGTTTTTTCCACCAATACACACAAGTACACTGTTTGTTCAACTTAACATCCAACTTGAAATCTCATTGTTCCAATATGTCTTCGAAATTTGTTCCTAATATATTTTTATTCCTTTAGAAAATTTAAAATTGGTTTATTTATTTTTATTAAATAATAATTTAGTAATAAAATCGAATTAATTATTTATCAACTTGTATATTGTGTATAGAACATAAAGCGAAATTATTTGTAATTATCATGTAAAATACGATTAGGTAAAAAAAAAATCAAAAATTGTAACTTTTTTTGATAAAAATATTAAAATTTGGGGTTAAATGACTAATTAATTTACATTAATTTTACATAAAAATAAAGAATATAGTTTATACTACTATCGAGCATTTACAGAAATTTGAAATTTTTAATTTTATTTAATAAATTTTTGATTATTAAGTTGCAAAAATATACAAATGCCAAAAAAATTATTCGACCAGTTAGTAGTGTTTACTTCGTGCATGAAATAAGTTGATGTAAACGCAGTAACCACAAGCAAGTTTAGTGCAAAAATAAGTGAAGTTTTTTATAACGAAATGGCTGAAACAGAAGCAGTAACCGTAAATGATGAGGCAGCTGGAGGAGACGCCCCAATTGTTGCTGCACCAGTAAAAGGCAAAAAAGTTAAAGCGGCTGATAAAGGAGTAGCTACTAAAAAACCAAAGACAAAACCGAATCATCCACCAACATCGGAAATGGTGCAGAATGCCATAAAATCGCTCAAGGAACGTGGTGGATCATCTTTGCAGGCGATAAAAAAATATATTTCAGCTACATACAAAATAGATGCAGATAAATTATCGCCATTTATCAAGAAGTATATTAAATCAGCGGTCATTGGTGGTCAACTAGTACAGACAAAAGGCAAAGGAGCATCCGGATCGTTTAGACTACCAACAGCCGCAAAACCTAAACAACCAAAGAAGTCAACAGCAGCAGCAACCAGTAAACCTAAAGCTGTTAAAAAATCAACAGCTAAATCGGCAGCAGAAGATAAAAAACCCAAAGCTGTGGTTAAGAAGGAATCGACCATACGTAAGCCCGTACCACCAAAAAAACCAGCCGAAGAAAAAAGGAAAGTAGCTGCTGCACCTGCTAAAGTGGCTAAAAAGGCAGATGTTAAAACAACAAAGCAGAAACCAACTAAACCTGTAAAATCAGATGCAGTAAAGAAATTAAAAACACCAAAACCAAAGAAAAGCAGTGGGGGAGCCGCCAAGAAGGCAAAGAAATAAATTATACATATTTCGTTTAATTTTATTTTTATCTTATTATATAAACAGACATTGTCATTTATTATTTATTCCATTTTTAAGAAATAAATTATGAAATCATTAATTTTCTATTTTAATTACGAAATATTTTAAGGTTAGCATTTTATTTTATTTTAGTTTTTTCTGTAATGGCGGCGAATAGTAAAATTAATTGGCAAATTCCAGCAAACTTCATTCTTGTTTACCAATCGCCGTGTGTTGTGATTTTATAGTTGTCAAAATTTTTGCACCCAAAAAGTTGATAAAACAAAAAATGAATCCGGATAAAGATCTTGTAGTATCATCAAAAACCAAATTAATGAATTCTTTGGGCTCGGAGATTACACAAAAATATTTGTTCAACATGAAATTATGGTTTCGCCAAAAACTATCGAAAGAAGACTTTGACATGGAATGTCGGAAGCTGCTGAATCATGAACAAATACATCTCCATAACAAATTTCTAATTGCTTTACTAAATAAACTTGATGCTATTGGGCCGCCGAGTACGACACCCCATCAAAATGTGTACAGTGAAATTAACAGTTGTAATTCGACGAACAATTCTGGTGGTGGCGGTGGTCAAACTAATTCTCATATTAGTATCAATTCGAGTTCGAAGAAGCGGCGTAAATCATCCCGTTCCGATTGGCCAAAATATGAGAATGATGAGGATCGTGTGGAGAGAACATATAATCCTAATGTTAATCACACTACATTGCGATATGCTGCTCAGGAAATGTTTTTACCCGATGCTGGATTAATAATGGGCAGATTGCTAGTTGGAGCTTGGGAAAATGGTCTCAGCACGGTTGATGATACGGCAGTCGAAATTATAGTGCTAGCTGTACAAACATTACTAAAAAATATACTAACTGCTATTATAAATCGTAAAAAGGGCGCACGATCAACGGATAGTGGACAATTCATTTATGACTTTGGGTACGAAACCAAGAATCCTTATCTCCGGAATACGGTGAGCAAACAAAAGGTGGATGATGAACCAATCGATATAAGCAAAGTGATCACCTCGGCCAATACAACACCCCGAGTATTCGATGAAAGTATATTTACTACAAATTGCGAAAAAACCAAATCGCCCAGTAAACGTCATATAACCCTACTAGATTTGTACAAAACACTTCAGGACAAAAATGTTTTGGCATCGCATTCCGTGTACACGCTCAATATAGAGCGAATTTCAAATATGCTTTAAATAATTATTAATAAAAAATGTATTTAATGATATTTGTACTTATCGTATAAAAATTAATTTATAATTTGGAGAATACTGGCACTTCTTTTCCTTTTGAAGTTGCTTGAGCCATGCAGGCGCTTATAAAGTCTTCGGACTGAAGATACAGTAGGTTTAAGTTTTTCTGGAATATATTTCAAAATTTGTATTGAATGAAATGTTTTTGTTCAAATTTTATCAGCTACTTACAATATGATTCAATCCTTCTTGATTTGAGTGCTCCATTGAGTAAACGATACTTTCTTTAGTCGCCTGTACGGCTACTGGACTCTTTTGTGCTATTAACTCAGCCAATTCGAATGCAGATTTCAGCATATCCTCTTTTGTATTAAACACCTTGCTAACAAGTCCAAAACGTAGAGCTTCGTCTGCTTCAAATTTACGCCCAGTGAAACACAATTCACGAACCCAACTTTGATTGCCAACCGCTTTTGGGAATCGCTGTAACGAGCCTACATCAGCTGCCATACCAATATCGACCTCTTTCACTTGAAACCAAGCATCCTTTGAACAATAGCGAATATCAGCGGCCGTAATCAAATCAACTCCTGCTCCGATGCAAGCGCTATGTACAGCAGCAATAACAGGTTTTCTACAAGTTTCTAGCGAGGAAATTGAATTTTGAAAAGTAATCATTTTTCTCGCAAGGATGCGACCTTTTCGTGCCACATCATCAATATCGGCCAACTCTTGTCCAAGCAACATCATATCATTTAAATCAATCCCAGCCGTAAATAATTTTCCGGCCGCGGATAACACTATAACCCGACAATCTGAATTCTCATTCAGCTCATTAAAGCATTGACCTAATTCAATCCAAGTTTCACTACTCATTGCATTCAATTTGGGCCGATTCATTTCCACATGAACTACATGCTCTTTAGGAACAGTTATATTAAAATTTTTCATTTTAATTGATTCTATGGATGAATATCCTCGGGCTATGTAGGTAGTTTATAACAGAGCGTTAGAATCAAGTTCAGCAGTAAATTCACTAGCTATTTACATGGTGCGACTTACCTAAATTAATTGCACAAGACATTAATTGACGATTTTGAAGCAATTGCCGTAACATATTTATGTTTTAATTCTAAATCACTTTTATTTAGAATAATATCTACGATACTGATATCAAAGTACAAAGTGTAAACGATGAGCAAACTGATCGGATTTGATAACAGAGAAATTTATTTCGGTATTGAGTTTGACGTTTGGCAAGGTGACCACATTTCATTTTAAGTACCGTTATCAAATACTATAAAATGGTAATCCATTAATTATTAAATGGTTCGCCATGGCTAATATCACAACATATCAATTAATGACCGTTATCAAATTTATCCGTAGTTCAAATTCAACCTGTGAAAGTAATCATTTAACGGCAATAACTTACAAAAATGTAAAATCATACGATTAAATTGCAGTAAACTATTTTTTACTTTTAACTTGTAATAATAGTCTACCTAGATACAGGTAATTTTCAATTCGATCTTGTAGCTTGTTTGTTGTTAGGACCAGTTTGAGAGCCTATATGAATTTTTCTTTTTTTATTGATAAATATTTGGTGGTCCTGATAAGGACCTTTTAAATTAAATGGTTAAAATACCGAAAGTTTTGTAATAAAATTTTAAAATATAAAAAAAAAAAAATTATCACATAAATAAAATAAAATATACATTTAAATACAATTTACTTTGCTGGTTTCTTTGCTTTAGGAGCAGTTTGTTTTGTTCCTGATTTATGCGATTTAACATTTTTGACTTTCGACCCTGCCGATTTTTCGTTTGATGAATTAGCTTCTTTCATGGCTGCAGCTTTTGCTTCCTTTTTAGTTATTACTTTAATTACTACGTTAGTTAAACTTGGTACTTTTTTACTCGGGACTCTTTTTTCGGGTGATCTTACAGAAATAATTTTACTAAAACCTGTTACAGGATTAAATCTTCTTAGGGCTGATGTACCATTTTCAAAGCTTTCTTTAAAACTTAATTCAATATCTCTGCCCCTTCTTGGATTAAAAACAATAGATCTAGCCCATAATAATGAACCATCCCTCTCGTCTGTTGCTGTAACTATAAGAAATACCGTTTCCGTTTTTGTTGGTTTAGGTTGGTCTGTTAATTTGCCAGCACAGGTTTCATTGATATTTGTCTCAGACATTTCTCACTTGGTAAAAAGTATAAAAGACTATTACTGTATAATTGTAACAAAATTATTTTGAACTATGAATATGAATTCACAAATAAATTGTCTACAGAACACAATTTATTTCATGCAGGAAGTAATGACCGTTTAATTTTTTCAAAAGCCCATTAAACAAAAAGGCACAAAATAAAATACATGAACTAAAAGTGTACATAATTAAATTTTGGCGAATAGGGCGATTTTTTAATTATTTCCACCGATTAACACCAACTTTAGAAACGTTAAATTCTTATGAAAAACTAGAGTACTTTTCATACCAAGACGCCTCGCCTCATAATTTTTATTTACCACAAATGTGAAGCTGAGACCCTTTCATACCGATGGCGTCTGCTTTGAATATTCGGTTACTATCAAATATGTTATTTTGGCCCATTTTACACGTGAATTATAGCAAGAACTAAGATATTCTAAATTTGTAACGTACATATGAGCTAGATTTTTTGGTAGGTATGAAATATTTGTGCAAAACATGTGATTTCTAGGTTATGTTGAGAAAGCACTTCGCTTTGTACTACTTTAAAATGTCGCAGTCGAGTGTGAAACGCATTGCCTTGGCTTTGAAGATAACTTCATTGTAATATATATATTTTTTTTTTTTTAAATTATCACTTAAAAATAAATTATTTTTCAACAAATTGAATTTATTACTATAAAATTAAACGGTATCAATCGAATAAAACTAATTTACATAATTAAAAAACGAAATAAAAAATTTTTATTTACGAAGCTCAAAGCCGAAACGCCTGTTATGAAAAGTTGAAAAGTAACGTTATCAATCAAGGTGGGCGAGAGTTCGTCGAAGAGGATAGACGTATTTTTTTCTATCCTTTTCAAAAATTTAATTTAATTTTATTTTATTTTCTCTTTATTTTTGTTTCTTATGTAGTGATATGTATATACTTTATATACATATGTATATACATTTTAATTTTAAATTTAATTCTATTAAATTCAAGTTTAGTGTAATAATAATCAAAGTGTAGTGAAAATAATTAAAGTGTAATTTTGGAAAATGCAATCCACCGGGATGCATTTGACAGGCAATGTTTTTATTTTTGTAATAATTAAAAGTACATAATTTGGTATTTTGTGGGATTGTACATAAAATCAAATTTCAATTTTTAATTACTAAAGTCGAATAATTGAATAATATTGAAATAGATTTTAACCTAAATAGAAATACGTCGTAGTAAATTTTATATTAGATTTTATTTTTACGCACACTTGTTCGTATTCTTATGTTTGATTGTGGGTACAATCAAAATCTTCTATAATAATTATAGAAGATTTTGGTACAATCGACACTAATACATACTTAAAATATGGTATATAACAGGGCCAACAATATGTTTATGTAGCTGTCTCGTTCTCTCTTTCCACGGATTCTGTGAAGGAAGTGTAATACGTTTTGTTGGTTTTTGTATTATAATGTACAAACAACAACAAAAAAGACAATCTTTTTCGTGGGTTTTGATACAGTTGTCACAAATATTTTCCTATATCTTGATACATAGATCAGGTATGTCTGTTTGTGCTATAAGGTCTCCTGCTACGCACAGTAAAGATGGTAGAAAATATTTACCGTCAATGTGTTGATGGTTTTAGTATATAAGATTTTGTTACTTGTATGTTGTTGTTGTTAATCTCTTTGTGTTTCTATGTATTTATGAAACAAATATGGTATTATTGAAAACATGAAATATATGAGTACAATGAGATTTTGTATATTCGACTCAAATAGGATTCTTATACTTTGTATAATCGAATGGGTTTGATTTTAAATTGATTTTAATTTAATTAATATTATAAATTATAAATTGACTAAATATATAAATAAAATGCAAATTTGAAAATGTTGGTTTAAGTTGAGTTAAGATTTGATTTTTAACACAAAATGATGTGTTCAATTATGTGAACAAAGTGGAATTATGTTAAAATATTTTGGAAGTCTAAATGATTTTGAGTTTAATTGTTGACTTAATGGATTTATTGAAATTTAGATTTCGGGTTTCACACACAATAGTCATAATTACGTATATGGCACATCGATAAATTTTTAAGAAAGGAATGTTTCATTTTTTTTTTACATTGATTTATTATTTTATTTACTTTGCATGCTTGATTTGGCAGGGAAAGAGGTCCGTGAACTGAGTTAAAATTTTGGATATACATATTTATATTTATTTATTAATAAAGAGATCAAATTTTTGAATTATTAATTAGGTGCAGGATTTTGATGGCAGAGATCTCTTCAATAGGTGAATGATGCTAATTGGATTTTTATTTAGGTAGTCTACTGTTTTATAAGTTTTATTTTTGAGTTGCGAAAATGACTAATGTGAAGGAAATCATTCGAATATGTACACTATCAGACATAAATATTTGAACGACGTCCGGGATTGATCACTGGAGCTGATTTTGGAGTAGCTGAGTATGCTATTCGTGCAAATTTTCGCTCAGTTGGCTAAGTTAAAAATCGTGGGCGTCCACTACGAGGCTTGTTTTTTGTTGATCCTGTTTCAATAAATTTCTTTTTTATGAAACTGATGCTACCGTTTGATACTCCATATTGTAGGGATTTATTTTGAAACGTTTCTTGTCGTTGCAATGCTTTTATTATCAATTTTTAACGCTTTCATCTATTTCTTTTGAGAGGCTCATTTTCAATCCCTAAATTAAATTTTTGAATACATAGTTAAAAATGTTGTTCTAAAATAACAAAAAATATCTTCCGCTGAAACCAATCACTTTATTAGTATTGAATTGTAATTTAAATTAATGTTGCTGCTTCCGTGCTTCTTTCAAATATTTATATAGATTGAAATATTATACTAATTAAATGAATAGCATCGTGTACGTTATCTAGGATAAAGAAAATTCCATTTTTATATGATATTGTAAACTACATTGCATTGCAAAAATATTTGAGGTATTGATAAAAATGTTTCAACACTTTTTGTCTGTTTAATTTAATTATATCAAAGTGTCATGAACTAGCGTAGAAATTGTATTGTCTTGTGATATCTATTTTATTTTATTTATCACTAACTAATTTATATTAGTTAATTTCTATTAATTAAGTAGTAAAGCCATTTAGTTTCCAGAGATACCTGGGAAACTCTATTTGAGTTTTATTAGTAAATATTATATATAGAAAAATAAATTATTGATATTCTAGACTTTTTTTGCGTTGTATCATGGATCAATGTTTAAATTATATTATATACTTTTATAAATAAATAATTATTTTCAACATTATTAATTTCCTTTTTTTCTAGATCTGTAGGAAATTGCCGATTAGTTTAAATTTAATAATATGGTTAAATATATATTTTCAACTTTTTATTTTTAAATCTAGTTGCATTAGGTAAACAATTAATTAACTATTCTACAGGAGAACGAATTTTTAGTTTAGAAGTGGGAGAGTTTACATATGTAATTTCATAAAATGTTAATTTTTGTTATACTCGTATGTAATATATTGTGTTTTGCTCATTAATATATATTAATTAATTTAGTTTAAAGAATATTTAAAGGTTTCTCTTCCTTAATTTGCTAATAAAAAATTCAATTTTCAGAATACAACATAGTTCCAGAATCAATCATTATTGTGGGGATTAAAATTGATCCTGAATTTCAGAATTAAATTTTAGTTTGGTATTATGGTGATTTATTAATTAAAATTAGTTTTCAGAGTTGCCTGGGAATTTGTATTTTAATTTTTTTTGTTGAACGACTTATAGTACATAAGTGAATTATTGATGGTTTTAGGCTGTTGTGGTGCTGTAACATTATCATTTTTAAATTATTTATTATAAATTTTATAAAATAATTGAATTTTTAATTATTTATTCTCTTTTTGGCCGTACACTCTAAACGTTATCAATCAAATGAAACTAATTTACTTAATTCAAAAATGAAATAAATTTTTTTTATTTTTGAAGCTCAAAACCGAGGTACCTGGTATGAGAAGTACTTAAGTGTATTTAATAAAATAATTTTTCAAAAAAAAATGTTTTTTATCAAAAAATATTTTATGTTTCCTGAGGTTATTCATTTGTTAGGTTAGTTGTTGTTTTCGTATTTTTTGGAGTACAATTAAATTAAAGAGTGGTTTTCCTGCTGGTTTTCAATTTGAATTTAAAAATTATAATTAATTATAATTATAATAATTAACCTTCGAACCTAGCAAGAATTATAAAGAGATAAGAAATAATTAGTAAAATCATTAAAACAATAAAATGTGTTCTTTCCTTTCACGGAACCAGCCAAAAAATGCTAGAACACATAGCCACAATAATGTCATTTTCCATTGACCAAAACCTAAACTCTTTCTTCTTTTATGAAATTGCAGTTTGCTCTATAATATAAATTTAATGCAAGCTGATTAACTCTCTAGTTACAATATTCATTTAAAAAAGAAACAATTTCATTTGCATTGAATTTGTATTATGAAATAAACGGCAATTTCATAAAAGAAAAGGGAGAGGAAATATTATTTATTTGGAAATTGTCTCATTTTTTGTGAAACCGGGCATAACTCATACTACGCGTGGTTTCACAAGAATTCTCTTAGTCGAAAAATTTGTTTTTCAAAAAATTTGTTAAAAAACTAAAATTATGCTGCTGACAAAATGACACTTGACACAAATACGACGAAAGAAAATTTAGCAATCCGGTAATTAAAAATTGTTTTTGTAACCCAAAATTAGAATTATTTACAATTATTAAGTAAAAATTGTGTTTACAGTTCAAAATTGGAATTGTTTACAAGAATTTCGAACGTTAAATTATCAGCTAGCTCAGTTAAAAAAATTTCTGCTAGATGGATTCCGTGATGCTCCAATCGTCACTAGTATTTTTTTGTCTGTTGGCGATTGGAAAACTGCAAAATGCGATACCTATCGGAAATAATATAAACCCTACGCTCTGCATGAAATGACAATATTCTCTCCATATAAAACATATGGAGAGTGAAAACTATCGGAATTAAATTAAACCCTACGCTCAGCATGGAAAATCATGTCAGTCCAATCGTCAATTGACGATTGGAAATATAGAGAAAGCACTACCTACCGTAATAAAATAAAACCGTATCGACCATATAATATTAGCATCAGCGATCGCAGAATGACTAAAATATGGGGTGACATGTTCTTCCATCACTATTTTCGATGTTCGATCGAACATTGTATCTCTTTTCTTCATTTTCTCAATTACGCTTTATCTATTGCGATCTCCATCTATTAGTATAATTTTCAATACTATCTAATTCCATCGTAATCGATAAAGTATCGAAAACAAAATTTTTGGTGATGAAGTGGTGAAGATATAGCACGAAGAATCGAACAAGTCGAAAGCATAATAAACAAAACGTAATTAAATAAGCGAAATAGCGTACAATTTTATTCTTGCAAAAAGAGATACAAAACCTATCGAATATCGAAAATAGTGATGGTAGAACATGTCACCCATGGTATTGACGATTGTAAAAGTAGGGAAAGCGCCTCTCGAGGAAAAAAGTTAAAATGAGGCAACTGACAAAATGACATTTCTCACAAATGTGACGAAAGAAAATTTTGCAATCCGGTAATTAAAAATTGTTTTTATAAAACAAAATTGAAGTTATTTACAACTATTAGCAATCTTGTAAGTAAAAATTGTGTTTACAGTTCAAAATTGGATTTCTGTACAACAATTTCGAACGTCAAATTATCAGCTTGCTCAGTTTAAAAAATTTCCACTAGGTGGAATCTGTGATGCTCCAATCCTCAATAGCGGAAATTTTTTGCAGCCGAGTTTCCTTAAATATTTTGTTTAAATTCACAGCTGACATGGACCGATTACAAAAAAAAAAAAAATTGACTTTTGTCTAATCCGCAAATTAACTGTATTAAATTAATGATCTAATTTATTAATTATACAAATACTTGATAATTTTACAATTTCCTGCTAAATTTTTACAAAAATTTGTCTTACTTTTATATTAAATTGGAATGTTATCTGTGAAAAAATAATGAATTTGGAATTATTTTGATGGAAATACTTAAAATAGCTCCTCATCAATGTAAATGGATTACTAAATATTCCACATGTTTAGGTTTGCTTAATAAACTATCGTGTTTTATTAATGCGTGAAATACAAAACAGTGTATAATTGTATTTGTAGCGAGTGATGTTCTTTTCCTGCTTGCAAATAGTTAAAATAAACACAGTGATTTTATATATTTTTCTATTAATTGTACGGGAAATTTCTTAAAATTTTTATTTGTTGTGTGTTTCGTTTTTTTTCAAAGTATATTTATCTGAAATGGCTGTTGAATCGAAAACCACTTCTGTTATGTTTTAGTAACGTCTGCGGTGTTAATAGAGAAATTAATTAAAGTAGCTGCGAGTGAAACACAATTCACGAACCTTTGATTGCCAACTCCTTTTGGGGATCCGCTGTAACGAGCCTATATCAGCTGCCATACCAATATTGACTTCTTTCACTTGAAACCAAATATCCTCAGCAGAGATCACAGGTTTTTTACAAGTTTCTAGCGAAGATTAAATTTTGGAAGGTAACCATTTTTATCGTAAGGACGCGACTTTTTCGTACATACTCTTTAGGAACAATTATTTTAAAATTTTTCATTTTAATTGTTTCTACGGATAAATATCCTTGGGCTAGGTAGGTAGTTTATAAGAGAGTGCTAGATCCGAGTTCAGGAGGTAATTCATTAGCTATGTACATGGTGCGATTTACCTAAGTTAATTGTAAAAGACATTAATTGATGATTTTGAAGCAATTGCCGTAACATATTTATGCTTTAATTCTAAATCACTTTTATTTAGAATAATATTTACGATGTAAGAGAAAGAGACAAAGAAATGCAACAGCGTAAGCACAACTCGTGTGGAATGGGTGAATAGCAAACTGATATCGGGTTTGATAACAGAGAAATTTATTTCGGTATTGAGTTTGACGTTTGGCAAGGTGAACACATTTCATTTTAAGTACCGTTATCAAATACTACAATAATGGTAATCCATTAATTATTAAATGGTTCGCCGTGGCTAATATCACAATATATCGATTAATGACCGTTATCAAATTTATCCGTACTTCAAATTCAACCTGTAAAGTAATCATTTAACGGCAATAACTTACAAAAATGTAAAATCATACGATTAAATTACAGTAAACTATTTATACTTTTAACTTGTAATAATAGTCTAGATACAGGCAATTGTCAAGTTAAAATACGATCTTGTAGTTGGTTTGTTTTTAGGACTAGTTTCAGAGCTTATATGAATTATTCTTTTTTTATTAATAAATAGTTGGTGGTCCTAATAAGGACCTTTTGTATTAAATCGTTAAGATGTCAAAAGTTTTGAAATAAAATTTTAAAATAATGTAAAAAGGAATTAACACATAAATAAAATAAAATATACATTTAAACACAATTTACTTTGCTAGTTTCTTTGTTTTAGCAGCGGTTTGTTTTGTTCCTGGTTTAGGTGATTTAACATTTTTTGCTTTTGATACTGCCGGCTTTAGACTAGCATCTGATTTTGCACCCACTTTGGTTGTAGGTTTTTGAACAGAACCAGCCATTACTTTTCTAGTTACTACTTTAATAGTAGTTGTCACACTACTGTTTCCTTTTTTTGATGTTATGACATTGTTGTTGGGTACTCTTGGTGATTTAGTAGCGGTCTTAGATTTGGCAGCAACTTTAGACGTATTTGTTTTACTAGCGCGTGCTGTATCTTTTCTTGGCGCTTTAGGCCAATCGCAAGGACAAGTATCGCAGATATCGGACATATTTCACTTTGTATAAAAATCACTTTTGTATTTCAAATAAAATTAGGACTTTAGAAAGTTTGATTTGTAATACAACTTATAGTGAAGAAATCGACTTTAAAAGGAATTTATTTCATGCAGGAAGTAACATTTCGTAAATTTGTATTGTATGCTAACCCAATAAACAATAGAGCTTGCATTTAGTACAAGTGCTTACCGCAAATACAATTTTCTTCATACATAATATATTTAATATTACACTCATCAAACAATTAATTGTATCATAATTAAAAATTTCATATCCATAATACATTTCATTTTCATATTTAATTCAATTTAATCATATAAATTGAAAATATCGCACATTAGCTGTGTTTTTTTATTCGCTCCAGATAAAAGAGCCGTCAATTTTCTATTGACGATTGTAAAAGTAGAGTAAGCGCCTCTCGAGGAAAAAAGTTAAAATGAGGCAACCGACAAAATGACATTTCTCATAAATGCGACGAAAGAAATTTTTGCAATCCTGTAATTAAAAATTGTTATTAAAACCAAAAATTGGAATTATTTACAATTATTATCAATCTGGTAGGTAAAAATTGTGTTTATAGTTCAAAATTGGAATTGTTTACAACAATTTCGAACGTCAAATTAGCAGCTACCTCAGTTTAAAAATTTTCCACTAGGTGGAATCTGTGATGCTCCAATCGTCAATACAAATAGTAAATTCAATTTATTGAACATCAAACTGCCATTTTTAATTTAATTGTTTAGAGAAATCTTGATATAAAAAATATTGCAACATCAACTGTAAAATCTTTCAGTTTGCAGTTGACATTTGTATTATAATTAACGGGAAAACACATAATAAGTTAGAAAATATTGCAAACAGAACTTTGAGAAAATTCAATCAAAAATTGTATACATAATCTAAATTTAACAGTAAATCCATCCAAATCACATTATTTAAAAATGTTTACTACCAGAAACAATAAATATAAAATGAATATAAATATGAATCATATAATAATTTTAGAAAAACAAGATACTAAGATTCTAGGAATTTCTCATTCGAATAGGCTTTCTCTTAATAATCACTACCGAAATTTGAAAACAGGCATACAAAAAACTTTAAACATACTGAAAATTTTAACTCATCCCAAAGCAGGTACTCCTCATCCAGTAACAATGTTAAACATATAAAAATCATTAATAAATTCAAAATTAGAATTCGCATACATTATTACGGAATTTAACGACAAAAATGTCCATAGTATATGTCAAACTATTAAAAACGCTGGTATAAGGACGTGGCTTGGATTGACTAGAACTACTCCGAGATACCATCATTCTTTTATTTCATACCCCTCGAGCTTTGTCTTCATTATTTCTAGCCCATTTCTCACCTGCTATTTTTATTGGGGGGAATCTGCATTATTGGTCTTTTGATTCTTTTGGTTGCTTTCCAAAGAGAATAATCAGTACTGTTATCATTAGTTAATTTTCTTAAATAGTTGCTGATTGATTTATCTTTCAATTCTTTGATCTTTCTTCTTAATTATTGAGTTAGATTGTTCAAAACAATTTTGAAGAGAGTTTTATCTTGGGGGGCCCTTGTTTGTTGCCATACTCTTCTCACTCTTCTTTTTTCTGCGAGGAGTTCCCTAATTTCTATAGGGTAGTTGTTTCCCTTGATTTTCGTTTCAATTTCAGGAGTAATTTTAGGAGAATTTGTGAACTTTTTTGTCTAATTGTTCTTCAGTCTTTAATGGAACCATTAAGTTAATTTTTTCTTCTAGCGATAGTCTAAAGCATGCCCAATTAGTGTGATTATTTACTAGGAATGGGTTTCTTTCTATCTGAATGATTTTTTCACTTAACGTTTGAAGTATTGGTGAATGATCAGAGTTTAAGTCATGGCTTTCATCTACTTGTACATAATTTACAGATATGTTCTTTATTATGAAGAAATCAATCAGATCTGGTACTTTGTTTGGATCAGTTGGCTAGTAAGTTGGTTTTCCAGTTGAGAGGGCTTCACAACTGCATTTTCTGATAGCTTTTAGGAGTTCTTTACCCTTAGTCGTTGTTAATCTGGAGTCCCAGTGGACATTTTTTGCATTAAAGTCTCCTCCAAGTACAAATCGTTTTCCTAATTTACTGAGGAACTCGAGATAATCTTTTTCTTTCATTGTGTGCTTCGGTGGACAGTAAATACTAGCAATACAAATAGAACTACTTTTGGATTTGACAATAACAGCAGTTGCTTGTATTTCTTCCGTTTCATATTTTAACTCCTCATAGTGATGAATACTATTTCTAATTATAACAGCACTACCTCCTTTAGCAGTGTTTCCAGGGTGAATAGTGTGATATATTTGATAATTTTTAAATTTAATGATGATTGTCTAGTGAAGTGTGTTTCCGTGATGAGACATACATCGATTTTTTCTGTGTGCAGGACCACTTGCAGTTCTTGTTGATGTTGCATCAGTCCATTGGCATTCCAACATAAGTACCAATCTAGTTTCTGTAATCGCTCATCAAATGTATTTAGTCTGCTTAAAATTAATTTAAGTGTTTGACTTATATCGTCATTTTGAGCAGTTTTTTGTGGATTTCCATTGCTCATCATTACTTGAGCATAAGTCATTTTACCAAATTGTCCTTGAGTAGTTCACGACACTCTACGATTTACTTCGGGTCGGTTCATCTTAATCGGTTGCTTCCTGAATAAACTTGGATTTTTAACAATCCCGTTCTTATTTTTGATGTTTTGGCAGTTCAATAGCAACGCTGCATCCTCTGTAGTTAGCCGGATGGTTTTCTCCACAGTGAACGCATTTAGGTTGAACATTTTGGGCTTTTATATAATCTTTGGTATGATGTTTACCTAAACATTTGACACACCTGGGTTCCCTGTTACAATATTTTTGTGTATGTCCATAGGCTTGACATTGTTTACATTATGGTATCAGCTTAGATCTTCTTAGAGGCTGAATAACCACTTTACACCCCAAGATGTACTTAATTTGATAATTTTTTTCGATATCTTCATCAGTATCGAAGGTCAACATAAACATGTTGAGAGGTACTTTGTCTCTCCGTTTTAGCTTAATCGATGCTTCAATTGCCTTAAATAATTTTGCTTTCAGGTCACCAATTATTTTTTCTAGTTTACACGTAGAGTGTAAGTTTTTAGCCATGACCTTAATTGGTCTGGTTTGTTGGTCTTCAAACGTGTGCCAAGCACATTTTTCTTCATTTAACATTTTTGTCATTTTTCTGTATGTTTCAGCATCTTCTAAGTTTATTTTAATGGTGTTTCCATTCATCACCTTTGCATTAAACTTGTCAGTAGTAGTTATTGTTTTTTACTTTTTCATAGAGTACATCGTAGTCTTTGACTTCATCTATTACTATTGGTGGTGGTGGAGGTATTTTTTTTCATTGTTTCTGGATAATATTTGGAACATCATCCTTTAATTGAGGTGGGGAGGGCGTATTATTCCTTCCCTTTTTTTTCTCCCACCTTTAACTCTAATCCACTCAGTTTCTCGAGCTAGTTCTTCTTCATCCGTATGATACTCTTGTGGAATTGTATTCTGATTAGGAGTAGAACTGATGTCCTCCTTTGACTTAAGAGCTTTAACTTCATTTCAAGCGTCTTCATACGCTCCTGCATCCATGCAATTGTAACATTCAGTTGCTTGTTTATATTGTTGGCTTCAACTAATGCATTATTAGCTTCACACAATTCATTGTGAAGCTTTTTTTCGTTTGTAGAATAAGTGTTGTGGCTGCTGGCCCCAGTGGAGGAACTACCGCCTCTTATCGGAGAATACGACACTTTGTTACTCCTCTGGAAGGGATGTGAATTATCCTTTTCTGTTTCACTCAATTGAGCTTGTTTATTCACCAACACGTCTTGGGATTGGTTAAAATAATTGTAGTATAGCAATGGCTGGTCTCCCCCAGAATCCATGAGACCGACCTCCGAAGAGGGTGGATTTACCTGAGCAACAGGTGTACCACCTGGGGTATTAGTTTCCATATTTGTTCCGCTCATTGCTCATTTATATAGTGTACTGCACTCGCCTCTAGTATTTCGTCGATGCTTCACATTTTTGCCCGGGTGTTACCACGTGGAGGTATACTAGACACATTTGGTGGTTTCTACATAGTTGCAGCGTTGGAATATAGACCACGAGATACATGGCTATAGACGGTCAACCCCTACCCTATTGAGACGCACACAACACCCTAATATTTATATAAAAAAAAATTGTTTTTCATTTTTTTTATTTTAAAGTTTCCTTGCTTTATATAAAAACTAAAAATTAAATTTTCGTTTACTTAAAATCAATTTAAAAAGGGGTAGTTGTATTTAGATTTGAAAGGTCATATGAATTAATCCAACTACCATTAATTTTAAGGGTATTATTAAAAAATTTATAAAAACGGTGATGGGTAATATTTAAGTGATAATGTAAATATTGTTATATAATAACTTAATGCGGAATATTAAATGAAGAAAAAGTTTATTATATTATAAAGAAAAAATAATAATTGAAGTCCATAGCTGCAACCCACGCCCGGAGGAGAGGTAGTAAGCGATTATTGGAGAAGCCAATAAAAATAGGTCTTTTGGGTGGAAAACACCTGACCACAAAAAAATTGCAAAAAACAAATTTTTGCACCGAATGACGTAATTTTTCGAATAAAATTAAAACGTAGATGCGCTTGATCATACCTGGTAATCGGTATATCGTGGATCTAAAGCGTGAAACTCATCAAGCAGCGAGAACGAGCAGCAGAATTAAATATGTAGATGTCACTGCTTATGCCAATGATGAAAAACCATTGGGCAAAGCTATAAGCATTTTATGTGAAAACATACAGAAATATTCAATTTTTTCTATTAAAATTAGAATATTTCTGTACATTTTTATACAAATAAATTTTATTAAAATTTTTAAACTCAGAATCGGGCCGATTGCCTAAATATTCGGGATATATTTCAGATTTATGTTTTGTAAATTCGTAACAGTGATCATTTTCAAAACGACCTTGTCATTTTTGTTGTTTTGTTATTCGTCTTTAAAACAGTTTCGTATGTACAACTCAAATTGTGTCCGATTACCTTCAAAAACAATTTTACCGTCTTCTTGAAATTATCTTTTTTTATTGATAAATATTTGGTGGCCCTTACAAGGACCGTTTTATATTAAGATTACAATATGCTTTGCGCACTTTTTAATCAAATATTATACTAATTAAAAGCACATAAAATAAAAATTAAACAAAATTTTATTTTGCGGCTACTAATTTTTTTGGTTTGGAAACAGTTTTTGATGATGATGATTTAAGTGATTTAAGATCTTTGGCCTTGGTTGATGAGTTTGCACCGGTCATGGCTGCAGCTTTTGCATTCGTAACCTTAGGTTTTTTAACCACACCGACAGTTACTTTAGATACTACTTTCGTTAAACTTTTTCTATGTGGAACTTTTTTGACTGCGGTTTTTTTGTTGGGTGATTTTGGTGGTTGTTTAGCATTAATTTTAAAAGAACCTGATGCACCTTTTCCTCTTGTTTGGATTAACTCACCATTTTCAACAGCTTTTTTTAAAAATGTTTTAATAAATCTGCCACTTGTTTCAATATCGACACTATATGTAGCTGCTATAAATTTTTTTATGGCCTGTAGTGATGAACCGCCCTTCTCGTTTAATGTTCTAATTGCAGATAATACCATATCCGATGTTTTTGTTCGTTTAAGAAGAGATGGTGGTTTATTGTTTGGTTTAGGCTCTTTCATCACTTTAACAGTATGAATTTCATTGATATTTCTATCAGACATTTCTCACTTGGTGAAAGGAATAAAATAGTACTAATATGTTCTAATTCTAATAAAATTATCTTGAGTTCACAAATAAATTGACTTCAGAAATCAATTTATTTCATGCAGGAAGTAATGACCGTTTAATTTTTTTTAAAGCCCATTAAACAAAAAGTGTACATAATTAATTTTTGGCGAATAGGGCGATATTTTAATTAATTCCACCGATTAACACCATTATTATGTTTGTATTGACGATTGGAGCATCACAGATGCCACCTAGTGGACATTTTTTAAACTGAGGTAGCTGCTAATTTGACGTTCGAAATTGTTGTAAACAATTCCAATTTTGAACTGTAAACACAATTTTTACCTACCAGATTGATAATAATTGTAAATAATTCCAATTTTGGATTATAAAAACCATTTTTAATTACCGAATTGCAAAAATTTCTTTCGTCGCATTTATGAGAAATGTCATTTTGCATGTTGCCTCATTTTAACTTTTTTCCTCGAGAGGCGCTTTCTCTACTTTTACAATCGACAATAAACAATTGACGATTGTAAAAGTAGAGAAAGCGCCTCTCGAGGAAAAAGTTAAAATGAGGCAACCGGCAAAATGACATTTCTCATAAATGCGACGAAAGAAATGTTTGCAATCCGGTAGTTAAAAATTGTTTTTATAATCCAAAATTGGAATTATTTACAATTATTATCAATCTGGTAGGTAAAAATTGTGTTTATAGTTCAAAATTGAAATTGTTTACAACAATTTCGAACGTCAAATTAGCAGCTACCTCAGTTTAAAAATTTTCCACTAGGTGGAATCTGTGATGCTCCAATCGTCAATACTCGATATTAAAAAACGTACTAAAATGGTGGCGCGTATCTATTCTTGGGTTAAGAAATGCCAAAACAAACAAAATACTACGAGAAATAGCTTTGTTTCAGCTTAAAATTAAAATTATTTAAAAATGGATAATTTGAAAAAAAGTAAGTAATGTACATTGCGGAATAAATAAGGAATTGCTTTAAATTAATATTAATATGAATGACTTTCTTAAATAAAATTAGATACGAAAACAGAAAGAATTCTCGCGCAAAAGCAACAGCTGAAGATTTTGCGGGCAAAAACATATTGGAATAAGGCACCTCTTATTGAAAGGTAATTTGAAGGCAAATTAAAAAAGTGACCGTTAAAATACAGAATTTAATTAAATAAATTGTAAAAACTAAATTTAAGGTTTAATACTTGGAAGACAAATAATTTAAATAGGAACAGTAGAAAATTGAGGGCCAGTCGAACGATTCGGATATACATTTCAATTAGGTTATATTGTTTTTAAAATTATTTAGTAAATTACCTAAAAAACTTATCTCATTGGCATAAGGCCATAAATGTAATGGCATTGTAAGGGATATAATTTTATTAAACTTGGCTAATCCAATTATCCTTTCTACTAAAATTCTCCCATTTGCGATTATTCGTGTTTCGAGTACTTCATTCGCGTCCTCCATTACTTTCTAAGAGGACACTTATATTAAAGCCTCGATTTACTAAAACGATATCTCATTCACTAAGAAGATCGACGATTCTGCTTTGTTGGAATATAGCACGATCACTCACTGAAACGCAGAATACATCGGAACAGCAGTTCGGGATTTTCCTTTGAATGGTCTGTTGCAATTTGGGAACAATCCACTGAATAAATATTTTCCGGGTAATAATTAAAGACGTACATGTCACCGATTATGTAGAAAATTATGTTGCCTTTATTTCAACAGACACATTATTAGTTGGTGTCCCTTTTTGATAAATATTTATCAAAAGGAGACGATTCAGTTTGAGCCAGAAACGAACATAAAATTTTGAATCTGCCTAAAGTCAGCCCGTAAATTACGATTTTTGATCCATTGTTTCAGTTGCAGTATCAAAATTATTAAAAAATAGTTCGACTCTAGAAATATGTACTATCATATTCTTCGAAAATGTTGTTAAAGTTGATATAATTTCATCGAAAAAGGTGAATTTTGTTTACTGTCCGTCAAACTAAAATCCGTTGGCCCAATCATAAAATGAAAGTTTTTTCAATAAAATTATACCAAATTTAACAAAATTTTTGAAGAATAAGATGGTTTTTGTAGAGTCAAACTAATTTTTAATATTTTTTTTGGTCGACAATTCGACATCACCCAAGAATAAAATTGAATGTCATGACGATTCATTAGTCTGTCATGAATGATTTTCCTACTGGGATGCACATACAATACAAATGAAGTATGCGTTATTTTTTAGACGTTTCTCTTTCCGTCAATAGATGGCAGGCAGATAAACAAAACAAATTTATGGTTGTTGATGACCATCTATATTTTAATATCGCAACTAATATTTAATTGGTATCAAATTTATAGTCTTAATAAAATAATCAATTTTTTAAGTAAAACTGATTATAATCTAATTAATAAAATCTTTCGACTTCATTTAATATTAATAAAATTATATATTTACTAAAGCAAATTTCTTTTTTATTAATTTTTTCTTTTTTTTTTAATGTACATCTAAAATGCTGTCATGGCTGCTCAAAATGGACCATTTTTAATTTCCGCATTATAATTGAAAAATGTGCATTTTAACTTTAACTAATCCGTAAATTAATTATATTAAATAATTGATCTAATCATTTGTTATGTTATTTGCATATTTTTTTTTACAAATACAATAGTTTTAATTGATAATTTTATAATTTTCTGCGAAATTTTTACAAAGTTGGTCTTAATTTTGTATTAAATTGGAATGTTGTCTGTGAAAAAATATTCAAGTTGGAATTATTTTGATGGAAATACTTAAAATAGCTCCTCACTAATGTATATGGATTAATAAATATTCCCGGTGTTTGAGTTTGCTTAATAAACTATCGTGTTTTATTATTGCGTGAAATACAAAACAGTATAGAATTGTTCATGTTGCGAGTGATGTTCTCTTCCTGCTTGCAAATAGTTAAGCTAAACACAGTGTTTTTATATATTTTTCTATAAACTGTACGAGAAATTTTGTTTGTTGCGTATTTCGTTTTGTGTCAAAGTGTATTTATCTAAAATGGCTGTTGATTCGAAATCCACTTCTGCTGTTTTAAAAAAATCTACAGTGGTAAAAGAGAAAAAAATTGTAGCGGCCGATGCTGTAAAGAAAGTAAAGGTTAGGTCGCCTTATCCACCAATACCGATAATGGTTAATGCGGCTATTAAAGAATTAAAAGAGCATAACGGTTCGTGTTCACGCCATTCGCAAGTATCTCGCTGAAACTTACAAGGCGACTAGTGATATTGTGTACGCGCACATGAAAAAATATTTAAGAAGCGGCGTTAAAGAGGGTAAATTAGTTCAAACTAGAGGTCATGGTGCTTACGGATCATTTAGATTACCGCCTGTAAAGAAATCTAAGACAGTGAATAAACTGGCAGCTGTAAAGAAATCGTCAATTAAACCACAAAACAAAGCAGTAGCTGTGCCAAAAAAGAAAAATGACGCCAAGAAACCGAAAGCTGTAGTAGTTAAGAAAATCGCCACTGGTATTAAAAAAGCAAAAACAACCAAAAAACCAGCCTCAAAGAAGAATCGGCCTGCATTTAAAATTGTGTTAAAGGTGAAGCCAACCAAATCGAAAACGACGACTGCGAAAAATATTAAAATGCCTAAATCGCGCAGCGCATCAAAGAATTAAATTCACAGCTATTGTTTTCCTTTAAATCAAAAACCAAAGGTCCTTTTCAGGACCGCTTAATGTTTTAAAACGAAAAAGGAATAAATTTATTTAATTAGAATAAAAAAGTGTAATATTTTACAAAAGTATGTTATTTCAACTTTCTCCTTTTATCGGAAAGGATTCCTTGCGGCCATGCGCAGAAAATTAAAGCGTAGTACGCAGTTGCTAAATAACAATAAACACCTATTTGATTTTCCAATCTTGTGGATATAAACAAATCATTTAGTACTACATTTTGCTAACAACCTAAACGATTTTATTGCCTTTTCGATATAAACAAAAGATCTAGTACTATAGTGTTCCGCGTGTGTCGTAAAACAATTGTGACATTTCTATTTAATTTATTTTCGCAATGTGATTTAATTAAAATTTGTTATTTCATATTACAGAAATATGAATAAATCACCTTTACCGATAACGGTACTCGAGGAAATAGCTCTTGAAGGTCTCGAAGGTATTACAATCGAAGGTAAGTTGAATTTATTATTTAAACTATGTACTTGCTTGGTGGAGAAATACAAATACAAAAACATCCTGTTGCTACAGGATTATGGACTCGACTTTCGATACGCCTCAAATTAAAACTCCCACTGCACACACAATTCCGTGCACAAGTATGGAGTTTTATAGTGTCCCATCCCTCGATCGAATATTATGAATTGCCAGAGGAGCGAGAAAAGTTACGCACAATCGATAGATTTTCACCTGAAATGTATGATCAAGATTGTGGTGTTGCAATTGAACCGGAAATATGCCCGTTTACGTTATATGATTTTGCTCCGGTTGAAACGAGCGATGATATTCGTGGTTCGTGTTGTACTTTCGCTACAAGAGTTCGTATCAATATTGAAGATATACGAAATTTATCGAATGAGGAGGCGGATGGAAAATGGGGACGTAAATTTATCATGGTTGGTAATCAAAAGCTACGCGAAAGTATTCTATTTCCGGATAATATTGAGCGGGCCAATGAAGTGCATTCGATTCAGTATTGTATACTGGAGCGAATTGGTCGGTCGCGGCAACAAGGCGAAATTACGCTGGGGAAATACTCGATTCACACCATGATCAAAGATGCTCGCACTTTCCACTATTATCGCAAGAAGCTCATTCAGAATAAGTTAATAGTTAAGCAGCCGTTTAATTTTAAGCTTAAAGATCATAACGGGAATGGATGTCTTCTACATTTACCACGTTTTTACGTCGATAATCGACCGAAACAGATGGTGTTGACAGAAAAAGTTGTTGAACTTCTGCATACGAAATCAAACTGTATGGCCGACTATGAGGAGATAAAACTCCAAATTGGATGTAAAATGCAAAATTTTATGAAAAAACTGATCAAATCTCCGGATTTCCAACGTTTCGTATCAACCGACTTGAAAGTTCCTTATCGGATGATATACCCGGACGCCAAAAAATCAGAGTGGAAGAAGAAAAACGGGGATGAAAAGACGATTCGTGTTATGCAGTTGATCGATCCGAATATTGATGTTGCTGATATGTGGTACAAAGACGAGGAGGAGGAAGAAGAATCGGGATTTCTATATCGTGGCAACAACGATATTCACGAGAATTTAATGCGGATTTCTTACAAAGCGATTGAAGAGTCAGGGTCTGAAGGCCTATCCGTTATGGATTTGCAAAAGAAATTGGGAATAAATCGACTAAGCGCTAGGGCTATTGTTAAAAATTTGACCAAATTGAATTTCATCCAATATTACCTTCAGGATCAAGGGCGGCAACGAACTTCTAAGTATGTATGCCTATGCCTCTTTAAATATTGTTAGGTCATTTATTATTTTTTGTTACAGATATGTGCTCAAGAAGAATATGAACCAAATTAATTCGCGTATGGAAAAAGAAACTGGAGTTCTATTGGAAGCAGTCAAAAGTACCACAATGAAAGAAGAGTCAGAACCTGAGCCCGCTCCTCAGCCATCTGATGATATTACAGAGGTTACAAATGGTTTAAATGAGGAAATGGCTGTCAGTGAATCTCCAGTTGCTGAGGAACCCGATAAATCTGATGATAAACCAGCAGAAGTAACAACTATATTGACTAGTAGTGAACCGTCAACCTCAAAAATGAAACGTGGCGTTTCACTTCAAAATGTTGTCGTTGATATCCAAGAGGTGGACACATTCCCCGGTGTGAAGAAAAAAGTTGTTGGCTATTCGAAATTTATGAACACCACAAGCCTTGTCGAACAGCTTCCGCATCGAGCCATGAAACGTATCAATATGATTGTAAAATTTGTAAAAACGAATCTAGTGATCGATGAACTGGCCAAAATACTTAACCATATTATTGATGAGGAACAGCGGAACGGCTATAAAGATAAAATTTGTAAAAAGTCTTTATTGCGGATACTAGCCCGAATGGCCGTTGATAAATACATAAAACTCGTAAGTATTCGGCTTGCTTATGAGAAAAAAATTAAGTCGCTACTTTTTATATGCGATCCGAATATCGAAAATAACCATACGATCATAAAATCGTTTGTCGACCAGGCGAAATTAAAATTTATAATTTCGTTGAGGCCCGCCGTCGCTCATTCGAGTGTACAAAAACTACCGGCGAAAATTACAAAATCGCCGAATGCGCAGTCTGATGTTCAGTATGGATTTTGCCCGAAATTTTTACGAATGCGAATTTTTCACGAATTTATATTTTTCCTCGTGTATTTATATCCAATTGATCGGCATACGATCGACACGATCGATAAAGAAGAAGCTATCAAATTATGGAAATCGGCCGATCCGAATATCGACGAGGAGGAACTTCTACATGAAATGTCAGATGTTTATTCGACGATAATCGACTGGAAAATGTTTATCCATCCGTTGATTAAACATCGAGAGTGGGATCGTGGCTGGGTTTTAATGAGTGATGTTATTTTGCGACTGCCGATCTCAATTTTTGTACGGATTTTTAACATAAATTTTGAGGTTCCGGAGCTAGACGAATTATTGTCACATCCAATCCGGAAGCACTATTTGATCAATAGCATGCCACAAAGTCTGCAAGAGAAGGTGTTAAAGTCTCGAAAATATATTTTCAGTATCGATGAGATTGCGAGAAATTTATGCTTCATCGGACTGGTACAATACGGACCACAACGGCTTAAGGATAAGGATCAAGTTTTTATATACGTGAATCGGAAGGCGATTTTACATAACACCGTCACTTCCAGTCCGGGGTGTTTTAAAATTACGCGGAAGGAATACGAGACATTCGAGTACACATTCGAAACAATCGAGAATCTTCAAAAATATTGGACCGATATGTGGACAATTTGTATAAATACGCGACTCGGAAAACGGAGTGCTCGACCCACTGAACTCTCTTATGAGAAGGTACATCTGAAGCAGACTATGGTGAAGGCGCTTGAACCCAAAGTTAATCTAGAAGCGGTGGAAAAAGATGTGGGCTACATACCAGGTGATCATTTTGGAGCGGCTGGACTCGATTCATCCCTATTTTCGCATCTAAAACGTAACTGGAATTGGCAGGTGATCAATAAAAAGGCAAGTGTGGGCAAACCGACGGCGCGTACTAAAAAATTGGAACGAATTAAAGTGGTCCCCTTCTCATTCAAAAAGAATTTACGCGACCGGACACTACTTTCGTCGACCCAAACGAAAAAATTAGAAAAGCGATATGTGATTCCGATCCCGAAGAAAATCCATATATCCAAATCTAAATTAATTTTCCGTTCAAAAGATCCGCCTAAAATGACAAAACGTATTCGTGTGCCTATATATGACGATGTTGATAGACAGGCGCTAAAACGGATGGATAAGCTGCGGGTTGATTGGTCCTCATCCGAAGATAACGTACTATTGCTTTGTAAAGTTGGTCTTTTGTATTTAACCACGACCAAACAGCGGACTGTTGGATTTTCGGTAATCCGCGATATTTTACACTGGAAGCTAAAATCGCTAAATAAAACATCAAGGGCCTGTCAACGCCGGATTGCGTACATGTCGAAAAATCGCGTGACTTTAAACAATGTGTATCTGTGTCTGAATGAAGTACGCGAGAACAAAATAATCGTGAATCGTTTTGGCGACAATTTTTACGACGGACTAAAGAAGATTTATAAAAATGAGAACGAATTTTATGCCGCACTCAATATTCACTATATTGAGCTAATCATTCTGCTGATCAAATATTTTTCAAAACTTTCGCCGAAGGATGCTCGGATCGAAATCCCGGATACAATCGAAGAATTTTATCAGCAGCTCGTCGAGACCAAAATCGCATACAAACCGGTTCAAATTTATTACGAGAATCCTAAAACTAAGCTGGATGTTGATGTATCAACGATTTACCTGCTAATCCACTCCTCAATGTGCTGTATTCGGGACAAATCAAGTTGGAGCATTCAACTTTTCGAGATTTATAAAAACTACCCGGAAAAAGTGTTATCCGAGGCGATGAAAAAAATTCGGTCACATCAATTGATCTCGCTCAATAAATCGAAACGCCTGAATAAATTACTTCCGCTCGCTTCACATCCCTACCATCTCTCGATCACGTATCAAAATCAAATTTTAACGAAAATCTCATACGCCCTATTCAATGACTACTACAAATTTTTCTTGGACTTGTTCAGTGAGGCCGATTTAAATTACATCGAGGTGTTGAAGACGGATATCGGCACCGTATTCTTTCTAAGCGAGTTTCTGTCACTCGAAAAAATCAAGCTCCATATCGAAATTCCGAAACAAATTTTGATACTCGATCCGATAGTGGAGAGCGAGGATCCGGTATACGAGCGTATCTGCCGTCGATTCCACGATACATTTAAACACCTCCCAACAAATTTGGAAAAATTTACCAAAAATATTAACGATATCGGTGCAAAAGACGACGGTAAATCGAAAAAACGAGTAAAGTTCAATAACGAGATCGATGTCATCTATTTCGTTGAGACTCCGATCGAGAAGTTCATCAAGATTAATCTCGAATTTTATCATTTCTTTTGTCTACTGCTGAACGCCAGCCACGACTATGGCGAATATAATTTGGATGATGGAGTATGCTCGACTAATTGCATTCTACTTAAGTCGAACTTAATTGAAATACTCATTAACTTGATTAAAACGAAATTCGAGTACATTAATTTAAATACGAGCATACTAAATGAAGCGTTTAACACGATGATGCACAGTTATTTAAGTGATCGGTTGAACATCGATATTAAAGATTTAGGAAAATTACGACGCGACATAACATGGAAAAAAACGACGCTCGAGACGAATTTTATCGAACGGATAGCGGCAGTAGAAAAATGTGACCCGGACGATGATGAAAACTCGTCATGGTTGCAAGAAGGTTGGCGTAATGATTTCGAAGAAGATGACACCTCTTGCATACTCCCGTGCTGGAATGAAATTAACCGCGATCTCGATGCGAAGCTGGATGGTACAAAAGATGATCTAACGGAAAAAATGAAGCGACTACACGATCGATTTGTCATTAAATCATCAAAACTTTCGATCACCATACGCGTAAACGAGGATGAGTCTAAAATTCCGGTCGAACAGGTTCAGGTCCCACAGTCGATAATGCCCACATTTTATCCCGACGTAAATGAAATTTTGGACAAATTTAAATGTCGGTACATCTGGCCCCCGGTTCACGGATCTAATTTGGATTTAAATAACAAGCTAATCGAAAAACAATGTACAACATCGGAAATTACGCTCGCTGTTAGCGTACTTGCATTTATTGAACAGCAGGGTGCTATTGGTGCTACAGCCGAAATGCTTAAGAAACAATTTTCGGAAAATTCTTGTTCGTCTTTACTAAAGATTCTGGATATAATGAACGAGGTAAAAATTATCATGCGCACCGGCATCTATTCGGTGACCTATGTATATTGTCTGAATATCCAAAATTGGGTGGTCAACAGTTATCATGTAACACGACTGGAACGTGAGGCTACCGATTTAAAACAACCAGGTGGCGATCGAAAACGACGTAAATCGAACGATGATTATGTGCCGAGTGGTAAACGCATAAAATTAAACGATTCAAGTGGTATCGACAATGCTCGTTTGGATGATAACCAACCGTGTTGCTCAAAAGATGTTGACGCAGAGGCGGAACGTCCAACGAGTACTGTTGTAAAAAAAACGAAAGAAATTATACAGTTACGGCCAGCGCCTTGGATAAGAGTTAATGGTTCGGTAAATCGGCGTGTACTAGACCGATGGGTTGGCGCTATACTCTTGTACTGTGTATCCTATGCTGGGTGTACCATTCGTAATGTAGCAGAAAAATATAAAATACTTCATCCCATGCAAATTAGAGATGTACTGGAGTTATTGGGGCAGTTGGGCTGTGTACAATTGACGGCGATACAGAGTCCTAAAATCAGCTTATTTTCTAATTATCAGGAGCAAACTCTGGGACCAGCAACAGATTTTGATACACTGGAAAATACATTTGTGGAACCGACTAGAGATGCTGTATTTCGATTATCTCTTTTTTATGGTGATAAAAAATATCAAACAGATTTTATTTAGTATCTTTAGATTCAGGACATTTTTATTTTTGTAAAAAACTATTATTTATTAATAAAACTTACTGCAAAAATGGTGGACATTAAAGATATGTTGTTTCATGAGCATCTAACGCCGCAATTCTTTTTCAATACATTTCTGGTCGAATCTAAAATTGTCTGGATGGTTGTAAGAGTTCGTTGGTTTGTAAGGAGACGCCAACGCCAGTATAAAAGCCAGGAAGCTGTTTTTATTGTTTTCTAGAAATCGATGCTTCAAAACGTAGACATTGATCATCGCTAAATTCAACAGGAGAAAAAATGCGATCTTTTCATTTTCTGGTCTTCATTCACCACCCATCCGCCTGTCATACTCTTTAATTTATTATTCGATCCTATCGTGTGGCTTTTATCAGATATCGCTTGGTCCAACGGAAGTCGAAAGCAAACGGAGAATCTTCAGGAACTTAATTCGAAGGACAGTTTGATATTTTGCGCACGATTCGCTTGTACTATTCCCCAAACTATAGATGGTTCGCCGCTGCTTGAGCATTGAGCAAGGATTTAGTCGTAAAATGAGTATTGAGAGTTACGATTTTCATCTATTTTCTGGATTGGATGTACAACATTACATTTTATACCTTTGTACATCTAATAATCTAATTAGCGCATTAAAATAGCAACTCTCATTTTCCGACAAAAATTCTTGCTGTGGTCTCACAATCATACAGTTACACGTGTTGATTAGGTTGGTTTGAGATGGCCTAGGGTATTGGAGGTTTAAAAATAAATAATTTGTCTTTTTTTTTATAAAACAGTTAAGGTAGTATGTATTCAGAAATATAACTAGATTAAAACATAATTTGGTCTTTTAAAATAGTGAACTTTTTGTTTTCTTGGTGGCTGAGTTGGATCCCATTGCAATATTGCTAGAAAGCCAGGCGGGCATATTTCGTTTCCCCTCTTTTTTGGGCGGCGGTGGTTTGTCTTCTTCATCATCGTCGCTATTAACGTATGTGACCTTCTTGTTCGGGACTGCCCTTCGTTTTGCTACGAATTTAGTTGATTTTCCGCTTGTTTGGGAAGAGGTTTGTGATAATTTTAAAGGTGATGATATTGTTTCGACATCTGCTGTAGGAGTTTCGATTACATTATTCGCCTTATCGACAGCTTTTAGATAATATTCGGGTAGTTCATCATCCGTTGTATCATCGTCGGATGGGGAATGACTATTCAATTTCTTAAGTGAATCGAGCCGATTCAAGTGTTCAATCTCATCCAAAATTTCATTTTCCAAATCCTTGATATCTTTATCTGGCATACTATCTTCTGGATGGGTTAAATCCCGTTTACTATTTGTTGCTGATAAAATGATTTTATCCAGCTCCTCAAAACTTATATCATCATCGTCAGAAAATAGCTCATCGGAAATATGTTCAGACGCGACCGATGCCGTTTGGACGATTTGTGTAGGCGGTGGTTTTACAGCATCTGGATCATGAAACGGAATATTTAAATTTTTGATGTGTTGTCGAACCTGATGATAGGATGAGACTAAGCGTAGCATATCCCAGGTGTAATCGGGAAATCGCTCTTTGAGATCCTTTAGCTTAGAGTTTAATGAATTAGCTGGTAGCTGTCGTGTGATATTAGTAAAGATTTCGTCACTAATATCGCATCGTTTTAAATCGTTTCGAGTGAATCGCAAACCGCAACGTATACACTCAGCAATATAAGAAAATATGGTTGAAGTTTGAACATTTAGTGTGGAAGCTAATTCAGGTATTGAATGTCCGGCCATGAATTGTTTGTAAGCTAATTCACGTGCCGGGGTTAATTTTGTTCCCGGGATTGGATGCTCGGCTAAGATTGATTCGATCGAGTTTTCATTTTCGGCCGATTTTACCGCCTCAACTATGCAGTTTATAAAGGCAGTACCGAATTTAGTGATTTTTGTGTCCGAGAATCCATCGAGTTTGGCGTCGCGCAGTTGCTCAACTGAAGTAGGCCGCAATTTCGACATTTGGGTTAGTGCCGTGTTCGAAGCGATCATATATGGCATCACATCGATTTCCGCAGCTAAGTCACTACGAGTTTGGAGTAAGGCGAGACGAATTTTTTGAGAAAGTTCAAGTTCTGGATTCCGAACGGGTAATACATTTGTTGTGACTCCACTACTAGAACTTGGCCCATTATTAATTGAAATGGGAAACGCGGGGGTGATTCTCTTCCTCTTAAAAAATTGGAACATGTCCTTGGTCGGTTTTAACTTGAGTGGCTTTACATCGGAGTGTGTCATCCAGTCGTATCCTTCTCGGGTGATCGATAGCGTAGACATGTTGGTATATTGACCTTTGACTGACTGCTTTCTGATAAATGATTGATGCTCGAGTAGCGCGGCTAGAATTTTCCACCATTCTTCAGGCTTTTCCTTTCCTTTACCGTGAAGCGGGTGATTGTAGTAACGTTCATGTAGTCGCTTAACTCGAGATCCACGTAATAACAGAATAGGAAATCCTAACCCCGTTTTACCGTTAAACACATCAAGCGATTCCAGTAATAATTTTGAATCGGCGGTAAAATCTACATTTCCGTCTTTATCGATCTCTTCGTACATTTGGTCATCACTCACGACGCTCGATTTTTTAGCAGCGCAATTATCACAGCAAAATGTTTTGGTAGGGTGGCGCTTGAAATTATCCCCCTCAAAATACTTGAGTATAAAGTTGCGGCGACATTCGATTGTATTTAGGTACTCGTACATTTTATTCGATAGCCGGGATAAATTATTTTTGATAGTCTGCGAGGCGTACGAGTAGTTTTCTCGGAGTGTCTCGTGCAGCTTCAAGTCCTGCCGATTATAGAAGGTTATGCATTTAGCTATGCCACCATCACGACCTGCGCGGCCAACTTCTTGATAGTAACTCTCAATATCTTTGGAACAGCCATAGTGGATTACCAGACGAACATCCGGTTTATCAATCCCCATCCCAAAAGCGATAGTTGCGACAATGATGCGGATCTTATCTTTAACGAAATTCTCGTGTACCTGGCGACGTTGTTTAATACTGAGACCGGCATGATAGGCTTCACATTTTAATCCGTTGATCCGTAACAATTCGGCAATGTCATCGGTGATTTTTCGTGTGATGCAGTAGATAATGACGCTACCAGTATTATGCGTAAGCAACAAAGTCTTCAAGTCGTTCCACACTGATGAACCTTTAATCCGAACGAAGAACTGTAGATTTGGACGATCGAATCCCGTGCAACGGATATTCGGATTCCGAAGGTTAAGAGATTTTTTGATGTCTTCTAATACTTGAAGTGTAGCCGTGGCGGTTACAGCTAAGAATGGCACTTTTGGAACTATGGTCCGTATTCGAGATAGATGTCGATAAGCACTTCGAAAATCATGTCCCCACTGGCTTACGCAATGTGCCTCATCAATGCCGACCAACACCAATTGATCTTCTATAGTTTTCAGCATTGTTTCTCCCAAAGATCCAGTTATATATTCGGGTGTCACATAAACCAATGAATAACATCCCTGGTATATATCGCCTAATATATTTTTATTACTTTGTGCCGATCCCAAAAAGCACGCATTAATATTGGCCAAATTCAGCGACATCACTTGATCTTCCATTAATGAAATCAACGGTGACACAACTAAAGTGATTTTATTCAAAAATACTGCTGGATACTGATAACACAATGATTTTCCGTATCCCGTTGCCATAACAACACAATTATCTTTTTTATCCTCGATGATTGATTTAATCACCTTCCACTGCATAGGTCGAAATTTTGAATGGCCAAACTTTGCTTTCAGCACAGCCAAATGATTTGGTCCGGGTTCATCTTCAGTGCTGCCCAAATGAAAATATGTATCCTCGATATCGTTAAATATATCATCATCGGCGTCATTTAAATCCATTATTATTTATTTATACATAAAACATAGACTAATTTCGAATATTTCCTTGTAATTTAGTATATTTTAGAATGTACGCGCAATTTGTACTTTTTATAATATAACAAAATGTCAAACTGTCAAACACACATACACAATAAAAATAAAGAAGTGCGACTAGTAAAATTATTGCAGGTTTAATCATAATATGTAACAAGCACATATGTAATTGGAGCTCAAACCAGAGACCAGTTAACTCGACTGTCGACTCGGTCCTAAAACATTTTAGAGCTGGGCTAATTATTTTTTAATCATATAATTATGTAATATGGAGTCGAATAGTAAAACAACAAAAACGCAAGCAACCATTATCAAGTTTCCATGTAAGGTTCAAACTGGATTGAGTTGAATTAGTGTTGGTTGGTATTAGCAGATTGAGTTGAAAAAAGATTTTCGTTAATTTTAAAATGGCAGCCATCGTTCCATAAAATATAGTAAGGTTGACGTGAAATTTTGACGCCGCTTAGTGTAAAGAAGTTTTTCTTTGTTGAATTTATCTGTTTTAACTTGTTTTTTTTTTTTTAATTTTGTATTTTAAACTACCGCCATTTTTATTTTTAACTCGATTCAATCCTACTAGTTTCGTCGAGTTGTAAGAAAGAAACTATTACTACGTTTCCATGACAGAGTTAACCCGATTTAAGAATTTCGTTGAGTTAATAACATGGCCGCGCTAATCCATATCGTTTCCATGCAAATATAAATTCTAGTGTAAATTGACATTTCACAATAATTGAAAGTCATTTTTAAAAATTTTATTTGTATGGTGGAAATTTTTAAATTTAACATTTATTGTGATTTTTATGATTTATAAAGTATTACGGAGAGAAAAGAATATTCGCAATGGCATTTTGAATTGGTATAATTTACTACGTTTCCATGACGGAGTTAACCGGGATTAACGTGGATTATCTGATCATGGAAACATGTCGAGTTTAGGATTTTCGTTAAGTTTACTAATCCATCTTAACTCAACGAAAGTAGTAGGGTTAGAAGGGATTCTATCTGTCAAAAGCGAAAAAAACAATTATATCAATTCAAAATGGCATTGCGAGTATTCTTGTCTCTCTGTACTACTTTATAAATCACAAAAAATCACAGTTAATATTAAATTTAAAAATTTCCACCAAACAAATCAAATTTCTAAAAGTGATTTTAAATTGTTGTGAAATGTTAAATTTCACTAGAATTTATAATTGCATGGAAACGATATGGATTAGCGCCGCCATGTTATTAACTCAACGAAACTCTTAAATCGGGTTAACTCTATCATGGAAACGTAGTAATTGTTTTGTTCGCTTTTGACAGATAGAATCCCTTCAAACCCTACTACTTTCGTTGAGTTAGGTTGGATTAAGAAACTTAACGAAGATCCTAAACTCGTCATGTTTCCATAATGAGATAATCCACGTTAATCCCGGTTAACTCCATCATGGAAACGTAGTATCGAGTTAACTAGAAGTAAGAGTTTCGTTGTGTAAATAACAGAGCGGTATTAATTCTAATCGATTCCATGAACACACATTTTGATTTTGTATTTGTCTGGTTTTATTTTCTTTAATCTTCTCTTATCCTGTTACTTTCATTAAGTTAAGGTGACGAGATAAGACAGTACCATGTTTACAAGCATGATATTGAGTTATACTGGCTGTTTACAATGTTATCCGTTGTATCGGATTTATGTAAATTTAATTAATTAAAAGGTTACCGCTGGTGGGGTCTTTTAATTAATGAGAACAAAATCAGTTAGTGTCAATTTAAATTCTGTTTTATTTTATTAAATGCTACGCTTTATATATAATTTTAAATTTTTTAATGTCAACACAAAATGTAAAGTATCAATCAAATATTTATAGTATGCAATATTGTTACAAATTAAGTTAAGTGTCAGCACAATAGACACAAAATAAAAAACACCAAAATTTTATACATACTTTGGTGGAAATTAACTGTTGTAATGTTGACGAGTTAAAATGCTGAGTCAACATATTCCGGGCTGTATAGTTTTGAGTAGCCTCCTGTTTACACTCCACTACTTTCATCCGGTCGAGGCAGAGCTGCCGGTATTGCAACTTGACCCATTGCTTTGGTTTTAAAATACAAAATGACGAAAAGTACTATTAGGATTACTATAGTTAAGTAGGATATCGTGTAATGATGAACATCATGGTGATTCATTTCTGTTGGTAGTTGTTCCCATTTCTTTATCACTTTTAGTTCCCTTTCCAAATCGGTAGTCTCAATTGCTGGCATCAGGCTAAGATTATCGGGTTTTGTTGTTTTGGGTTTTATTTGCGAACTGAATTTAGATTGATCGCTCCGCTTAATATATTAGATGATCTTTCAAATGTCCTGCTAATATTATTATATGCTGTGCCGATAGCGATGATGAAGAGATTGTCGTCCCTTAGCGTACAACCAGCATCTATCGTCACTAATCCGGATCCCTGAAGGCTGTATGAGTCGATGTTGGATCCGCGTATAATATCAATTGTCGTTTTATTTGTAATTACATATATCCATTGATTTGTAGCATGCAGTTTTATCCAATGGTTAGTTGAATTTATTTCCTCAACATTGCATGTGTCAAGCGTTGGTTTTCGCTGTAAGATTGCTACTTCACACTGGGTTTTGTTAGTCAATGCATTGAAAATTGGTGATATTTCGCATAGAAATTGCGTAGGTTGGAGTATTTGACAACGCTTTACTTCTTCTGTTGTTAGAGTAGCAAAATGTTCTCGATGATTGTCCATTGTTAAATATTTTGTTGATGTAACGATGTGTGATTGAGTGCCGTTATGATTAATATTCGGAACTGGGAGGACGGCTAGCAGGTTATAATCCGTTGCAAAGGACAACGGTATGATAATCTCAATTATCACATTTCGTTGTGTTACCCTACTACGTACATACATGCTTTGATATATGTGCATGAGATCATGAATGTTATGGCCAGGAATGGTTATTGATTCTGGTATATGTTGACGAATAAATTGCAGTTGGTCTTCTAATTGTGACGGCGCGAGTATCGATGGATGCAAAATACTATGATGTGCATAGTAAATAATATCAAGCAGACCTTGTTGCGTGTCCTCTAAGTTTTTTAGTATTAAGGTCAACTCGAGTGCGCTCATTAATATCAGGCGAACCCTTTCTTCGTATGTTCGATATTTAACTCATCGACGTTCCTTATTGCTTGTTAATAGCAAAACATTGTCTGCAATCAAGTTGTTGAGCTGCCATTGAAGTTGCTGCAGGATTACGTCGCAGTTAAAACCAGACAATCCTTTACAAGCTGCTCCCAGTTCGCCTTGGGCTTGTTTAAAAGTATCGATCTCCTTCCAATAGTTCGTCATGTTGTAATAGATCATTAATATCCACTTCATGGCTACCAATTCAAGTTTGCCTAAATTCTCGAAATATATTCCTGTTGAGTAGTTAAATGGGGTAACTTTAATCTGAGCTTGCGTCTGTTCTAGTATGCAGCAAATTGAGAGTAATGCTAGTGCAAGATAATTTACTTTTCTTAAATTCCTTGCTTGTCTGTGGGGCTGCACTCTTTGGTTTTGATTGTCTTTTCCGGGCAGCGGTAGTATGTTTTCTATAGACTGCGGGCTGTTCATCTGCTTGGTTTCATCTGGTTGTTATTCCTGGTCCTGTTTTGTCTAGACTTTGTGGAGTTGGTAGTTGCTGAGTTGTGCTTGTATCTTTAGTTACTACCGCATGAACTGGATCATTTTTCTTGTTTTGCATGTTAATGTAGTCCTTTGGCTCGTTAGATATCGGTAGGCGGCATATTTTAGTATTATTCCTTTTAAACGTATTGTTCCTGTATTTGAGTGTGACTACTCTAACAAGTCCATCTTGTCCTGGATGAAGTTCAACGACTCTTGCTAGTGCGCCAGTGCGTAGGAGGTAGTTGTTCGTCTTTGAGGATTACTAGTTCTCCCAATTGGATGTTAGGTTGTTTTTGCAACCATTTTGGCCTTTGTTGTAGTCGTGAGAGATATTCCATATGCCATTTTTTTTCAAAATCCTTGACTGAGCTTGGTGAGTACATTCCATCTTGTAACAGTTCGGATACCCTCCGTATCAGGTTGTGGCATTGCTATGATGGCCCTGCCTATCAGGAAATGTGCCGGACTTAAAAACCCGTCATCATCTGAGTCGTTTAAGAGTGGAGCTAGTGGCCTAGAGTTCAAGCATGCCTCTATTTGAGCTAGAAGTGTTGAGAGCTCCTCAAAAGTTAATGTATGGGTTCCAATTACCTTTGCGGAGGTGTTGTTTTGTTGACTTGATTCCGGCTTCCCATACTCCTCCAAAGTGAGGACTTCCCGGGGGTACAAAGTGCCACTCAGTTCCCATCTGAGCTATTTTACCCTTAATTTCTGCTTCCTGTTGCTTTGCCTGCCTTTGCAGTTGTTTGTCTGCTCCAACAAAAATTTGTACCACAGTCACTGAATATCTTCAGACAAATTCCTCTTCTTGATAAGAATCGTCGGTACGCGGCCAAAAAAGCGTCTGTTGACAAGTCACTTACAAGTTCTAGATGAATTGCCTTCGTGGCTAGGCATATGAAAATGGCAATGTATCCCTTTGTTGTTTTGTTACAGCGGCCTTTCCACAATTTTATATTAATCGGACCAGCATAGTCTACTCCGCTGTTAGTGAACGGTGGTGCTGGTGTTATTCGTTCTTTTGGTAACATGCCCATTAGTTGGTGTGATGCCAGTTTCCTCGCTCTCCTACAGACTATACATTCATGTATAGTTTGACGAATCGTATTTTTGGCATTCATTATCCAATACTGCGTTCTCAGGTGTGCTAAAGTTGCTTGATTGCCACCATGTAGTGTTTTTATATGGGCTTCTTTGACAAGCAAACTTGACAATTTGTGACCTCTGGGCATTATTATCGGATGTTTTTCTTCAAATGGGAGATTCGAATTTGTTATCCTACCTCCGACTCTGAGTAGGTCATTTCCGTCTAGAAATGGAGTTAGGGTTAAGATTGTACTATTCTTTGGTAGGTTTTGATTCGCTTTTAACTTCTTTAATTCTGGTTCAAAACCTTCCTGCTGTGCGACTCTGATTATAGCCCTTAGCGATGCATTCAGTTCCTCTGGTTTGAAATGGGAGTTGTTTTTAGTTTTTGATTTTGCATTTGATGGAAATCGTAGACAGTATGCAATGCTATGAACAAGCCGTTGTAACGAAGAGAATCTATCGAATTCAATCACAGGCTTTTTCACTGTTGTTGTAAATGTTCTTATGTTATTGGATAGGTCAAATCCTTTAGCCATTTTGGCCCTTCCCACCAAATTTTGTGGGTTAATAATTGAACTGGGTTTAAACCTCGAGATGCGCAGTCAGCAGGATTCTCATTAGAGACCACGTGATGCCATTGGCTAGGATCGGTGATGGCTTGTATCTCTGTTATTCTGTTGTGGGTTTTTCCTTTTATCCAACCCAAAACTGCTATGGAATCGCTCCAGCAAAATGTTGATATATTGTTGTTGATGTTCAACGCATGTTTGACATTTTGGAGCAATTTAGAAAGTAGCAATGCGGCGTTGAGCTCTAATCTTGGTAGGGATATTGTTTGGTTTAACGGTGCAACCTTTGTTTTGGCTGCGATTATTGTGATTTGGTTGTTTGTTTTTCTGTATGGCGTCACAGAAACGATGTAGTTCTATTTTGGCGTCACTGTTGTAATTTATCCAACGGTGAATTCTGATTTCCTCTAAACGTGGTAATTCCATTTTGTAGTTTAACCATCTGTTTTCAAGATTTACGTGGAGTTTTTCGTCCCATCCTACACCAGAAGCCCATAAATCTTAAAGTAGAATTTTTGTCTGGATCACCACTGGTGCTAACCATCCTAGCGGATCGAAAAGCCTTGATGCCTCTGATAAGATTGTTCGTTTGGATATTGTTGTTTTAGATGCTGGCAAAATAACTTTAAATTGAAAGGTGTCTGTTGAAGAGTTCCACAGAAGCCCAAGTGTTTTCACTGTATCACTAAATTCTGTAGTGTGGAGTCCTGTTTCTTTCAGATTTTCTGGAAGCTCTTCTAATAACGCTTTTTCATTGCTAGACCATTTTCTGAGGTTGAAACCTCCACCGGAAAGGAGATTTAGCAGTTCCTTTTTCGCAGCGATTGCTTCTGCGATTGTGTTAGCTCCAGATAGAAAATCATCAACATAGAAATCGTTTTGAACAATCTTTGAACCAATTGGGTATCTTGACGCTTCATCAATGGCTAATTGTTGTAACGTCTTTGTAGCCAAATAAGTTGCAGACGCTGTTCCGTATGTGATAGTTTTTAATCGATAACTGCTCATTGTCTTATTTGTTTTGGATCGCCAGAGGATTCGTTGAAAATCTTGATCTTCACGGGCTATTCTGATCCGTCTGAACATTTTTTCAATGTCCGCTGCAATCACATAACGATGTTTTTTCCATCTGATCAATATTGCCGTTAAGTTGTCTTGTAATGTTGGACCAACATGCATCATTTCATTTAGTGATGTTCCTGTTGTTGTTTTGCAGGAAGCGTCAAAAACTACCTTCAATCTCGTAGTTGTGCTATCTTCTTTTATGACAGAATGGTGTGGCATGTAGTAAACCCGAGAAGCATCTTTTTCCGTATCATCTTTAATTAGTTCCATGTGATTCAACTGGATGTACTCGTTCATAAAATTGTTATATCGATTCTTAAAGTCTTCATCCTTCTTGAATCTTTTTTCAATTTGAAGCAATCTAGCTGCTGCTTTACTTTTAGATTCTCCTATTCCCACTTTTTTGAGCTTGTCGTTGTAAAGCGGCATTCGAACTTCGTATCGTCCATTTGTTAATCGCTTGTGAGTCTCTTCATAGTACTGCTCACATTCGATCTCTTCAGCAGTTAGGCTTCGTTTAAGATGCAATTCTTCGGATTCCCAAAAGCATTTTAATTGCTTGTCTATATCTACTAATGTGACGTGGCTATTTAACCGTGTGACCTTCATGCTGTTGTTTGGAGTTAGACGACCAGATATGATCCATCCTAGCTCTGATCTTTGCGCTATGCACTTATGATGTGGATCTCTTTTTATGCCTTCTAAAATGATTTCCCCATATATGTCGGCACCTATTAAAAGATCAATAGGTCCTGGAGTGTCGAAAGTAGGGTCGGCTAGGATTACTTCTTTTTGTAATTCGCTGTCTAAACCCAATGTGTTCTTGTCTGGAAGTGGTTTGGTGATAGTTTCCAGAACTAAAGCATTAACTTCGATCTTGAAAATCGATGGAAATCTGGGACTTATTTCCATCGCTATCTGTTGATTGGCTTTTCCTTTTGTTGCTGAAATTCCAGAAATTTCAGTTAGAACTCTTGTCCTTGGCAGGCCTAGTTGTTGTGCTGCTGCCTCTGTGATGAAAGTAGCCTGTGAGCCTGGATCGATCAGTGCTCGTAGTAGAGTAAAACTACCGAACATATACTGTAGTTTTATTAGTGCTGTTGCTAAAAGTACCGGGCCACTATCCTTTTCGAGTGTTGAGATGTTCAGCTTTGCAATACTGTTTTCTTGATTTTTTACATGTAGCAACGTATGATGTCTGCCTTTGCAGGTAAAACAACTCAGTTTTATGCTGTAACTTGTTGTCGAATGGTTTTGGCTGAGACAATTTCTGTACAAATTGTGCAGCATGACCATCTGATTTCTTTCAGAAATGCTTAAATCTTTGAAACGGTGGCATGATTCGGTCCTGTGGTTTTTCTGACAGCACACGCAAATATTACTTGGTTGTGTGGCAGTTGCGAAAGCTCGTCTTAGCGGTTGTGGTTGAAATCTCACTTGTTGGGTTGGTATTATTTGTTGTTAGAAACTTCAAGAATTGGTTTGTTTCTTGAAATTCTCTTGGGTTCTCTAGAGAGCTTTCGTATAGCCGTCGTGACTCGTTGTCCAACTTTTTCAACAAGCTAAAGATGATGAAAGGACTCCATGTTTCAATATTTATGCCTGTATTCCTTATGGCGTATAGGCACTCGGTTGTTATGTCATGCAAGTGTTTGAACGCAGCAGCCGACTCCGTGTTGATCGTATGCTGATTCAATAAAGTGTTCAACAAATTAGATACGAGTAATCTCCTGTTGTTGAAGCGGTTCTCTAATATTTTCCAAGCTGCATCGTAATTGTCTCCAGTAGGTTCCGAATGACTCAATAATTTTCCAGTTGACCCTTCTACGTGACTTCTAAGGTAGTTTATTTTATGTGTCGTGGTGAGCTGATTATTGTTATGAACTAAACATTTGAATGTATCAGAGAAACCTACCCACTTCGTGTAGTCCCCGTGAAAATGTGGGATTTCTACTGGTGGTAGACGAATTTCTAATGGTTTTACCTTGCCTAATTCCTCTTCTTCCAATAATGTTGTTAATTGTATTACAATCTTCTCGTGTTCTTTGTTTAAATTTTCGTAGTGTTGGTCTACGAAATATTATAGCTGGAGAGTCGTACCAACTTAGCTGGAGAGTCGTACCATGCCTAGCAAGTTCATCTGCCCTGCAGTTCCCCATGACGCCCGAGTGACCTGGAACCCAGACTACCTGGATATTGAAATGCTCACCCATCTCATTTAGAGATGAGTGACAACTCAACGCCACCCGTGACGCCAAAGACACCGATTCTAACGACCGGATCGCCGCTTGACTGTCCACATAGATTGTGATATCGTCTGAGGATAACACATTATGCTTCAACCACGTCATGACCTCCTCAATCGCTACGACTTCAGCTTGGTACACGCTGCAGTAATCAGGGAGACGAATAGAAATATTTACATTTAATTTGTCACAGAATACTCCAGCTCCTACTTTGCCGTCTAGCTTGGAGCCATCTGTGAAGAATTGCAACGCTTCGGTTTCCGATAACGGTCTATCCCTCCAGGATTCCCTTGAAGGGAAGGAGGTCCGAAATCGCTTCTCGAAGCATAGAGTAGGTTTAATGTAGTCAAGATTCGCTAGCTCATCCTTCAACGATCTGACAAATAGTAGAGTGTCCTATACGAAGACACCTCCACTGAGAGACGGCTGCAAGTCGTACAGCCGTATTTGCCGCCATCTGTTTGCCAAAAATGTCGACCGGAAGAAGGTGCAACATAACCTCTAAGGCACTTGTCGGTGTCGACCTCAATGCCCCGCTAACAAGCATACAGGCCGTTCTTTGCACTCTCTCAATCTTACTTTTATAAGTTACCTTGTCCAGAGCTGGCCACCAAACACCCACCCCGTACATGAGTACAGGTCTCACTACAGCGGTGTAGAGCCAGTGTACCAGCTCCGGATTCAGACCCCATCTATGACCAATGGCGTTCCTACAGGAGTACAAAGCAATATTAGCTTTGTTTATTCTCTCCAACATGTTGGGCTTCCAACTAAGCTTACTGTCCAAGATAATGCCCAGATATCTAGCTCTATCAGTAAAAGCAAGTCTCGTGCCATTTAAGGTAGGAGGGACAACTACCGGGATTTTGTATTTCTTAGTAAAGAGTACCAGCTCTGTCTTGGACGGGTTAATACTAAGTCCACATTTGCCAGCCCATTTCGTAACGAAGGTAAGCGCATTCTGCATTACGTCTACAATCGTGCCCAGGAATTTCCCGGTAACAGCTAAAGCTACGTCATCTGCGTACGCGATAACTTCAATACCCTCTCTCTCTCCAATTTAAGTAGTAACCCGTTTACCACTATGTTCCAGAGAAGAGGGGACAGAACCCCTCCCCCCTGCGGAGTTCCCCTAGTTACTCGCCTCTTGATGGTGGAGTCCCCCAACTTCGAGCTAACAATCCTGCTTCCCAGCATATAATTGATTAACCCTATCAGAGAAACGTCCACCTCCAAAAATGACAATCCCTCCTTGATTGCCTCCGCTTTCACATTATTAAAGGCGCCTTCTATATCCAGGAAGGCCACCAAAGAGAATTCCTTCGAATTAATCGATTTCTCAATCGTAGACACCAAGGCGCGCAGAGCAGTGTCCACAGATCTACCCTTTGTGTACGCATGCTGAGACGGTGCCCACTTCCTGGCACCTATTTTATCTCTAATGTATACATCCAGCAGCCTTTCCAAGGTTTTAAAAAGAAAGGATGATAGAGTTATTGGTCTTAGGTCCTTAGGATAGACATGTGAGCTTTTCCTCGCTTTCGGTATGAACACCACATTGACCTCCGTCTAGTACCTAGGAATATAGCCCAGCTTCAAACACCCTTTGAATATAGCTTCCAGGTAGGGAAGAATAATTACTGAGTTGTTTTGAAGTTCGGCTGGTATAATTTGATCCGGACCAGCCGATTTAAATGGTTTAAAACTCCTCAGTGCCCATAGGATCCGTTTCCTGGTTACGATATCCTCTGTGGTTACTGACAGTGATTCCTGATGATTGCTACGCACCAACAGGTCTTCAAAGCTCCCTGGGAAGTGTGTCTCGAAGAGAAGCTCCAGAGATTCTCCACTAGAAGCTGTCCAAGATCCATCCGGTTTTATCAAAAACCTGGGACTAGATGTACTTTTGGAAAGAATCTTCCTAAGACGGGAGGTTTCGGATACCTCTTCCATATTATCACAGAAGATTCTCCAAGACCTCCTTTGTGCCTTTCTTAATTCTTTCTTATAAATTCCGAGTTTCTCCTTATAGGAGTCCCAATCCTGAGCCTCCCTTGTATTTTTGGCTCTATTAAAGGCTGTCCTACAAGCCTTACGATAGGTTCCCAGTTCCCTGGACCACCATACCGGTTTTTGCCTACCCCTAGGCTTAGCCAGTGGGCAGGCAGCGCGAAAGGATCGGTTGCATGCGCCAGTAACGCTAGCCACCATGTCCTCCAGCTCCCCAACGGTCGTCGGGGGCTCCATAGCCCTCGTCGGTAACATTTCCTCCAATAATTCCCCATATTTGCTCCAGTTGGTCCTTCTAGGGTTCCTGAAGGCTTCCCGGGTAGCAGGGTGAATATCGAGGCTATAGGTTAAATATCGATGATCAGAAAAGGAGTGTTCCTTATCCACCCTCCAATTTTTAACCATATGAAGAATATTATTTGAGGCAAGGGTCACGTCTAGAACCTCCTGCCTGTTACTAGTAATAAATGTGGGTTCCCGCCCAATATTACACACTGAAAGGTTAGTACTCATCAAATAATGAAAAAACCGACTCACCCCTTTCATTAATGTCCGTGCTTCCCCAGATAGTGTGATGCGCATTAGCATCAACTCCCAGTACCACACCTACCTTTGATTGTTCCGCTTTACGGATCAGCTCCTCCAGGTTATCCGGAGGAACCTCCTTCTCCCGGTCCATGTAGGCTGAAACTAGCCAGAATCTACAAGTGCATACTTCCAGGCTAACTGCAGTAGTGTCACCATTGCTGTATTGAGAGAGAAGGAAAATATTAATATTATTTTTCCCAAGAATACAAGATCTGATCTTCCCAGACTTGCTAGAGGATATAATTTTATACCCCTTGGTTCTGAGGCCACAGATCCTGTTGTTGTTAATCCAAGGTTCTTGAATTAGTATCACATCCTCACCCGAACTAGTCAGCCTAAGGAGTAGAGCTGCCGAAGCAGCCTTAGAATGGTGAAGGTTAATTTGTGTTATCTTAATCATAACCATTTAACCTCTACCTATTTCTATGGTATATTCCTGCTACCGCAGGAATATTATTTCTCGGTATTTTGGGATGCGCCGGATCTGCCCGTCTCGCCACCCCTCATACCCTCTGTAGAGGACTTGTCAGTGCCCCCCGTCTGGCCGGGCTGCCGACATCCTCCTCCATCGGTACACCAGCTCCTTCGCTTATGTGCCCCTCCTTAACCTTCAAGGGAGGCCTTGCCCGATCGAGGTCGCCGGCTTCACTCTCCCCCATACCCTCAGCTTCTCCCCCCATGCTGCTGGTACCCCCTTCAGGCCTGGGCGGGTTACCACCATCCTGCACAAAAACAAAAAATTTATACAAAAATAAAACATTTCAATAAATTAAAATAACTCCTGGATTTGCATAGTGTAGACACCGAGTTACTCATTCAATCACATTACTACGTTAAATTTGACACTGGATAAATTCTTATTTAAATAAATGAAACGCTAGTACTAAAACCAAATTTTACTACAGAAAAAGTCGAGTTTTATGATTCGTTTTAAGAAAAAAAAAAATTAAAACAACTTTTTTCTGTTACTCAGACTGTGGACCAATAATCGCGGTAACTACACTAAATTCGGTAAATACGTTTACTTTTCTCAAAAGAAGAGTAAACGGATTAAACAATAGTAAATGTTTTATCTTTTATGTTTGGATTATTAATTTTTTATTGTTCTACAAGAAAACAAGATGGATGCAGTCGACTTTTAATGTAGTAAATGATTTACGAGAGAATTGGTCCGCAGCCAAAAGTCGATTTTAATCTTTTTTTTATGTTTTAGTAACCTAAAATTACTTTTTATCATTTCATTCGTTTACCTTCCTTTTGAGTAAGTCTCTGGTTAAAAAATTGACTTAAAAGAGTTTCTACTAAAATCGATTTTATGAATGATTTTGCTGAATAAAATAATGTGTTTAGGATATCAAGGATATTTTTTCAATACCATCTGTTGTTAGGTTTGCCTGCACTTGGAAAGCCATTATTTAGAACTTAAGTTATTGATTTTAAATACAATTTGTAAACTCGTCTGAATAATTATATTGCAGATAATATGTACATATATAATGTAGGGTATGTATGCATGCATGTGCTTAGTTGGTATATGTATGTATTTGAGAATAGACATCCAATCGTTCTTATTTTTATATTTGTGAATTACAATTATTTAATTATTGATATACAGTATTGTGCAAATTAATGCGAACAAAATAACAAAATTTTTATATTTTAATCTATATTTTATTTTAAAAAAATTCATATATTTAATAATTTACGTGCCCTCCTTTTTTCTATATAAGGTCATGTATTCGATTTGGCATTGTTTCTACTAAATTTTGGCAGATTTTATCCGTAATGTTCGGGTCATACCAAATATTATTGATAGAGGTCTCCATTGCCTCTAGTGTACTGCAATCCATCTTTCTTAATTTTGCCTTCATAATTGCCCACAAATTCTCGATGGGGTTGACATCAGGCGAATTTCCAGGCCAATCCAATGTTGTAATGGAATTGTCAGCAAAATATTTTTTAACAGCCTTGGATGTGTGACAAGGAGCCAAGTCTTGTTGAAAGATTGGGTGATTTCGTTTTTTCATGTTTTTTAATATTGGAACCGCATAATCCTTCAAAACATCAATATATTGAGCTGAATTCATCATCCCAATAACTGGACATAATGGACTAACACCATTAAAATTAAAACATCCCCAAAATATTTGTTTTAATGGATGTTTCACAGTTTGAACAAGGTGACCCGCTTTAATCGATTCACCTTTACTGCGATGCACATATTGTGAGCGTTGACCGTGCACTTCAAAATGACTTTCATCAGAAAACAAAACATTTTTTCAATTGTCAACTGTCCAGTCTTTATATTTTTTTGGCCCATGCCAATCTTTTGGTCTTCATTTTTGATGTTAGAAGCTGTTTTTTGTAGGGCCTTCGTGCAAATCTTCCAAATTCCAAAAGTCTTCTTCGCACTGTTGATGGATCAATGTTAATTCCAGCATGTTGTAACTCAATGTTTAGCTCAGCACTGGTCTTTGTAGGATTTATAATACTATTTCTCAGCAAAATTTTATCGTCTCTTGAAGAGGTCTTCCGCTTACGACCACATTTACCCTTTCTTTTCGGTGATGTGGACAAATTTTTTGAGGAAAACCGTACAAATTTATTAACAGATGTCAAACTCACTTGGCACTCTTGGGCAATTTGCCTTTGAGTCATAGACGAGTATTTACTCAGTGTGATAATTTTTTCGCGAACTTTAACCGTTAAATCCATTATTAAAGGTAGAACTTGTGTATGTGTTATGATGCGTGTAATGTGTTATGATTGACTGAAATGTTTATTTCACAACTAACGAAATGCGAAGTAATAAAGATAATGATTGTTAACCTTGAACATAAACTACAAAAATATATTGATGTAAAAAAAAAGGAAATTTACAGTTTTATATGACGAAATTTAAAGTATTCATTATGATTTTATTAAAATATTGCTATGTTCGCATTAATTTGCACAATACTGTACGTTGAGAATATATTTACTTCAAAAATACGGAAAAATCAATTTAACTGTCAAAATCTTTGAAGTCATCCTATGAGCGACAGTAACACTTAAGCTGAATTCACGCAATTATAAAAATTATAAAATAAATTATTATTAATAAATTTGTTGAGCGTAACTTTGATTTTGCGTTTGAATTATTTTCGCGCACATTATTTAGCGGTGTGTTATCCTCGTAAGTCTCATTGAATGTTGACAAATAGACCCCGCTACCATATAAAACAATTCCGAGCTCATCTTCACCAATGATGTTCTTCGAAACACATTTGTATTCACCAAAATCAGCTTTTTGCAGATATACAATTTGCAGCACCATTTGAACTGAAAATATTGATGTATCGTTTACAGTCATATCGTAACGATGGTTTGATATAATCATTTCACCATTTTCACGTTGCCAATAATTTATGGCTTTCGGGGATGCCTCAACATTGCAGACGAGTTTAATATTGGTGCCGATGGGGGCACCAACCAATTGATTCGGACTTCGTATAAGTGGATGAAAATGCACCTGTAATTGGCGGCACAGAAATAGTCACCCATTTCAGATCGTGAAACATTGGGTAGCCACAGTATTTCATCCTCGTATGATTTTGCTGAATGCATATAGATAAATAAAAACAAACAGAAGTTATCAAATCAGTTTAAAGATTAATACTCACATTTGATTATGCCCATTGAGCCGGTTCGAACTATAATATCGTGACCATCTGCGCGACTCCATACTATATTAGGTTTCGAAAAACCTGGACCCACAAGCTTGGCTGAACCTCCCTCATCAACTATTATGGTAACAGATGTGAGGGGTTTTACAATTTCTAAAAATGCTTCCTAAATAATAAATTGTTAAGACTGTCTTTCAAAACACAAGCTTTTAAATATATTGATGTGAAGTTTATGACAAAAAATAAAAACCAGCTCACACAAACGGAACTCTACATTCTGTTTTACCGGTGTACTGGAGTAATTTAATATAAACCATAATGAGAGGTTCAGCCGTATTCCTACCCTTTAATGGATTTCAATTCCGTTATGAATAACCGTAACTAGTTGTTTTGTGTGTAGTAAAAGTTACAGAGTTAATAAAAAACGTAACTTTCAATGGATCTGAGAAGATGGCAAACTCAGTTCTAGAAATCTTTCAAAAGCCCACTCGGCCTGCAAAGTCACAATGAACTCGCTCAAATGGTGTGTCGGTCGGATTCCAGCAATGGGGTACAGTTTTTGGAGGGTTGGATTGTATGACTCTACAATCCGGGCAATTTCGAACAATGCACTCTATATCCTTATCGATATTGGGCCACCAGCAATACCCTCTCGCCATGCTCTTCATCCTAACTATTTCAAAATGTGTGGAATGTAATTCATCCAAAACCCTTTTCCGCAATTCGTTTGGTATGTAAACTCGAATACCTCGCTGATTGATTAATTCCAAATCTATCGCGACTATCCAATTCACGACCATTTTTAAGACCTTCAATCAGTTTATGGATACTCTTATCCGAATATGTATGTATATTTGCCTAATTCTTCGACAGTCACCGGTAAAGTTTCTATCATGTTTAGTTCAATTATATCGATTTCGCATCAACATTCGCGTGTTTTTTTGTATCCCGATAACGGATCTCGTAATCAAACGATTGTAAAAAAATTGCGTAATGTTGCATACGCGTAGCACATAATGTTGGTAATCCTTTATTGGGAGCGAATATTTGTGTAATTGGTTTATTATCTGTAATTAATATAAACTTCCGTCCGTAGACGTATTGAATAAACTTTCGAATCCCGTAAACAATAGCATAAGCTGCCTTATCAATGTGAGGGTACCTCTGTTGAGTAGCATTCAACGTTTGTGAGGCATACTGAATTGGCTTTTCCGAACCATCCGGAAATCGATGACTTAAAACCGCACCCACCCCATAAGGAGAGGCATCAGTTGCTAGCAGTAATGTCAAATTTGGGTCATAATGCACCAAAAAATGTTCACTTTGCATCTCTGATTTAACTAATTGAAACGACTTTTGACAATCTTTATTCCAAAAGAATTTAACGTCATTTTTCATCAAACTATTAATAGGGTACAACACTGTACTTAAAACTTTAAAGAATCTTCCCTAATAATTTACCAATCCCACATAAGCACGTATTTGATCCTTATTCTGTGGAATGGCCAAGTTTTGGATGGCATCGATTTTCTCTTTCATTTTGTGGATTCCGAATTTATCAACCATGTATCCACAGTATTGAATGTTATCCTTGAAAAATTCGCATTTATCCAAGTTTATTCTCATATTGTAATGAATTAACCTGTTCAATACTTCATTTACTCTTTCAAGGTGAGAATCATCGTTTGGTCCCGTAATCTTAATGTCATATGCGTTGCCATATCGCAGGTGCAGACGCAATTCCATACATTAACCGTGTAGGAGTATAGAGGCCTTTATGCGTATTTAATGTTAAGACTTCGCGGTCTTCGGGTACTATTTCAAGTTGCAAATATGCCTTAATTAAATCTATCTTTGTAAATTTGTCTCCTCCCGCCATTGATGAAAATAACTCCTCAATAGTCGGCAATGGATGTTCATCTACAATTAAATTGGGGTTCACGTTGATTTTATAATCTCCGCAAATACGTATTTTATTATTTGCTTTAGGAACTGGGACTATCGGTGTCGCCCAACGACTGTAATCCACTTTTACTAAAACACCATTGTCTACTAACTCAAACAATTCTCTTTCCACTCGACCTTTCATCGAAAACGGAACCGGACGAGCTTTGCAAAATTTCGGAATTGTGTCAGGTTTAAGTGTCAATCTAACTTGAATACCGTTTATTTTACCGATCGACTTATCAGAAATATTAGGATATTTTAACATGATATTCTCGATTGAATTATCTAAATTCGATGAGCGCAAAATACTCTCTGATTCGCAAAACGAAACTTCACCTACGCTTAGACGGTTATTAAAAATTTTATTCCAATTAAAATTTATTTCGCGCAACCATTCTTCGTCCTAAATATGGGTGTTTATCGGATTGAACCACGTATAACTTTACATTTTTTGTATACCCATCAACCCTGACTTTGGCAACAATATAACCGAAAACATTTATTTTTGAATTACAATAACTAATTAAATTTATGTCGGACTTTGTAACTTCTTTATTTTTCATTAATTAAAGCAACTGGCCAACCACTATCAATTTCAAATTTAATTTTTTTATCATCCACATCTAAAGTTATAAACAAATTTTGATTTTATTTTCGGATCATCATTAATTAATCATTAACTACTGAATTATTTTGTACGTAATTTTTTTTTGATTTAGTTTGGTTTTCTTTACCATCAATATTAAAAAGTTCATCAAAATTATTTTCTGAATCACCCTGTGGTTCTTCTTCCTCTAAAAAATTTGCTTGATCCTTCTTATTAGTTTCACTAGTCCTTTTCGATGCGATTTTGAGGCACACACTTGACAAATGTCCTTTTTCTTACAGAATCTGCATATGGAGTTAACATGCTTGCATTTATTTGCCAAATGTGACTCACAGCCACATCGATAACATTTAATCTTATCTTTATCAAAATTAGGATTTTTATTGTATTGTTTACCTTTAACAAAATTTACTGCAAGCTGTGTGGTTGTATGTAAAGCAGCACCTCCTATTGCTGATAATTCCATTGCTTGAGTTGTTTTTATGGCAGTATCCAGCTTCAAATTGTCCGATTCTAAAAGCCTTGATTAAATGTTTTTGTTTGCGAGCCCAAAAACAAATTGATTCCTTAACACTGTTTCTAAAAACTGACCAAAATTACAGTTGATGGAAATTTTCCCTAAGGCCGTCAAAATTAGAATTTAATTCTAGACTATCATATACTTAATTTACAATATTAACTACCTCGTGTGGGGTTTATTTAGTCAGATTAGAATAAACAACTTGTTGTTAAAAGTAGAGTTAAATTTATTTTGCTCTATTTTATTTAATGTTCACCTTTTATATACAATCAAATGCTATCTAGTAATATAAAATAAAATATGACATCTAGATCCATAGCTTTGAAGTTTAACGTTCTAATGTTGATGAGTCAACATATGCCGGGCTTCAGCGTTTGGAGTGATCTTGCTGTTTACACTTCAATACCTGCACACTCTGTCGAGGAAGGCTGGTATTGAAAACTGATTATGCGCCTTAAATCTAGACTATAAAATAGCGAAAAGTACTATCAGGATTCCTAATAGTTAAGTAGGAAATCGTTTAATGTTGAACATCAAGATGATTCATTTCTTTTGGCAGTCGTTCATTTTCGTTTATCATTTCTAGCTCCGTTACCGGCCAGTAGTATTATCAGATTCATTAAGAGTCTGAATATTGACTGGACGGATAATTAAGTAGGGTCCAGCACAATAGATTTTTTAGGTCGCAGTGCGAGGTGGCTTATCACCCACATGGCCCTTCAATCAATAATAATAATAATAATAATAAAGTACATTTTAAATATATGTAATTGTGAAACAGGATGTTTTCAAAATTAGATGATTAATAGACATCTTATTGTATGATCAACATTTTATTATCATACACCCCATTTACCTTAGTCGTGTCATTTCAAGTGACATGACTATAGTTGTCGAATCGAATGTCTACAAATCAAAAAATTATAAAACGTGTAATTGGAAAAATTCATGAATTTCCAGGGAACAAAATTCAAAATGTTGTAATTAAGCTTTTAACAATTTTGTTATAGTATTGTATTAAATCTAATAGTGAGCAAGGATGGCGATTTTCCTGTTAAACCTGTTGGCGGGGTAAAAAGCACAGACTAAATTACAAATTTATGATAAGAACACAGATATGCAACAAAAGCTTCCAAAGAAAATCGAACTCTACCAATCATATTGTTACGTTTTTGCCTTGACAATTAAGGTTCGTATCACTGGATTGTGAATAAAACAAAATCAACTCAATTTATCTACAACGAATTTATTTATTTCACACTGTGAATTATTACAACACAAATTTTTTTTTTAACAATAATTCACCAAATCACTTTATTTAATTTTTACACAATTTTACTGATCACTTTTATTTTTAATTTCGTTCATGACTTTTCCAGTAAGAATAGTGTAGAAATATTTAGAACAATTTTATCATGGCAAAATCCATTTTTCGGCCACATGAACTTAGCTTCTAATTATCACCAGCAGTCGCCTCTAAGTTATTTGTTGCCACATCATTCCATAGTCAGAGAGAGTAGTACGGCCACGATAGTATGGGTGGTTTTCAATGCCTCGCACATGTCGACGTCAGGATGTTCGCTTAATGATTTTCTTATGATTGGTCCAACCATATAGTATGTTCAACCACTCATACTGTTACTTTTATATTGACACTCTTTTTGCGGGACTTGATAGTGTTGATAGTGCAATAAATTTGAAACGGGAACATACTAAATTATTATCAAAAGGTTGCTTTCAGCTTAGGAAATGATATTCTAATCACTCAGAAATCCATAAATCACGCTTGTAATGACTTCAGTACTGTCCTTGGGCTTTCTTGGAATCATGCAAATGACACTCTTCAGATATTTGGTACGACCAAGACACCATGATCCAAGCTGAGCCATTATACAAAATGGAGTATACTCTCTTCAATTGCTCAGACATACGATCCCATTGGGTTGGTGGCACCAGTTAAATACATGGCCAAATTATTTAAACAGAAGCTTTGGAGACTTTTCAAGAATTAAATGACATATCAATTATTTCCCCATTTGTGTTCTAACACTTTGCTCAATTATAGATATTGAGCTTCATTAGTTCAGTTATGCATCCAAACTGGGATATGGATGTGTGCTTTACGAGTGATTCGAGTGATTTATGTAAACGGCACAGTAACAATCAATGTTCTGTGTGCCAAATCTAAGCTGGCACCAATTAAGGAACAAACCATTCCAAGATTGGAGCTCTCAGAAATAACCCTCCATCGAATCACATTGTCTCCTTCAATATATTGTGTATTTATAGCAAATCGGCGATTCTTGGAGATATGTTTCAAGCAAAATTAATCCCGCTGATATTGTTTAAAGAGGATAAAAGGTCAAGGAATTTTTAGTAGATTCGAGTGTTGCATAATGCACATTGAGAATTATTTTGTGTCGAAATATTCAGAATTAACATACATTACATTGGCACTTTGTTCTATAATCATAATAGGGGTGAATGTTATGATAATACCTACAACTTGTACTAAAAACGTGTTATTGCTAAATATTAATTCAAAATCAATATTCAGGCGAATTATTTTTTATACTCTAATCTATTTATTGGAATAATCGCGATTATTCCCGAGCATTATATTTGGTATATAAAACTGGATGATTATTAATTTGAACTCGATTGTTTGAAGATTAAATCATGCGATTCATAAGTGTAAATAGTGTGAAAGTATATATAATGAATTTGAGTGGTTTTGTGTAGCGTTAAGGATATTTTTCAGCACCATCTCTTGTTAGGTTTGTCCATTTTATTTAAGTTCATCTTCGAACCATTTGGAAAGGTTATTTAGAACATAGTTATTTCAAAACTGGTCTAAATAATTGTTATACATATAAACTTTAAAGCTTTTTGGTAGGATGTCGCAGATAATTTCAAAATTATGTCGTTCACATAAGACATTGGACATACATACAAAAAGAGAATATTAGAAGAACAACAGGTTAAAGTTGAAAATTCATTTGGAAAATGAGAAAATACGTTCATTGGTAGACATTGGGTGAGAGTTGAAAGGTTAAAAGTTTGAAATTTTATGTTTTGTTATTTTTGAAAACTTTCAAGTCAGTTTATGATGTATGCAAATACAATCAAAAGGATTTTGCAATAGAACTTGTTTGTGTTTTATGTACATACTTTTAAAAATTTGACTACCTACTCGTAAATAAGGTTTAAGCTTAAGTTCGGCTAATAAGAACTTCCTTTTAATTAATTAAACAAAATAGTTTATAAACATAATATATATATATATATAGATTTTATTTACAATAATATTACAATAATTTTTATTTTTACATATCTATATGGTATATAAATTTAAATTATATTTTAAATTGGCAAATTGCTACATTTATTAAATAATTTATTTATAAATCCAAATTAAATTGGAGTTCATTTTGATTAACTCATATTTTATAAAGATAAAAATACCATGTTACTATTCTTCCGCTGGACTGGGCTAGCGTTCATCATCGTACGATTACGATAAGAAATAAAAATATTTTAATGATCATAAATTTAATTAATATATGAGTAATTATATAGGGTGCAGTTTATATAGGGGGGAAAGCATTCAATTATGTGTGCCTCTAAGTAAAGCCGAATTTGCAGCAAAAGAGGACGGCTTAAGTTATATAGAAATACTCTACATATAGTATTGTTTGGCACGTATCAAATCAGTTCAATCAAATTAAAATTATAATGTATTTATGAATATAGATATATGCAAGAAACTGATATACTTTTCTTATCGCGACTCAATCGTCCTTATTTATTTTTTATTTGTAATAAACTACAATTATTTATATATTATGAGTAATTAATTTAGATTAACGTATTGAACATAATATGACTTCAGAAATATAGAAAAATCAATTTAACTGTGAAAATATTTGAAGTCATTCTATGTGCAATAGGTTTACGAACGGAAAAAAGTTTTACAATAAATTACTCATTATACATCGTAAAGTTAATGTTTTTTAAAACTAAATTACTTTATTAATAAATTTACTTTTAATTACTATAATTTATAAAAATATAAATTTATTATAAAAATTATAAAATAAATTATTATTGATAAATTTGTTGAGCCTAACTTTGATTTTCCGTTTGAATCATTTTCACGCGATTGTAATCCTTTGTAGACGCGCACATTATTCAGCGACGTGTTATCCTCGTAATTCTCGTCGAATGTTGACAAATTGTCTTCGCCACTATTCCGATAGTCTTCATTAGATTTAAGCTTTTTCGATGTTTCCATTTCATATAAACGGATTGTGCCCTCCGCATCACCAATACTATTCTTAGAGACACATTTGTATCCACCAAAATCAGCTTTATGCAGCTTCACAATTTGCATCATCATTTGGGCGGCATACATTGATGTACCATTTTCATTCATATTGTAACGATGATTTGATATAATCATTTCACCATTTTCACGCTGCCAATAATTTATTGCTTTTGGGGATGCCTCAACATTGCATACGAGTTTAACATCGGTACCGACGGGGGCACCAACCAATTGATTTGGTACCTGTATAAGTGGATGAAAATGTACCTGTAATTTAATACGTTTACTAATCGCTGGCGGTACACCATTCGATGCAATGCACAAATAGCCACCCATTTCAGATCGTGTAACTTTTGAGAGCCACAATATTTCACCCTCGTACGACATTGCTAGTGTAAAAACATATAATAAAAATAAACAGATATTATGTTAAAAAATTAATTTAAGATTATAACGCACATTTGATTCTGCCCATTGAGCCATTTCGTGCTATAATATCGTGGCCATCTTCGCGACGCCATACTATTTTCGGTTTTGGAAAACCTCGTGATTTACATACAAGCTTGGCTGAACCTCCCTCCGGCACCATCATATCACCAGATGTTTCTTCATTTATAATATCGGGTGGTATTACAACTTCTAAAAATGCTGTCTAAATAATAAATTGTGATAGCTGCCTTTCAAAACATGTGTTTTTAAATTTTGCTTAGTGCGAAGTTTATGACAAATGAAGTGGAAATAAAAACTTCTGGTATGGGTGTTAGTATCAAGAACGGAAGCTTGCTATACAAATCAGTCGTTTTCTAAAGGATACGAACAATTTAAAATTGCGAATGTCACTTGTCGAGACAAGTGTCGAAAATGTGATTTTTGTTTTCTTTTGACATTTTGCAACCAACCATTTTTCGTTTTTTATTGGTTCTTTCATGTTAGTTGAATCGTCAAATTGTTTTAATTTTTTGCAAAATAAAATTAAATTACATAAATAATTAATGAAATTGTTGTATGGTTTTTACTAGACATGTATTGTCATTTGTCTTATACTTCACATTAATTTATTTACTAAGTGATTTGAAAAGTTCATGGAACTACATAGAACGCATTCACTCCTCATATGAATGCATACGAAATTCCAATTCGATCTGTCAATTAGTTTTGTTCAGATAGCTGATTAAAGTAGACGTGTATTTATATTTTTTTAAAATGGAAAACAATTGAACATCGTTTTGTTTGAATGTATTATGTCGTTTTCGATTCGCTTTTTCCACCTCTTTCAAACAAAATGACAGTGAAAATGACAGCGAAATAACAGTATTTATTGTTGGTATTAGTAAATGAGAGGTAAATCTGACCAAAAATCGAGATTTGTAACCGAGCAAAAATTTTGCTCGACCGATTGATTTTAAATTCATTCGTTCTGTGACCTCCAAAGACTTAACATTGTTTATACTTTAGTCAATACTGTGCTTAAGTGTGGTGGTGATAATTTTTAATTTAATTATTAAGTTTTTTTAAATGAATTTAAAAGAAATTTTAGTAATTTAGTAGTGAATCTTTTTGTGATTTTATGATTCAAGTTTTTTTTTTAGTTTCAAGTCTTATTTATAATTTCGAGAGATTTAATTAATGTTAATAGTGCTTTTTTCTGCTTTATGAGCTTTTTAACCAAGTTTCTGTGTATTTTATAGTTTTAATTTAATGTGTGTGATTGTTTCTCAAATGAATTTTGCAGAATTCCTTTTGATTTTGTTATTTCTTAATGAAATCCATACTCCCCTTACCGCCATTCCAGTGGATAATTTTTAGAAGGCTCCTACTAACGAGTGTGGCCTATAGTCCATGAGAGCGTCTTGGGTCACGTTTCCGATACATTTTTGGGTTCGGAGGGTGTTCACCTCAGATCTGACGGTGCGGGTTCTACTACTGAGCCCAGTCATTTAGGAAAAGCGTAACACTTTGGTAAGCGTAACCGCCGTCGTATGAGAAGGAAATTGTTTGACCTAACGCTCTGCACTTTTACTGAGGCTCCTAGCAGCTACTCCTCTAATAATCGCAAGCGGGCTCATCCTGCCACTGGGAGCAAAAAATGTTCGTCCCTATGCGCAACCCGTCGCTGTGTCCATGCTGGTTTCATACCGCTCATGCTTGGGTGCTATTTATCAGATGGTACATATGTATTCATGAGTGGTTGACGACTTTCGATTGGTGATCCTCCGAATCCCATTTTATTACACACTTGGATCTCTGGTCCACCAATATTGGCGCCAATATCTCGATCAAGGGTTGGAAAGTCAGGGTTGACATTATGTCCTCTGATTATATTATTGGTTCCAGACTTTATTTAGAATATGTTTTTGAGATGATCTTGTTTAAGCTTACCTCTGATCCATAAGCTCTTGTTTTTCGATTCGGTTGCTGGTATGTTAATATGGCTTCCATGTTTGAAATTAAACAGATTAACCTGCACCATAGCAAGTCAGCTTCATTTGAATTAAGGAAGTTGCTTGCTGGATCGCATACAGATTTGTGTTTTATTCAGGAACCTTATATCTTCTCGATGGTTCTATTTGTGGACTAGACATTCCCAATGGTAGATTTTTTCTAGGAATTCTGTCTATAAAACAAGAGCTTGCATTTATATTTCTGGTAATTTCAGTGCATCTCTTATTCACGAATGCAGTTCGGCTAATCTCTCAACGGTTATGATCACTATCGAATCTGGAAAGTCTTGCACTGAACTAATTATAGCCCCAGTTTGTCTTCCATTTGATTCTTCTCATTCTCATTCTTCGGAGGAACTTACTGAACTCTTAAAGTGGAGTAAGGATAAAAACGTTCCCCTTTTAATTGATTGTGATGCCAAAGCCCGTCATACTCTTTGGGGTAGCACTAATATTAATAACAGGGGTTCCGCTCTGTTAAATTATATAAGCTCATCTGAGCTAGAAATACTCAATAAAGGCTGCAAGTTATTCACCCCTATTATGATTGTCGAGTCGATCGACAATCGACGCGACTCTGTATTGCCTTTTTCTTTTTCGTATATCACATCGTTTTCGTCGGTTACTAACGCCTGTACCAATTTCGGTATTGATCCCACGGTTGTGAAATGATTTAATTCTATGCTCAAATCTTGCATTGTTGAGGTTGACTTGGATAATGAATGCTTAAATCTCGGTCAAAGTTGTCAAAGGTTGCCCTTAGAATATTCTTGAATCAGTCGTGGGCAACAGAAATTCATGTGGTTAATGATAGACTGTTGTCTGAATCCAATTTCACTAAATTATATTGGGTGGTGCGTCCTTCGAGAGATCAGTGGAGATCACTGTATTTTCTTAAGAATTTGTATGAGTCGATAGTCTTCTTTTCTGAAGGCTCTCGCTCCGATAATAGTTCAGGTTATGGAATGTGCCCCTCTACGTTTGATCTGAATTTATCAGGCTGGCTAGATACTGCATTAAATCTCGCTATTGCAAATAACAATTTTGTTTTCTGTACATACAGATTATCTGTGTTGAATTCCCTTTGCTGTGGGATGGGATAATCCCTTTGCTGTGTCAAAATTTGTTAAGGACTGTAAATATTTCATTTTTTTCTCTATTCAAGTAATAGAGGAACGATCATGTGGGTTCCTGCCCATTTTGTCAATGAGGGCAATGATATTGCTGATTCTCTAGCAAAAGCTGGGGTTGGTTAAAATTGGTCGGTCACGAACCAGTTACTTCCGTACCAATTAACTATGTTAAGTAGACGATCAAAAGCCGTGCTCTAAGTGAATTAACCCTTGTGTTTACAACCGAATTTTTATCTTTGTCTTTACAACCAACATACCCGGGTAAGAATGTACGATTTCTATTAATTTTGCATAAAATTTTTTTTTAAAATTGAATTTTACGTTAGTATAAATAAATTTTGATCATTTCAATTTTATTTATTAATACAACATGCTATTGTATTTCCTGGTTTTGTACAACCCTGTTTTATTTATGATTGATAACTATCAATAAATATAACGGGAAAATTAAAAATATGAGTAAAATAGATAATAAAAGAAGACAACTCAGATTGATATTGTGGAAGAGTTCATCATCCAAACATTTAAACTATTTATACGTGAAGACATTTGTTAACCTCAAAATTGCCAAAGTTGACCTCAAAGTTGCCAAACATGGAACCACAAAAATCCAAATAATATTCGGGTATGGAAGCCAATAAGTGTCTCTGAATTTGATGGATATCTCGGCATTATAAATTTTCCGGTGTCAGCCGATCCAAGAATGAGTATACTAGATTTGTGAAGATCTAGTTCTCACCCCCTTTATCGCGCTACGATGGGTGTTTATGGTGAATTCAGCGAGAAAAATGTGCTAGCTCGTGATCACGAATTGTTGTAATTTCGTCATCTTTTTACCCCCTCCAATTTTTTTTTTTACTTGTTTTTATTTTTTTATGGGTTAGAAAGGAAAAAAAATTGGAGGGGGTAAAAAAGATGACGAAATTAGTGATCATGAGCTAGCAAATTTTTCTCGCTGCATCGATTATCAGCGCTTTTATACTATACGCCGATATATCAGATTTGATAATGAGAATACCCGTGCGCAACGGATATACTTGCTGTCTTGTAGCTGGAGACCTCGTATCCATTGAAAGAACAAATCTATACTGGAATCGCTGCAAACTCACAAAGGGAAAGTAACCAAGGAGAACGTGTTGTTAAAGATTTATGCTGTACTATTTTTCGTAGTAGTGGTCGAAATATTACGTGTAAAAAATTTTTTACCTGATACAATTTAGCTTCTAGTTTCATGCGTAACCACATTTTATCAATTCTAGGGACAGTAAATAAAAGACGGCGATTTGTACCAGCGGAATTTCTATAGTTGTAAAAGGCAAACCAACCGGCATTCGACCTGTCGAATCGTCTATTTTCCGATTTCCAAAAAAAAAAAAAACAAAGTTGTGGTGGTTTTATCCACTAAGCATTATGATAAGGAGAAACAAGGATCGGCCAATAAAGCTACAATGACCATAGATTATAACTAAACTAAGGGCAGCATGGATAATATTGACAATATTTTGGGCGAATATTCATGCAAAAGGAGGACGAATCTGACGAATCTCTGAAATGCCACTGGCATTTGTTTATAACATTTAGTTATGTCTGAGATTAGTAATCGTACCAGCTACCAAAAACGGTATCGAAAGTATTTTGGGCCATGTGGAAATTGAAGCAAGAGATGTACAAAGCACATATATCGCAAAAAAATGTGACTCAAGCGGTAGAATTATACACAAAGGAAACTGCCACCTCTGTTCTAAGAAAAGATTGACTCGGAAAAATTTTGCGAATTGCAAAAAACCAGTCTGCGCGCAGCATACATTGAATGCTGCTATACATTGCTTGCGATGTACCACAACACCGGGTATTAAATGTTTATTTAATTTTTTATTATATGTTAAGTTTTATAAATAAATAATGAACTAAATAATATGAAACTTTCTAATTTTTAATTTCCATTTAGTGTTAAGATTTAGCTACATACCCGGGTACGTTGGTTGTCAATTTGAGAGGTTATTCGAAACAAACTATACTAAAAACAAGTTATAATCGAGTTTTGGAAAAACTTTTCTTCAAATTCCATTCAGAACACGTAATTGTTAAGCTACTGAAGGATTCATGTCGATTAGGTAACTAACCCAATAAAATGTTGGTCATTAAAATTGAAAAACATACCCGGGTATGCGGTTGTAAACATAAAGGTTAAAACAGCAGTGGTTGGCTACTTAAAGCTACCGCATTGCGAAACTTTTTATTAGTGGACCTAACTTGAGAGCCAAAAGGTTAGAGTATTGATCTCGACTCTTAATGGTCATGGTCATTTTAAAATAAACCTTCAGCACATGGGGCTGACTCAGAATGCTGTATGCGAGGATTGTCTTGAAGACGTTGATGACTGCATTCAATTCGTGTGCAGCTGTTCTGCTTTCGACAGAGTTAGGTTGCAAATATATGACTCTAGGTCTATTGTCGAAGATCATCTGTCTTCCTTGCCACGGCCTAAACTATTTCAGTTTATTAAGGCTGCAGCAAGCGTTTGCGATTTGAAACAGAATCACTGGTTTGCACCACGAGCCCTTTGTGGCATTGAGTGTGGAACCTCGTTTGGTTCCAATCAATTTTAATAATTATGATGCTTCTCCTTCAAAATCAATGGGCTTCCGAATTTCAAGGTCGTCGTACAAGCCTTGTAGATGATTCTCGTTCTGAACGTCCAAAAACTGCTGTGTATGATATGGTTATGGAAGACCCGTTGGACATTTTTCGAGATTTCCCACGGGAAACTTTAACTTAATTTGTTTCTTACGATAGCTATTGACAAGTCACATCGATGCAATCCATCTCCAGACATAACACTCTAGAGGCTGATTTTATACAAATTTTCTAATAATTTTTGTAAAATCGAATTTTCCGAGATTTCCCACGGGAAACTTGAACTGAATTTTTTACCGGCGATTTTAGCCAGCTATTGACAAGTCACATCAGACATAACACTCTAGAGGCTGATTTTATATAAATTCTCTAATAATTTTTGGAAAATCGAATTTTCCGAGATTTCCCACGAGAAACTTGAACTGAATTTTTTACCGGCGATAGCTATCGACAAGTCACATCAATGTAATCCATCTCCAGACATAACACTCTAGAGGCTGATTTTATACATATTTTCTAATCATTTTTGGATAATCGAATTTTCCGAGATTTCCCACGGGAAATTTGAACTAAATTTTTTTCCTGCGATAGCTATTGTCAAGTCACATCAATGCAATCCATCTCCAGACATAACACTCTAGAGGCTGATTTTATTCATCCATTTCTTACTTTCGGCTGGAAACTTTTTTGAATTTTCCGAGATTTCCCACGGGAAATTAGAACTTAATTTTTTTCCTGCGATAGCTATTGACAAGTCACATTAATGCAATCCATCTCCAGACATAACACTCTAGAGGCTGATTTTATAGAAATTTTCTAATCATTTTTGGATAATCGAATTTTCCGAGATTTCCCACGGGAAATTTGAACTTAATTTTGTTCTTACGATAGCTATTGATAAATCACAGCAATGCATTTCATCTCCAGACATAACACTCTAGTGACTGATTTTATTCAAATTTTCTAATAATTTTTGGAAAATCGAATTTTCCGAGATTTCCCACGGGAAACTTGAACTTAATTTTTTTCTTACGATATCTATTGACAAATCAAATCAATGCAATCCATCTCCAGACATAACACTCTAGAGGCTGATTTTATACAAATTTTCTAATAATTTTTGGATAATCGCATTTTCCGAAATTTCCCACGGGAAACTTGAACTGAATTTTTTTCCTGCGATAGCTATTGTCAAGTCACATCAATGCAATCCATCTCCAGACATAACACTCTAGAGGCTGATTTTATTCATCCATTTCTTACTTTCGGCTGGAAACTTTTTTGAATTTTCCGAGATTTCCCACGGGAAATTAGAACTTAATTTTTTTCCTGCGATAGCTATTGACAAGTCAAATTAATGCAATCCATCTCCAGACATAACACTCTAGAGGCTGATTTTATAGAAATTTTCTAATCATTTTTGGATAATCGAATTTTCCGAGATTTCCCACGGGAAATTTGAACTTAATTTTGTTCTTACGATAGCTATTGATAAATCACAGCAATGCATTTCATCTCCAGACATAACACTCTAGTGACTGATTTTATTCAAATTTTCTAATAATTTTTGGAAAATCGAATTTTCCGAGATTTCCCACGGGAAACTTGAACTTAATTTTTTTCTTACGATAGCTATTGACAAATCAAATCAATGCAATCCATCTCCAGACATAACACTCTAGAGGCTGATTTTATACAAATTTTCTAATAATTTTTGGATAATCGCATTTTCCGAAATTTCCCACGGGAAACTTGAACTGAATTTTTTTCCTGCGATAGCTATTGTCAAGTCACATCAATGCAATCCATCTCCAGACATAACACTCTAGAGGCTGATTTTATTCATCCATTTCTTACTTTCGGCTGGAAACTTTTTTGAATTTTCCGAGATTTCCCACGGGAAATTAGAACTTAATTTTTTTCCTGCGATAGCTATTGACAAGTCACATCAATGCAATCCATCTCCAGACATAACACTCTAGAGGCTGATTTTATACAAATTTTCTAATAATTTTTGGAAAATCGTATTTAAACTTGAACTGAATTTTTTTCCTGAGATAGCTATTGACAAGTCACATCAATGCAATCCATATCCAGACATAACACTCTAGAGGCGGATTTATTTTCGGCTGGAATGTCAATAACATAATCTGCATTATCGACTTTTCACTTTCGGCTGGAAACTTTCGGCTAACTTTAACAGGGTAGGCATAAACCGGTGTTTCATATTATTTTAACAATTAAACATTTGGAACGTTTTCGAAAGGATAAAACTGATTTTAAGCGACGATTTGTAATTATGGGTAAGACTTGGATTTACCATACTATGCCTAAATTCGCGATAACAAACTACAGATTGAATTGAGCTCAGTACTTCCGCTCCGAAACAGCCAAAGTGGTCAAAATCGGCAAAGAAGGTTATGGGATCAGTTTTTTGGGATGAAAAATTTGTTAATTGATTATCTTCAAACCGGTAAAATTGATGAAAAATGTTGTTTCTTCCGAAAAATCACTTCAGATATGGGATAAATGAATTGGAAAACCGCTGGCCATATATTTTGTACTGAGCTTAGAGGAGAATATACTGAAAAATAAAGTTATTTTCAGCGCTGAAAGTTTTTTTTTTTTTTATTTCCATTCCACGAACTTTTCAAATCACCTAGTATACATACCATATATAGACGAGTAAATAGATATTTACCTGCATTTTCATTGGATCTGTGTTCACCTGGCACATGTATTGTCCACGATCTTCCATTTTAACCCCTTTAATTATCAGTGTCCATGTGTTAAAATCGTTATGCGTCACCGATAATCGATCATTGTTTGTTATCACATGTTCATGTATCGCTAAAATTGCTTTGGCATCGACTTTTATCCATGCCACCTTTCGAGAATATCATAGAACTTGTTTTTTATAATTATGTTTAAAACGATTTGTTTTCTTTTTAGTATGGTTATTTAATAATATATTAATTAATACGATTATTTTAATACTTTTGTTTTTTGTTTTGGTTTGATTTGACATTTTAAATTTTAGTTACGTAACCAATCGTTATTGGGTACAGTGGCGACAAAAAGTATTACAATATGCGTATATTTTGCATGCAATTTAGATTTTTTTTTTGCTGTGCATTTGTGAGGTGCTGGGCATGCATATTTTTGAATTCTACACAGATATTATAATGTAAATACTTTTCTTTCCAAATAGTCCAAAAGTACTTACATCACAAAAGTTTTGCATTCATTTTGATATTTTGAGTGACTAGTTGCTCAAAATTGTGTTTGGTGCATTTTGAATGAAAGTAGTACTAATCAAGTCGTTAAATTATGACATTAGGTGATTAGCACAACTTTAAAACTAGGTAATACTAAACTAGATAACTACTTATACAAAAAATATCGGTGCTCTTAGAAATAGAATATAGGTGCTGTTATAAATAAATAAAGTGAATAAACGATAAATATACATTCTTGTGCTCATCAAAAAAAAAAAAAATATTTCAACACATTTTTATATGTAAATTACAGTACATTAATCTTATGCTGGTGCTCTCGGTGTATATTATATATATTAGTACATATATAAAGTGAAGGTGCAAATCTCATCACCGTGAAATTTTGTGTGTATTGTGCGAAGATTACAGATTATTTTTATTTTATTATTAAACTTTTTATGTCATGATAAACCATTCTTTTTCTTGTAGAATACCGATACATACCCTGGCTGGTGTAGATTCGCCACTCACCCTATAACCACCTAAATTATTTACAACACAAGTAAATGTAGCATCACGTCCCTCGGCTACGGTTATATTTTCTAAAGGAAATACAAAATCTGGTTCTAATGCAACTGCAAAATTTGTTTAGAGGAATAATTTAGTATCAATATATAGTTTATATATAGTAAAGAACAACTCACCCGATTGATAAAATAATAACACTACAATAAACGCAATTGTTTTAAATCGTAATAGTAGTGTAAATTTTGTGTTCCATTTATAGTAGTTCACACTACTTATACTAGTTGTCGTGGCTGTCATTTTTTGGTAACACTATATACAAATTAGATAGGCTTTGTTCGTAAATAACTATTTTCTGTGCTGATATTACATTTTTATTGTATAAGAATGAGGTATTTTATATTCTTCCTGGATATCCTGTAACACAAAAAAAAAAAAAATCAATATACTTTAAATTATACTAGACAATAATAATAAATCTTTAAACATTTTATAAAAAATCAAATTTCAACTTTTTTCTTTAAATTGTCCAAAAAAATTTTTTTTTTTGCCAGAGAGGTTGAGTTACGAAACAAAATGATTTATTTTCGAAAATTGTTACGAATACGAGTATATGAAATAGAATAACATTTTATTTAAGTAAATCAATAAATTTCCCAGAGGAACATTTATGTTCCTTGTTCTTTGTATTATTTTATTATTATGTTGAGATACGAATATATGTAGTAACAAAATTGATATTATTTTATGATTAAACAAAAGATAAATATTTTTCTTATTTATTTTCAGGCACTGGATAATAAAAAATAAACTCACTGTATTAAGAATCAACACTTGACTGAACTTCTAAGTTCTACACAATACACTTATGGAAGGTAATGAAGAAAATTAATTAAAGCAAGTAAACAAAATGCGGGTAAGTTTAATTTTAGTTATGCCTAATAAGTAAATTTAGACTTTCATTGCTAACTTCTAAGTAAGGTGTTACTAAATAATATTCTGTCTTATAAATGATTGCGTTTTTACATTTTTAAATCTAACCTATGTTTGAAATGTAACAAATTTGAAGCAGCATCGGTGTCAGGGGCGGATTAACGCCTGGGCACACTAAACACGTGCCTTGTGCCCGTGATTTTTGGAGGCTCTTACATTTCCTTAGCCTAAATGTATTTATCATTTTTTACACTGCCTATTATTGGATTTAATTTCATTATAATTATTCAATTAATTAAAATTGTACAATGTAAAGTTAATAAACGGATAAATATGCAAGCAAGATTGCGTTAAATATGTACATAACAATTTCAAAACGTGTACATTTTTAAAAAGTGTCTTCGCTAAATACGGATGATAAACATACAAAATTAATTTTTTCTTATGCACAGTGCTTTATGCGAGTAACTAAAAAAGCTTAAAAAAAAAAAATTAAAATGACATTTTCGATTCTTTTGTTTTATTTTTTGATCTTGTTGCATCGTGATTAGGTTAATAAAAACTGCGTGGAATTTTTATTTCATTTTATTAAATGTAGTGTACGAGTAGGTGTGTAAATTGTAAATAAATATTTAGTGAAATTAAGGCGTAAGCCGTATATAAGTGAAAATTATTTACGTACTCTATATTAAATCGTATAGTATACTAGTAAGTACATACATACAAGAATAAAATTATTCACAGCATACATTCACCGTTGTAATCATCAGAATGCATTACGATCGATTCCTATCATTTTGGGATTATTGTTTTGGCTTTGAAATTGGATTTCAATGGGAAAATTTAGCTTAATTTTTTCCAATTTATCGATAGTAATTTTTCGGTAAAATATTATTTAATCATTTTTATAAATCCTTTTACTTCGTTCTTTGAAACCTTCATTCGGCGATAGGGTTATCTGCCTTGTAATATTTTCATGTTCCTGAAAGCGTAAGGCATGTTTCAATGTCTCGATGCAGATTCACATTTCTTACGTATGAAGGTGCGTGTCTGAATTGTTTTAGCGTTCGTCTCCTTAGTATGTCTCCAGAGCTGAATAACATACGTCTACATAGGTTTCAGAATTTGCGTATAGTTATCTCTGAGTTTCGCCCAATAATCCGTGTTCTTTCAACCTAGCAACCTAACCTAAATATTTGGCTGTATTGACATCGATTAGTGAAGTTGATGTGAGCGAATTTCGTTTCTTTGAGCTGTAGACGCCACCGTTTTGTTCGGTTCGAAACTCTTTAGTCTTTAGTGATTCTCTGTAGTTTGTTGGTTGCCTCGTCAATATTATCTCCAATTGCCATGATGGCGTATTATTAGCAACTGTTGCAATAGTTCTTTCTCTTGGCGTCGGTCGGTTTATTTTATATAGTAGATACAAAATTGATCCCAAAACGCTTCATTGTGGTACTCCCAATGCGATATTTTTAAGGCGGAATGTTCTTCATCATACCTTAGTCGAAAGTGTCTGTGGTAAGTCTCTCTGTGTACTTTATTATAGTTTATCTATATATATATATATTATAAATATAAGTCGAGATGTTACAATTTCTAGGTGCTTACCTCCTTATATTATTCTATCACAAGCACTACACTTATACTATAGATTATAAAAATTTTGATATAAAGTTTGATTGGTTTATTATTTTATTCTAATTTATTTCTCACAATCTCTGATTTCACTTAAGATTTTTTACAATTGGATTTTCACTTGTATCTAACTGATATTTTATTATCACTTAACTTGTTACTATTTAACTATATCTTAATTACTATTCAGAAATAATATCTATCTGAATTTTAAATGTAACTGTTCTCTCTCAAACTATAACTATCTTTGGATTATAACTAACTGTAGCTATCTCATTTACCTGTAAAAATTTGCATTATATGTATGGAAAATCTTACAATCTAAGCGGAAACATATCATCGCGGAACATAACATTTTTATACGCGGAAATGCAATTTTGAAGAGTCGCGGAAAATTACGGAAAAATGTTAGGTTGATGAATATGTTTATTTTGCGATTTTACAACTTTAAATGCGCTTATTGTTTGTAATTTAATATTATGTAAGTGCGACTTACTAATTATAAATCAACCTTGAAAGTTGTATGACAGTGGAAATTGGCTTATTATAACTTAATGTGTTGTGTTTCACAACAACTTGTTCAATAGTGGAGTGCTTTTCTCGAAATCTAAATAGGATTAGGAATTTTTCAAGTACTTTATACATCGTTGGCAGTAGAGGAATTGAGGTGGGTTTGCCTGATTTAGCTATCATTATTATTTCTGCAAATTTCCATTGACGTGGAACATATTTTAACCGAAATGATGAATTGATTATATATAGTAAATTTCCTATTGCTTTCTAAGGCAAGACTTTGTCGATTTGCCCTGTGATCAATTCAATCTCTTTACTCGTTTTCGGCATTGATATGGCTGGTTCTGCATATTCGATGGTTTCCATCACATTTGTGTATGACAGTTTTTTTTTGTAATAAACGATTGATGCAGCAGTTTAGAATTGATTATTGCTCTTACTATCTCTTTTACTTCCTTTTGGACTAACTGGATACGATTAAACATTAACATTGTTTCCTCTAAATGTAATTGGATTTCATTGAGCTTCCTGAGAATCTGATGTATTTTATGTGTAATGGCTGTATTTATCTTATATTGCTCGTTGTTATTCTCTATTATTCTATTTTGATTTCTCCGAATTTCATACCATAGTCGGTTGTATCTGGTGAACCACCAATCCATTTACAGGCTGAGCCAATCCAATTGATCGATCGTTTGGCTTTCGAAGGTTGACCTTTGAGTTCTTCTAAAAATTTTTCTATTTCACTTTTCGCGTTTTATGAATTCTTCTTACGGAGGTTGTTATCACTGTGACTTTAATTGTCTTTTGCCACAAGTTCTTTCCTAAATTTAGGTCTTTCTTTTCCCTGAATTTGTTTTATTGCGGTGTTGATTGTATCTCCAACGTCATATGTTTTAGGTTCGTTTTTTCCAATTCCTCCTTTGCAATTTATTTTCTCGGTTGTTTTAATTTGCTCTTTTAAATCTTCATTTATTTTGTTATTATACGCTGTGTTCACGCAAAAAATATGTCACTGAGTTTTTTTTTCCAATAACTGAATAGTATACTGAATTGTTAAATCTATCGACTGCAATGTTGACTATATAACTCCTTCAGAGTGAATTCTTTGTACTTATTTTGCAGGCATTTCGTTATTTCTATAACGATTGAATGAACCCTCTCCACTCCAGATGGTGTCAAATAAATTTGAATTCCATGAGTTTTTATATAGTTTGATATCATAGATCTGAGGAAACTTGTTTCGATATCCATTACCATCATCTTTGGTATTGTAAAAAAGTGTAGGATTTTGATAATTTTGTTCCTTAGATGAAGTGTCGATCTGTCTTTAATGTGAAAGAATTTTGCAAATTTTGAGAATTTATCCATACATGTGAAATTTTTTTTATTTTTTATTTCAATTATATCGATGTGGAGGATTCCCGATGGATAAGTTGGAATTGGCGTTTCTTACAGTTTAGGTATGTTTGGATGACGATCATATTTGTTTGTATTAGTAATCTCACAACTTTGTGTATATTTTTTTATCAAACTTGCCATTTATGGAAAATAGTAATTTCTTTCTCTGTGTATTGCCTCGTCACTTGAAGATGAAAGCGTATTTACACCTCATCTTAAATTTTTGCTTCTCTTCTTTTTAGTTTGCTGTTATTATTTCAATTGTTTAGAGCAAACGTGGCTGGTGGTCTATGACTATTTTGATTTTCTTTGCTTCGTAAAGATAATTCCAAAAACCTATATAGCCCAGACAATCCCTAACATCTCTTTTTCGTCGGATGCGTATTTTTTCTCCGTTTTATTTAGGGTATGAAGGTAATTGGGCGATCTTTGTCAACCTCTCTCTGCGAAAGTACTGCTCCGATGCTATGGTTTGAGGCATCTGATGTTAGTATGTATAGTTTTTCAAAGTCCGGAAATATGAGTAAATTTGCTGATGACAGTAAGTCTTTTAAATGTTCAAAAGCTTTCAATTCGTTGTCGTTCAACTCCTTTTTGGTTTTCCTTGATTTATTTGCTTTTACTTGAGCGTTTTCACTCCTTGTTAGATTTGTTAGGGGTTCTGCGATTATTGCAAAATCTTTGATGAAACGCCTACAGAACGATGCTAATTCGAGAATTCCTTTTAACTCCTTGAGATTTTCTAGCGGTTTGAGTTTTTAAATCTGCTTTTATTCCTGATTTTTTTATAATGTAGTCCAATAATTCGGTTTCGTCTTCTATAAATAATAGATAGTTTATTGAATATTTTGTTGACATTATTTAAATGTTCCTCTTTTGATTTTCCTCCAAACAGCATAATGTCGTCAATGTATGTATATGTAGCAGATTTTTCCTATGTTTTCCTTTAATACATCGTCGATCATCCGTTGAAAGATCGCGGGTGAGTTTTTTAGACCAAATGGTAACCTTGTGACATTCATATTACATTGGAATATCACTTTCCTTCATCTTGATTTTATGGAATCCTGACTTTAAGCCTATATCGTGGTAAAATATTTTAAATTATCAAGACTTGAGAAGCCTTTTGATCTGCTTATCATAACTTCTGTTCTCATGTTGATTGGATACGGGAACGTCTTTGTGAAAATTGACTCCTCAATTGTGTCGTTTTAATTTCCGCTCGTACGTTTATGTCGAAAATTTGTTTATTTCCGATTGAACCGAAAAAAAATTTGTAGAAATTCTAAATTTTTCATCTAAATGGTGATCCGTAATTTTAATATTATTGACTGGGCGTGGTTGACCTGGTCAGATAGTGCTAATGTTTTCTTTTCCATCAATTACTGCCTCTACCTGTTCTAGAGTATCATCATCAATTACCAAACAAATCCATTTCCAGTGATTTTTTGTTTGATTGTATATCACCCCCTGCTGATTTTATAATAAATGGTTGCTTTATCCATTGTGCGTCCTTGGCCAGTTCTCATTAAATAAAATTTTTGTTCGCGCCCTTATCGTTGAGAAACTTCAGGATTTTACTATTTTGGCATGGTCTTGGTAGGGTTGAAGGTCTTTGTATGGTGAACATTTTGAACATGTTACCCGTTAAGCCTCCTATGGTAAGATCTAGTGCACGGTTTTTATAAGTTTCGCTTAGTACATTCGTAGTATGGTAATTAACATTGGCATTTAACTCGTCGATGCTTTTGCTTCCTTGAGTTAAATTGCTCAGTTGATGTTGGAGCGTTCTTTGGTCTCGCTTGTCGGCAGCCTACAGTGGATATATTGTTGAGCATTATGTTCTCACAGGAATAACACTCCCGTGCTACTATATGTTCTTGCTTCTATGTTCTCATGGGAATAGTATTCGGAAATTTATTACTGTGGTCGTATGGGGATAGTAATTATTTAAAAAAACGTAAAATTCCACATTTATCAACTTTTACAATTCACTTTGGCGGTTCTTGTTTCAGCGCCAGTTAAAATTAAATATTTAGTTTAATTTAAAAGTTGTAGCTCTAGTTGTTTTGTTACATGCTGTGGTTGGCTTAACTTGCATGAGTATTTATGATATTGGCCTGTGGCCTTAATATGACTATTTCTTGTAGCATTTTCGAAAAATAAAATATTTTGGTATTCAATCCAAAAATTTGTGTTGAACGAAGCTTCTTAGCCCCGGGGTTCTACGAATTTAACATTTTGAGATAACAAAAATATAGTGTAAGGTATGTCGGGTTTGATTTATTAAGCTTACATGAATTATGGGTACATAATTAGTCCTTAATGACAATTCACATTGTGATGGTACCTGTCAACCCATGGTATTTTTGCAAAACAGATGTTTTTGTAATCACAGCATAATTAAAATTACTAGGGCATTTAGGCCATAACTATAGTAAATTACAATCCTTACACCTTTGTATATTATTAATAGCCTTTTAGGTATAAATTAATGACCGCATCCACACACTCTTGTGTACTAAATCCTTTCTAATATAAATTAAATCCTTTAATAGGTAATTAATTTAAAATGTATAAATATTACCTCAGGTTTATGATTAACAAGCATTTAAAAATTATTATCGTTTTGTGAGAAAAGTCCCTCAAGAAGAAAATAATAAATTTCCTAATATTAGTTTTTTTTATGGTTATCCTGATTGAGGTTTTTCATTTTTATGACATTTTAATTTATGTACATAAAAAAGAACAAAATATTCATGTTTAAGTTTCAACAATATCATGACAAAAAAAAATTATTTTTATTTTTACCATAACCCAGACAAATTCTAAGACTTTTCCAAATTAACTAAATACTTACAAACATACATACCTATGTATATATTCGTAACAACAAGAAATTGATTTTCAATTTTGAAGATAATTTACGTTCTTCACAAATGAACAAAATATGTTTAATCGATAAGCAGACGAAAAACAAAAAAATTGTTTTGCGCTATTTTTGAACTAATAAAACAAAAATTTATTTAGTGCCGCTCTTGGTGGTATATCCGCACAGTCTAATAATTTTCTAAAATGATTTATTAACTGTCATATTGAACTATAATTAGCCTTTATAATAATTTTTGATAAAACACAAATCACCTATCAAATTATATTGATAGTGTAATGATGGCCTTAGCAATTGTATAACGTCAAAATTAAAATGGATGATAATTTGGTTGCGTTCAAAATGCATTTAAATATATATAGTTAGTAGTTTATACGCGAAATTGCCTTAAATGAAATGCGTGTTTTATCATTTTTTTTTTGTACGTTTAATTGATTCAGACTGATTTAACCCAATTTCAGAAAATAAAAATTCTGTCCTTTCCCGTATCAGTTATCTTTATACCATTTACAGTATACAAAACATGCTTCTAGCCAAACAAAAAAAGCGAAAAAAATAACCAAAACTTTTTTCTAATTTTCCATGGCAACGGCCAAAATAAAATGTAAATCGTTTTTGTTTTTTATAGTTCTCTTTCCCAATGCGTGTATATTACCAATTTATTAAGAATTCATTTATATTGTTGTTTTTTATTTTAGAATTTTTATTATTTTATTTTGTTGTTATTTAAAAATTAAAATTAAAATAATATAGAATTGAAAAAGTTGAGCATTTTTATTTATGTTGTACACTCGTATATTCTACACAGTAGTATTTTTTTTTTTTTGATTCAAAGGAATGATTTCGAATAAAAAGTTAATGAAAAATAAAAATTGTACTTAAAACTATAAAAGTTAAATAATTAAATATTTATGCAACTTTTACATGTTACAAACGGTATATTTGCAAAGTTTATTCTATAGTTTTATTTATATTTTTGTAAGTTTGAAGATCTCTAAGGTAATTATGGGGTTTAAATGTTCCGGTAATATAAAAAAAATACAGTTTTAGTTTAGTTGCATGCAATTGTATACACATTACCGGCCTATGTTGTATTTTAGAATAATAATTGAATAAATTAGTTTAAAACAAAGTCAACGCAAAAACACCAGGATTTTGTAAATGTTTATTCAAAACTAATTAAATTAATCAAAAATTATTTCTTCCTTCCTCACTATAATATACAATAAACAGGAAGTAATAAAAACGTAAAGAAAATGAAAAATAATTTACCTGCGATTTAAGATAAAATTATTTTCAATTAACATAACCATAATTTTTGGTGTTATTATTATTATTTACCTGATTAATGGTTATTATAATAGGTAAATCATATTGAATTATATGTATGTAAGAGGTTTGTGTGCTGTGAAAGCTATAGGTGTAACTATGAAGTGTGACAAATTTTTATTGCATGTCGGAAAATAGTTTTCGGGATAAAATTCAATTATTATGCCGACAAACACCATAATTTGTCAAAGCAAAATATTAGTATAACGTTTTTTAAAGGTTAAGGCATTTAATGTTTTCTTGATGATTTTTGAAATTATGTTTGTCCAGCGATCCAGCGGTCGAAGTTTATCAAAATTATTTGGACTAAAAAAATGATACGGCTCTAGCTTATACCACAAACGAAGAAATGCCAGTAATGTGACTATTATTTGATTCGACAATTTTATTTGCAATTAAATTCCTAGCGGTCGCTTTGAAAGTAAGTATTTTTGTTACTCAAAAATTTCGAATTTGTCTATGTGATGCTTTAAAGGACAAATAGTGCATGGTGGCTTTTCACATTCACTATCCTTTTAAGTTAAATTGACAAAGTATTTGTGGGCTGATTTTGGTTGTCAGAATCTGTCTAAATTTGTAATAAAATCAATTTTCGAAGAAGTATCAAGTCTTTCTATTAAATGCGATGTATCAACATCAAGTCTCATGTATCAATTTGAATATGCAGTATTATAATTTTTAGCCACCTGGGCCCTATTGCACCAACTACTTATCACTTATTACTTATCAACTTATCATAAGTTACTTTTTTTGATAATGATAAGTGATAAGTGTTTCACCAAAAATAACAAAATCTCACTCACTTATCAATTTGAAAACTTATAAAATTTTGATAATGATAAGTGATAAGCGTTGCACATCAGATAGTACGAATTATCAAATTTTTATGATAAGTTGTAATGATCTATACAAAAATACTATAAATGTGATAGTGTTTGCAAATATGCTTTCCGCACATTTTATACGTTAAACAATGGTTTTGTACCTATATAGCAAAAAAATTAAAAAATTGTTATTCTGTAATTTAATAACAACAACAATTTTGCGTGTATATAATAATACATAGAAACCTTTTTCAATTTAGAGTTCTTATTTCAGTGTTTAGAATCAATTGTAAAACTTTCCTTTTGTTGCTGTTAAAATAAATTCTCTTTTCTAACTGTAAATAATTTTTCAGCAGTACTTACACGTAAACAATTTATTTTCATAACAAATGAATTAAGAGAATTCCTATTAACAAATAAATTGAATTTAACTACATTATACAAAAATTCTAATCGTCATATACAAACCAAAATGATTTTCCACGATTCGTCTCTTCCGCTTATGAGCACGATTAAATCGTTCCTCTATTGCATCATCCGGATTTCTTCGCATTGGTGGGATAAGCCAATCTTTAAAGGGAAGCACTGTCACCCAAAATCATAGCACCGGGGAACGGGCGAAAACAAGACTCAAAATTGCTAAATAGCCCTGTATATGGAAATACCTGTATAGTCATGAACACTACCTGGCCAATTTGAATTTACTGCATAAAAGCTGCGGTCTGGGCTACACACCATCATTACATTCAGTGAATGTTTTCCATATCGATTCGCAAACTATTCTTCATTGACCATAGGTGCATCTATATTAATCATTGTTCCATCGAAGGAACCAGCTACCTGAGGGTAACCACCCATCTCAAGAAACTTCTATGCTGGATATAACTAACCAATGCAGTTTCGGTCGCTTCCATGGTGCAAATTTGCTCCGATTTTTAATAATACGTGCTCAATTTGTTCATGTGACAAACGAAAATATTTTATCACTCGCGAGTCCAGAGGTTCGAACAGACTTCTGTCATACCACTACAATTTGTAGCTCTTATCAATTTTTTTGAGTATTAAAATTTTTCTTATTCATATTTTGGATAAGTTATCATTAAAGTAGTCGATTATTGAAAAATTAAAACTTTTGGTGCAACAGAATTACGAAAAAAATTATCAAAAACCTCAAACTTATCGCTTATCAAAATATTACTTATCATTTATCATTTCGCAAATTGGTGCAACTTAATTTTGATAAGTGAGTGCTTATCACTTATTATAACTCAATTAAATACTTATCAAATTTAAATTTGGTACAACAGAAAATTATCAAAAATTATGATAAGTTGATAAGTAATAAGTGATAAGTAGTTTGTGCAGTAGGGCCCTGATCTATAAAATTCTGAAGAGAAGTGGAAGAACATTCTTGTGCAGATTTAATATCATATATTTGTTTCATATGAGTTTTCTGAATAAGAATAACATTACCATTTCTATCACAAAGAGTTTTCCATGCTAATTCGTAATTATCTGAAGTAACCGATAAGTTTTCAATCAAATGATATGCTTTTTTACCACATGAAATATGCGACGTCAAATAAATAAATTTAACCGTAGCATCGAGTGTTTGGTTTATTATGTATAAGATTTCTAGAAACATACCTAAATGCCAACCAGTCACTTTCACAACCACTAAATGTAGGTAGTTTAAATTCAGGCAATTTTAATTTCATAAATGAATTGTTCTTATCTATCTGAGTATACCATTAGACTATGATCAAGTGATTCTGTTTCATCACTGATCTCAATTTTTAATTGAACATTGTGATACTTGTCACCAAGGCTGGGCAAATTACATTACACTAAGTAATTAAAATACTTTTACGAATTTCACCAAACTCAGTAATTAAAATACAAATTACAATTACTTTCAAGTGGATTAATTAAAATACAAGTTACAATTACTTTGAATTGAAATTTGTAATTAAAATACAAATTACAATTACTTTGCGTTTGTAAATTGATAAATTTAATTTGACAAAATTCGTTTAGTGAAAAAACGTATCATTAAAACAAAGATCATTAAGATTAGGTTTTAAACTGATGGCTCTGGAATCAAATCTTAATAAGCCTTGTAAAAATGTAACAATAAATTACAAAAACTGATGTAATTGAAATACAAATTACAATTACTTAGAATTTAAGTAATTAAAATACAAGATACTGTTACTTGGAAAACGAGTAATTAAAATACAAGTTACAAATTTTAACTTGTATTTTCATTACGTAATTCAAATACATGTAATTCGTTACTGCCCGGCCTTGCTTGTCACAAGTTGATCCTGGTTATTTGCAAGTTTCCCAGAACTTAACCCAAGTAAGTGGTAACATTTGGTCTCAAAACCACAATGATGCAATAAAAAATCACTTTAAACTTTTGTAAAACTATTCAACACTAAATCTTTAGAATATTCTTCTAAGAAATACGTACAAAGGCAAAGTTTTGTAAATAAAACAATTTCCGGCTAGTAAAGAAAAATCCGAGAAACAATTGTTTTGACAATAAATTTTCTTTTTTAGAAAGAGTTTTGCTAAAAATTCTTCATGGCTCGAGATTTTTACCTGCGACTGTAAAAATGTATTTAGAAAGAATTCAAATATTATTTTGCCGCCATATTATAAAACGAAGGCTATTTGATGTATAAACTAAAATTTAATGTATGTATTGTAGATATTTTATTTTATTTAGGGTTAAGCTACTCATATTTTATATTACATAGCACCTGTTCATGAAATATGTACATAGTATATTCAATTCCATTTATATTCATATTGTTTTAAATTAGCATTCTACGGTTAAGAAATCATCATCATATCATAATAATATGCGACATGCGGGTGAATGTCATCCGTAAAAAAATGAGGGTTAATCCGTAACCGCGAATACATGTATCCACATCTTATTCGAGATATATAATCATGAAGATATATAAATGAGGAAACAAAATATTTTTTATTTTTTTTATATGTTCATCTAGAAAATAAAAATTCCTTTTAACATAATTGCAATTGCTCAGTCATTTCCACCCATCAACAATTTATTTATTTTTTATACAAAAAAAAAAATGAAAAACTTTACCCGCTTTTAAGGAAAATAACAATAATAATAAAAGCATAAAAATTCATCTATTGTTCGTCTATTGTTTAGTTTTTACTTCCTATTTCTTGATATAGTACGTAACGTACGTACATATAAATAACACAAAACTAAAAATGAAAAACTTCTTATATTTAAGTTTTATTTTTATTTTTTTAAATATAAATAAAAAAAAAAAAAACTTTAGAGTTATTTTTCATTATGAATAAAAACAATACATACAATACAAATGGTATAAAAGTAAAAAAAAAAAAATAAAAATTAACCAAAATTGTAATTAAGCTTTATGAGACAGAAATTTTTCCTTTTCTTTTTGTGTACAATACTCTTGTTCAGTGCGCTTTGGTTTTTCTGTGTGAGCTTTCCATCCACCAGGATGTTGAAAATTATTTACATTACATTTTTTGTTTTTGTATATTTTAAATGCATTCCTGTTTTTTGTTGTTTTTTCTACATTTCATTTGTTTTGTTTTATTGAAATTATGAAAAGCTCTTTCTCTCTTAATGGAAATGCTTAACAGGTTGTTTTGGAGCTTTTATGCGCGCGATTTTAAGGTAAATTTTAAGATACATTACACTGACGTACGATTTGAATTTAGAAATACTAATAAATTTTATAGTTTTAATTTAATTTTCCAGGTTTTAATAATTTTTCTATACAAGTAGGAGAGCATCATAAAATAATCAAAATGAAAAAAAAAAAAAAATTACATTAATAATAAAAAATTTAAATATTTGCTATAAAAAAGTACTATAATTTATTCATAATTGAAAAATGTAAAAAAATTACGTACAACATATAAATAATTTTCTTACAAGAAAATTAATTTTGCTATGCTATACACAAAAATTTTGATTAATTTTTTATGAATACAAGATTAAAAACTTTCTTCTTTATTTCTTCTCATTGTTGCTATAATTAATTTTCTTTCTCAATTATATAGATTTACATATATAAACAAGTTTCTTAATGTGAAAATCCTTTTTCACCCATTTATAGACACTTAAATATGTTAAAAAGTTTATTCAATTTACTATGTATGTGACTCTTAATATTTAAAATACCCAACTTCTTTATGTTGGTATTTGGTAGGTAGCTTTAAGACAAAGAAAAGGGTTTTTAGAATTTATACTTTTTTTTTAATTTGTGGTTTATCTGTGACAGTTAAATTTAAATGTGTAAATTAATTTTCGTGTTTAAGGTGTGATCAAAATAAATTCACAACAACAAAAACCTTATAAAAGTAATCTAAATGAGTATTCGTACATTTATCTTAAGGACCAATTTAGTAACATCTTGCGATAATCCACAATAATAGAAAAGTTGCCCAACGAGTAAGCCCAACGCATTATCAAAAAAAAAGATATTTGGGAGCGTCATACTCCAGAATTATGCAGGCCCAAGCTCGACACAAAAGTCACAGGAATCACTAGGGCGAAACTCGTAGCAGAGTTATTTTCTAACTACATAGTTTATTCAACAAATTCTTGTTGTGTGGAGCTGCCGTGGTTTCTATAACTAAAGACAGTGCCGTAGCCGGAAATTGGTTAAGGGAAAGGTTCTTAAACAAGGATTATTTCTTTAAGAAAATAATGCTTATACGAGTATTTATTTAAATTCAATTTTTTATTAATTTTTTATAATTTTAAGAGGATGACACCGTCTATTGATATATCCACATCTCTGTGAATATTTAATATTGCCAATCGTAGGTAACACTTAAGGCGCCTGAGCGCCCTGGAACCCTTCAATTGGAGAGATTTTCCAGATTAAGAGTTCTTATAAAAGTCTGATAAATATTTTATGCTAATTTTGTTATCATAGAAGGTAGAAGCGTTCAATACTACTTGGCCGTCTTTTAAACATTTTAGTTAACTTCGCTTAGGTTGTCGAATTTCCAGGTTGGAGACAACTTTTTATGAACTTGATAGTTAACTCAAAAAGCGCTTTTTTTAATGAAAAGACTTTGTTTCTAGATGATAAAAAAAAAATTATAAACAGTCTCCTTATTTTATTGTCACTTGGTACATTAAATGCATAAGATTCAAAAGTTTCATAAGATTCGTACGACTCATAACATTCATGAGATTCCTAAGAAGCACAAGACACATAAGATCCATAAGACACACTAGATTCTTAAGGCTTATAAGATTCATAAAATTAATCTAATTAATAGATTATTAGATTAATAAAAGTTTTATAAGATTGATAAAGTTTGTAAAATTGATAAGATTGGAAAGATGAATGGGAATTTCTTCCTAAACTTTCCTAAAATCACAAAAAACAAAAAATTGTGAGAATGTATGAGTAAAACTACGCATTAACGAATAAATTATACATTACTCATTATTAAGTAAAGGACATTAAAACTTTGTATTGATACGTCTAAATATTTTTTCAATATTCCATTATTAATTTCTGTATGATAATTCATGTTGATAAAAATACCAATGTTCAATACCATACGTCCAATTTCCGAACGTTTTGCGATACTTAGAAACACCGGTTCAAAATACTAAGTGTAGTTTTTGAGTAACTGTGAATGTTATAGAGACTAAGGGTGTTTAGTATAACAAAATCATAGTATTACGGCTTCCGTATATGTCTTACTTAAATTTCCCAAGCATTTTCCGCAACTTAGAAAAACCGGCCAAAAATACTAAGTATATTTTTGAGTATAACTCTTGCCCCTTGGGCTAAAATTACGGGAGGGGGAATGATATTTCTTTTTTTTTTCAGTAGATATGTTATGAGGGATTGGCCTCTTTATTTTTCTGATTTACCAAATCGAAAATATTGGTATTGCCATGAACAATTAATATATGTATTTGTCTATAAAAAAGCCGAAAAAATCAATTGATTTACAGACAGACGAGTTTCAAAATTATAGAAAACCTCGCATATCTGAAATTTACAAATTTATTTATACGCCTAGGTCAAAACAACAGTACATTGTGTCGTAATATTACTTTCTTTTACTCTAGTAAAATAAAGTATAGTAATCATGAAAATTTTGGACCTTGAGATTTTTAGAGATTTATTTGTTTTGAGGTCCCCTGAGTCCGAAAAAATGAGTTTCGAAATGGTGTCTGTCTATCAGTCTGTCAGTCTGTCTGTGTCCTCTCTACAGCCCATATGGTTTAATCAATCGAACTGAAACTTCAGATTTAACCTTTTTTAATAAATTGCGAGGTCCCAGTGAATTTTACTCCAAATCGGCTAACCGGAAGTGGCCACTCCCTTGGTCCAGAAAATTGGTTTTGCAAATATCTTAAAAAGTATAAGGTTTACATTAAACTACTTAATACAAAATGTTTCCAAAAATTAAAAACAAATAAAAATAAAAAAAAAAATTAAAAAAAAAAATTAAGAAAGAAATAAAATTTCTCAAAATTCTTTGTTCGTAAAAGAAAGTCGTGTGTTGGCCATACCTCAATTTTAACTAGGTAATTAAGGGAACTATTCCATGTGCTAGCGAAATCTTTATCATCATTGTTGAGTGCGATTTCCAAAAAATAATTTCGTAGAACTTTTACTAAATGAACGATCCGTATGGATTAGGGTTTTCTAACTAGGTAATTAAGGGACCTATTCCATGTGCTAAACTTTTACTAAACGAACGATTCGTATGGATTAGGGTTTTCTAACTAGGTAATTGAAAGACCTATTCTATGTGCTAGCCAAACCTTTGTCATCTTTGTTGGCAATGGCCGATATTGGCCCTTGGGAGTTGAGTACGATTTCCAAAATATAATTTTGCAGAACTTTTACTAAACGAACGATTCGTATGGATTAGGGTTTTCTAACTAGGTAATTAAAGGACCTATTCCATGTGCTAGCTAAACCCTTGTCATCATTGTTGGCAATGGTCGATATTGGCCCTAGGGAGTTGAGTGCGATTTCCAAAAAATAATTTCGCAGAACTTTTACTAAACGAACGATTCGTATGGATTAGGGTCTTTTACTTTCTTTTACTCTAGTAAAATAAAGTATAGTAATCATGAAAATGTTGGACCTTGAGATTTTTAGAGATTTATTTGTTTTGAAGTCCCCTGAGTCCGAAAAAGTGGGTTTCGAAATGGTGTCTGTCTTTCAGTCTGTCAGTCTGTCAGTCTGTCAGTCTGTCAGTCTGTCAGTCTGTCAGTCTGTCAGTCTGTCAGTCTGTCAGTCTGTCAGTCTGTCAGTCTGTCAGTCTGTCAGTCTGTCAATCTGTCAGTCTGTCAGTCTGTCAGTCTGTTAGTACGTCAGTCTGTCCTTCTGTCAGTCTGTCAGTCTGTCAGTCTGTCAGTCTGTCAGTCTGTCAGTCTGTCAGTCTGTCAGTCTGTCAGTCTGTCAGTCTGTCAGTCTGTCAGTCTGTCAGTCTGTCAGTCTGTCAGTCTGTCAGTCTGTCAGTCTGTCTGTGTCCTCTGTACAGCCCATATGGTTTTTTTCAATCGAACTGAAACTTCAGATTTAAGCTTTTTTGATAAATTGGGAGGTCCCAGTGAATTTTACTCCAAATCGGCTAACCGGAAGTGGCCACTTTCTTGGTCCTGAAAATTGGGTTTGCAAATATCTCAAAAAGTATAAGGTTTACAAAAAACTACTTAATACAACAGGTTTGCAAAAATTAAAAACAAATAAAAATAAAAAAATAAAATTTCTCAAAATTCTCTGTTCGTAAAAGAAAGTCGTGTGTTGGCCACACCTCAATTTTTTTTTTGTTCACTTACTATACACAACAAATATGAGAAGGAAAGATTTATGCCAGAAACAGTTATGCTAAATTTAGAAGAATTTCGCAAGATTAAATTAATTGAAAATGCCTCTAAATGTTTATTCGTATAAAATTAAGGATTTTTGGCAAATACGGGATTATAGATACATAATCGAAAAAATCTAGTATAACCTGCACTCTCTCTGTATTTTGGAAGTAATCGTAATCTATAGTATAAAACTAATAAGGCAATTCTACTTGTCAAAGCCTCTAGTAAAAGAGCTTAAAATTTGATGCTCGTTAATTCTGTAAATCACTTTATTTTGGTTGCATCCTAAATTCATTTTAACTTAAATAATTCTTAGAACAAGTTAGTAGTTGAGGGGTTTTGATCGATTGCGAATTTTTTTTTTACATATATACATACTTACTCAATAAGCGGTAAGGCTAAACACCCTACTTACCATTGAATTGTTGTTAATTTTAGACTTTTGGCCTAAAATACCCCTAGACGTTGATTCATGAAAAATATACTAAAGATACATGTTAAACCGAAAGTGATCTGACTGAAAACGTCCGAGATAAATTCAACATGTAAACGGTAACTTAAGTCAATTGACTGAAAGTTATCTCAAAGTAGTCTGAGTTCGGTCAACTTAAATTTGGTTGGTTGAGTCACTTTGTGTGAATTGACAAATTTTTTCATACTGTTAAAAAGGCAAAAGGTTTTTATACATTTTTGAAGCGGTTTTCAAATTATTTTTAATAATTTAAATGTAATTTTAGAACAAAGTGACATTTGAACTGTTAGTTCAGATCAAATAAAAAAGCCCCATGTAACCATCAACCCAAATTTTCAGTCAGATCACTTTCAGATAAAACTCAGTCAGATCACTTTCGCTTTAACATGTATCTTTAGTAATAATTACTTGAATTCAAGTTCAATTTGAAGATCTGGTTCAGTGGCTTAGCTACAAATTTTCCATAAATTAAAAGTGTCTGATTTCGAGAGTACAATGCTATTTGAGTAAATGCTATTTGCGCAAATCACCGCCATGTAAAATGTAAATAACCTGGACTTTCTTGAATAATTTCCAATAAACCAAAAAATTGGAGAAATCTCGAAAAATCTACAAAATATCAAGATTCAGATTTACGAGATGTTGAAAATTTTTAAAAATCTCGAATAATCCTATAGAAATGTCGACAAACTTAAGAAATCTAGAATAAATCGCAGAACAATCTCGATTGCGCCAGAAAAATTTGAATAATCTCTGTAGTATGTGAATCTCGATTGATCTCGATCAATTTCAATAATGCCGAAAAATCTAGATATTAATGAATAATTTCGGAAAATCTGTAAAAATCTAGAAAACCCACGAAAATTTCAAATAATTTAGTGTACTACTACTAAGCAAGTTACGGCAACCTCAAATAGATCGAATAATTTTGTAAATATCGAACAATCATATTCTTCGAGACGGCTCTCGAAGGATTAACATCGAATTTAAAAACCTTACAGTTTTGAAACACCGAATCGCCAATTAAGTCTTTCACCAATCACGCATCCAGAAATTTGAAAAAGTGATGGAAAGATGAAATTCGTGACAAGGAGTTATGAAACGGGAGAATTTGCAATTTTCTTATTTAAAATAGTTTTTCAAAATAAACCGGGTTTACCGGTAAATTAAGTTTTTATTTACCGTTTACAGGTAATAAAAATGATTCGGTAAATGAGAGACTATATCAATAACATTCAATCTTTTGCAAATCAAATTCAACCTTTTCTAATCAAAACGTGATTTGTAAAAGGTTTAATTTAAAGTGCAAAAGAGGTAAATTTGGAGTGCAAAACGTATATTTCAAATAAATCAACCCAGAAAACACTAAACTCGTTATCGTTTGATGTCAAAAGATTTGATTTCAAACGAGTTTGGCAAATTTTCTTCTAAATCTAAATATCTGTCGGAACATGCAGGCATTTTTATTTTTATTTAGACGAAAATATTTAATAGCAACAGAAACAAAGAGGTGGTGTACTTTAAGCTTGATCTGTGCTAAATAGGCACAGGTACAATAGATTTTGACCTATCTGATCTTGGCTTTAAATGCTTGATAACTCTCATGTACTCCATTAACCCTGGCGGCTGCGGGTATCTAATTACGCCATTGCTGCAGTTATTTTCATCATCGTACCAAAACCCACTAGTAAAAATCCTACTTGTCAAAGGATTCATTAAAAGATGAAAACTCTTCAAAATACGTTATGCAATTTGATGCATATTAAATCATTAAATCGTTTTATTACCTAAAACATTTTAACTTTAATAATTCTAAAAGTACCTATTATAGTAGATTACGCTAATTTTCTTAAAGACAATAAAAAATAAAGTTCTGGTTGGTTTAGTTTTGATTGTTTGTGAAACATAGAACAAATTCGTTTAGAGATACTTTTCTACAGGTCTTACTTTTTGAATTTCTTGTTACTTTAGGCATTAATATAACTTTAGGCATTAATAATAAAATCCTATTTGCTTAAAATTCGTCATATCGTTGGACTGAATTATGTAAATAACAATGCCCCTAAATGTTGGTTCTTTTAAAATAATTACGGAGTCGGTGTGGCTAGGTTTATACCATAGCTAAATTAGCAGTACTACAAACGTTAGTTTCTCAACAGTGATACACATAATATCAATTCTATTCCGGTTGGTTGAACTAAATTAACGTAATTATTTTAATTTAAAAAAAAATTTTGAAAGTAGGATTTTTAAGAAATCAGAGATTTTAAATAGTCGACAAAATTTAGTAAATCACTCTACTCTCTCAGTAATTTGGACGAACGTGAGAATTTAAAAAATTTTGAAAGGATTTGATCATTTCCAAATGGAAACAAATAATCTTATTGTTGTTGTAAATAACAGGAAAGTCTACAATTTTTCTATAATAAATGTTATTTCCAAGAATTTCCAAGAAAAATTAAAAGCACAACTTAGTCAAATTTGAATATTTTTTATCAGTTGGAGATTGGAGTAGGTCAAGTTTGAGATACTGGGAAATTTTTGGCAACGGATGGTCGGCACAGTCAATGCAGACTAATAGTCACACGAAGCCCGTTTGAAACAAACATTTCTTCAAAATTTCTCTAATTGCATCTCGGAGTGTGCTTTAAAATTTCAAATTCTATGTAGATTTATTTTTACACAATTCTGATTAATTATTAAAAATGTCCTGTACTGAATAATACAACAAACAAATATCAAGTCTAGACGAGATGATTCACTGCTAACAAATTTTCTAAATAATCTCGCCGGAAACAACAATTAAAACAAACACCAATAAAGCTTCCTAAACTTTTCATATCGTATATTTATCGTTTGTTTATTTTTTTAAACCCCTGTGCCACCAAAAATGTAAAATATTAAAATGAGTAAACATCTTATGAATAATAATTAATTTTAATCAATGTACATAATAAACTCGGTGAAAATTAATTTTAATTTTTGGAAGAACTCCTTTCCAAACATAAAAATAACAATTAAACTCCCTTATGAGAGTGGTATTTGTATTTAGAGATACACTTCACTAGTATATAACAACTAATTCACTTTGCCCGAAGCAATAAACAATCACTCACATTTGTATATTAATTTAAGATTAAGTTCTTAATGGTGTATATATAAATAACACTTTAATCCATATATCCGTTAATTCATTAATAAAGTTTCGTCTTCCGTGATAAATCCATTAAATCTTTTTTTCTTTTTTTTTTTGAGAATTTTTTTACGATACATCCGTTGTGTATAAAAATTTGCCGAAAACTAAATTCTACTTCGGAAATATCGTATAAAAAGTTTAAATGCCAAAAGCCAAAATAGCATAAATGTGGTGGGGATGGACGAAGACGAGAATTTCCAAAAATTGGCTTGCCGAATTGCCGAACACTTTCTATATACTAAAAGTATATAGAGGCGGATCTAATTATTTTTTCCCCCCACCCATTAGCCTAAACTAGGGTAGGAATATTTAACATATTCACTTTATTTAAAAATATGTTTAACAAAATTTATATTTCACAGTTAATTAATAAATTAATAATATTGAAAATATTATTTAGTTTATAAAATTTATATTTACAAATCTTATCCTTACTTCTAAAATTAATAAAAGTGGAAGGGATGTACACTGAAAATGTGGTGGTGGTACAAAATACAGACATGCGCGTCACTATTCGTACAAATTTTTTATATTTATTATTAAATAACCCTTATGTATTTTATGTATATACGTACATATGTATACTTTTTTGAGATGTGCCAAACAATTATGATTAATTGTTAGAAGTAACACTTTTGAAGTGTTATGTGATTTCATGGAAATTTATTTGATTTGGATAGCGCGAGAGAGATGAGTATGCGGACGCGTTTGAGTGTTAATAATTTTAAAAAATTGATTTTTGGACTACTCAACAACATGATGTGTGTAATCTAAAAAATTTTAATTTGTTGTACATAGTTTAATTTGGTGTAAGCGCCCAATTGTTGGGTTTCAAAAATATGGTTAGTTCGATCGATTTATTTACTTTTAATAATGCAAGCTAATATTTTACAAACATAAAACTACCAAGAAAAATCATTTAACCATTCACATATAACCAACATATTATTATAACATAGGTACATATATACACATAATACGACCAACATATAGAACGGATGAATTTAAATACATATTAGAAACGTGCTGTATCTCATCTGCTGTATATGGATATCTCTAAATAATAATAAAAAAATCTTGAATTTCTGTTCTACGCCACAGAACAATTTTACTACACTGTTCAATGTTAACACTTTGATCATTCTGTGTTTTTTTTTTTTTTTTTGGTTGTTGTTTAGATAGACGTTAAAATTTTCTAGGAAACATAAAATAAGCAAATATACATAGTGGCTACATTTTACTCCCCGGAAAATTAAATTCCTCGTAGCGATATATTTTATTAAAAGTATAAACACACATATAGAACATCAAAATCTTATATATAGAACCTGACCCTTCTCACCTGTTTACATTTTTTCTTAATAATGAATATTCGAAAATTCCGTTCCATTAACTTTATTTCTCTTTTTGTTTGTTTATTTTTTTAATGAGTTATGACAGTTTTGTTAGAAAAATAAAATGTCAAATAATTTAATGAAACTTTCAAATTTTCTTTTGTTTTTTTGTTTTTCTAAATAACAAAAACGAAAAAGTTTTCTGAAAGTATTAAACTTGAATTTAATATTTTTTTGTTGTTATGAAGATTTTTAATTAAAAAAATATTTTCTAATTTAGGAAAATATTTATAAAAATAACCTTTAATTAATTTCAAACAGCTCAACAGAAATATAATTTAAATAAGGTTTTATTATTGACAGGTTTCTACATCAAATCGCCTTCGAGATTCGACGTCGACAATATTCCCCAAATAATGACATTTTGTTTGACAAAAAATATTTTGTTTTTTTATTTAATAAGGGAAATAGCCTTATTGTACATCTTTACTAGCTGTATTTCCCGGATTCGTCCGGGGAGAGTTGACAGCGACTATGCCAATAAAACGTCGTCATTTGCCCGGGAGAATTGTGAGTCATCCTTTAAAGATAAATCATTTAGAGATACTATTTTAGGGACAATTTAATTTTTCGTGTTAAGAGTGTAAAGGTACAACTGATAAAAAAACTCCTAGTTCAAATGAATCAAGACTTCTACCAAATTGAAGCTGAAAATTCCGTTTTTCAGAATCAATTCGTTCACCATTGCATCGATGTTTCTGTCTTGTTGGGTTCGACATCTGTGCTGAAAATTCCGTCTTTCAGAATCAATTGCGAAATCAATTCGTTCACCATTGCATCGATGTTTCTGTTTTGTTGGGTTCGACATCTGTGTTTAGATTGACTTGTTGTATGTTGGCAGAAGCGAGCCCATCAGATGTTAAATTGGTCCTCGAACGGCATATATTTTGTAAAGAGTGTTTTGATTCTGTTGTCTTTCCAGTTATATAAGTGAATAGTTCTGGTAATGCTGACAATCTGACTTTGCCACTCATATAACACATGCTTGGAGTTTCGCCCTTGAATTTCCTCATACAGCAGTATCCGCATGCCTTGTCCATTTTTGTTTGTACTTTCATTATTCGTTCTCTTCTATCCGTTCTTGTTCGTTGCTAAAATAATACTGTCACACGTGCGCCGAACTTACCGATTACCGATTCCAGAACATCCAGATGCATTTGCTTACCCGTTTCCGAACATACTAGAATATTCAAATGTATTTCACTCCCGATTCTGGAATATTGTCAAACTTTCTAGAATTCTGAAATTTTTTAGGAAATTCTGAAAATTTCTAGAAAATTCTGAAACCTTTTACAACATTCTGAAACGTTCTTAACTTTTCTACAAAATCCTAGGAATTTATGGAACGTCCTGGAACATTCTAGCAAATTTTGGAAATTCCAGAAATTCTACAAAATTCTGGAACATTCTGAAATTTCTAGAAAATTCTGAAACAGCTGGAAATTTATAAAAATAATTTATTAAATTAAAGAATATTCTTGAAAATTTTGGAACTTTCCGAAATATTCCAGTATACCTTGACCTTACTAGAAAATTCTGAAATATTCTGAAACTTTCTTCAAAATTCTGGAACCTTTTAGAACATTCTGAAACGTTCTAGTAAATTTTGGAACATTTCAGAAAATTCTGAACGAATTATAACATAAAATCCTGTAAAATTTTAGGAAATTCTAGAACATTCTTTCTGCAACCTTTTAGAATATTCTAAAACATTCTGAAACATTCTAGTAAATTTTGGTACATTCCAGAACATTCTAGAAAATTCTGGATAATTCTGAAATTTTATAGAAGATTCTGGAACAGCTGGAATTTCCTAGAAAATTCTAGTAAATTCTGGAACATTCTAAAAAATTTAAGAATATTATTGAAAGTTTTGGAACCTCCCGAAACATTCTGAAACATTCTGGAACATTCCAATACCTACACCTGGAACTTTCTTTCTGGAACTTTGATTCTGGTACCTTTAAGAATATTTTAAAACATTTTGAAATTTTGTAGATAATTTCAAAACATTCTGAAACATTCTAGTAAATTTTAGTACATTCCAGAACATTCTACAAAATTCTGGAACATTCTGAAACTTTACAGGAAATTCTGGAACACCTGGAATTTTCTATAAAATTCTAGTAAATTCTGGAATATTCTGAAAAATTTTAGAATATTCTTGAAAGTTTTGGAACCTCCCGAAACATTCTGAAAAATTCTGGAACATTCCAATACACCTGGAACTTTCTAGAAAATTCTGGAAACTTATAGAATATTCTAGAACATTCTAGTAAATTTTGGAACATTCCACATTCTAGAAAATTCGAAACGTATTAGAACTTTCAAAATTCTGGAAAATTCTAAAATGTTTCAGAACATCAGCATTTTCTAGAAAATTCTGGAACATATTAGACAATTCTGGAACATTCCGAAACATTCTAAAAAATTCTGGAACACTTCAGTACACTTGGAACTTTCTAGAAAATTCTGGAAACTTTTAGAACATTCTAAAACATTCTCAAATTTTCTAGAAATTCCAGAAAATCCTGAGCTAATCAGAGCTTTCAAAATCCTGGAAAATTCTAAGGTATTCTAGAAAATTCATGAATATTCAAAAAGATTCTGAAAAATTCTGAAAAATTCTGGAACATTCCAGTACACCTGGAACTGTCTAGAAAATTTTGGAATATTCTGAATCTTTCTAGAAAATTCTGAAACCTTTTAAAAACTTCTAAAATATTCTGAAACATTCTATTCCAGGTAAACATTCCAGAAAATTGTAGAAAAATCTGAACTAATTAGAACTTCCAAAATCCTGGAAAATTTTGCAACATTTCGGAATATCTAGAATTTTCTAGAAAATTCTTGGAAATTCTAGAACATTCTAGAAAAATTCTGGAACATGCCGAAACAATCTTAAAAGTTCTGAAACATTCCAGTACATCTAGAGCTTTCTAGAAAATTCTGGAATATTCTGAAATTTTTTAGAAAATTCTGGAACCTTTTAGAATATTCTAAAACATTTTGAAATTTTGTAGAAAATTCCAAAATATTCTGAAACATTTTAGTAAATTTTGGTACAGAACATTCTACAAAATTCTGAAACTTTATAGGAAATTTTGGAACACCTGGAATTTTCTAGAAAATTCTAGTAAATTCTGGAACATTCAGGAAAATTTCAGAATATTCTTGAAAATTTTGAACCTTCCGAACATTCTGAAAAATTCTGGAACATTCTGGATATTTTTAGAACATTCTAAAATATTCTCAAATTTTCTAGAAAAATCGAAACATTCTGAAACATTCGAGTCAGTTTTGGAATTTTCCAGAAAATCCTGAGCTAATCGGAGTTTTCAAAATCCTGGAAAATTTCAGAATATTCCTGAAAATGTTGGACCTTCCGAAACATTCTGAAAAATTTTGGAAATTTTTAGAACATTCTAAAACATTCTCAAATTTTCTAGAAAAACAAAAACATTCTGAAACATTCGAGTCAGTTTTCGAACTTTCCAGAAATTCCTGAGCTGATCAGAGCTTTCAAAATCCTGGAAAATTCTAAGGCATTCTAGATAATTCATGAATATTCAAAAAAATTCTGAAAAATTCTGAAAAATTCTGGAACATTCCAGTACACCTGGAACTTTCTAGAAAATTTTGGAATATTCTGAAACTTTCTAGAAAATTCTGAAACCTTTCAAAAACTTCTAAAATATTCTGAAACATTCTATTCCAGGTAAACATTCCAGAAAATTGTAGAAAAATCTGAACTAATTAGAACTTCCAAAATCCTGAAAAATTTTGGAACATTTCGGAATATCTAGAATTTTGTAGAAAATTCTTGGAAATTCTAGAACATTCTAGAAAATTCTGGAAAATACCGAAACAATCTAAAAAGTTCTGGAACATTCCAGTACACCTAGAACTTTCTTGAAAATTCTGGAATAACCTGAACAGTACTTTCAAAATCCTTGAAAATTCTAAAACATTTCGGAACATCTGGAATTTTCTAAAAAATTCTAGAGCATTCTAAAAAAATCTGGAACATTCCAGTACACCTGAAACTTTCTAGAAAATTCTGGAATATTCGGAAATTTTTTAGAAAATTTTGGGACTTTTAAAACCTTTTCTAAAACAATCTGAAACATTCTAGTACATTTTGGAACAATCCAGAACATTGCAGAAAATTCTGAACTAATTGGAACTTTCAAAATCATGGAAAATTCAAGGAAATTCTAGAAGATTCTAGAAATTTCATGAACATTCAGAAACATTTTAGAAAATGGGAGAACATCCCAGAAGACCTGGAACTTTCTAGGACCTAGGATTCTGGAACCTTTTAGAACCTTTTAAAACATTCTGAAACTTCTAGTAAATTTTGATTCATTCCAGAAAATTCTGAACTATATTCTGTATTCTGAACATCTGGAATTTTCTAGAAAATTCTTGGAAATTGTAGAACATCCTAGAAAATTCTGGAACATTCTGAAAGATTTTAAAAAATTCTGGAACATTCCAGTACACCTGGAACATTCTAGAATTTTTTTTATTATTCTGCAACTTTCTAGAAAATTCTGCAACCTTTTAGAACATTCTAAAACATTTTAAAAATTTCTACATTCGAGAACAGAAGCATTCAAGTAAATTAGATAATTCTGAACTAATTAGAACTTTCAAAATTCTAGAAAATTATAAAACATTTCGGAACATCTGGATTTTTCTAGAAAAATCTGGGAAATTCTAGAACATTCTAAGAAATCATGGAACATTCCAGTACACCTCCTACTTTCTAGAAAATTCTGGAATATTCTGAAACTTTCTGGAAAATTCTGAAACCTTCTGAAATATTCGAGCTAATTTTGGAACATTCCAAAACATTCTGGAAAATTCTGAGCTTATTAAAACTTCAAAATCTTGGAAAATATTTCGGAATATCTGCCATTCTTGTATGTGTAAAGTTCAATGGAAAAAATCAGAAAAATCGAAAAATTTATTACTTTGAATAACTATGAACACTGTACAAATACATAGATCAAACAGTCTGACGTGGATGAAAAGAAGGTGAAGCTGTCCTGTTTTACCGTTACGTTTGCTTCTGGCAGGAGCCAGAGATTCTAAACAAAAAGTCTTAATCTGGTGGACCTTCGGTGCATCCTGTAGTAGTGACGTGTTCATTTTTCTATCGTTTTAAAAAAAAATTTAGAAATATTTTTCAGGGTATCAACTTTCTTGTTCAAATTTTGTACTGTCTTTCAGGCGAAATCTGTAAATAATTTTTCGATTTTCTTTGTTCCCAATTCTGTTTCCCAACGAATACTAATTAACACAAATCCGATTCTTACACATCTCGATGCGTCGTTAAAAGCCCAGAAAACACATATACTATACATATATTATACATGCATACAAACATAAATAATACGTATAATTAATTTATAATTTTCATACAGTTTTCAATTTAATTATCCATTCAATTTTTAATTAATTTAAATTTAACATTTAATAATAATTTTTTTATGACGAACATACCAAACACAAAAAAAAAAAAAAAACTGGGAAAAAGCTTTTTATGTTTTAAAAGCATTTTGTCTTTTAAATAATAGTTTATGATGAAATTGTGTACATAATTTAATAATAATAGATAGTAATAATTTTGATTTTATTTACCATCATCTCATCATTTTATTAATTTTCAAATTAAATTTTAATTTTTTTTAATGTATCAATAAAAAAAAATAATTAATTAGAGGTGGCAGTAGTTAAGCGTATATGTAGTTTATTGAGTGGTGCTGCTTGTTTCTATGTTTAAAGAAAAATGAAATAGTTTTTCACCCAACCAACCGAATATTACATAGAATATGTGAGTAGTAGATATATGTATAGCCAAAAAAAAGTATGGATATAAATAAACATCTGTTTTGTTGTCCTCAACATAAAAACCATAATTTAAAATGTTCAACCTACCAAAAAAAAAAAAAAAAAAAAAAAAAACATTTTTGTTAATGCATAATATTATGTATATAAAGATAAACAAATATATCATATAGGCTTGTCTATGCATAACACTCTTGTTGTTTTTTGGTTTGGTTTCGGTTTTAATTTTTTTTTTTTTTACTGGTAAGTCTGACATTCGCCAGTAAATTAATATTTAATTCCCTACTGATTTTATAGTGCAAATGATATTTACATGCGGTTTCCTTTGATGTATACAAAATGTTTCAAAATATATATTTTTGAAAATATAATAAAATTATTATATTATGGATATAAGTTGTATATCCAAACATGTGTGCCAGTTGGTGTATTGTGGATTTTCGCTGGACATAACAGTTACTTACGCAAACGAACATTATTCTCAACTCAATATTAAAAAGTAGTTTGATTGGTTAATCGGCAAACATTTCGCTATTCTCCTCCAGGATTGAATAAAATCATTGCTACTCGTATTTCAAATATTATCCTACAATATGATCAAAATAAAAGAAAAATCAATTTAACTTTCATAAGCTTTTTTGTCACAAAATTACACGTCTCATGTAATCAATGTTTATATATTGATCAAAAGTTTATTAACTGAACAAAAAGGAATTATTTTTCAATCAAATTCTCAAAATACTGTACTCCTGTATAGTATATCGATATGTATGATTTTTGCATAATTTTGAAAAGAAAAGTGAAAATTTTGTTATTTTTGTAATATAAGTTTTGAAATAACAAAGCATATATGCACACACACACATAAACCTAACTTTGGAAAAAGTTTTCCAATATATACGATAATCGGAATAAAAAAATCTGAGAATATAAATCGGAAAAACGTATAGACGTTCAAGATACAAAAGTTTCGTTTTTCTCGTCTTTTGTAACATCTTTTGTATAATAAATAATTTATGTTTAACTTGTACAAAACTTTTAGTGTACATACGTATTTGGGGACTTTAGGAGAATAGCTGGGATTTATAATTTTTTAATAGTGACACATATGATGTGGATGGTAAGTAAACCAAAATACAATTAAATCAATTGGATCAATATCTAACTGTATACATACGTGCATATATAATACATATATTTACAAACTATACAGAGATAAATTACAACTCTCCAACCACACAGAACATAACCATAAATTTATTTTAAAACCAAATTATTTTCCATATCATTCCATATTATACCCAGTGTACAACACAGTATAATATACAAAAACCAACTTTAAAGATTGTTAATTTGCATAAAACTAAATTCGGGCGTTAACTTTTTGCTGTGTTTGCCTTTTTGAAATATTTTTTTTTTGCAATTTTGGTATATATCGTGTACATTGTGTGCTATATATTAATGTACATGAAACCAGAGCAGAAAGTCTTTTTGGAAATGGCAAAATAAATTGATATCTTTACGAAATAATAAACAAACTTTTCGGATAACAACAAAATAATTTTTTTTTGTTTTTTCGATTCTTCAAGATGTCTCATAGTGATGGATATAATTAATTACCAGAGATATCATCCCAAGTTTAATTATAAGAATTTGTGGTTTATTCGGGCTGCTCCTTCCAAATTGATAAATTGAGTTTGTAACAAAATTTTTATTTTCAGTTGTAGTGTGTGTGTATTCACGATGTTTTTTTTTTTTTATATAATTGGTTTTAGTTAAAAGTGAACAAGTTCAGTTAATATTTTATAGACCACTGGAATTTACCAAAATGCGCCTCTTCTTTTTAAAATTCGTTTGATGTTTAAAAATTTGTCGAAAGATAAAATTAAATGTTAAATTTAAATAAAGCACATAAAATATTCTAAAAAGACTTTAGAAAGTAATATTCCACTGGGACATCGGCTCCCATCGTAAATTTTAAATGTCCATTGGTTCTTATAAAGGGGCCAAACGACCATAAATCTCTTTTTAAATTTGAACAGTGGCGTCATTTATGATAAAGCATTTATATCTATATAGTTTAGTTTTAGTTTGGTTTTGTCAAAAAATACAAAAAAAAAAAAAAAAAATTGAGTATACGAGGAAATTCAAAAGTTGAATGCAAAATTAATATTAGTATACCTTTTTGAAGTAAAATTAACAAATGTTTAAATCAAATTAACAAATATTCAAAACCAATTAAACTTTTTTCAAATTAAATTAATTTTTTTTTGCAAAATATATTATTTTTTTATATTTATAAGCTTTATTTAGTATATAACAAATACTATTAAATTTTACATTTTTTCCCTAATTACAAATACATAATTTAAAACTTTTCTTTACAATAATCAATTAAACTCCTCTTAAATACTTTTAAACTAGTTTCATTTTTTAAGTTACTTGGTAGCTTATTAAATAGTGACAAACCATTACAAAATATCATGTTTTTGGTTTTCTCATTGTTATACATTTTTATTCTAAAATCATATCTGTTCCTTAGCCCATAATCATGAACATCACTACCAAAAACTAACTTATCATACAAATATTTAGGTAATATCTTTTGCTTCATCTTAAAAATGAAGATTAATATATTAATTTTTATTCTTTGTTCAACACTTAACCAATTTAGAGTTTGCAGCATCAAATTGATTGACGTATATTTATTTACTTTAAGGATACACCGCATTCCCTTATTTTGCAATTTCTGTAGTCTATTCATCATTTCTATATTACACATAAATAAAATTGAAGTACAATATTCAAAATGTGGTTTAATCATAACATTATATATATTAATTGCAGTATTCATTGAAATATTTTTACGAATATTATAAAGAAAATGAATTTTTTTGACTATTTTTTTACAAACGTAGTCCAAATTATTTTTAAAATCCAATTTATCATCGATAATTATACAGTTGTTGTCAAAATTATTTGTGTCACGCAAAAATTGTATAATGTATTCCGCAAAAATTAAAACTTGGGCTAACCACTTAATAATATAACTAAATTTTTTTTTTGTATATTTATTGTTAATTATTGATGTTTCATTTAGTAAAAAAAAAAAATTAAAAATCTTTATAATTCATTAAAATAAAATTAAAAAACAAATGGACAAAATTATTTGTGTCTCATATTTTTGGGACAAAATTATTTGTACCTCATCACAAAGTTGACTAAAAATTACTAAATTAATTCTAATTTATTCCCTTTGCCCCGTAAACTCAATAGGACGTACTGCCACCATTATTGTTAACCACTTCTTGAAGGCGATGCGGCATGGATTGGACCAGATTTTCCAGGATTTGTTTAGGTATTTGATCCCATATCCGTTTTATTTCGTCAAACGTTTCCTTGGGCGTTCTTCCAATAGTTGTTATTATTTTTTGTTTAATATAATGCCATAGATTCTCTATGGGATTAAGATCTGGGCTTTGTGGTGGCCAGTCTATAGTTTCTTGGCCCAAATCTTTAAGGAATTTAGTTATTAGTTTGCTTTTGTGTATTGGAGCATTATCTTGTTGCAATACGAAATCTGATCCTATCAGTTTACACCCGGAAACCATTGCATATTCATTAAGGACCTCTAAGTATACGCTAGAGGTAACTTTTCCCGGTAGCACTGTGAGATCTCCTACACCATTATAACAAAAACACCCCCAAACCATTACTTTGCCTCCTCCGCTGTGCCGAGTAGGCATTGTGATGTTACGAAACTTCCTTTGTTGAGGTGTCGAATAAAAATATTTCTTACCGTAGCTTCCATCTAAAGAGAAGCACGATTCATCGGTCCATAATATATTGAGCCAGAACTCGACAGGTTTCGCTAAATAGGTCCGAGCAAAGTTTAGCCGTTTTTTTCTATTTTTCTCACTTATAAATGGCTTCTTTTGCACAACATAAGCTTTAACATTTGCTTCACGAAGCCATCTGCGAACAGTTTTTACCCTAATTTTATTATGTCTTTCACTATTTATGTCACACTGAACAGATTTTACTGAATTCAGAGGGTTTCTTTGCACAAGCGTAGTGATCCTTCTGTCTTCTTTAGGCGTTGTCTTTCTTTTACGGCCTCTTCCTTTAACATTTTTTAGGCAGTTTTGGATTTTAGATTTCTGAATTTGGTGCATCACCGAATTTTTGTGACAGTTGTACTTTTGGGCTAGATTTTTAACTGAAACACCAGCCTCGTAGCCGGCAACAATCGAGACTCGAACTTCTAATGATAACTCCTTAATTTTTCCCATTCTTTAAAACAAACTGGTCTTGTTGAGGCGAAAATTATGCCTAAATGAACACGTGTAACATTTAAAAAAAAAAAAAAAAATTAAACAAAATCAATGTTCCCGTTACTAGGAATTTTTCAAAGGTAGGTACAAATAATTTTGTCCCAAAAATATGAGACACAAATAATTTTGTCCATTTGTTTTTTAATTTTATTTTAATGAATTATAAAGATTTTTAATTTTTTTTTTTTACTAAATGAAACATCAATAATTAACAATAAATATACAAAAAAAAATTTAGTTATATTATTAAGTGGTTAGCCCAAGTTTTAATTTTTGCGGAATACATTATACAATTTTTGCGTGACACAAATAATTTTGACAACGACTGTACCTAAATATTTTATTTCATTATCTGTTTCAATGACTTGATTATTTATATGTATAACACTATCTTCATTACTATTGATAAACATGCATTTTGTCTTCGCTATATTTAATTTCATTTTATTCATCTTACACCATACATCTATTTTTTCCAAATCCTTGTTGATTTTTATTGTACCCTCCTGAACGGTTTTTTCCACTACATATAAAAGCGCATCATCCGCAAAAAGGAAGATAGTAGACCATTCAACTGATTTGTGAATGTCATTTATGTACAACAAAAACAACACAACACCTAATATTGTTCCCTGAGGTACTCCTATTGAAACATCTATCGGAGTGGACACTACTTCATTTATTTTTGTTCTCTGCGTTCTTCCATTTAAATATGACTGAAACCATTGAAGTTCTATATTTTCAATCCCCAACTCTCTCAGTTTTAAAAGAAGAATGCCCCTATCAATTGTTTCAAATGATCTTTTAAAATCCAAAAAGACTGCTACCACAATTTTTTTATCATGCACAGCTTCTTTCCAATTTGCTACCACTAAATTCAATAGAGTTTCACAGCTGTGGTTACGCCGAAAACCAGATTGAAAATCATATATTATCTGGTTATCCTCCAAAAATTGTCTGAATTGCGTATACACTGTCATTTCAAAAACTTTAGCTTCAGTTAATATCATGTTAATTGGCCGAAATTGGCCTCACATTTAATTGTATTAGATACTTTTTCTATAGGAACCACTGTCGATTGCTTCCATATATTTGGGAATACTCCAGTCACCAAAGAATTGTTTATAATCGATTGCAAATTTCCGCCTATTAAGTCAAAACTATCTCTAATCATATTTCTACTCACAAAGTTAATGTCTTTCTTGTTGTTCATTAACACTATAATATTTAACAATTCACCGCAGTTTATCTGTTTAAAAACAAAACGATTTTCTCGTCTTTCAATTTGATTTATATAAGGTACATATGAAATACTCGCATTTATAGAGTTAATACTATTAACAAAATATTCATTAAAATTCTCAGCTATTGCTAATTCATCACTTGTTAAATTATTCTCAAATATTACCTCTCTAATACTACTATGAGATTTCTTCAAAACCAGAGTTTTTAAATTTTTCCACATTTGTTTTTGATCATTTGAATTCTTAATTTCGTTTTTAATATAATCTCTTGTTGCATAATCTAATTTATTTTTATATAAATTTCTATTTAATCTATAATTATTCCAATCATCATCAGAACCCACAGTGCACGCTATTTCATACAACCTAATTTTATTTTGTTTCTGTGTTCTTAGTTCCTCTGTATACCATGGACACATTTGATTTGTAAAAGTTGTATTCACAATGAATTGTTTAACAACATCATGTAAATTATTACTAAACTTTTCCGCCTTAAAATTACAATCCTTATAATATATTGTCATGATATCGTTCTTACAAAATGCACTACAAAATTTATTTATATCATATTTTAAAATCTTAAAAATTATTGCTATTATTACTACTTAAATCACTACCATTACTTATTACTATTTCTATAGTTTCATGATCACTAATTTTAAAGGCTTTTTTAATCTCACACCTCATATTACGATTATCATTTACAATCACATAATCAATTATTGATCTTGATGTCTTCCAAATTCTTGTATAATCTTTGACGATCTGCTTTAGTCCACAATCTTGAATTATTTCCTTAATGGCTTTTTTATCAGTTTCATTTGTTTTCCAATCAACATTCATATCCTCACAAATACATATTTTACTATAATTATCACCAATTTCACTCATATAACTATTAAGATTGTGCAAGAATTCTGCATTCTTATTTAAATATCTTGGCGCTCTGTAAAGTACCACCAGGAACAGCACTGAATTAAAGCATTTTAGTTTAACAGCTAGCCACCAAAAGTCTAAATTTAAGATATATTTTTGGATCACTTCAACCTTCCAATACTCCTTTACGTATATACAAACGCCACCCGTATGTCTTAATGAGGAATCAGCTCTCACTAATTTATAATTGTCTATTTTTACCAGGTCATCACTGTCGATATCTGATAGATGGGTTTCACTAACGCATATTATTTCAAAGTTCTGATTACTAATTAATGCTTCAAGTTCACTGAAATTATTAGTCAAACCTTGTATATTTAGATACAATACTGAATATTTCTTTAGTTGCTAATAGATTGTTCTATTTTTTAATTGTTTTAGTTTTCTTAAATAAACTGGACATGTAACACTTTTGGTTTCGTGACGAATATCAATATCCATTAAACCTAAATTGGTTTTTGCTCTTTTACAATTCAAACACACGGTAACGTCTAATTTACACTGAGAAGCAATATGATCATTTTCACCACACTTGTAGCAACAGGCTCCCGCTTTACAGTTTTTAGCATTATGATTGTAACCTAGACACTTCAAACATCTACATCAGGATCCTACTATGTTCATAAACCACACACCTATCCCACTCTATATTTAATTTACCAAGGCTCATGATATTTTTATATGCTTCACCATCTACTTCTATAATTGCATTATATGACCCCTTTTTTTGAACGATTCGTACACTTTATTGCACTGCAATTCATTAAAAGAAAAATTGTTTTGTGCCTTTATTGCCTTAACAACACTATCCTTGGTTATATTGTCACTCATACCTATTATCAGGATAATCGGATTTTTTAACTTGGGCGCGTTTATAACATAATCATTTCCAATTTTTTCCTCTAGTTCCGCCTGTATTTTGTTCACAGAGTCCTTATTCAAACAGTTTATAATTACACCATCATTATTACGTAATTCTCGTATATTATTGATTTCCACCGATAAGTTTGCAGGCTGTATCGCTTTTTTTACCTCTTCTTTTGTCACTGCACTAACTTGGTTTTTTAAATTTTCTTTTGGTGTAATATATACTGGTAATTTTAAAATATCCGCAAATGACACTTTAGCTGTATTTTTCCCCACGGGATTTTCAGCATACGGCATTGCATGACCTTTGACTGCATCATTTAACTGTTTTACACAATCATCTATTTTATTTCCTATCATATTACTTATGACCGCATTATTGCTATCAATGTATTTTATTATCCGCTCCGTTACTCCTTCATCAAGTTTCATTATTGTATCACTTAAATTTTTATTTACAACCACATTATTATCATCAAGTTTCTTCTCCATTATTTTTACAGACTCATCAATTTTTTCAATTCCGTCTAAAACCACCTCATAATGTTTTTTAATAATTAGAAATTTACCAAGACATTGTACACACATAGTTAATGCAAGCATTTTTAATTATTAATTCCACATCATACTCTGATAGTTGGACACACTTTCGATGATACCGCCTATTACAGAGACCGCTACAGGCAACATCTAAAGCTTCCTTTCGGATTTTTATTGAATTTTCCCGTTAAACATGAAACAATTCGAATATAAATCCTAATGTACTAAAACTATTTCTTGTTATTATTTTCCTTCCTTTCTTTTTTTTAATTTATCACCATTTATACACAAGATTAAATATTTTATTATTTAAATTATTTAAAAAATTAATTAATGTAACTAAATTTGAACGGGCAAGACAAAACACGTGTTGCCTGTTCAACGATATAACACGAATTCTATAATATATAATAAAAATATCTGAGATATGGATTTATGATTAGTTGTTAGTTGGGTGTTGCAATAATAATTATACAACGCGTGGTACATGTGTTTTTATAATAGCAGACTGAATTATTCTTGTGAATTAGTTTCCTTTAATTCGGCGGACGTAATTAAATTATCGTTATGTTTTAAGAACTATGTTTTTATTTACGTATTATATGGTTTGCAATTTGCTCCAGCTTCAACTTTAATTTAGCGAATTTTCTGATTTTATTAAGAATATTAGAAACAAGAATGTTATTATAGTGGGAGATTTTAATATAGATATTCTAAATTTCGGCCTACAATCGTTAATTAATATACCTACCAGAGAAACAAGCCATTCTTCGACATGTATTGATCATTATTTTGTCCGTACTGATTATTTTTGTAGGGTTTCTGCATATTTACATAATTTGCTGTTATCGGATCATCATTTAGTCATTATAGTTTTAGTTTCTGTGTTTTGCACTAAAATCTTATCGTTTGATTTTTCTAGTTTACTCGATGAAAGTGATCCGGTTATCATTTTTTCACGATTTCTCTTTATGTTTTACTCTATAGCTGATTCATGTATTTTGAATGTTATTCAACAAAGTTCTAAAACTGAATACTGATTAAACTGAAACCCTGGATCTCGTTCCATTTGATAAACTTAATGGCTAATAAAAAGAAAATTAGTAAACAGTGTAAGAAGCATCCTTACAAATAACGGCTTCAGAAATTTTTTCTTAGGAACTGTAATTATAAAATCATACCACACGTAACTCCTACAGCCTTCAAGGTTTGCAGACATGTTTATTGAGGTATATTAAGGTATATTGTGGTTGGAAACTATACAATATATCAAAAAGTGGCTTCTTATCTTACAAAGTGGTTGGAAACTATACAATTTATCAAAAAAGTTTCGAGTGTAAGAATTAAATCTGCCAAAATTGCCTTTAATTTGGTTTACATTTTATTTTTAAGCGATAAAAATTGAACGAGATATGATATTTAAAATATAGTGTAAAACTGAAGAGTAGAATATTTTCATATCACCTCTTTCTAGAGTTTTTATTGGTTTTTTATATATCAAGATTCCACTACCCTTGATAATCAGAATTGATATGTACAGTGGCGAGCAAAAATTGACGAATAAATAGGGAATTCTTATTTTATCAGTACTACGGTTTTATAAAGGCAAATAAAAAAGAATTACTTTATGCTTAAATAACAAAGTATTAGTAATTCATTTAAATTAAAACTAGAATAACAAAAAATTCAATAGTGCCTATTCTTCCAATTTTGCACGGATCCATTCTGGGATACAACTGTTAATTAGTATTTTTTCTATAGTCCTTTTTTCGCAATTACGCTTGCTACTCTTCTTGGCATCCTTTTTACTAAATACTCAATTATAGAGGATGGAATTTTAAACATTCCTCGCTTATTCGGTCCCATAGCTCATTGATGGTTTTTGAGGTTATTCGTAATCTCGCAAGGGCCTTTTGAGAATTGCCGGCAATTTCTCTATCGAATTTAAATTCGGGCTTTGTGATGGCCATTTTAACATTGTAAATTTTTGTTTGTTCAACCATTATTGTACGAATTTGGCGGTGATTTTGGGAATACTGTCTTGGTGAAAAATCTGGCAAATTTTCTTTTAAAATGGTTAAATACATTTCCTTGTTCATTATTATAAATATTTTTACTAAAGGGTCAATGTTCCACCAAGTAAAACAGCCCCAAATCATCAAACTTCATCCACCATGTTTTACAGTTTCTTTGGCTTGGTGCTTCTGTAATTTAATGCCAGGTCTGTGCCAGTAGTATTTTTTCTCATCTGATTGGAAACGGTTTATTTTGGTTTTACCTGACCAATTAATTCGTGTCCAATTTTCCGTATTGCAAGTTTTATGCTCTTTTGCAATCTTTAAACGCGCTTTTACATTTTTATCGAATAAAGCCGATTTTTTTCTGTTTGACCCTGCTGACAAATTCAATTCTTTTAAGTACTCATTGGGCTGTCTATTCGCTTACAGTTTTGTTTATGGTTATAGCTGCCTCTAACGGTGTTTTAATTCTTCTGGTAGTGGCTTTCTCATTTAAATGGCGTTCCATCAGACAAGCATCTCGGTTGAACAATAATTTACACCGTCGTTTCTGGCCCTGCGTTACCCAATAATACTTCTTGGACCAACTAATCGCACAGTCGTAGGTGTAACATTACACAACTAACAATTTTTCTTTAAGAATGCCCCTTTGATTTGATAAAATTCTGAAGTCCCGCGGGTATTTTTTTCATAACTAAAACTTAATAAAAAATCGACTAGTTCTGTTCAACCATTGAATAACGAATGAATAATATCTCGAAATAGCATATAACAAAATAATAATACATAGCAGTAAATTTGCATTTAAAATAAAAAGCGGTAATTTAAAATTTTGAAAAAGAGCAAAATTGGAAGAATGTTAATGTTTCATATTTTGAATTATGGAAAGATAAGTTAAATAAATAACAGTTAATTTTGTTACTCAAGGATTTTCTATTGAAATATAAATTAAAACTCATAAAGTAGTTTTTCTTTATTTGTCTTTATAAAACCGTAGTACTGAAAAAATTAAGAATTCCCTATTTATTCGTCCATTTTTGCTCGGCACTGTATGTACTTGTAATCATTAGCCGTCGTATAAGTAATAATCGAATATTTACAAAGTTTGATCCAATTTTAGTGCAAAATGATAATTGTTACCTACAATATTACGAAAATCTACAATAGTTTAATTTTAGCCCCAACAATACTGAATTTTATTATTCATAACATAGATTCGCCACAGAAAGTGAAAAATTATGATGAAACCAATTAAAGGGAGATTTGTCGATTTACTTTCGGCTAATCCGTATTTTTAGGTAAAGTTGGTAAATTGGCCCAATGGAACAAAGAGTTCAAATTTGTCAGGCTTCTTGGCGGCTGCTACCACTTCCAATTTCCAGTAGTACACAATTAAAATTCTCTGTCACGATTGAGTGGTTCTGTTTTTACTTTATTAATTTTTTTGTTGAATGTTAATTAATTCATGTAATTTCTAATATGCTACCGGTGATTAGACCTTTTTAAATATTGAAGATTGATTTTTTCATAATCATAAGCTTATCAGTTCGAAACTGGATTGAATTCTCTTACAATCTTCGGAACATATTAAAATCATATAATTAAATAAATAGAATTCTGTCTATTAGTCGGTTTCGTTAAATTACTGTTCGTAAATACTAATATACTTCTAGTGTTAATAAAAACACATTTAAAAAGGTCTAATCACCGGTAGCATATTAGAAATTACATGAATTAATTAACATTCATCAAAAAAATTAATAAAGTAAAAAATTAGCGTACACAGAAATAGAGCTGTGTGAATATTGTGAAGAAGAAAAAATGTAAGAGAGTTCATCTGTATTAGTATGATTCGCTAGTACTTAGGTTAGGTTAGGTTAGGTTAGGTTGGAGTGGCTGCTTACGCACACTTAGACCGGTGACGGTCCATTGTGATACCACAGGATGTATCCCCTTTTACCCCTATTGGAACCATTTCGAGCTACTTATGTAGCGTAAGCCGAGAGGCAGTCCATCCTGAACTTACCTGAGTGTTTGTGCCTTCTGAGAGCCAATGCTGGACACGAGCAAAGGAAGTGGACCAACGTCTCTTCCTCCTCTTCGTCCAAGCAGCTTCTGCAGAAGTCAGTAGCCTTCAGACCCAGCCTTCTTGCATGTTCTCCAAAAATCCAGTGTCCCGTGAGAATTCCTACGACCGTTCTTAATTCACATCTGCGTAAGGATATTAATGCCCTAGTGCGCCCCAAGTCCAGCTTTGGCCAAACTTGTCTTGCAACTCTACAGGTGAGGGTGTTAGACCACCTTTCCCCCGCTGAGGATAGCGCCTGCTTCCCAAGTGCTTGTCTCAGCGCTGTGATAGGCCTCCCCAGACTTGCCCTTTCCGGTTGCAGCTGGAGAGTCATACCATGCCTAGCAAGTTCATCTGCCCTGCAGTTCCCCATGACGCCCGAGTGACCTGGGACCCAGACTACCTGGATATTGAAATGCTCACCCTTCTCATTTAGAGATGAGTGACAACTCAACGCCACCCGTGACGCCAAAGACACCGATTCTAACGACCGGATCGCCGCTTGGCTGTCCACATAGATTGTGATATCGTCTGAGGGTAACACATTATGCTTCAACCACGTCATGACCTCCTCAATAGCTACGACTTCAGCTTGGTACACGCTGCAGTAATCAGGGAGACGAATAGAAATATTTACATTTAATTTGTCACAGAATACTCCAGCTCCTACTTTGCCGTCTAGCTTCGAGCCATCTGTGAAGAATTGCAACGCTTCGGTTTCCGATAACGGTCTATCCCTCCAGAATTCCCTTGAAAGAAAGGAGGTCCGAAATCGCTTCTCGAAGCGTAGAGTAGGTTTAATGTAGTCAAGATTCGCCAGCTCATCCTTCAACGATCTGACAATAGTAGAGTGTCCTATACTAAGACACCTCCACTGAGAGACGGCTGCAAGTCGTACAGCCGTATTTGCCGCCATCTGTTTGCCAAAAATGTCGACCGGAAGAAGGTGCAACATAACCTCTAAGGCACTTGTCGGTGTCGACCTCAATGCCCCGCTAACAAGCATACAGGCCGTTCTTTGCACTCTCTCAAAGCTTTGTTTATTCTCTCCAACATGTTGGGCTTCCAACTAAGCTTACTGTCCAAGATAATGCCCAGATATCTAGCTCTATCAGTAAAAGCAAGTCTCGTGCCATTTAAGGTAGGAGGGACAACTACCGGGATTTTGTATTTCTTAGTAAAGAGTACCAGCTCTGTCTTGGACGGGCTAATACCAAGTCCACATTTGCCAGCCCATTTCGTAACGATGGTAAGCGCATTCTGCATTACGTCTACAATCGTGCCCAGGAATTACCGGTGCCCGGTAACAGCTAAAGCTACGTCATCTGTGTACGCGATAACTTCAATACTCTCTCGCTCCAATTCAAGTAGTAACCCGTTTACCACTATGTTCCAGAGAAGAGGGGACAGAACCCCCCCTGCGGAGTTCCCCTAGTTACTCGCCTCTTGATGGTGGAGTCCCCCAACTTCGAGCTAACAATCCTGTTTCCCAGCATATAATTGATTAACCCTATCAGAGGAACGTCCACCTCCAAAAATGACAATCCCTCCTTGATTGCCTCCGCTTTCACATTATTAAAGGCGCCTTCTATATCCAGGAAGGCCACCAAAGAGAATTCCTTTGAATTAATCGGTTTCTCAATCGTAGACACCAAGGCGTGTAGAGCAGTGTCCACAGATCTACCCTTTGTGTACGCATGCTGAGACGATGCCCACTTCCTGGCACCTATTTTATCTCTGATGTATACATCCAGCAGCCTTTCCAAGGTTTTCAAAAGAAAGGATGATAGAGTTATTGGTCTTAGGTCCTTAGGATAGACATGTGAGCTTTACCCCGCTTTCGGTATGAACACCACATTGACCTCCGTCCAGTACCTAGGAATATAGCCCAGCTTCAAACACCCTTTGAATATAGCTTCCAGGTAGGGAAGAATAATTACTGAGTTGTTTTGAAGTTCCGCTGGTATAATTTGATCCGGACCAGCCGATTTAAATGGTTTAAAACCCCTCAGTGCCCATAGGATCCGTTTCCTGGTTGCGATATCCTCTGTGGTTACTGACAGTGATTCCTGATGATTGCTACGCACCAACAGGTCTTCAAAGCTCCCTGGGAAGTGTGTCTCGAAGAGAAGCTCTAGAGATTCTCCACTAGAAGCTGTCCAAGATCCATCCGGTTTTATCAAAAACCTGGGACTAGATGTACTTTTGGAAAGAATCTTCCTAAGGCGGGAGGTTTCGGATACCTCTTCCATATTATCACAGAAGATTCTCCAAGACCTCCTTTGTGCCTTTCTTAATTCTTTCTTATAAATTCCGAGTTTCTCCTTATAGGAGTCCCAATCCTGAGCCTCCCTTGTATTTTTGGCTCTATTAAAGGCTGTCCTACAAGCCTTACGATAGGTTCCCAGTTCCCTGGACCACCATACCGGTTTTTGCCTACCCCTAGGCTTAGCCAGTGGGCTGGCAGCGCGAAAGGATCGGTTGCATGCGCTAGTAACGCTAGCCACCATGTCCTCCAGCTCCCCAACGGTCGTCGGGGGCTCCATAGCTCTCGTCGGTAAGATTTCCTCCAATAATTCCCCATATTTGCTCCAGTTGGTCCTTCTCGGGTATCGAGGCTATAGGTTAAATATCGATGATCAGAAAAGGAGTGTTCCTTATCCACCCTCCAATTTTTAACCATATGAAGAATATTATTTGAGGCAAGGGTCACGTCTAGAACCTCCTGCCTGTTACTAGTAATAAATGTGGGTTCCCGCCCAATATTACACACTGAAAGGTTAGTACTCATCAAATAATCAAAAAGCGACTCACCCCTTTCATTAATGTCCGTGCTTCCCCAGATAGTTTGATGTGCATTAGCATCAACTCCCAGTACCACACCTACCTTTGATTGTTCCGCTTTACGGATCAGCTCCTCCAGGTTATCCGGAGGAACCTCCTTCTCCCGGTCCATGTGGGCTGAAACTAGCCAGAATCTACAAGTGCCTACTTCCAGGCTAACTGCAGTAGTGTCACCATTGCTGTATTGAGAGAGAAGGAAAAGATTAATATTATTTTTCCCAAGAATACAAGATCTGATCTTCCCAGACTTACTAGAGGATATAATTTTATACCCCTTGGTTCTGAGGCCACATATCCTGTTGTTGTTAATCCAAGGTTCTTGGATTAGTATCACATCCTCACCCGAACTAGTCAGCCTGAGGAGTAGAGCTGCCGAAGCAGCCTTAGAATGGTGAAGGTTAATTTGTGTTATCTTAATCATAACCATTTAACCTCTGCCTATTTCTATGGTATATTCCTGCTACCGCAGGAATATTATTTCTCGGTATTTTGGGATGCGCCGGATCCGCCTGTCTCGCCACCCCTCATACCCTCTGTAGAGGACTTGTCAGTGCCCCCCCCCCCGTCTGGCCGGGCTGCCGACATCCTCCTCCATCGGTACACCAGCTCTTTCGCTTATTTGCCCCTCCTTAACCTTCAAGGGAGGCCTTGCCCGACCGAGGTCGCCGGCTTCACTCTCCCCCTACCCTCAGCTTCTCCCCCCATGCTGCTGGTACCCCCTTCAGGCCTGGGCGGGTTGCCACCATCCTCCGGTTGGCCTCCCGTACGCGCTTCCGCCCCATCCTTTTTATAAACGTTGAGAGTAATTGACCCGAAACCGAAGTCAATTACTCCCTTCGTTTTGTGAAGGAGGGCAAGGGACTCCTTATTTATTACCATAATTGATAATTTCGAGCCCCCCTTCGCCTCCTCCTGCTTGACGATCTTCCAATTTCCGGTCGGAAGACTCGGGTTACTGGCCTGAATGATTTCCAAAGCCTCGTCAGGGCTAGCCGGTTCGGATGGCAGCCTGACACGTGCCCTCGGCCTGCTGGGAATTTCCTCCCGACTAACTGCCGCAAGCTTTGCGCCTGGCCACACCTCCCCTACTTTGGCTATAGCCTTTTTATATAGATCCACAGATCTAGAGTCCGAGGATGCAGTCATCTTCACACGCCCTTGATACCATCCCGCATCTCTGCAGGATGGGGGTGGTCCCGGATTTTCATCCAGGACCTTTAAAAAGACGAGGTTGAGTGCATTATACACCAACCTCCATTTTTCGGCCGTGATGCTCCCATCTTCTTGACTTTCGTCAATGACGGCTAGCATCAACACATGCTCCCTCAGGACATCGCTGAACAGCTTTGTCCCTGAGTTGGAGCTCGGCTTCTTTTCAGTCACCAACTTGGCCCGCTTGCTGTTGACTACTGGGACCGCTGTCTTTTCGACACATGGTCCCTTTCCGAGCCTCCACAGCCCACAGTGCTCCTTGCCCAAGCTACTGATGTTCTTTGCTCTTCCGTAAGCTGCCCCTCGGGGTCGCAGCCCACTTCTCGAGAATTCGGAATGCCGAGCGGCGATTCCTATATCGCCTTTTCGCCGGGGGAATGTCTCTCGTCCCACTCCCCTGTGCTGCGTTGGTACCGCTAACTCCCGGGACTTTTGCCCTAGAGCTAACCACATTTGCAACCTTAAAGACCCCACCCGTCTGGTTCGAGGTACCTCCATTCGCTGATACCGGCTTTTGAGGGGAGCCGGTGCCCTTTGTTTTTTCGTTGTTCGATCTTTCCATCTGATTCCCACGAGTATCGGAGAAATAAAGGTCCGCCGGCGCAGAGATCCGTATACGCAGGTAAGGCTAAATACAACTGGAGGTCGCCAGGTATCCAGAGGGCTCCGTTAGCGACTGGGCTTTGTTAAATGGGCCCCCAGCCTAGTTGATCATCAGCACGGGTCGCTTAACACCTTAATCCAGCCCATTCGGCTCGCTAGCACCGTGGCCTCCCAGCACCCCTTCCCTCCACCCACATTCTTTCCCCCTTTCACCTATTCACATGGGGAGCCCAATCCAATGGGATCCATTCCATTCCCCGGGTCACCCGTTTACAGGGTACCCCCACTCATCACCCGCGGAGACTCCGGAGATGCAGAAAGGACGCGACGCCCAGTCCGCCGTGGTTATTGGTCGATAGTTTTCTGGCGCCATCTGTTCGCCTTTCCATGCTGGGCATCATAGGCACTCAGAATTTAATGAACTGAGGTTAACCACTCCCCAGTTCCCTGAGACTCTCCCACCAGCTGGACTGCGGTTGGGGGCGGCTTATTTAATTCACCGTTAACCTACCTATCGATAGGTCGTCCACTATCCACCACCTGTGACCCCCCCGATAGCTGCAGTACGCCACGGGTCGCTAGTACTTAACGCACAGCACATTCTGTATATATAGAACGTAAATTGTGGTATAATCAGTCCAGTCGCCGCGGCCTGATGAGAAGATTGATTTTTTCATAATCATAAGCTCATCAGTTCGAAACTGGATTGAATTCTCTTACAATCTTCGGAACATATTAAAATCATATGGTGCGGTTTGGTTTTGTTTTGCCGGGAAAGATTATCGATGGGAAGGAGGACAACCAACCCCAATGTAAAATTGATCGCTTAGACAATTATGGGAACCAGAAAAATTTGAGGTAATCAGGCAATATGAAATACTAAATCACTTAAGTGTATGGCAGAGAGCCAGCTAATTTATCTTTTAAAGGTTATTTTGGTATAACCAAAAGTGATATTGAATAGGGAGTGTTTAACCGTCCGGTTCTAGTTAAAATGCAAATTACGTTTAAAAAATGTTTAGTAGTGCTTTGCTTATAAAACGATTTTTTCATACGAAGTGATTTCCGGTTTTCCCTTTAGCAGGTATATAGAAAATTAAAATTTGCATAATTTAACCAATTATTGTCTCATAAAAATAAAACAGAAAGCAAATTAAAGAAAATATTGTCAACAACAAATTTTATTCGAAAAGATTTTGATATTTTACATAGTTTCAGAAAAATTTGTAAAATACCATTTTGCCCCGTTTTTATTCCTCAGCAGGAAGAAAACAGCATCCGACGAATGGCAGACGTTTTTATAAAAGTTCCTGGTGTCTTATTGAACATACTTGCAAAGTTGCAATGGTTTATTTATTTAAGTTAAACGTATAAAAAAAAAATGTACAGAGCTCTTGGAATACTCCATTTTGAGCAATTGCTCATTAACAATAGAGCATTCCAAATTTGAGTATTCTTTTTCTCTAGATGGTGAGCTCAACCTAATACAGTAGTTTATTGGATGTATTCGAGATACATCATTTTCCTCCTTCTTAATTTTACCGAAAACGCAGTGGTTTGTTTCGGGGTCACTCTGAGTGGCGAATCGCTACCGGGGTGGTATCTATCCTGGTTGTTGATGATTGTGGTTCTGTCGAGTTCTTCAGCGACTAATGGTAGCGTGTTTTGCTCTACCATTGTTGGTGATTGATTTGGACTTTCGCCTTCGTTAAATTCGTTCATAATTTCAGAATTTTCATCATTTCCTTGAGATCTTTTACGAATTTGATTTTGGTGACGCCTGTAAATTCCAGATGCTGTATTTATGATGAAAATTTTCTGGCCAATGATTTTTGAAATTTTACCCGACATCCACTTTTTTCCACGCCCGAAATGCTTGGCGTACACAGCTTGCCCTGGATAAAACTTTGACGTTGTTTTACAATGCTGGTGTTGTGGAATCGTTACTAAAGCAGATATTATGGTACGAGGCTGTCGTTCATGTAGAAGTTCTGCTGGTGATTTTCCACTGGATGGATCGGGTGTAGCCCTATATGCCTTTAGGTATTTTAAGAGTGCTCTTTGCTGATTATTCTCATCTGCCATGATTTTAGTGAAAGATGATTTAAATGTCCGGACGAATCTTTCTGCTTGCCCATTTGAGGCAGGATGAAATGGAGCTGACGTCAGATGCTTAATGGTATTTAGTTCACAAAATTTGCAAAATTCTTCTGACGTAAATTGTGGACCATTATCTAACACTATGGTTACTGGTAAACCCTCAATTGCAAAAATTGACTGAAGTGCCTACACCGTGGTAGCTGCGGTGGTATCCTTTAACTGGATAGTGTAAGGAAACTTTGAAAATGCGTCCACGCAGATTAACCACATTCTACCGAAAAAGGAACCTGCGAAATCGATATGGATACGTTCCCATGGATGTTTCGCAGTAGGCCAACTGGAGTATGTCCTTCTTGGATCACTTGCATTTGACTGACACACTGCACAATTTGCCTTGCCAATATTTGGAAACCAAACATGTCTCCGAGCTACCTGTTTCATTCTAGTTGAACCCCAATGACCATCGTGTAGAAGTTGAAGTCCTCTAAACTGGACTGCTTTTGGAATAACGACTCGGCTGTGTTCTGTTTGAAGTAGAATACAATTTGACTGCAATGATAGAGCAAACTTTCGATTAAAAAATGGGGTAATCGCGCTATCCGCCTTGGAAAGATCATTTGGCCATCCGTCTCGGATGAAACTTGAGACCTTTGACAACACAGGATCGTCAATTGTCGCCCTAGCGATCAACAACGAATTGATAGGTAATTCGTTTAAAGCCATTTGATTTATCTGGCCCAACTCTGGTCAACTTTTTTTTCGTACTCATCAAACTCCTCGTCTTCGCCTAATGGAAGCCTTGATAATGCGTCTGCATTGGCATGTTTTTCTGTTGGTCGATATTTTATGTCATATCTGTAACCTTGGAGAGCGATAGCCCAACGTTGAAGCCTTTGCAGTGTTGCGACTGGCAGTTTCTTATTTGAATGAAAAAACGTCGTCAACGGTTTGTGATCCGTAAGCAATTCAAATTTTCTGCCGTATAAATATTGGTGAAATTTTGTCACACCATAAATAATGGAAAGTGCTTCCTTTTCCACTTCCCCGTATGCTTGCTGACTTTTAGTCAATGTTTTTGATGCAAACGCGATGGGATGCTCAGACCCATCTGGGAAACGGTGAGAAATTACGGCCCCGACGCCGTACTTGGATGCATCTGTAGCAAGAATGATTGGACGATCCTCACTGTAATGCACTAATCTGGACGCTTTTAGCAACTGTAACTTCAATGCTTGAAAAGCGATTTCTTGTCGATTTGTCCATATGAATTTCACACCCTTATGACGGAGTTCACTAAGTGGAGCGGCAATCGAAGCGAAGTTTTGAATAAATTTATTATAGTAATTTATCTTCCCTATGAATGCCTCCACTTGTTTGACATCAGTAGGTCGTGGCATGTTCTTCAATGGTTCCAGCCTTTTTTTTCTGATAGTTTTATTCCTTGTGCATTAATAATATGGCCCACGTATTCTATGTTTTGTGCTGCGAATGTACACATTTCCATTTTACACCGCAGACCATACCTGTCAAGTCGACATAATAACTCCTCATCGAGACGTCATCGAGATATACTGCGCACATTTGAATTCCGGCGGTGATTTCTTCCATAAAACGCTGAAAAATTCTAGGAGCACTGGCTACGCCGAAAGGTAATCGTTGGTATTGAAAAAGTCAGAGGGTGTGTTAACTACTGTTAACTGCTTAGACTCCTTTGCTAATTCAATCTGAAGATACGCATCGGTTAGATCGATTTTAGTGAAGAATTGTCCGCCTTGGAGCTTACGAAATAATTGTTCTATCCGTGGAATTGGATATCGATCGATTTCAATTTGTGGGTTGATGGTAACTTTAAAATCTCCACAAATCCTTACTTTACCATTTGGTTTTTTTACAGCTACAATTGGGGCGGCCCATCGACTGAAATTGATTGATTTCAGGATGCTGCTAGACACTAGTCGTTGAATCTCCTCATCCACATCTTTTTTCAACGCGAACGGCACGTTGTAAGGCTTATAAAATTTCGGATGAGCATCATGTTTCAATGTAATCTCCGAATGAAAAAAATTACATAATCCGAGAGTAGACGAAAACAGATTCGGGTAATTTGTACACATCTTTGAAGCACCTTCGACTAGGTCTTGCTGAGACGTATCAAGTACAGAACATACTACCTTGATCAACAAGTTCCAGTTAACCACCGTGTGGCGCTCCCATCGTTCCGATTTGAGTTCTGTTTTTTTTGTTAAGTTGGTACATCTGTTGTTGATATTCCCTCTAAATCTTAGCGTCGTAGCTTGACATTTGCAAAAGTTACGTAGTCAAGAGTACATCTACTCTGTGTGTGTTGGCGATTTTTCCATTATTTACTCTCGGCTGCTGAAACGCGTTCCCCGTAATGGGTTTTTAACTCGATTGAACAGAAAGAAGTCACAGGGAGCCAAATCAGGTGAATTCGGTGGCTGTTGGATGGTATTTGTTGCATTGTTCGTCAAAAAATTACGAATATGATGGCACTGTGCGATGGTGCGTTATCATGGTACAAAATCCACGAGTTTTCTGCCCACCATTCTGGTCTCTTTCGGCGAATTGCTTCACGCAAACGTCTCATAACGCCCAAATAATACTCTTTGTTTACGGTCTGGCCTTCTGGCAAAAATTCATGATGCACTACACCGATGTAATCCATGAAAACCGTGAGCATTGCCTTCTTTTTTGACTGAAAACGACGTGTTTTTTTTTGGTGAACGCCATTCACTTGCCTGATGTCTGGATTGCGTGTCGTACTCATAAACCCACGTCTCGTCTCCAGTAATGATCCTTTTGATGAATGTGGGATCGGATTCAGCCTCGCAAACCATGTCTAAAATTGTAAATAATTTCTAAAATTGAGATAGATGTCTCTTGACTACGTAACTTTTGCCAATGTCAAGCTATGACGCTAAGATTTAGAGGAAATATCAACAACAGATGTACCAACTTAACAAAATAACAGAACTCAAATCGGAACGATGGGAGCGCCACACGGTGGTTATTCCGGGAACTTGTTGATCAAGGTAGTATAATGTTTTAAATAATTGTCTGGGAATAATACTGGGTCAGCTGTAATTATTCATTAATTATGTATTCATTAATTATGTTGTTGCATCAATTATGCCTGTCATCATTTTTATCATACGTACATTTGTTGAATCTAGGCTTTCCTATAATTTGCCTTGTTGGGGATGTGTTTTATTTGAGTACATTGGAACCATTATACATTTTGCAAAAATATGTCATTCAAACACTTGAAAATGTGACCTTGAAACAAATATTGTGTAAACAACAGTTCATGTAATTACCTTAATGTGCACTGTGAAATCGTCAACTTTCGAAGAAAACTACTTGAGTTGTTTTGGTAAAATAATCGAACAACACCAAATAATCAAAGTTGAAATAATTAATACTCATATCTATACACGATCAGCTTGTAACCGATACAGTAGATATTGAAAATGCGGTAAAATTTTTTTTTTTATATTTCCAGATAACCGCAGGCCTCCCTAACTGATGAACTTGACAAATTAAAAGATTTAATTAAGGTATTGATAATATTATTTTTATTTCTAAGTAACATAGCCTATATATCTTAAATATAAATCTATCGCGTATCTTTATCCGGCCCATGGTGCCAAATTAAATGATGGCAAGCTGCTACATTGCACTGCTGGATTTCCAGTTCCGACTATTTTAAATGCATTCGTTGGTGCTGATGTAATATCAGTATTCTGACAAAGTAAACGAGCAAAACTATCTGCTTTCAATACCGCTAGTTGTTGGAGCGTAAATGGATTTGGTGTAAGTGATGAAGTGTAGAAATAACGATCACCACACATGAATCGTCTATGTTGTTCAACGTGTAAACAACGTGATGTTGGCGTTACAAATCCGTCATAATCTTCAATACCTGCACCAACAATCAAATCAATATCGCGTACATCATCATATAATTCGCGTAATTTTTCAATATTTGCGGCCGAGATGTGTGGCGCCAAACTTTCAAAACTAGTAACTGCACCTAATCCACAATATTCACGAATTGAGGCATACGATGGAATACCGTGATCGCGGCCACGATTAATATCGGCTGATAAGAGATCCAAACCGGCTGTTGAAGTACCGCGGAACATTAAATTGAGTAGCTCGAATGGGAAACCACCGGCCATGTGCATTCCTTGTTGTAACATACCGGTTAATAGTGGTGTATATTCAGTATTGGCCAATGATCCTTGGCCAAAGATAGTTGATAATGGACGCTCTAGTACTTGACCGGTTGCTGATACCGAATTGATGACATTTGGCGTGAAGAAATGTAATAAACGACTTGGCCCAGTCGTGTACTCGTTAATGCAAGATGGATCGATGGCGGCTGAATAACAATCACAGTAACCTGCTCCACGGCACAATAAACTTTCATTTTGTGCCGTCTCTTCACCAATAAATACGGGTAATAATTCATTATACGTTGAGTGTTGAATTTGTGCGATCACAATGCGTCTAGCCTCTTGGAAAATGCGTTCATCATTCCACAATGGATTGAGGGCCCTTAATCCATCAGCGAGACGATTATGTTCACGATAGTACACCGAGTGATAGATAAGTAAATTTGGTGTCTGTCCGACACGACCATCACCAGCAGTGAATCCACCAGTTTCACTTGGGGGCAATATATTATTTAAAAGATTGAACTTGCCGTCAACAAATGATCGGAATGAATTTAATTCGGCATCGGATGATCCGTAAACGAACGATCCATCAATGTAGTGAGTGATTGTATTGGATTGTTGACCAGCAGTAATTGCACAATTTTCCGTCGGGATTGTGAACGAACGTAAGAAATTCAAACAAGTTATATTTTGGCCGGAATAGAAGGTATCGTCTTCTGGTACACGAATCGCTTGGCATATAGATGATGATAAGTCGGATGATAGTACTTTAGAACGATCGGCTGTACAACATTGAACGCCAGGTCCACTTTGTACCGGTGATTTTTCACGGGCACCTGCGAAATCATGCACAATCATCTGGGCATAGAAGATTGATCCGGCATTTGGAACCACACCGCTGGCTGGAACTATTGGTGCGGCTGAAGTTTCGAATAATTTAGTTGCGATAATACGTGGTTGTGGCAATTCATTTCCAGAAACACCACGTTTAATTGCATGGATATCATCTTCGTACAAAGCTGGCAATAAACGTGAATATGGTGTCTCAGCCGATCCCAAATATGGACGCAACAAATTATTACATGTTCCATTGACAGTACGATATCGTTGATCAAATGGACACGTGATCTGTGGCAAAGGGGTACAAATTGTACTTATTTCAACAGGAGCACAATCACTTTGATCGACAAGCCAGTCAACGAATTGTTCACGTGTCAATAAACGGGTGCTTGGATTGAATGTGGCACGATTTTGAATAACTTGGGCCAATCGAATTAAACGATCAGATTGATCGTAACGTGCTCGAACATTTGCTGCAACACCATTAAAATAGAATGAATTGCCTAACGGTTCCGATCGTGGAATTTGTAAACCTGTGTTGTATAAAATTTCAGCAAGAATACGACGAGATGTGTCAATATTGTAACTGGGTGACACGGCATCTTGAATGACTTCCGCGGGAACACATCTATTTAAATAATGGAGAAATATTTACAATTTTTTTTTTTTTTAATTTATAGAATATTTCAATATTTATTTATAGAATACTTACATTGTTGATTTTGTTCTCCGTGAATTAATTGGAGATGCGGCAGCTACCGCAAGCAGAGCGAGTAATCCCACTCGTAAAAGTTTCATTTTAGCAATAACTAGCGCAAATCATGTGTGCCTCCATTTATATACCATTTAATAGTGTGCTTAGTGTGCGTTTATTAAAATTTTGTGTGATAAGAAAACCCAATTATTGATTATTTATCCCTTAATTATCTTTTTAATTATTAATTAAAATTCTATGTTGTAGTTGTTCAGCCACTTCATTAACACTCACACTTGAAGTAATTCAACATTCAATTTTCACTATCTTTCAAAACAACCTTGTTTTTTTTGTAACGTCTCAATTATACGCTTTTATTTCGGCCGTGTACAATTCTATGATAAATAGCCTCAACACAACATAACAATTCATGCAAAACTATTCTCACTATACTCGTATAGCTGCTAAACTTTCCATAAAATAAAAAAATTGGAAAATCAAGATTGGATAGCATTTTCTTTTCAGATTTCCTATTTTCAGTATGATTATTACGACAAGCATTCATGCCATATGGTCAAGCAAACTCTTGAAACTGTTATTATTATTGTAACGGCACATCTTTTGGTTTTATTTCGTCATAGGTAAAACTAAACATATAGATTTTCAAAACCATATAACATTTTGTCCTACAGCATTATTGGTAGGACTCATTAAAACCCCAAGTTGTTGTTGTGAATTTTTTTTAAAAAACCGATTTGGGCGAATGAACCAAAAATACCAAAATTTAATCGGCCTTGGAAGTATTCCTAAACCAAAAGAAAATTACGGCGTCTGATATGTGCTAGTCTAATTGTCCCTGACACTTATGGTAGACCTTATACTGACTGACACTTGTATTCAAGATACAGTTCCTCGACAAGCCGTACCTTCCCGTTCGATCTTTGACTTCTTTTATAGCTCCGGAAGGTGGAGCTAAGGAAAGAATTCTCGGTTACATTATGGTTAAAATTAAATTTAATGGGGTCGAACACAAAATGCGTTTACATCTGGCTCCAGGTTTTTCTTGGCCATTGTATTTGGGTACTGATTTTTTGAGTTGTTTGGTATTCATTTGCAAATTCATGGATTAAAAGCAAATAATTCCTGTAATACTGATTTACAACACAAGTTCAACGTCTACCATATAATTTCTATGTTTCCGCCCTCAGTCACCTTAGGCTTGCATCATATAATGCCTACCCGTTACCTTTCTTTAATTGACGGTATCCTGAGCCGTTTGGAAAACACTAATTTCATCTCTCTTCAATAGATTTGAAAGATGCATTTTGGCAGATTCCACTCGACGATGATGCTAAATCTAAAACCGATTTTACAGTGGCGGCGAAGCCTTTATACCAGTTCACCGTTATGCCCTTCGGGTTGTACAATACACCTCAAAGCGTCTGTCGGTTCAAGCATCGTGTCATTCCACATGAGTTCTATGATAAAATTTTCGTTTATTTAAATGATTTTCTAATTATGTCGAGAAGCTTTGAGGAACATTTATCACAATAGTCGCCGGCAAGTTGAAATCCGCCAGCCTAATCATAAACGTGGGAAAAGCCTTAAATATATTGGGCACGTCATCAGTGAGGGAAATATTTGAGTGGATCTCGAGAAGTTTTAGGCGATCAGTTTCATATTCGGTACCTAAAACCATAAAACGTCGCGTCGTTTCCTTGGCATGAGTGGCTGTTATCGCCGTTTCATAGCTCAATTTCCATCTGTTAATTCTGGCTAAAGTTGTTACTAATTGACTTAAGTCTATATTTTAAATTGTGGTGTTTTTTTCCAGAGCCTTGGAAAACTTCCTGCCTCCATCCTATTGTCAAGGCGGGCAGAAGAAATGAATAGAAGTTTAGAATAATTTAGGTAATAGTAACGATTGGGTGTTATCTGAAACTGTTTGTGAAAATTTGAATGAAATGTGTGAACAATTTGAATGGAATGGGTTCCTGAGGGTTTTAGAAACGATAAAATCTATGACCCCAGGAATAAAGAGAGTGAATTTTTAAATTATTGGTCTATTAAGCGTTGAAACAAAGGAAACTTTCTTTCGAATCTTTCCTTCCACAAGAGAGAAAAATTTCTCCGACTCTCTTCAATCTGTAACGTAAGTGTCTTGCAGTTTGCAGATGATTTTATCCTAATCGGCAAGGGCAAAACTATTGGCACAACACAATGTTTGACTGATTTAAATCTGCATGTGAATTTTAGGAAATGTAATACTTATGGCATTTGGAACGAAAAGAAGAATTGATGAGACAATTGACTAGGTATTTGAGAATCTGGATCGACAATCAATTTAGTTTTAAAGAGCACATAGGGAAATTAGGGTGAGTAAACCGAAATGGGAGTCTCACCCTAGTGTGATGTATATGCTGCGAAAGGCGCTAATGTCGGATCTAAGGTCGAGTTTGAAAAGTTATGGCAAGTAGAGAATGCATGTGCTGGAGTGGTATTGGGGGCGATTAAATCTACTATGGGTGATTCACCTATTAATTATAAGAGGGAGATACGAACGATTGAACGGGTGAGATTGAATCATGGTAATTGGAAAGAATGCTTAAAGAAGCGGTTTTTGAGTGAGGATGATTTATGTGAAAGCATGAGTGCTAGAAACTTGAATGGATTATTACGAACTGGGAAAAATGAGGAGAAGAATATGTATGAATTTATCAAAGGAAGAAGTTGAGTGAAAGCAAAAAAAAAAAAAAAAATCAATCTAGAAAGCATTGGGTTCGATTTTTAAAGGTAGGTAAATTTGGATAGTTAAATAATTTTTACACCCTTTCCGAAACAAAATATTGTTTTTTGGAATTTCTTAAACATTTATTTGATTCATGTTTACAGAGGATTGTGTGTAATACAAATTTAGCCTGCAGAAACTATTTTGAATGAAACGAAAAAATAAATATTTGGTAAAAACAGAACTAAGCTCATTAACATCATCTAACTGTGTTTTTATTTCGTATTTATTTGAGAATTTTGAGAAAAGGCGATATAGGTAAGTATAAATATTTGTTGTCATTGTTTTTTTATTTTGATTGCTTGAAACGGAGAAATATAGTGTAAGTATCATAACATGTGATGGCAGAAGTAGTAGAGTGAAATGCGATAGAATGGAAGGTACCGAGTTCGATACTCTGTAATTGTTGTGCAGAGAAAAATTAAATTAAAAATATAATTTTTAATATGATCAACGGTCAAACGGTTCTAAATTTCTTGAAAAAAGTGATAAAATTCTCACAAATTGAGGAAAAAATAAATTTTTGGAAATTTTAATTCAATAATAATGTTAAATAATTATTAAAAAAAAAACGCACTACATTTTAAAATCGAACCTCTTACAGTTTTGTACAAAAGTACATCACACGCTTTTAGAGGAAATACTCTACTAAATGTATGTATGTCCAAACAGAGATGTCACCATATCCTTATTAAAGACAACAATTTTGTTTTGTTTTGCTCTGTGTACGATTGCATAGAACAAACCAATGTATAATTTGTATATGATGTGATAGCCGATGCAGTAAGGTGGTGGAATGGAGAAATGAATGTACCGAGTTCGATTCCAAGCCAACGCAACGTTTGTTTTTAGATGAAATATATATGAATTGAGGACCGAGAAGATCGAGATCGACGGGGTGGATCCGCCACAAAAAAAAATTGGCCAAATTCGAATAAATTCTTGGAAATACAGAAAATATGAAATTTTTGCTTAAAAAAACATCGGAAGTTTGTAGAATCGAACTCTGGACCTTTTGCACAATAGTAGTACATCATCTTTCCACCCAGCTATTCATCGCTACTACTCAATTTTTCGTTTAAATACTCGTTACAATGCATGTTGGCAAAATAATTGCTGCGTTCCATTCAACGTGGCAAAACACGCCCTCTTTTAAGCAAAACCAAATATTTCAGCACTTAGCAGAAACACTGTGTAGTAAATGTAGTACATGTGCCCTAACAGAGATGTCACCATATCGACTTATTATAGACACATTTGTTTTGCTTTGCATAAAACAAACAAATGTATATTAACTTACATATGATGAGATAGCCGAGGTAGTAAGGTGATGGAGTGGAGTGATGAAGGTCCGGAGTTCGAGTCCAAGCAAAGCCAAAAAAAAAAATTTGTTTTTAGATGAAAAATTGTTAATTGGGGATAATCCGAGAAGATTATCGGGATCGAGATCGCTAAAAAAAAAATTTGGTAAAAGTCGTGGAAATAAAAAAAAAATCAAATTTTTGCTTAAAAAAAAATAATGTCGGAAGTTTGAAGAATCGAACTCCAGACCTTTCGCACACCGCTCCTTCATCTTACCGCCCAACCACTCATCTCTATATACTTTGTACTCAGTTTTTCGTTTAAATACTGATCAATTTGGACTTGGCGAAAAATCGCATAAAAATTTTTGTTATTTTACCAGGCGAACAGAATTTAAAAAACAACATAATTGTCAGCAATGTGACATTATTTTGTATCAAAGCGTGCCACTTCAAGTTATGTGACACTTGAACATACAAAATAAAGTCATATTGCTGACAATTCTACCTTCTTGTAATTTCTGTTTGCCTGTTAAAATGACAAAATTTTTTTGCGATTTTTGATGAAAAAAAAAAATTTTTTTTTTTTAATTTCTGCTCATCTGGTAAATAAAAATTAACTTTTTTTAATTAAAAAGGCAATCATAACTCAATATCAACCACCCAAATAGAAAATTTGAGTTCGATTCTCGCGGCAGAAGGATTTTTTTTGTTTGTAATAAAAAGCTCCAAATTTTCTATTTGGGTGGTTGCTATTGAGTTATGATTGCCTTTTTAATTAAAAAAAGTTAATTTTTATTTACCAGATGAGCAGAAATTAAAAAACAAAATTTTTTTTTTTTCATCAAAAATCGCAAAAAAATTTTGTCATTTTAACAGGCGAACAAAAATTACAAGAAGGTAGAATTGTCAGCAATATGACTTTATTTTGTATGTTTATGTGTCACATAACTTGAAGTGGCACGCTATGATACAAAATAATGTCACGTTGATGACAAATGTGTTGTTTTTTAAATTCTGTTCGCCTGGTAAAATAACAAAAAATTTTATGCGATTTTTCGCTAAGTCCAAATTTATCAGTATTTAAACGAAAAACTGAGTAGTAATTATATAGCGATGAGTGGTTGGGTGGTAAGATGAAGGAGCAATGTGCGAAAGGTCTGAAGTTCGATTCTTGAACTTCCGACTTTTTTTTTTTTTAAGCAAAAATTGGATTTTTTTTTTATTTCCACGAATTTTACCAAATTTTTTTTTGAGCGATCTCGATCCCGATAATCTTCTCGGATTATCCCCAATTAACAATTTTTCATCTAAAAACAAATTTTTTTTTTTGGCTTTGCTTGGACTCGAACTCCGGACCTTCATCACTCCACTCCATCACCTTACTACCTCGGCTATCTCATCATATGTAATTTAATATACATTTGTTTGTTTTATGCAATCAAAACAAATGTGTCTATAATAAGTCGATATGGTGACATCTCTGTTAGGGCATATGTACTACATTTACTACACAGTGTTTCTGCTAAGTGCTGAAATATTTGGTTTTGCTTAAAAGAGGGCGTGTTTTGCCACGTTGAATGGAACGCAGCAATTATTTCGCCAACATGCATTGTAACGAGTATTTAAACGAAAAATTGAGTAGTAGCGATGAATATCTGGGTGGAAAGATGATGTACTACTATTGTGCAAAAGGTCCAGAGTTCGATTCTACAAACTTCCGATGTTTTTTTAAGCAAAAATTTGATATTTTCTGTATTTCCACGAATTTTACCAAATTTTTTTTTGTGCGATCTCGATCCCGATTAATTTTCTCGGATTATCCCCAATTCAAAATTTTTCATCTAAAAACAAACTTTTTCGTTGGCTTTGCTTGGATTCGAACTCTAGACCTTCGTCACTCCAATCCATCACCTTACTACTTATACTACCACATCATATACAAGGTAATATAAATTTGTTTGTTTTATGCAATCGTGCAGAGCAAAATAAATGTCTCTGTTAGGGCATACGTACTACATTTAGTACAAAGTGTTTCTTCTACAGTTTTCTTGTTATAAACAGAATGCAGATACATTTTTCGTTGCTTATTTGCAACTATGTTGGTTTTCGAAATATATTCTTACCTCAAATATACCTACCATTTTCTTTTCGATACCGCATTAAATTCTCATCCTGTAACCATTGTAAATTATAAAAATACAAAAAACGCACGATTGCATAAAACAAACAAATTTATATTAACTTGTATATGATGTAGTAGCCGTTTTGTTGGCTTTGCTTAGATTCGAACTCCAGACCTTCTTCACTCCACTCCATCACCTTACTACCTCGGCTATCTCATCATATACATTTGTTTATTTTATGCAATCAAAACAAATGTGTCTATAGTAAGTCGATATGGTGACATCTCTGTTAGGGCATATGTACTACATTTACTACACGGTGTTTCTGCTAAGTGCTGAAATATTTGGTTAAAAGAGGGCGTGTGTTTTGCTTTTGGAAAAATGTCTGAGGCTCGATTTTTTAAATAATTAATTAATTACGTAACATTATTATTGCATTAAAATTTTGTTTTTAAACATTATTATATGGAATAGTTGTACTAAATATTCTGGTCACGAAGTCGCCATAAATTCGAAAAGCAAACTACTCATAAAATTTAGCAAGAGTAGCTGCGTGCAGTCAGAAGTACTTGTGTGTACTTTGCCACGTTAAATGGAACGCAGCAAATAACTTGCGTAATCAAACTAGGAAAGCATTGGGATCAATTTTCAAAGATAGGTAAATTGTGATGTTTGATATAAACGACGCTTCAGACTTTTGTTCCGTTGCCGACAGAATTTTTATTTTTGTACAACGAACGAACAGACAACGTTTAATTTCTTAAACATTTATGGTTAAATAATAAAGGTACATGATCTAGATTCGAACTGGCGATCTCTTGCTCTCTAGTCCATTACACTAACACCTCAACCGTCACCAAATACTAAGTTTTGTTGTTTTATTCGATCATTCATCAGCCTTTAAATCAACATTTAGGAAATTGTACCACTCAATCAACAGATCGATTGCAACTATGTCGATTTTCGAAATATATTTTTACCTCAAATTGTACCTACCGTTTTCTTTTTGATACCGTATTAAATTCTCATCCTTTTAAATCAAAAAATATTCAAAAAAAATGTGTAGCCGTTTTTTGTAGAATCGAACTCGAGACCAACTGCACTACAATCCAACACGCTATGACTATAGCCATTAACTTCCTTGTTAAATTACATTAAAATTTTGTTTGTTTTCCGCTCAACAAAAATCTATGTCATTAATGCATAAGCGAATAACTCATTTTGTTAACATTTCAAGCGGAGTTAGAGAGTAAAACGTTTTAGGATCTACTTACCAATGACGCCAAATTTTCAGCATGCTCTCTTAGTCATTAGTTAACATCTGTGTAAGAATTTGTAACAGTTTACAACACATTCATTTCAAAAACCTTCCCAGCTTCTGTCATTCAACATTTTTCTTTTATTATTTATATTAAAACTCAGTTGCAAATACAATATAGTGAAAATCAGCCAAAACGAACTTTACTAAAATCTAAAATTCTAAAAAAAAAAAAAGAAAATATTTAGCAAATGTCTAGAAGTTGTTTCGGACTTTATTTTTTAATATTATTCGTAATGTCTCATTAAAATTATTTTTCGTTTCTGTTACTTTTGTCAGTGACTGTTAGTTGTTTAATCAACTATTATTTGTATTTGCAATTATAGAGTTATTTGTTCACAGTTCATATTATGTAGAGTATACCCATTTCCGCACCTCCTTAGAGGAAGGGTATTTGGCGCGTTTTTTTTTATGTGGTATCCCCAGTAGGCCTAATCCACAATTCAATAAATAAAAATTATACATTAGCAATAAATTTAATTATATCTTGTTTTTCATTTTTAGTTACCCATTTACAGTGTTTCCTTAATAACACAAGTATTAGAAAATTGGAAAATTGGATAATAACTTTTATACATATTTTGAATATGTGATGCTTTTTTGCAAAACGAAATAAATATTTCTACAAACTGTTTTGAATTTGAAAGACAAATCCAATAAAATATTTTAGAGAAGCCTTAAGTTAATTCCATTATCCACTTGTTCAATCTGGTTAAAATTATCTGAGATTTTCTTTGCCTGGTCCAATAAAATTTCAATATCATTGTGACTAATTTTATTACTTCTAATATCAAGGGGTTCCTTCGTCTTCACAATTTGAAAGGGTCACATTTTTCAAAAATACTATTATCATTATTGGCGAAAGTATTCGGCAAATTCCAAAAACAGATAGGTTTTTGTTGTGGCTACCCTTTCCTCAAATTATTTAAAATGTATTTTGTAGTGGATCTTGCGACAACTTCAAAATGACAATTATTGTCATTTGAATGCCATTAAGACATAAGATTCTTTCTTGTTTAACAAAATGATTATCTTATTGTAAAGCGCTGCGGTTCTAGTTTTTGGAATACAATTATCTGCTATTTAAATTATCAAACATTTTATCTATTTTTTTCGCAGAAATTAGCAGTCGGAAGAGCGTAATTTTTAGTAAGATCAGAAAGTTTACCAAATTCAAACATCGTTCTAATTCCTGTAGCAACCGTTTTACTACAAATTTGTGTTGTGTAACATATTGAACATCATTTTGTCAAAAGGACTAGCCTAAGTATTTTTGAATGTTAGTTGGTATCAACCATCGAAATCGGGGCACATTTTCGATTTTTCGCTTTAGAATTTATGGTCTATAGTTCAGTTGATAAAATTGAATTTTCTGCAAAATGTGTCGAAGTATACAAGCGATCTAACTGCCCGTTGGCATGACAATTACAGGTCTCAACTTCTATTAATAGAGATATCAACCATCGAAATCGGAGTAAATTTTGTAGAAAATTATTTTATTATTATTAAGACCACAAATTCCAAACCGAAAATCGAAAATGTGCTCCGATTTCGATGGTTGATGGCTCTATTAAGAGGTGTTGAGACCTGTAATTCTCGTGCTAACGGGCATTTAAATCGCTCGAATATTTCTGCATATTTTGTAGGAAATTCAATTTCAAAGAAAATCAACTGAACTTATAGCCCACAAATTCAAAACCGAAAATCGAAAATGTGCTCCGATTTTGATGGTTGATGGCTCTATTAATAGGTGTTGAGACCTGTAATTCTCACGCTAACGGGCATTTAAATCGCTCGAATATTTCTGCATATTTTGTAGAAAATTCAATTTCAAAGCAAATCAACTGAACTAGCCCACAAATTCAAAACCGAAAATCGAAAATGTGCTCCGATTTTGATGGTTGATGGCTCTATTAATAGGTGTTGAGACCTGTAATTCTCATGCTAACGGGCATTTAAATCGCTCGAATATTTCTGCATATTTTGTAGAAAATTCAATTTCAAAGAAAATCAACTGAACTATAGCCCACAAATTCAAAACCGAAAATCGAAAATGGGCTCCGATTTTGATAGTTGATGGCTCTGTTAATAGGTGTTGAGACCTGTAATTCTCTTGCTAACGGGCATTTAAATCGCTCAAATATTTCTGCATATTTTGTAGGAAATTCAATTTTAAAGAAAATCAACTGAACTATAGCCCACAAATTCAAAACCGAAAATCGTAAATGTGCTCCGATTTCGATGGTTGATGGCTCTGTTAATAGGTGTTGAGACCTGTAATTCTCACGCTAACGGGCATTTAAATCGCTCGAATATTTCTGCATATTTTGTAGGAAATTCAATTTTAAAGAAAATCAACTGAACTATAGACCACAAATTCAAAACCGAAAATCGAAAATGGGCTCCGATTTTGATAGTTGATGGCTCTATTAATAGGTGTTGAGACCTGTAATTCTCTTGCTAACGGGCATTTAAATCGCTCGAATATTTCTGCATATTTTGTAGAAAATTCAATTTCAAAGAAAATCAACTGAACTATAGCCCACAAATTCAAAACCGAAAATCGAAAATGTGCTCCGATTTCGATGGTTGATGGCTCTATTAATAGGTGTTGAGACCTGTAATTCTCATGCTAACGGGCATTTAAATCGCTCGAATATTTCTGCATATTTTGTAGAAAATTCAATTTCAAAGAAAATCAACTGAACTATAGCCCACAAATTCAAAACCGAAAATCGAAAATGTGCTCCGATTTCGATGGTTGATGGCTCTATTAATAGGTGTTGAGACCTGTAATTCTCACGCTAACGGGTATTTAAATCGCTCGAATATTTCTGCATATTTTGTAGGAAATTCAATTTCAAAGAAAATCAACTGAACTATAGACCACAAATTCAAAATCGAAAATCGAAAATGTGCTCCGATTTCGATGGTTGATGGCTCTATTAATAGGTGTTGAGACCTGTAATTCTCATGCTAACGGGCATTTAAATCGCTCGAATATTTCTGCATATTTTGTAGAAAATTCAATTTCAAAGAAAATCAACTGAACTATAGCCCACAAATTCAAAACCGAAAATCGAAAATGTGCTCCGATTTCGATGGTTGATGGCTCTATTAATAGGTGTTGAGACCTGTAACTCTCACGCTAACGGGCATTTAAATCGCTCGAATATTTCTGCATATTTTGTAGGAAATTCAATTTTAAAGAAAATCAACTGAACTATAGCCCACCAATTCAAAACCGAAAATCGAAAATGGGCTCCGATTTCGATGGTTGATGGCTCTGTTAATAGGTGTTGAGACCTGTAATTCTCTTGCTAACGGGCATTTAAATCGCTCGAATATTTCTGCATATTTTGTAGGAAATCCAATTTCAAAGAAAATCAACTGAACTATAGCCCACAAATTCAAAACTGAAAATCGAAAATGTGCTCCGATTTCGATGGTAGATGGCTCTATTAATAGGTGTTGGGACCTGTAATTCTCACGCTAACGGGCATTTAAATCGCACGAATATTTCTGCATATTTTGTAGGAAATCCAATTTCAAAGAAAATCAACTGAACTATAGCCCACAAATTCAAAACCGAAAATCGAAAATGTGCTCCGATTTCGATGGTTGATGGCTCTGTTAATAGGTGTTGAGACCTGTAATTCTCTTGCTAACGGGCATTTAAATCGCTCGAATATTTCTGGATATTTTGTAGAAAATTCAATTTCAAAGAAAATCAACTGAACTATAGACCACAAATTCAAAACCGAAAATCGAAAATGGGCTCCGATTTCGATGGTTGATGGCTCTGTTAATAGGTGTTGAGACCTGTAATTCTCTTGCTAACGGGCATTTAAATCGCTCGAATATTTCTGCATATTTTGTAGAAAATTCAATTTCAAAGAAAATCAACTGAACTATAGCCCACCAATTCAAAACCGAAAATCGAAAATGGGCTCCGATTTCGATGGTTGATGGCTCTGTTAATAGGTGTTGAGACCTGTAATTCTCTTGCTAACGGGCATTTAAATCGCTCGAATATTTCTGCATATTTTGTAGAAAATTCAATTTCAAAGAAAATCAACTGAACTATAGCCCACCAATTCAAAACCGAAAATCGAAAATGGGCTCCGATTTCGATGGTTGATGGCTCTATTAATAGGTGTTGAGACCTGTAATTCTCACGCTAACGGGCATTTAAATCGCTCGAATATTTCTGCATATTTTGTAGAAAATTCAATTTTAAAGAAAATCAACTGAACTATAGCCCACCAATTCAAAACCGAAAATCGAAAATGGGCTCCGATTTCGATGGTTGATGGCTCTATTAATAGGTGTTGAGACCTGTAATTCTCACGCTAACGGGCATTTAAATCGCTCGAATATTTCTGCATATTTTGTAGGAAATCCAATTTTAAAGAAAATCAACTGAACTATAGCCCACCAATTCAAAACCGAAAATCGAAAATGGGCTCCGATTTCGATGGTTGATGGCTCTGTTAATAGGTGTTGAGACCTGTAATTCTCTTGCTAACGGGCATTTAAATCGCTCGAATATTTCTGCATATTTTGTAGAAAATTCAATTTCAAAGAAAATCAACTGAACTATAGACCACAAATTCAAAACCGAAAATCGAGATTGGGCTCCGATTTCGATGGTTGATGGCTCTGTTAATAGGTGTTGAGACCTGTAATTCTCTTGCTAACGGGCATTTAAATCGCTCGAATATTTCTGCATATTTTGTAGAAAATTCAATTTCAAAGAAAATCAACTGAACTATAGCCCACCAATTCAAAACCGAAAATCGAAAATGGGCTCCGATTTCGATGGTTGATGGCTCTATTAATAGGTGTTGAGACCTGTAATTCTCTTGCTAACGGGCATTTAAATCGCTCGAATATTTCTGGATATTTTGTAGAAAATTCAATTTCAAAGAAAATCAACTGAACTATAGCCCACCAATTCAAAACCGAAAATCGAAAATGGGCTCCGATTTCGATGGTTGATGGCTCTGTTAATAGGTGTTGAGACCTGTAATTCTCACGCTAACGGGCATTTAAATCGCACGAATATTTCTGCATATTTTGTAGGAAATCCAATTTCAAAGAAAATCAACTGAACTATATCCCACAAATTCAAAACCGAAAATCGAAAATGTGCTCCGATTTTGATGGTTGATGGCTCTGTTAATAGGTGTTGAGACCTGTAATTCTCTTGCTAACGGGCATTTAAATCGCTCGAATATTTCTGGATATTTTGTAGAAAATTCAATTTCAAAGAAAATCAACTGAACTATAGCCCACCAATTCAAAACCGAAAATCGAAAATGGGCTCCGATTTCGATGGTTGATGGCTCTGTTAATAGGTGTTGAGACCTGTAATTCTCTTGCTAACGGGCATTTAAATCGCTCGAATATTTCTGGATATTTTGTAGAAAATTCAATTTCAAAGAAAATCAACTGAACTATAGCCCACCAATTCAAAACCGAAAATCGAAAATGGGCTCCGATTTCGATGGTTGATGGCTCTGTTAATAGGTGTTGAGACCTGTAATTCTCTTGCTAACGGGCATTTAAATCGCTCGAATATTTCTGGATATTTTGTAGAAAATTCAATTTCAAAGAAAATCAACTGAACTATAGCCCACCAATTCAAAACCGAAAATCGAAAATGGGCTCCGATTTCGATGGTTGATGGCTCTGTTAATAGGTGTTGAGACCTGTAATTCTCTTGCTAACGGGCATTTAAATCGCTCGAATATTTCTGGATATTTTGTAGAAAATTCAATTTCAAAGAAAATCAACTGAACTATAGCCCACCAATTCAAAACCGAAAATCGAAAATGGGCTCCGATTTCGATGGTTGATGGCTCTGTTAATAGGTGTTGAGACCTGTAATTCTCTTGCTAACGGGCATTTAAATCGCTCGAATATTTCTGGATATTTTGTAGAAAATTCAATTTCAAAGAAAATCAACTGAACTATAGCCCACCAATTCAAAACCGAAAATCGAAAATGGGCTCCGATTTCGATGGTTGATGGCTCTGTTAATAGGTGTTGAGACCTGTAATTCTCTTGCTAACGGGCATTTAAATCGCTCGAATATTTCTGGATATTTTGTAGAAAATTCAATTTCAAAGAAAATCAACTGAACTGCCCACCAATTCAAAACCGAAAATCGAAAATGGGCTCCGATTTCGATGGTTGATGGCTCTGTTAATAGGTGTTGAGACCTGTAATTCTCTTGCTAACGGGCATTTAAGTCGCACGAATATTTTGCATATTTTGTAGAAAATTCAATTTCAAAGAAAATCAACTGAACTATAGCCCACCAATTCAAAACCGAAAATCGAAAATGTGCTCCGATTTTGATGGTTGATGGCTCTGTTAATAGGTGTTGAGACCTGTAATTCTCTTGCTAACGGGCATTTAAATCGCTCGAATATTTCTGGATATTTTGTAGAAAATTCAATTTCAAAGAAAATCAACTGAACTATAGCCCACCAATTCAAAACCGAAAATTGAAAATGGGCTCCGATTTCGATGGTTGATGGCTCTGTTAATAGGTGTTGAGACCTGTAATTCTCTTGCTAACGGGCATTTAAATCGCTCGAATATTTCTGGATATTTTGTAGAAAATTCAATTTCAAAGAAAATCAACTGAACTATAGCCCACCAATTCAAAACCGAAAATCGAAAATGGGCTCCGATTTCGATGGTAGATGGCTCTGTTAATAGGTGTTGAGACCTGTAATTCTCTTGCTAACGGGCATTTAAATCGCTCGAATATTTCTGGATATTTTGTAGAAAATTCAATTTCAAAGAAAATCAACTGAACTATAGCCCACCAATTCAAAACCGAAAATCGAAAATGGGCTCCGATTTCGATGGTTGATGGCTCTGTTAATAGGTGTTGAGACCTGTAATTCTCTTGCTAACGGGCATTTAAATCGCTCGAATATTTCTGCATATTTTGTAGAAAATTCAATTTCAAAGAAAATCAACTGAACTATAGCCCACAAATTCAAAACCGAAAATCGAAAATGGGCTCCGATTTCGATGGTTGATGGCTCTGTTAATAGGTGTTGAGACCTGTAATTCTCCTGCTAACGGGCATTTAAATCGCTCGAATATTTCTGCATATTTTGTAGAAAATTCAATTTCAAAGAAAATCAACTGAACTATAGCCCACAAATTCAAAACCGAAAATCGAAAATGTGCTCCGATTTCGATGGTTGATGGCTCTGTTAATAGGTGTTGAGACCTGTAATTCTCTTGCTAACGGGCATTTAAATCGCTCGAATATTTCTGCATATTTTGTAGAAAATTCAATTTCAAAGAAAATCAACTGAACTATAGCCCACCAATTCAAAACCGAAAATCGAAAATGTGCTCCGATTTCGATGGTTGATGGCTCTGTTAATATGTGTTGAGACCTGTAATTCTCTTGCTAACGGGCATTTAAATCGCTCGAATATTTCTGCATATTTTGTAGAAAATTCAATTTCAAAGAAAATCAACTGAACTATAGCCCACAAATTCAAAACCGAAAATTGAAAATGGGCTCCGATTTCGATGGTTGATGGCTCTATTAATAGGTGTTGAGACCTGTAATTCTCACGCTAACGGGCATTTAAATCGCACGAATATTTCTGCATATTTTGTAGGAAATCCAATTTCAAAGAAAATCAACTGAACTATAGCCCACCAATTCAAAACCGAAAATCGAAAATGGGCTCCGATTTCGATGGTTGATGGCTCTATTAATAGGTGTTGAGATTTGTAATTCTCACGCTAACGGGCATTTAAATCGCTCGAATATTTCTGCATATTTTGTAGAAAATTCAATTTTAAAGAAAATCAACTGAACTATAGCCCACCAATTCAAAACCGAAAATCGAAAATGTGCTCCGATTTCGATGGTTGATGGCTCTGTTAATAGGTGTTGAGACCTGTAATTCTCTTGCTAACGGGCATTTAAATCGCTCGAATATTTCTGCATATTTTGTAGAAAATTCAATTTCAAAGAAAATCAACTGAACTATAGCCCACCAATTCAAAACCGAAAATCGAAAATGGGCTCCGATTTCGATGGTTGATGGCTCTGTTAATAGGTGTTGAGACCTGTAATTCTCTTGCTAACGGGCATTTAAATCGCTCGAATATTTCTGCATATTTTGTAGAAAATTCAATTTCAAAGAAAATCAACTGAACTATAGCCCACCAATTCAAAACCGAAAATCGAAAATGGGCTCCGATTTCGATGGTTGATGGCTCTATTAATAGGTGTTGAGACCTGTAATTCTCACGCTAACGGGCATTTAAATCGCTCGAATATTTCTGCATATTTTGTAGAAAATTCAATTTTAAAGAAAATCAACTGAACTATAGCCCACCAATTCAAAACCGAAAATCGAAAATGGGCTCCGATTTCGATGGTTGATGGCTCTATTAATAGGTGTTGAGACCTGTAATTCTCACGCTAACGGGCATTTAAATCGCTCGAATATTTCTGCATATTTTGTAGGAAATCCAATTTTAAAGAAAATCAACTGAACTATAGCCCACCAATTCAAAACCGAAAATCGAAAATGGGCTCCGATTTCGATGGTTGATGGCTCTATTAATAGGTGTTGAGACCTGTAATTCTCACGCTAACGGGCATTTAAATCGCTCGAATATTTCTGCATATTTTGTAGAAAATTCAATTTTAAAGAAAATCAACTGAACTATAGCCCACCAATTCAAAACCGAAAATCGAAAATGGGCTCCGATTTCGATGGTTGATGGCTCTATTAATAGGTGTTGAGACCTGTAATTCTCACGCTAACGGGCATTTAAATCGCTCGAATATTTCTGCATATTTTGTAGGAAATCCAATTTCAAAGAAAATCAACTGAACTATAGCCCACCAATTCAAAACCGAAAATCGAAAATGGGCTCCGATTTCGATGGTTGATGGCTCTATTAATAGGTGTTGAGACCTGTAATTCTCACGCTAACGGGCATTTAAATCGCTCGAATATTTCTGCATATTTTGTAGAAAATTCAATTTTAAAGAAAATCAACTGAACTATAGCCCACCAATTCAAAACCGAAAATCGAAAATGGGCTCCGATTTCGATGGTTGATGGCTCTATTAATAGGTGTTGAGACCTGTAATTCTCACGCTAACGGGCATTTAAATCGCTCGAATATTTCTGCATATTTTGTAGAAAATTCAATTTTAAAGAAAATCAACTGAACTATAGCCCACCAATTCAAAACCGAAAATCGAAAATGGGCTCCGATTTCGATGGTTGATGGCTCTGTTAATAGGTGTTGAGACCTGTAATTCTCTTGCTAACGGGCATTTAAATCGCTCGAATATTTCTGGATATTTTGTAGAAAATTCAATTTCAAAGAAAATCAACTGAACTATAGACCACAAATTCAAAACCGAAAATCGAAAATGGGCTCCGATTTCGATGGTTGATGGCTCTGTTAATAGGTGTTGAGACCTGTAATTCTCTTGCTAACGGGCATTTAAATCGCTCGAATATTTCTGGATATTTTGTAGAAAATTCAATTTCAAAGAAAATCAACTGAACTATAGCCCACCAATTCAAAACCGAAAATCGAAAATGGGCTCCGATTTCGATGGTTGATGGCTCTGTTAATAGGTGTTGAGACCTGTAATTCTCTTGCTAACGGGCATTTAAATCGCTCGAATATTTCTGCATATTTTGTAGAAAATTCAATTTCAAAGAAAATCAACTGAACTATAGACCACAAATTCAAAACCGAAAATCGAAAATGGGCTCCGATTTCGATGGTTGATGGCTCTGTTAATAGGTGTTGAGACCTGTAATTCTCTTGCTAACGGGCATTTAAATCGCTCGAATATTTCTGGATATTTTGTAGAAAATTCAATTTCAAAGAAAATCAACTGAACTATAGCCCACAAATTCAAAACCGAAAATCGAAAATGTGCTCCGATTTCGATGGTTGATGGCTCTGTTAATAGGTGTTGAGACCTGTAATTCTCTTGCTAACGGGCATTTAAATCGCTCGGATATTTCTGCATATTTTGTAGAAAATTCAATTTCAAAGAAAATCAACTGAACTATAGCCCACAAATTCAAAACCGAAAATTGAAAATGGGCTCCGATTTCGATGGTTGATGGCTCTATTAATAGGTGTTGAGACCTGTAATTCTCACGCTAACGGGCATTTAAATCGCACGAATATTTCTGCATATTTTGTAGGAAATCCAATTTCAAAGAAAATCAACTGAACTATAGCCCACAAATTCAAAACCGAAAATCGAAAATGTGCTCCGATTTCGATGGTTGATGGCTCTGTTAATAGGTGTTGAGACCTGTAATTCTCTTGCTAACGGGCATTTAAATCGCTCGAATATTTCTGGATATTTTGTAGAAAATTCAATTTCAAAGAAAATCAACTGAACTATAGCCCACCAATTCAAAACCGAAAATCGAAAATGGGCTCCGATTTCGATGGTTGATGGCTCTGTTAATAGGTGTTGAGACCTGTAATTCTCTTGCTAACGGGCATTTAAATCGCTCGAATATTTCTGCATATTTTGTAGAAAATTCAATTTCAAAGAAAATCAACTGAACTATAGACCACAAATTCAAAACCGAAAATCGAAAATGGGCTCCGATTTCGATGGTTGATGGCTCTATTAATAGGTGTTGAGACCTGTAATTCTCTTGCTAACGGGCATTTAAATCGCTCGAATATTTCTGGATATTTTGTAGAAAATTCAATTTCAAAGAAAATCAACTGAACTATAGCCCACAAATTCAAAACCGAAAATCGAAAATGTGCTCCGATTTCGATGGTTGATGGCTCTGTTAATAGGTGTTGAGACCTGTAATTCTCTTGCTAACGGGCATTTAAATCGCTCGAATATTTCTGCATATTTTGTAGAAAATTCAATTTCAAAGAAAATCAACTGAACTATAGACCACCAATTCAAAACCGAAAATCGAAAATGGGCTCCGATTTCGATGGTTGATGGCTCTGTTAATAGGTGTTGAGACCTGTAATTCTCTTGCTAACGGGCATTTAAATCGCTCGAATATTTCTGCATATTTTGTAGAAAATTCAATTTCAAAGAAAATCAACTGAACTATAGCCCACCAATTCAAAACCGAAAATCGAAAATGGGCTCCGATTTCGATGGTTGATGGCTCTGTTAATAGGTGTTGAGACCTGTAATTCTCTTGCTAACGGGCATTTAAATCGCTCGAATATTTCTGCATATTTTGTAGAAAATTCAATTTCAAAGAAAATCAACTGAACTATAGACCACAAATTCAAAACCGAAAATCGAAAATGGGCTCCGATTTCGATGGTTGATAGCTCTGTTAATAGGTGTTGAGACCTGTAATTTTCACGCTAACGGGCATTTAAATCGCACGAATATTTCTGCATATTTTGTAGGAAATCCAATTTCAAAGAAAATCAACTGAACTATAGCCCACAAATTCAAAACCGAAAATCGAAAATGTGCTCCGATTTCGATGGTTGATGGCTCTGTTAATAGGTGTTGAGACCTGTAATTCTCTTGCTAACGGGCATTTAAATCGCTCGAATATTTCTGGATATTTTGTAGAAAATTCAATTTCAAAGAAAATCAACTGAACTATAGCCCACCAATTCAAAACCGAAAATCGAAAATGGGCTCCGATTTCGATGGTTGATGGCTCTGTTAATAGGTGTTGAGACCTGTAATTCTCTTGCTAACGGGCATTTAAATCGCTCGAATATTTCTGCATATTTTGTAGAAAATTCAATTTCAAAGAAAATCAACTGAACTATAGACCACAAATTCAAAACCGAAAATCGAAAATGGGCTCCGATTTCGATGGTTGATGGCTCTGTTAATAGGTGTTGAGACCTGTAATTCTCTTGCTAACGGGCATTTAAATCGCTCGAATATTTCTGCATATTTTGTAGAAAATTCAATTTCAAAGAAAATCAACTGAACTATAGCCCACCAATTCAAAACCGAAAATCGAAAATGTGCTCCGATTTCGATGGTTGATGGCTCTATTAATAGGTGTTGAGACCTGTAATTCTCACGCTAACGGGCATTTAAATCGCACGAATATTTCTGCATATTTTGTAGGAAATCCAATTTCAAAGAAAATCAACTGAACTATAGCCCACAAATTCAAAACCGAAAATCGAAAATGTGCTCCGATTTCGATGGTTGATGGCTCTGTTAATAGGTGTTGAGACCTGTAATTCTCTTGCTAACGGGCATTTAAATCGCTCGAATATTTCTGGATATTTTGTAGAAAATTCAATTTCAAAGAAAATCAACTGAACTATAGCCCACCAATTCAAAACCGAAAATGGAAAATGGGCTCCGATTTTGATGGTTAATGGCTCTATTAATAGGTGTTGAGACCTGTAATTCTCTTGCTAACGGGCATTTAAATCGCTCGAATATTTCTGCATATTTTGTAGAAAATTCAATTTTAAAGAAAATCAACTGAACTATAGACCACAAATTCAAAACCGAAAATCGAAAATGGGCTCCGATTTCGATGGTTGATGGCTCTGTTAATAGGTGTTGAGACCTGTAATTCTCTTGCTAACGGGCATTTAAATCGCTCGAATATTTCTGCATATTTTGTAGAAAATTCAATTTCAAAGAAAATCAACTGAACTATAGACCACAAATTCAAAACCGAAAATCGAAAATGGGCTCCGATTTCGATGGTTGATGGCTCTGTTAATAGGTGTTGAGACCTGTAATTCTCTTGCTAACGGGCATTTAAATCGCACGAATATTCTGCATATTTTGTAGAAAATTCAATTTCAAAGAAAATCAACTGAACTATAGACCACAAATTCAAAACCGAAAATCGAAAATGTGCTCCGATTTCGATGGTTGATGGCTCTATTAATAGGTGTTGAGACCTGTAATTCTCACGCTAACGGGCATTTAAATCGCTCGAATATTTCTGCATATTTTGTAGAAAATTCAATTTCAAAGAAAATCAACTGAACTATAGCCCACCAATTCAAAACCGAAAATCGAAAATGGGCTCCGATTTCGATGGTTGATGGCTCTGTTAATAGGTGTTGAGACCTGTAATTCTCACGCTAACGGGCATTTAAATCGCTCGAATATTTCTGCATATTTTGTAGAAAATTCAATTTTAAAGAAAATCAACTGAACTATAGCCCACCAATTCAAAACCGAAAATCGAAAATGGGCTCCGATTTCGATGGTTGATGGCTCTATTAATAGGTGTTGAGACCTGTAATTCTCACGCTAACGGGCATTTAAATCGCTCGAATATTTCTGCATATTTTGTAGGAAATTCAATTTTAAAGAAAATCAACTGAACTATAGCCCACCAATTCAAAACCGAAAATCGAAAATGGGCTCCGATTTCGATGGTTGATGGCTCTGTTAATAGGTGTTGAGACCTGTAATTCTCTTGCTAACGGGCATTTAAATCGCTCGAATATTTCTGCATATTTTGTAGAAAATTCAATTTCAAAGAAAATCAACTGAACTATAGACCACAAATTCAAAACCGAAAATCGAAAATGGGCTCCGATTTCGATGGTTGATGGCTCTATTAATAGGTGTTGAGACCTGTAATTCTCACGCTAACGGGCATTTAAATCGCTCGAATATTTCTGGATATTTTGTAGAAAATTCAATTTCAAAGAAAATCAACTGAACTATAGCCCACCAATTCAAAACCGAAAATCGAAAATGGGCTCCGATTTCGATGGTTGATGGCTCTATTAATAGGTGTTGAGACCTGTATTTCTCTTGCTAACGGGCATTTAAATCGCTCGAATATTTCTGCATATTTTGTAGAAAATTCAATTTCAAAGAAAATCAACTGAACTATAGCCCACCAATTCAAAACCGAAAATCGAAAATGGGCTCCGATTTCGATGGTTGATGGCTCTATTAATAGGTGTTGAGACCTGTATTTCTCTTGCTAACGGGCATTTAAATCGCTCGAATATTTCTGCATATTTTGTAGAAAATTCAATTTCAAAGAAAATCAACTGAACTATAGCCCACCAATTCAAAACCGAAAATCGAAAATGGGCTCCGATTTCGATGGTTGATGGCTCTGTTAATAGGTGTTGAGACCTGTAATTCTCTTGCTAACGGGCATTTAAATCGCTCGAATATTTCTGCATATTTTGTAGAAAATTCAATTTCAAAGAAAATCAACTGAACTATAGCCCACCAATTCAAAACCGAAAATCGAAAATGGGCTCCGATTTCGATGGTTGATGGCTCTATTAATAGGTGTTGAGACCTGTAATTCTCTTGCTAACGGGCATTTAAATCGCTCGAATATTTCTGCATATTTTGTAGAAAATTCAATTTTAAAGAAAATCAACTGAACTATAGACCACAAATTCAAAACCGAAAATCGAAAATGGGCTCCGATTTCGATGGTTGATGGCTCTGTTAATAGGTGTTGAGACCTGTAATTCTCTTGCTAACGGGCATTTAAATCGCTCGAATATTTCTGGATATTTTGTAGAAAATTCAATTTCAAAGAAAATCAACTGAACTATAGCCCACAAATTCAAAACCGAAAATCGAAAATGGGCTCCGATTTCGATGGTTGATGGCTCTATTAATAGGTGTTGAGACCTGTAATTCTCTTGCTAACGGGCATTTAAATCGCTCAAATATTTCTGCATATTTTGTAGAAAATTCAATTTTAAAGAAAATCAACTGAACTATAGACCACAAATTCAAAACCGAAAATCGAAAATGGGCTCCGATTTCGATGGTTGATGGCTCTGTTAATAGGTGTTGAGACCTGTAATTCTCACGCTAACGGGCATTTAAATCGCTCGAATATTTCTGCATATTTTGTAGAAAATTCAATTTCAAAGAAAATCAACTGAACTATAGCCCACAAATTCAAAACTGAAAATCGAAAATGTGCTCCGATTTCGATGGTTGATGGCTCTATTAATAGGTGTTGAGACCTGTAATTCTCACGCTAACGGGCATTTAAATCGCTCGAATATTTCTGCATATTTTGTAGAAAATTCAATTTCAAAGAAAATCAACTGAACTATAGCCCACAAATTCAAAACCGAAAATCGAAAATGTGCTCCGATTTCGATGGTTGATGGCTCTATTAATAGGTGTTGAGACCTGTAATTCTCACGCTAACGGGCATTTAAATCGCACGAATATTTCTGCATATTTTGTAGGAAATCCAATTTCAAAGAAAATCAACTGAACTATAGCCCACAAATTCAAAACCGAAAATCGAAAATGTGCTCCGATTTCGATGGTTGATGGCTCTGTTAATAGGTGTTGAGACCTGTAATTCTCTTGCTAACGGGCATTTAAATCGCTCGAATATTTCTGGATATTTTGTAGAAAATTCAATTTTAAAGAAAATCAACTGAACTATAGACCACAAATTCAAAACCGAAAATCGAAAATGGGCTCCGATTTCGATGGTTGATGGCTCTGTTAATAGGTGTTGAGACCTGTAATTCTCACGCTAACGGGCATTTAAATCGCTCGAATATTTCTGCATATTTTGTAGAAAATTCAATTTCAAAGAAAATCAACTGAACTATAGCCCACAAATTCAAAACTGAAAATCGAAAATGTGCTCCGATTTCGATGGTTGATGGCTCTATTAATAGGTGTTGAGACCTGTAATTCTCACGCTAACGGGCATTTAAATCGCTCGAATATTTCTGCATATTTTGTAGAAAATTCAATTTCAAAGAAAATCAACTGAACTATAGCCCACAAATTCAAAACCGAAAATCGAAAATGTGCTCCGATTTCGATGGTTGATGGCTCTATTAATAGGTGTTGAGACCTGTAATTCTCACGCTAACGGGCATTTAAATCGCACGAATATTTCTGCATATTTTGTAGGAAATCCAATTTCAAAGAAAATCAACTGAACTATAGCCCACAAATTCAAAACCGAAAATCGAAAATGTGCTCCGATTTCGATGGTTGATGGCTCTGTTAATAGGTGTTGAGACCTGTAATTCTCTTGCTAACGGGCATTTAAATCGCTCGAATATTTCTGGATATTTTGTAGAAAATTCAATTTTAAAGAAAATCAACTGAACTATAGACCACAAATTCAAAACCGAAAATCGAAAATGTGCTCCGATTTCGATGGTTGATGGCTCTATTAATAGGTGTTGAGACCTGTAATTCTCACGCTAACGGGCATTTAAATCGCACGAATATTTCTGCATATTTTGTAGGAAATCCAATTTCAAAGAAAATCAACTGAACTATAGCCCACCAATTCAAAACCGAAAATCGAAAATGGGCTCCGATTTCGATGGTTGATGGCTCTGTTAATAGGTGTTGAGACCTGTAACTCTCTTGCTAACGGGCATTTAAATCGCTCGAATATTTCTGCATATTTTGTAGAAAATTCAATTTCAAAGAAAATCAACTGAACTATAGCCCACAAATTCAAAACTGAAAATCGAAAATGTGCTCCGATTTCGATGGTTGATGGCTCTATTAATAGGTGTTGAGACCTGTAATTCTCACGCTAACGGGCATTTAAATCGCACGAATATTTCTGCATATTTTGTAGGAAATCCAATTTCAAAGAAAATCAACTGAACTATAGCCCACAAATTCAAAACCGAAAATCGAAAATGTGCTCCGATTTCGATGGTTGATGGCTCTATTAATAGGTGTTGAGACCTGTAATTCTCACGCTAACGGGCATTTAAATCGCACGAATATTTCTGCATATTTTGTAGGAAATCCAATTTCAAAGAAAATCAACTGAACTATAGCCCACAAATTCAAAACCGAAAATCGAAAATGTGCTCCGATTTCGATGGTTGATGGCTCTGTTAATAGGTGTTGAGACCTGTAATTCTCTTGCTAACGGGCATTTAAATCGCTCGAATATTTCTGCATATTTTGTAGAAAATTCAATTTTAAAGAAAATCAACTGAACTATAGACCACAAATTCAAAACCGAAAATCGAAAATGTGCTCCATTTCGATGGTTGATGGCTCTATTAATAGGTGTTGAGACCTGTAATTTTCACGCTAACGGGCATTTAAATCGCACGAATATTTCTGCATATTTTGTAGGAAATCCAATTTCAAAGAAAATCAACTGAACTATAGCCCACCAATTCAAAACCGAAAATCGAAAATGGGCTCCGATTTCGATGGTTGATGGCTCTGTTAATAGGTGTTGAGACCTGTAATTCTCTTGCTAACGGGCATTTAAATCGCTCGAATATTTCTGCATATTTTGTAGAAAATTCAATTTCAAAGAAAATCAACTGAACTATAGCCCACAAATTCAAAACCGAAAATCGAAAATGTGCTCCGATTTCGATGGTTGATGGCTCTGTTAATAGGTGTTGAGACCTGTAATTCTCTTGCTAACGGGCATTTAAATCGCTCGAATATTTCTGGATATTTTGTAGAAAATTCAATTTTAAAGAAAATCAACTGAACTATAGACCACAAATTCAAAACCGAAAATCGAAAATGGGCTCCGATTTCGATGGTTGATGGCTCTGTTAATAGGTGTTGAGACCTGTAATTCTCACGCTAACGGGCATTTAAATCGCTCGAATATTTCTGCATATTTTGTAGAAAATTCAATTTCAAAGAAAATCAACTGAACTATAGCCCACAAATTCAAAACTGAAAATCGAAAATGTGCTCCGATTTCGATGGTTGATGGCTCTATTAATAGGTGTTGAGACCTGTAATTCTCACGCTAACGGGCATTTAAATCGCTCGAATATTTCTGCATATTTTGTAGAAAATTCAATTTCAAAGAAAATCAACTGAACTATAGCCCACAAATTCAAAACTGAAAATCGAAAATGTGCTCCGATTTCGATGGTTGATGGCTCTATTAATAGGTGTTGAGACCTGTAATTCTCACGCTAACGGGCATTTAAATCGCTCGAATATTTCTGCATATTTTGTAGAAAATTCAATTTCAAAGAAAATCAACTGAACTATAGCCCACAAATTCAAAACCGAAAATCGAAAATGTGCTCCGATTTCGATGGTTGATGGCTCTATTAATAGGTGTTGAGACCTGTAATTCTCACGCTAACGGGCATTTAAATTGCTCGAATATTTCTGGATATTTTGTAGAAAATTCAATTTTAAAGAAAATCAACTGAACTATAGACCACAAATTCAAAACCGAAAATCGAAAATGGGCTCCGATTTCGATGGTTGATGGCTCTGTTAATAGGTGTTGAGACCTGTAATTCTCACGCTAACGGGCATTTAAATCGCTCGAATATTTCTGCATATTTTGTAGAAAATTCAATTTCAAAGAAAATCAACTGAACTATAGCCCACAAATTCAAAACTGAAAATCGAAAATGTGCTCCGATTTCGATGGTTGATGGCTCTATTAATAGGTGTTGAGACCTGTAATTCTCACGCTAACGGGCATTTAAATCGCTCGAATATTTCTGCATATTTTGTAGAAAATTCAATTTCAAAGAAAATCAACTGAACTATAGCCCACAAATTCAAAACCGAAAATCGAAAATGTGCTCCGATTTCGATGGTTGATGGCTCTATTAATAGGTGTTGAGACCTGTAATTCTCACGCTAACGGGCATTTAAATCGCAAGAATATTTCTGCATATTTTGTAGGAAATCCAATTTCAAAGAAAATCAACTGAACTATAGCCCACAAATTCAAAACCGAAAATCGAAAATGTGCTCCGATTTCGATGGTTGATGGCTCTGTTAATAGGTGTTGAGACCTGTAATTCTCTTGCTAACGGGCATTTAAATCGCTCGAATATTTCTGGATATTTTGTAGAAAATTCAATTTTAAAGAAAATCAACTGAACTATAGACCACAAATTCAAAACCGAAAATCGAAAATGTGCTCCGATTTCGATGGTTGATGGCTCTATTAATAGGTGTTGAGACCTGTAATTCTCACGCTAACGGGCATTTAAATCGCACGAATATTTCTGCATATTTTGTAGGAAATCCAATTTCAAAGAAAATCAACTGAACTATAGCCCACCAATTCAAAACCGAAAATCGAAAATGGGCTCCGATTTCGATGGTTGATGGCTCTGTTAATAGGTGTTGAGACCTGTAATTCTCACGCTAACGGGCATTTAAATCGCTCGAATATTTCTGCATATTTTGTAGAAAATTCAATTTCAAAGAAAATCAACTGAACTATAGCCCACAAATTCAAAACTGAAAATCGAAAATGTGCTCCGATTTCGATGGTTGATGGCTCTATTAATAGGTGTTGAGACCTGTAATTCTCACGCTAACGGGTATTTAAATCGCACGAATATTTCTGCATATTTTGTAGAAAATTCAATTTCAAAGAAAATCAACTGAACTATAGCCCACAAATTCAAAACCGAAAATCGAAAATATGCTCCGATTTCGATGGTTGATGGCTCTGTTAATAGGTGTTGAGACCTGTAATTCTCTTGCTAACGGGCATTTAAATCGCTCGAATATTTCTGCATATTTTGTAGAAAATTCAATTTTAAAGAAAATCAACTGAACTATAGACCACAAATTCAAAACCGAAAATCGAAAATGGGCTCCGATTTCGATGGTTGATGGCTCTGTTAATAGGTGTTGAGACCTGTAATTCTCACGCTAACGGGCATTTAAATCGCTCGAATATTTCTGCATATTTTGTAGAAAATTCAATTTCAAAGAAAATCAACTGAACTATAGCCCACAAATTCAAAACTGAAAATCGAAAATGTGCTCCGATTTCGATGGTTGATGGCTCTATTAATAGGTGTTGAGACCTGTAATTCTCACGCTAACGGGTATTTAAATCGCACGAATATTTCTGCATATTTTGTAGAAAATTCAATTTCAAAGAAAATCAACTGAACTATAGCCCACAAATTCAAAACCGAAAATCGAAAATGTGCTCCGATTTCGATGGTTGATGGCTCTATTAATAGGTGTTGAGACCTGTAATTCTCACGCTAACGGGCATTTAAATCGCACGAATATTTCTGCATATTTTGTAGGAAATCCAATTTCAAAGAAAATCAACTGAACTATAGCCCACAAATTCAAAACCGAAAATCGAAAATGTGCTCCGATTTCGATGGTTGATGGCTCTATTAATAGGTGTTGAGACCTGTAATTCTCACGCTAACGGGCATTTAAATCGCACGAATATTTCTGCATATTTTGTAGGAAATCCAATTTCAAAGAAAATCAACTGAACTATAGCCCACAAATTCAAAACCGAAAATCGAAAATGTGCTCCGATTTCGATGGTTGATGGCTCTGTTAATAGGTGTTGAGACCTGTAATTCTCTTGCTAACGGGCATTTAAATCGCTCGAATATTTCTGCATATTTTGTAGAAAATTCAATTTCAAAGAAAATCAACTGAACTATAGACCACAAATTCAAAACCGAAAATCGAAAATGTGCTCCGATTTCGATGGTTGATGGCTCTATTAATAGGTGTTGAGACCTGTAATTCTCACGCTAACGGGCATTTAAATCGCACGAATATTTCTGCATATTTTGTAGGAAATCCAATTTCAAAGAAAATCAACTGAACTATAGCCCACAAATTCAAAACCGAAAATCGAAAATGTGCTCCCGATTTCGATGGTTGATGGCTCTGTTAATAGGTGTTGAGACCTGTAATTCTCTTGCTAACGGGCATTTAAATCGCTCGAATATTTCTGGATATTTTGTAGAAAATTCAATTTTAAAGAAAATCAACTGAACTATAGACCACAAATTCAAAACCGAAAATCGAAAATGTGCTCCGATTTCGATGGTTGATGGCTCTATTAATAGGTGTTGAGACCTGTAATTCTCACGCTAACGGGCATTTAAATCGCACGAATATTTCTGCATATTTTGTAGGAAATCCAATTTCAAAGAAAATCAACTGAACTATAGCCCACCAATTCAAAACCGAAAATCGAAAATGGGCTCCGATTTCGATGGTTGATGGCTCTGTTAATAGGTGTTGAGACCTGTAATTCTCTTGCTAACGGGCATTTAAATCGCTCGAATATTTCTGCATATTTGGTAGAAAATTCAATTTCAAAGAAAATCAACTGAACTATAGCCCACAAATTCAAAACCGAAAATCGAAAATGTGCTCCGATTTCGATGGTTGATGGCTCTATTAATAGGTGTTGAGACCTGTAATTCTCACGCTAACGGGCATTTAAATCGCACGAATATTTCTGCATATTTTGTAGGAAATCCAATTTCAAAGAAAATCAACTGAACTATAGCCCACAAATTCAAAACCGAAAATCGAAAATGTGCTCCGATTTCGATGGTTGATGGCTCTGTTAATAGGTGTTGAGACCTGTAATTCTCTTGCTAACGGGCATTTAAATCGCTCGAATATTTCTGCATATTTTGTAGAAAATTCAATTTTAAAGAAAATCAACTGAACTATAGACCACAAATTCAAAACCGAAAATCGAAAATGGGCTCCGATTTCGATGGTTGATGGCTCTGTTAATAGGTGTTGAGACCTGTAATTCTCACGCTAACGGGCATTTAAATCGCTCGAATATTTCTGCATATTTTGTAGAAAATTCAATTTCAAAGAAAATCAACTGAACTATAGCCCACAAATTCAAAACTGAAAATCGAAAATGTGCTCCGATTTCGATGGTTGATGGCTCTATTAATAGGTGTTGAGACCTGTAATTCTCACGCTAACGGGCATTTAAATCGCTCGAATATTTCTGCATATTTTGTAGAAAATTCAATTTCAAAGAAAATCAACTGAACTATAGCCCACAAATTCAAAACCGAAAATCGAAAATGTGCTCCGATTTCGATGGTTGATGGCTCTATTAATAGGTGTTGAGACCTGTAATTCTCACGCTAACGGGCATTTAAATCGCACGAATATTTCTGCATATTTTGTAGGAAATCCAATTTCAAAGAAAATCAACTGAACTATAGCCCACAAATTCAAAACCGAAAATCGAAAATGTGCTCCGATTTCGATGGTTGATGGCTCTGTTAATAGGTGTTGAGACCTGTAATTCTCTTGCTAACGGGCATTTAAATCGCTCGAATATTTCTGCATATTTTGTAGAAAATTCAATTTTAAAGAAAATCAACTGAACTATAGACCACAAATTCAAAACCGAAAATCGAAAATGTGCTCCGATTTCGATGGTTGATGGCTCTATTAATAGGTGTTGAGACCTGTAATTCTCACGCTAACGGGCATTTAAATCGCACGAATATTTCTGCATATTTGGTAGAAAATTCAATTTCAAAGAAAATCAACTGAACTATAGCCCACAAATTCAAAACCGAAAATCGAAAATGTGCTCCGATTTCGATGGTTGATGGCTCTGTTAATAGGTGTTGAGACCTGTAATTCTCACGCTAACGGGCATTTAAATCGCACGAATATTTCTGCATATTTTGTAGGAAATCCAATTTCAAAGAAAATCAACTGAACTATAGCCCACAAATTCAAAACCGAAAATCGAAAATGTGCTCCGATTTCGATGGTTGATGGCTCTGTTAATAGGTGTTGAGACCTGTAATTCTCTTGCTAACGGGCATTTAAATCGCTCGAATATTTCTGCATATTTTGTAGAAAATTCAATTTTAAAGAAAATCAACTGAACTATAGACCACAAATTCAAAACCGAAAATCGAAAATGTGCTCCGATTTCGATGGTTGATGGCTCTATTAATAGGTGTTGAGACCTGTAATTCTCACGCTAACGGGCATTTAAATCGCTCGAATATTTCTGCATATTTTGTAGAAAATTCAATTTTAAAGAAAATCAACTGAACTATAGACCACAAATTCAAAACCGAAAATCGAAAATGTGCTCCGATTTCGATGGTTGATGGCTCTATTAATAGGTGTTGAGACCTGTAATTCTCACGCTAACGGGCATTTAAATCGCACGAATATTTCTGCATATTTGGTAGAAAATTCAATTTCAAAGAAAATCAACTGAACTATAGCCCACAAATTCAAAACCGAAAATCGAAAATGTGCTCCGATTTCGATGGTTGATGGCTCTATTAATAGGTGTTGAGACCTGTAATTCTCACGCTAACGGGCATTTAAATCGCACGAATATTTCTGCATATTTTGTAGGAAATCCAATTTCAAAGAAAATCAACTGAACTATAGCCCACAAATTCAAAACCGAAAATCGAAAATGTGCTCCGATTTCGATGGTTGATGGCTCTGTTAATAGGTGTTGAGACCTGTAATTCTCTTGCTAACGGGCATTTAAATCGCTCGAATATTTCTGCATATTTTGTAGAAAATTCAATTTTAAAGAAAATCAACTGAACTATAGACCACAAATTCAAAACCGAAAATCGAAAATGGGCTCCGATTTCGATGGTTGATGGCTCTGTTAATAGGTGTTGAGACCTGTAATTCTCACGCTAACGGGCATTTAAATCGCTCGAATATTTCTGCATATTTTGTAGAAAATTCAATTTCAAAGAAAATCAACTGAACTATAGCCCACAAATTCAAAACTGAAAATCGAAAATGTGCTCCGATTTCGATGGTTGATGGCTCTATTAATAGGTGTTGAGACCTGTAATTCTCACGCTAACGGGCATTTAAATCGCTCGAATATTTCTGCATATTTTGTAGAAAATTCAATTTCAAAGAAAATCAACTGAACTATAGCCCACAAATTCAAAACCGAAAATCGAAAATGTGCTCCGATTTCGATGGTTGATGGCTCTATTAATAGGTGTTGAGACCTGTAATTCTCACGCTAACGGGCATTTAAATCGCACGAATATTTCTGCATATTTTGTAGGAAATCCAATTTCAAAGAAAATCAACTGAACTATAGCCCACAAATTCAAAACCGAAAATCGAAAATGTGCTCCGATTTCGATGGTTGATGGCTCTGTTAATAGGTGTTGAGACCTGTAATTCTCTTGCTAACGGGCATTTAAATCGCTCGAATATTTCTGGATATTTTGTAGAAAATTCAATTTCAAAGAAAATCAACTGAACTATAGACCACAAATTCAAAACCGAAAATCGAAAATGTGCTCCGATTTCGATGGTTGATGGCTCTATTAATAGGTGTTGAGACCTGTAATTCTCACGCTAACGGGCATTTAAATCGCACGAATATTTCTGCATATTTTGTAGGAAATCCAATTTCAAAGAAAATCAACTGAACTATAGCCCACAAATTCAAAACCGAAAATCGAAAATGTGCTCCGATTTCGATGGTTGATGGCTCTGTTAATAGGTGTTGAGACCTGTAATTCTCTTGCTAACGGGCATTTAAATCGCTCGAATATTTCTGCATATTTTGTAGAAAATTCAATTTTAAAGAAAATCAACTGAACTATAGACCACAAATTCAAAACCGAAAATCGAAAATGGGCTCCGATTTCGATGGTTGATGGCTCTGTTAATAGGTGTTGAGACCTGTAATTCTCACGCTAACGGGCATTTAAATCGCTCGAATATTTCTGCATATTTTGTAGAAAATTCAATTTCAAAGAAAATCAACTGAACTATAGCCCACAAATTCAAAACTGAAAATCGAAAATGTGCTCCGATTTCGATGGTTGATGGCTCTATTAATAGGTGTTGAGACCTGTAATTCTCACGCTAACGGGCATTTAAATCGCTCGAATATTTCTGCATATTTTGTAGAAAATTCAATTTCAAAGAAAATCAACTGAACTATAGCCCACAAATTCAAAACCGAAAATCGAAAATGTGCTCCGATTTCGATGGTTGATGGCTCTATTAATAGGTGTTGAGACCTGTAATTCTCACGCTAACGGGCATTTAAATCGCACGAATATTTCTGCATATTTTGTAGGAAATCCAATTTCAAAGAAAATCAACTGAACTATAGCCCACAAATTCAAAACCGAAAATCGAAAATGTGCTCCGATTTCGATGGTTGATGGCTCTGTTAATAGGTGTTGAGACCTGTAATTCTCTTGCTAACGGGCATTTAAATCGCTCGAATATTTCTGCATATTTTGTAGAAAATTCAATTTTAAAGAAAATCAACTGAACTATAGACCACAAATTCAAAACCGAAAATCGAAAATGTGCTCCGATTTCGATGGTTGATGGCTCTATTAATAGGTGTTGAGACCTGTAATTCTCACGCTAACGGGCATTTAAATCGCACGAATATTTCTGCATATTTTGTAGGAAATCCAATTTCAAAGAAAATCAACTGAACTATAGCCCACCAATTCAAAACCGAAAATCGAAAATGGGCTCCGATTTCGATGGTTGATGGCTCTGTTAATAGGTGTTGAGACCTGTAATTCTCTTGCTAACGGGCATTTAAATCGCTCGAATATTTCTGCATATTTGGTAGAAAATTTAATTTCAAAGAAAATCAACTGAACTATAGCCCACAAATTCAAAACCGAAAATCTAAAATGTGCTCCGATTTCGATGGTTGATGGCTCTATTAATAGGTGTTGAGACCTGTAATTCTCACGCTAACGGGCATTTAAATCGCACGAATATTTCTGCATATTTTGTAGGAAATCCAATTTCAAAGAAAATCAACTGAACTATAGCCCACAAATTCAAAACCGAAAATCGAAAATGTGCTCCGATTTCGATGGTTGATGGCTCTGTTAATAGGTGTTGAGACCTGTAATTCTCTTGCTAACGGGCATTTAAATCGCTCGAATATTTCTGGATATTTTGTAGAAAATTCAATTTCAAAGAAAATCAACTGAACTATAGCCCACCAATTCAAAACCGAAAATCGAAAATGGGCTCCGATTTCGATGGTTGATGGCTCTGTTAATAGGTGTTGAGACCTGTAATTCTCTTGCTAACGGGCATTTAAATCGCTCGAATATTTCTGCATATTTTGTAGAAAATTCAATTTCAAAGAAAATCAACTGAACTATAGACCACAAATTCAAAACCGAAAATCGAAAATGGGCTCCGATTTCGATGGTTGATGGCTCTGTTAATAGGTGTTGAGACCTGTAATTCTCTTGCTAACGGGCATTTAAATCGCTCGAATATTTCTGCATATTTTGTAGAAAATTCAATTTTAAAGAAAATCAACTGAACTATAGACCACAAATTCAAAACCGAAAATCGAAAATGGGCTCCGATTTCGATGGTTGATGGCTCTGTTAATAGGTGTTGAGACCTGTAATTCTCACGCTAACGGGCATTTAAATCGCTCGAATATTTCTGCATATTTTGTAGAAAATTCAATTTCAAAGAAAATCAACTGAACTATAGCCCACAAATTCAAAACCGAAAATCGAAAATGTGCTCCGATTTCGATGGTTGATGGCTCTATTAATAGGTGTTGAGACCTGTAATTCTCACGCTAACGGGCATTTAAATCGCACGAATATTTCTGCATATTTTGTAGGAAATCCAATTTCAAAGAAAATCAACTGAACTATAGCCCACCAATTCAAAACCGAAAATCGAAAATGGGCTCCGATTTCGATGGTTGATGGCTCTGTTAATAGGTGTTGAGACCTGTAATTCTCTTGCTAACGGGCATTTAAATCGCTCGAATATTTCTGCATATTTTGTAGAAAATTCAATTTCAAAGAAAATCAACTGAACTATAGACCACAAATTCAAAACCGAAAATCGAAAATGGGCTCCGATTTCGATGGTTGATGGCTCTGTTAATAGGTGTTGAGACCTGTAATTCTCTTGCTAACGGGCATTTAAATCGCTCGAATATTTCTGCATATTTTGTAGAAAATTCAATTTTAAAGAAAATCAACTGAACTATAGACCACAAATTCAAAACCGAAAATCGAAAATGGGCTCCGATTTCGATGGTTGATGGCTCTGTTAATAGGTGTTGAGACCTGTAATTCTCACGCTAACGGGCATTTAAATCGCTCGAATATTTCTGCATATTTTGTAGAAAATTCAATTTCAAAGAAAATCAACTGAACTATAGCCCACAAATTCAAAACTGAAAATCGAAAATGTGCTCCGATTTCGATGGTTGATGGCTCTATTAATAGGTGTTGAGACCTGTAATTCTCACGCTAACGGGCATTTAAATCGCTCGAATATTTCTGCATATTTTGTAGAAAATTCAATTTCAAAGAAAATCAACTGAACTATAGCCCACAAATTCAAAACCGAAAATCGAAAATGTGCTCCGATTTCGATGGTTGATGGCTCTATTAATAGGTGTTGAGACCTGTAATTCTCACGCTAACGGGCATTTAAATCGCACGAATATTTCTGCATATTTTGTAGGAAATCCAATTTAAAAGAAAATCAACTGAACTATAGCCCACAAATTCAAAACCGAAAATCGAAAATGTGCTCCGATTTCGATGGTTGATGGCTCTGTTAATAGGTGTTGAGACCTGTAATTCTCTTGCTAACGGGCATTTAAATCGCTCGAATATTTCTGGATATTTTGTAGAAAATTCAATTTTAAAGAAAATCAACTGAACTATAGACCACAAATTCAAAACCGAAAATCGAAAATGTGCTCCGATTTCGATGGTTGATGGCTCTATTATTAGGTGTTGAGACCTGTAATTCTCACGCTAACGGGCATTTAAATCGCACGAATATTTCTGCATATTTGGTAGAAAATTCAATTTCAAAGAAAATCAACTGAACTATAGCCCACAAATTCAAAACCGAAAATCGAAAATGTGCTCCGATTTCGATGGTTGATGGCTCTGTTAATAGGTGTTGAGACCTGTAATTCTCTTGCTAACGGGCATTTAAATCGCTCGAATATTTCTGCATATTTGGTAGAAAATTCAATTTCAAAGAAAATCAACTGAACTATAGCCCACAAATTCAAAACCGAAAATCGAAAATGTGCTCCGATTTCGATGGTTGATGGCTCTATTAATAGGTGTTGAGACCTGTAATTCTCACGCTAACGGGCATTTAAATCGCACGAATATTTCTGCATATTTTGTAGGAAATCCAATTTCAAAGAAAATCAACTGAACTATAGCCCACAAATTCAAAACCGAAAATCGAAAATGTGCTCCGATTTCGATGGTTGATGGCTCTATTAATAGGTGTTGAGACCTGTAATTCTCACGCTAACGGGCATTTAAATCGCACGAATATTTCTGCATATTTTGTAGGAAATCCAATTTCAAAGAAAATCAACTGAACTATAGCCCACAAATTCAAAACCGAAAATCGAAAATGTGCTCCGATTTCGATGGTTGATGGCTCTGTTAATAGGTGTTGAGACCTGTAATTCTCACGCTAACGGGCATTTAAATCGCTCGAATATTTCTGCATATTTTGTAGAAAATTCAATTTCAAAGAAAATCAACTGAACTATAGCCCACAAATTCAAAACTGAAAATCGAAAATGTGCTCCGATTTCGATGGTTGATGGCTCTATTAATAGGTGTTGAGACCTGTAATTCTCACGCTAACGGGCATTTAAATCGCTCGAATATTTCTGCATATTTTGTAGAAAATTCAATTTCAAAGAAAATCAACTGAACTATAGCCCACAAATTCAAAACCGAAAATCGAAAATGTGCTCCGATTTCGATGGTTGATGGCTCTATTAATAGGTGTTGAGACCTGTAATTCTCACGCTAACGGGCATTTAAATCGCACGAATATTTCTGCATATTTTGTAGGAAATCCAATTTCAAAGAAAATCAACTGAACTATAGACCACAAATTCAAAACCGAAAATCGAAAATGGGCTCCGATTTCGATGGTTGATGGCTCTGTTAATAGGTGTTGAGACCTGTAATTCTCACGCTAACGGGCATTTAAATCGCTCGAATATTTCTGCATATTTTGTAGAAAATCCAATTTCAAAGAAAATCAACTGAACTATAGCCCACAAATTCAAAACCGAAAATCGAAAATGGGCTCCGATTTCGATGGTTGATGGCTCTGTTAATAGGTGTTGAGACCTGTAATTCTCTTGCTAACGGGCATTTAAATCGCTCGAATATTTCTGCATATTTTGTAGAAAATTCAATTTTAAAGAAAATCAACTGAACTATAGACCACAAATTCAAAACCGAAAATCGAAAATGGGCTCCGATTTCGATGGTTGATGGCTCTGTTAATAGGTGTTGAGACCTGTAATTCTCACGCTAACGGGCATTTAAATCGCTCGAATATTTCTGCATATTTTGTAGAAAATTCAATTTCAAAGAAAATCAACTGAACTATAGCCCACAAATTCAAAACTGAAAATCGAAAATGTGCTCCGATTTCGATGGTTGATGGCTCTATTAATAGGTGTTGAGACCTGTAATTCTCACGCTAACGGGCATTTAAATCGCTCGAATATTTCTGCATATTTTGTAGAAAATTCAATTTCAAAGAAAATCAACTGAACTATAGCCCACAAATTCAAAACCGAAAATCGAAAATGTGCTCCGATTTCGATGGTTGATGGCTCTATTAATAGGTGTTGAGACCTGTAATTCTCACGCTAACGGGCATTTAAATCGCTCGAATATTTCTGCATATTTTGTAGGAAATCCAATTTAAAAGAAAATCAACTGAACTATAGCCCACAAATTCAAAACCGAAAATCGAAAATGTGCTCCGATTTCGATGGTTGATGGCTCTGTTAATAGGTGTTGAGACCTGTAATTCTCTTGCTAACGGGCATTTAAATCGCTCGAATATTTCTGGATATTTTGTAGAAAATTCAATTTTAAAGAAAATCAACTGAACTATAGCCCACAAATTCAAAACCGAAAATCGAAAATGTGCTCCGATTTCGATGGTTGATGGCTCTGTTAATAGGTGTTGAGACCTGTAATTCTCACGCTAACGGGCATTTAAATCGCACGAATATTTCTGCATATTTGGTAGAAAATTCAATTTCAAAGAAAATCAACTGAACTATAGCCCACAAATTCAAAACCGAAAATCGAAAATGTGCTCCGATTTCGATGGTTGATGGCTCTGTTAATAGGTGTTGAGACCTGTAATTCTCTTGCTAACGGGCATTTAAATCGCTCAAATATTTCTGCATATTTGGTAGAAAATTCAATTTCAAAGAAAATCAACTGAACTATAGCCCACAAATTCAAAACCGAAAATCGAAAATGTGCTCCGATTTCGATGGTTGATGGCTCTATTAATAGGTGTTGAGACCTGTAATTCTCACGCTAACGGGCATTTAAATCGCACGAATATTTCTGCATATTTTGTAGGAAATCCAATTTCAAAGAAAATCAACTGAACTATAGCCCACAAATTCAAAACCGAAAATCGAAAATGTGCTCCGATTTCGATGGTTGATGGCTCTGTTAATAGGTGTTGAGACCTGTAATTCTCTTGCTAACGGGCATTTAAATCACTCGAATATTTCTGCATATTTTGTAGAAAATTCAATTTCAAAGAAAATCAACTGAACTATAGCCCACAAATTCAAAACCGAAAATCGAAAATGTGCTCCGATTTCGATGGTTGATGGCTCTATTAATAGGTGTTGAGACCTGTAATTCTCACGCTAACGGGCATTTAAATCGCTCGAATATTTCTGCATATTTTGTAGAAAATTCAATTTCAAAGAAAATCAACTGAACTATAGCCCACAAATTCAAAACCGAAAATCGAAAATGTGCTCCGATTTCGATGGTTGATGGCTCTATTAATAGGTGTTGAGACCTGTAATTCTCACGCTAACGGGCATTTAAATCGCACGAATATTTCTGCATATTTTGTAGGAAATCCAATTTCAAAGAAAATCAACTGAACTATAGCCCACCAATTCAAAACCGAAAATCGAAAATGGGCTCCGATTTCGATGGTTGATGGCTCTGTTAATAGGTGTTGAGACCTGTAATTCTCTCGCTAACGGGCATTTAAATCGCACGAATATTTCTGCATATTTTGTAGGAAATCCAATTTCAAAGAAAATCAACTGAACTATAGCCCACAAATTCAAAACCGAAAATCGAAAATGTGCTCCGATTTCGATGGTTGATGGCTCTGTTAATAGGTGTTGAGACCTGTAATTCTCTTGCTAACGGGCATTTAAATCGCTCGAATATTTCTGGATATTTTGTAGAAAATTCAATTTTAAAGAAAATCAACTGAACTATAGCCCACAAATTCAAAACCGAAAATCGAAAATGTGCTCCGATTTCGATGGTTGATGGCTCTATTAATAGGTGTTGAGACCTGTAATTCTCACGCTAACGGGCATTTAAATCGCACGAATATTTCTGCATATTTTGTAGGAAATCCAATTTCAAAGAAAATCAACTGAACTATAGCCCACCAATTCAAAACCGAAAATCGAAAATGGGCTCCGATTTCGATGGTTGATGGCTCTGTTAATAGGTGTTGAGACCTGTAATTCTCACGCTAACGGGCATTTAAATCGCACGAATATTTCTGCATATTTTGTAGGAAATCCAATTTCAAAGAAAATCAACTGAACTATAGCCCACAAATTCAAAACCGAAAATCGAAAATGTGCTCCGATTTCGATGGTTGATGGCTCTGTTAATAGGTGTTGAGACCTGTAATTCTCTTGCTAACGGGCATTTAAATCGCTCGAATATTTCTGCATATTTTGTAGAAAATTCAATTTTAAAGAAAATCAACTGAACTATAGACCACAAATTCAAAACCGAAAATCGAAAATGTGCTCCGATTTCGATGGTTGATGGCTCTATTAATAGGTGTTGAGACCTGTAATTCTCACGCTAACGGGCATTTAAATCGCACGAATATTTCTGCATATTTTGTAGGAAATCCAATTTCAAAGAAAATCAACTGAACTATAGCCCACCAATTCAAAACCGAAAATCGAAAATGTGCTCCGATTTCGATGGTTGATGGCTCTGTTAATAGGTGTTGAGACCTGTAATTCTCTTGCTAACGGGCATTTAAATCGCTCGAATATTTCTGCATATTTTGTAGAAAATTCAATTTTAAAGAAAATCAACTGAACTATAGACCACAAATTCAAAACCGAAAATCGAAAATGTGCTCCGATTTCGATGGTTGATGGCTCTATTAATAGGTGTTGAGACCTGTAATTCTCACGCTAACGGGCATTTAAATCGCACGAATATTTCTGCATATTTTGTAGGAAATCCAATTTCAAAGAAAATCAACTGAACTATAGCCCACCAATTCAAAACCGAAAATCGAAAATGGGCTCCGATTTCGATGGTTGATGGCTCTGTTAATAGGTGTTGAGACCTGTAATTCTCTTGCTAACGGGCATTTAAATCGCTCGAATATTTCTGCATATTTTGTAGAAAATTCAATTTTAAAGAAAATCAACTGAACTATAGACCACAAATTCAAAACCGAAAATCGAAAATGTGCTCCGATTTCGATGGTTGATGGCTCTATTAATAGGTGTTGAGACCTGTAATTCTCACGCTAACGGGCATTTAAATCGCACGAATATTTCTGCATATTTTGTAGGAAATCCAATTTCAAAGAAAATCAACTGAACTATAGCCCACCAATTCAAAACCGAAAATCGAAAATGTGCTCCGATTTCGATGGTTGATGGCTCTATTAATAGGTGTTGAGACCTGTAATTCTCACGCTAACGGGCATTTAAATCGCACGAATATTTCTGCATATTTTGTAGGAAATCCAATTTCAAAGAAAATCAACTGAACTATAGCCCACAAATTCAAAACCGAAAATCGAAAATGTGCTCCGATTTCGATGGTTGATGGCTCTGTTAATAGGTGTTGAGACCTGTAATTCTCTTGCTAACGGGCATTTAAATCGCTTGAATATTTCTGCATATTTTGTAGGAAATTCAATTTCAAAGAAAATCAACTGAACTATAGCCCACAAATTCAAAACCGAAAATCGAAAATGTGCTCCGATTTCGATGGTTGATGGCTCTATTAATAGGTGTTGAGACCTGTAATTCTCACGCTAACGGGCATTTAAATCGCTCGAATATTTCTGCATATTTTGTAGAAAATTCAATTTCAAAGAAAATCAACTGAACTATAGCCCACAAATTCAAAACCGAAAATCGAAAATGGGCTCCGATTTCGATGGTTGATGGCTCTGTTAATAGGTGTTGAGACCTGTAATTCTCTTGCTAACGGGCATTTAAATCGCTCGAATATTTCTGCATATTTTGTAGAAAATTCAATTTCAAAGAAAATCAACTGAACTATAGACCACAAATTCAAAACCGAAAATCGAAAATGGGCTCCGATTTCGATGGTTGATGGCTCTGTTAATAGGTGTTGAGACCTGTAATTCTCTTGCTAACGGGCATTTAAATCGCACGAATATTCTGCATATTTTGTAGAAAATTCAATTTCAAAGAAAATCAACTGAACTATAGCCCACCAATTCAAAACCGAAAATCGAAAATGGGCTCCGATTTCGATGGTTGATGGCTCTGTTAATAGGTGTTGAGACCTGTAATTCTCATGCTAACGGGCATTTAAATCGCTCGAATATTTCTGCATATTTTGTAGAAAATTAAATTTCAAAGAAAATCAACTGAACTATAGCCCACCAATTCAAAACCGAAAATCGAAAATGGGCTCCGATTTCGATGGTTGATGGCTCTGTTAATAGGTGTTGAGACCTGTAATTCTCATGCTAACGGGCATTTAAATCGCTCGAATATTTCTGCATATTTTGTAGGAAATCCAATTTTAAAGAAAATCAACTGAACTATAGCCCACCAATTCAAAACCGAAAATCGAAAATGGGCTCCGATTTCGATGGTTGATGGCTCTATTAATAGGTGTTGAGACCTGTAATTCTCACGCTAACGGGCATTTAAATCGCTCGAATATTTCTGCATATTTTGTAGGAAATCCAATTTTAAAGAAAATCAACTGAACTATAGCCCACCAATTCAAAACCGAAAATCGAAAATGGGCTCCGATTTCGATGGTTGATGGCTCTGTTAATAGGTGTTGAGACCTGTAATTCTCTTGCTAACGGGCATTTAAATCGCTCGAATATTTCTGCATATTTTGTAGAAAATTCAATTTCAAAGAAAATCAACTGAACTATAGCCCACCAATTCAAAACCGAAAATCGAAAATGGGCTCCGATTTCGATGGTTGATGGCTCTGTTAATAGGTGTTGAGACCTGTAATTCTCTTGCTAACGGGCATTTAAATCGCTCGAATATTTCTGCATATTTTGTAGAAAATTCAATTTCAAAGAAAATCAACTGAACTATAGCCCACCAATTCAAAACCGAAAATCGAAAATGTGCTCCGATTTCGATGGTTGATGGCTCTGTTAATAGGTGTTGAGACCTGTAATTCTCTTGCTAACGGGCATTTAAATCGCTCGAATATTTCTGCATATTTTGTAGGAAATCCAATTTTAAAGAAAATCAACTGAACTATAGCCCACCAATTCAAAACCGAAAATCGAAAATGGGCTCCGATTTCGATGGTTGATGGCTCTGTTAATAGGTGTTGAGACCTGTAATTTTCTTGCTAACGGGCATTTAAATCGCTCGAATATTTCTGCATATTTTGTAGAAAATTCAATTTCAAAGAAAATCAACTGAACTATAGCCCACCAATTCAAAACCGAAAATCGAAAATGTGCTCCGATTTCGATGGTTGATGGCTCTGTTAATAGGTGTTGAGACCTGTAATTCTCTTGCTAACGGGCATTTAAATCGCTCGAATATTTCTGCATATTTTGTAGAAAATTCAATTTTAAAGAAAATCAACTGAACTATAGCCCACAAATTCAAAACCGAAAATCGAAAATGGGCTCCGATTTCGATGGTTGATGGCTCTATTAATAGGTGTTGAGACCTGTAATTCTCACGCTAACGGGCATTTAAATCGCTCGAATATTTCTGCATATTTTGTAGAAAATTCAATTTTAAAGAAAATCAACTGAACTATAGCCCACCAATTCAAAACCGAAAATCGAAAATGGGCTCCGATTTCGATGGTTGATGGCTCTGTTAATAGGTGTTGAGACCTGTAATTCTCTTGCTAACGGGCATTTAAATCGCTCGAATATTTCTGCATATTTTGTAGGAAATCCAATTTTAAAGAAAATCAACTGAACTATAGCCCACCAATTCAAAACCGAAAATCGAAAATGGGCTCCGATTTCGATGGTTGATGGCTCTGTTAATAGGTGTTGAGACCTGTAATTCTCTTGCTAACGGGCATTTAAATCGCTCGAATATTTCTGCATATTTTGTAGAAAATTCAATTTCAAAGAAAATCAACTGAACTATAGCCCACCAATTCAAAACCGAAAATCGAAAATGTGCTCCGATTTCGATGGTTGATGGCTCTGTTAATAGGTGTTGAGACCTGTAATTCTCTTGCTAACGGGCATTTAAATCGCTCGAATATTTCTGGATATTTTGTAGAAAATTCAATTTTAAAGAAAATCAACTGAACTATAGCCCACAAATTCAAAACCGAAAATCGAAAATGTGCTCCGATTTCGATGGTTGATGGCTCTATTAATAGGTGTTGAGACCTGTAATTCTCACGCTAACGGGCATTTAAATCGCTCGAATATTTCTGCATATTTTGTAGGAAATCCAATTTTAAAGAAAATCAACTGAACTATAGCCCACCAATTCAAAACCGAAAATCGAAAATGGGCTCCGATTTCGATGGTTGATGGCTCTGTTAATAGGTGTTGAGACCTGTAATTCTCTTGCTAACGGGCATTTAAATCGCTCGAATATTTCTGCATATTTTGTAGAAAATTCAATTTCAAAGAAAATCAACTGAACTATAGCCCACCAATTCAAAACCGAAAATCGAAAATGTGCTCCGATTTCGATGGTTGATGGCTCTGTTAATAGGTGTTGAGACCTGTAATTCTCTTGCTAACGGGCATTTAAATCGCTCGAATATTTCTGGATATTTTGTAGAAAATTCAATTTTAAAGAAAATCAACTGAACTATAGCCCACAAATTCAAAACCGAAAATCGAAAATGTGCTCCGATTTCGATGGTTGATGGCTCTATTAATAGGTGTTGAGACCTGTAATTCTCACGCTAACGGGCATTTAAATCGCACGAATATTTCTGCATATTTTGTAGGAAATCCAATTTCAAAGAAAATCAACTGAACTATAGCCCACCAATTCAAAACCGAAAATCGAAAATGTGCTCCGATTTCGATGGTTGATGGCTCTGTTAATAGGTGTTGAGACCTGTAATTCTCTTGCTAACGGGCATTTAAATCGCTCGAATATTTCTGGATATTTTGTAGAAAATTCAATTTTAAAGAAAATCAACTGAACTATAGCCCACAAATTCAAAACCGAAAATCGAAAATGTGCTCCGATTTCGATGGTTGATGGCTCTATTAATAGGTGTTGAGACCTGTAATTCTCACGCTAACGGGCATTTAAATCGCACGAATATTTCTGCATATTTTGTAGGAAATCCAATTTCAAAGAAAATCAACTGAACTATAGCCCACAAATTCAAAACCGAAAATCGAAAATGTGCTCCGATTTCGATGGTTGATGGCTCTGTTAATAGGTGTTGAGACCTGTAATTCTCTTGCTAACGGGCATTTAAATCGCTTGAATATTTCTGCATATTTTGTAGGAAATTCAATTTCAAAGAAAATCAACTGAACTATAGCCCACAAATTCAAAACCGAAAATCGAAAATGTGCTCCGATTTCGATGGTTGATGGCTCTATTAATAGGTGTTGAGACCTGTAATTCTCACGCTAACGGGCATTTAAATCGCTCGAATATTTCTGCATATTTTGTAGAAAATTCAATTTCAAAGAAAATCAACTGAACTATAGCCCACCAATTCAAAACCGAAAATCGAAAATGGGCTCCGATTTCGATGGTTGATGGCTCTATTAATAGGTGTTGAGATCTGTAATTCTCACGCTAACGGGCATTTAAATCGCTCGAATATTTCTGCATATTTTGTAGGAAATTCAATTTTAAAGAAAATCAACTGAACTATAGCCCACAAATTCAAAACCGAAAATCGAAAATGTGCTCCGATTTCGATGGTTGATGGCTCTATTAATAGGTGTTGAGACCTGTAATTCTCACGCTAACGGGCATTTAAATCGCACGAATATTTCTGCATATTTTGTAGGAAATCCAATTTCAAAGAAAATCAACTGAACTATAGCCCACAAATTCAAAACCGAAAATCGAAAATGTGCTCCGATTTCGATGGTTGATGGCTCTGTTAATAGGTGTTGAGACCTGTAATTCTCTTGCTAACGGGCATTTAAATCGCTCGAATATTTCTGCATATTTTGTAGAAAATTCAATTTCAAAGAAAATCAACTGAACTATAGCCCACAAATTCAAAACCGAAAATCGAAAATGTGCTCCGATTTCGATGGTTGATGGCTCTATTAATAGGTGTTGAGACCTGTAATTCTCACGCTAACGGGCATTTAAATCGCTCGAATATTTCTGCATATTTTGTAGAAAATTCAATTTCAAAGAAAATCAACTGAACTATAGCCCACAAATTCAAAACCGAAAATCGAAAATGGGCTCCGATTTCGATGGTTGATGGCTCTATTAATAGGTGTTGAGACCTGTAATTCTCACGCTAACGGGCATTTAAATCGCTCGAATATTTCTGCATATTTTGTAGAAAATTCAATTTTAAAGAAAATCAACTGAACTATAGCCCACCAATTCAAAACCGAAAATCGAAAATGGGCTCCGATTTCGATGGTTGATGGCTCTGTTAATAGGTGTTGAGACCTGTAATTCTCTTGCTAACGGGCATTTAAATCGCTCGAATATTTCTGCATATTTTGTAGAAAATTCAATTTCAAAGAAAATCAACTGAACTATAGCCCACCAATTCAAAACCGAAAATCGAAAATGGGCTCCGATTTCGATGGTTGATGGCTCTATTAATAGGTGTTGAGACCTGTAATTCTCACGCTAACGGGCATTTAAATCGCTCGAATATTTCTGCATATTTTGTAGGAAATCCAATTTTAAAGAAAATCAACTGAACTATAGCCCACCAATTCAAAACCGAAAATCGAAAATGGGCTCCGATTTCGATGGTTGATGGCTCTGTTAATAGGTGTTGAGACCTGTAATTCTCTTGCTAACGGGCATTTAAATCGCTCGAATATTTCTGCATATTTTGTAGAAAATTCAATTTCAAAGAAAATCAACTGAACTATAGCCCACCAATTCAAAACCGAAAATCGAAAATGTGCTCCGATTTCGATGGTTGATGGCTCTGTTAATAGGTGTTGAGACCTGTAATTCTCTTGCTAACGGGCATTTAAATCGCTCGAATATTTCTGGATATTTTGTAGAAAATTCAATTTTAAAGAAAATCAACTGAACTATAGCCCACAAATTCAAAACCGAAAATCGAAAATGTGCTCCGATTTCGATGGTTGATGGCTCTATTAATAGGTGTTGAGACCTGTAATTCTCACGCTAACGGGCATTTAAATCGCACGAATATTTCTGCATATTTTGTAGGAAATCCAATTTCAAAGAAAATCAACTGAACTATAGCCCACAAATTCAAAACCGAAAATCGAAAGTGTGCTCCGATTTCGATGGTTGATGGCTCTGTTAATAGGTGTTGAGACCTGTAATTCTCATGCTAACGGGCATTTAAATCGCTCGAATATTTCTGCATATTTTGTAGAAAATTCAATTTCAAAGAAAATCAACTGAACTATAGCCCACAAATTCAAAACCGAAAATCGAAAATGTGCTCCGATTTCGATGGTTGATGGCTCTATTAATAGGTGTTGAGACCTGTAATTCTCACGCTAACGGGCATTTAAATCGCTCGAATATTTCTGCATATTTTGTAGAAAATTCAATTTCAAAGAAAATCAACTGAACTATAGCCCACAAATTCAAAACCGAAAATCGAAAATGGGCTCCGATTTCGATGGTTGATGGCTCTGTTAATAGGTGTTGAGACCTGTAATTCTCTTGCTAACGGGCATTTAAATCGCTCGAATATTTCTGCATATTTTGTAGAAAATTCAATTTCAAAGAAAATCAACTGAACTATAGACCACAAATTCAAAACCGAAAATCGAAAATGGGCTCCGATTTCGATGGTTGATGGCTCTGTTAATAGGTGTTGAGACCTGTAATTCTCTTGCTAACGGGCATTTAAATCGCACGAATATTCTGCATATTTTGTAGAAAATTCAATTTTAAAGAAAATCAACTGCCCACCAATTCAAAACCGAAAATCGAAAATGGGCTCCGATTTCGATGGTTGATGGCTCTGTTAATAGGTGTTGAGACCTGTAATTCTCACGCTAACGGGCATTTAAATCGCTCGAATATTTCTGCATATTTTGTAGAAAATTCAATTTCAAAGAAAATCAACTGAACTATAGCCCACCAATTCAAAACCGAAAATCGAAAATGGGCTCCGATTTCGATGGTTGATGGCTCTGTTAATAGGTGTTGAGACCTGTAATTCTCTTGCTAACGGGCATTTAAATCGCTCGAATATTTCTGCATATTTTGTAGAAAATTCAATTTCAAAGAAAATCAACTGAACTATAGCCCACCAATTCAAAACCGAAAATCGAAAATGGGCTCCGATTTCGATGGTTGATGGCTCTGTTAATAGGTGTTGAGACCTGTAATTCTCATGCTAACGGGCATTTAAATCGCTCGAATATTTCTGCATATTTTGTAGAAAATTAAATTTCAAAGAAAATCAACTGAACTATAGCCCACCAATTCAAAACCGAAAATCGAAAATGGGCTCCGATTTCGATGGTTGATGGCTCTGTTAATAGGTGTTGAGACCTGTAATTCTCTTGCTAACGGGCATTTAAATCGCTCGAATATTTCTGCATATTTTGTAGAAAATTCAATTTCAAAGAAAATCAACTGAACTATAGCCCACCAATTCAAAACCGAAAATCGAAAATGGGCTCCGATTTCGATGGTTGATGGCTCTATTAATAGGTGTTGAGACCTGTAATTCTCACGCTAACGGGCATTTAAATCGCTCGAATATTTCTGCATATTTTGTAGGAAATCCAATTTTAAAGAAAATCAACTGAACTATAGCCCACCAATTCAAAACCGAAAATCGAAAATGGGCTCCGATTTCGATGGTTGATGGCTCTATTAATAGGTGTTGAGACCTGTAATTCTCACGCTAACGGGCATTTAAATCGCTCGAATATTTCTGCATATTTTGTAGGAAATCCAATTTTAAAGCAAATCAACTGAACTATAGCCCACCAATTCAAAACCGAAAATCGAAAATGGGCTCCGATTTCGATGGTTGATGGCTCTGTTAATAGGTGTTGATACCTGTAATTCTCTTGCTAACGGGCATTTAAATCGCTCGAATATTTCTGCATATTTTGTAGAAAATTCAATTTCAAAGAAAATCAACTGAACTATAGCCCACCAATTCAAAACCGAAAATCGAAAATGGGCTCCGATTTCGATGGTTGATGGCTCTGTTAATAGGTGTTGAGACCTGTAATTCTCATGCTAACGGGCATTTAAATCGCACGAATATTTCTGCATATTTTGTAGAAAATTAAATTTCAAAGAAAATCAACTGAACTATAGCCCACCAATTCAAAACCGAAAATCGAAAATGGGCTCCGATTTCGATGGTTGATGGCTCTGTTAATAGGTGTTGAGACCTGTAATTCTCATGCTAACGGGCATTTAAATCGCTCGAATATTTCTGCATATTTTGTAGGAAATCCAATTTTAAAGAAAATCAACTGAACTATAGCCCACCAATTCAAAACCGAAAATCGAAAATGGGCTCCGATTTCGATGGTTGATGGCTCTATTAATAGGTGTTGAGACCTGTAATTCTCTTGCTAACGGGCATTTAAATCGCACGAATATTTCTGCATATTTTGTAGGAAATCCAATTTCAAAGAAAATCAACTGAACTATAGCCCACCAATTCAAAACCGAAAATCGAAAATGGGCTCCGATTTCGATGGTTGATGGCTCTGTTAATAGGTGTTGAGACCTGTAATTCTCATGCTAACGGGCATTTAAATCGCTCGAATATTTCTGCATATTTTGTAGAAAATTAAATTTCAAAGAAAATCAACTGAACTATAGCCCACCAATTCAAAACCGAAAATCGAAAATGGGCTCCGATTTCGATGGTTGATGGCTCTGTTAATAGGTGTTGAGACCTGTAATTCTCTTGCTAACGGGCATTTAAATCGCTCGAATATTTCTGCATATTTTGTAGAAAATTCAATTTCAAAGAAAATCAACTGAACCATAGACCACAAATTCAAAACCGAAAATCGAAAATGGGCTCCGATTTCGATGGTTGATGGCTCTGTTAATAGGTGTTGAGACCTGTAATTCTCTTGCTAACGGGCATTTAAATCGCACGAATATTCTGCATATTTTGTAGAAAATTCAATTTTAAAGAAAATCAACTGAACTATAGCCCACCAATTCAAAACCGAAAATCGAAAATGGGCTCCGATTTCGATGGTTGATGGCTCTGTTAATAGGTGTTGAGACCTGTAATTCTCTTGCTAACGGGCATTTAAATCGCTCGAATATTTCTGGATATTTTGTAGAAAATTCAATTTCAAAGAAAATCAACTGAACTATAGCCCACCAATTCAAAACCGAAAATCGGAAATGGGCTCCGATTTCGATGGTTGATGGCTCTGTTAATAGGTGTTGAGACCTGTAATTCTCTTGCTAACGGGCATTTAAATCGCTCGAATATTTCTGCATATTTTGTAGAAAATTCAATTTCAAAGAAAATCAACTGAACTATAGCCCACCAATTCAAAACCGAAAATCGAAAATGGGCTCCGATTTCGATGGTTGATGGCTCTGTTAATAGGTGTTGAGACCTGTAATTCTCTTGCTAACGGGCATTTAAATCGCTCGAATATTTCTGCATATTTTGTAGAAAATTAAATTTCAAAGAAAATCAACTGAACTATAGCCCACCAATTCAAAACCGAAAATCGAAAATGGGCTCCGATTTCGATGGTTGATGGCTCTGTTAATAGGTGTTGAGACCTGTAATTCTCTTGCTAACGGGCATTTAAATCGCTCGAATATTTCTGCATATTTTGTAGAAAATTCAATTTCAAAGAAAATCAACTGAACTATAGCCCACCAATTCAAAACCGAAAATCGAAAATGGGCTCCGATTTCGATGGTTGATGGCTCTGTTAATAGGTGTTGAGACCTGTAATTCTCTTGCTAACGGGCATTTAAATCGCTCGAATATTTCTGCATATTTTGTAGAAAATTCAATTTCAAAGAAAATCAACTGAACTATAGCCCACCAATTCAAAACCGAAAATCGAAAATGGGCTCCGATTTCGATGGTTGATGGCTCTATTAATAGGTGTTGAGACCTGTAATTCTCACGCTAACGGGCATTTAAATCGCTCGAATATTTCTGCATATTTTGTAGGAAATCCAATTTTAAAGAAAATCAACTGAACTATAGCCCACCAATTCAAAACCGAAAATCGAAAATGGGCTCCGATTTCGATGGTTGATGGCTCTGTTAATAGGTGTTGAGACCTGTAATTCTCTTGCTAACGGGCATTTAAATCGCTCGAATATTTCTGCATATTTTGTAGAAAATTCAATTTCAAAGAAAATCAACTGAACTATAGCCCACCAATTCAAAACCGAAAATCGAAAATGGGCTCCGATTTCGATGGTTGATGGCTCTGTTAATAGGTGTTGAGACCTGTAATTCTCTTGCTAACGGGCATTTAAATCGCTCGAATATTTCTGCATATTTTGTAGAAAATTCAATTTCAAAGAAAATCAACTGAACTATAGCCCACCAATTCAAAACCGAAAATCGAAAATGGGCTCCGATTTCGATGGTTGATGGCTCTGTTAATAGGTGTTGAGACCTGTAATTCTCTTGCTAACGGGCATTTAAATCGCTCGAATATTTCTGCATATTTTGTAGAAAATTCAATTTCAAAGAAAATCAACTGAACTATAGCCCACCAATTCAAAACCGAAAATCGAAAATGGGCTCCGATTTCGATGGTTGATGGCTCTGTTAATAGGTGTTGAGACCTGTAATTCTCTTGCTAACGGGCATTTAAATCGCTCGAATATTTCTGCATATTTTGTAGAAAATTCAATTTCAAAGAAAATCAACTGAACTATAGCCCACCAATTCAAAACCGAAAATCGAAAATGGGCTCCGATTTCGATGGTTGATGGCTCTGTTAATAGGTGTTGAGACCTGTAATTCTCTTGCTAACGGGCATTTAAATCGCTCGAATATTTCTGCATATTTTGTAGAAAATTCAATTTCAAAGAAAATCAACTGAACTATAGCCCACCAATTCAAAACCGAAAATCGAAAATGGGCTCCGATTTCGATGGTTGATGGCTCTGTTAATAGGTGTTGAGACCTGTAATTCTCTTGCTAACGGGCATTTAAATCGCTCGAATATTTCTGCATATTTTATAGAAAATTCAATTTCAAAGAAAATCAACTGAACTATAGCCCACCAATTCAAAACCGAAAATCGAAAATGGGCTCCGATTTCGATGGTTGATGGCTCTGTTAATAGGTGTTGAGACCTGTAATTCTCATGCTAACGGGCATTTAAATCGCTCGAATATTTCTGCATATTTTGTAGAAAATTAAATTTCAAAGAAAATCAACTGAACTATAGCCCACCAATTCAAAACCGAAAATCGAAAATGGGCTCCGATTTCGATGGTTGATGGCTCTGTTAATAGGTGTTGAGACCTGTAATTCTCTTGCTAACGGGCATTTAAATCGCTCGAATATTTCTGCATATTTTGTAGAAAATTCAATTTCAAAGAAAATCAACTGAACTATAGCCCACCAATTCAAAACCGAAAATCGAAAATGGGCTCCGATTTCGATGGTTGATGGCTCTGTTAATAGGTGTTGAGACCTGTAATTCTCTTGCTAACGGGCATTTAAATCGCTCGAATATTTCTGCATATTTTGTAGAAAATTCAATTTCAAAGAAAATCAACTGAACTATAGCCCACCAATTCAAAACCGAAAATCGAAAATGGGCTCCGATTTCGATGGTTGATGGCTCTGTTAATAGGTGTTGAGACCTGTAATTCTCTTGCTAACGGGCATTTAAATCGCTCGAATATTTCTGCATATTTTGTAGAAAATTCAATTTCAAAGAAAATCAACTGAACTATAGCCCACCAATTCAAAACCGAAAATCGAAAATGGGCTCCGATTTCGATGGTTGATGGCTCTGTTAATAGGTGTTGAGACCTGTAATTCTCTTGCTAACGGGCATTTAAATCGCTCGAATATTTCTGCATATTTTGTAGAAAATTCAATTTTAAAGAAAATCAACTGAACTATAGCCCACCAATTCAAAACCGAAAATCGAAAATGGGCTCCGATTTCGATGGTTGATGGCTCTGTTAATAGGTGTTGAGACCTGTAATTCTCATGCTAACGGGCATTTAAATCGCTCGAATATTTCTGCATATTTTGTAGAAAATTAAATTTCAAAGAAAATCAACTGAACTATAGCCCACCAATTCAAAACCGAAAATCGAAAATGGGCTCCGATTTCGATGGTTGATGGCTCTGTTAATAGGTGTTGAGACCTGTAATTCTCTTGCTAACGGGCATTTAAATCGCTCGAATATTTCTGCATATTTTGTAGAAAATTCAATTTCAAAGAAAATCAACTGAACTATAGCCCACCAATTCAAAACCGAAAATCGAAAATGGGCTCCGATTTCGATGGTTGATGGCTCTATTAATAGGTGTTGAGACCTGTAATTCTCACGCTAACGGGCATTTAAATCGCTCGAATATTTCTGCATATTTTGTAGAAAATTCAATTTCAAAGAAAATCAACTGAACTATAGCCCACCAATTCAAAACCGAAAATCGAAAATGGGCTCCGATTTCGATGGTTGATGGCTCTGTTAATAGGTGTTGAGACCTGTAATTCTCTTGCTAACGGGCATTTAAATCGCACGAATATTTCTGCATATTTTGTAGAAAATTCAATTTCAAAGAAAATCAACTGAACTATAGACCACAAATTCAAAACCGAAAATCGAAAATGGGCTCCGATTTCGATGGTTGATGGCTCTGTTAATAGGTGTTGAGACCTGTAATTCTCTTGCTAACGGGCATTTAAATCGCACGAATATTCTGCATATTTTGTAGAAAATTCAATTTCAAAGAAAATCAACTGAACTATAGCCCACCAATTCAAAACCGAAAATCGAAAATGGGCTCCGATTTCGATGGTTGATGGCTCTGTTAATAGGTGTTGAGACCTGTAATTCTCATGCTAACGGGCATTTAAATCGCTCGAATATTTCTGCATATTTTGTAGAAAATTAAATTTCAAAGAAAATCAACTGAACTATAGCCCACCAATTCAAAACCGAAAATCGAAAATGGGCTCCGATTTCGATGGTTGATGGCTCTGTTAATAGGTGTTGAGACCTGTAATTCTCATGCTAACGGGCATTTAAATCGCTCGAATATTTCTGCATATTTTGTAGGAAATCCAATTTTAAAGAAAATCAACTGAACTATAGCCCACCAATTCAAAACCGAAAATCGAAAATGGGCTCCGATTTCGATGGTTGATGGCTCTATTAATAGGTGTTGAGACCTGTAATTCTCACGCTAACGGGCATTTAAATCGCTCGAATATTTCTGCATATTTTGTAGGAAATCCAATTTTAAAGAAAATCAACTGAACTATAGCCCACCAATTCAAAACCGAAAATCGAAAATGGGCTCCGATTTCGATGGTTGATGGCTCTGTTAATAGGTGTTGAGACCTGTAATTCTCTTGCTAACGGGCATTTAAATCGCTCGAATATTTCTGCATATTTTGTAGAAAATTCAATTTCAAAGAAAATCAACTGAACTATAGCCCACAAATTCAAAACCGAAAATCGAAAATGGGCTCCGATTTCGATGGTTGATGGCTCTATTAATAGGTGTTGAGACCTGTAATTCTCACGCTAACGGGCATTTAAATCGCTCGAATATTTCTGCATATTTTGTAGGAAATCCAATTTTAAAGAAAATCAACTGAACTATAGCCCACCAATTCAAAACCGAAAATCGAAAATGGGCTCCGATTTCGATGGTTGATGGCTCTGTTAATAGGTGTTGAGACCTGTAATTCTCTTGCTAACGGGCATTTAAATCGCTCGAATATTTCTGCATATTTTGTAGAAAATTCAATTTCAAAGAAAATCAACTGAACTATAGCCCACCAATTCAAAACCGAAAATCGAAAATGTGCTCCGATTTCGATGGTTGATGGCTCTGTTAATAGGTGTTGAGACCTGTAATTCTCTTGCTAACGGGCATTTAAATCGCTCGAATATTTCTGGATATTTTGTAGAAAATTCAATTTTAAAGAAAATCAACTGAACTATAGCCCACAAATTCAAAACCGAAAATCGAAAATGTGCTCCGATTTCGATGGTTGATGGCTGTATTAATAGGTGTTGAGACCTGTAATTCTCACGCTAACGGGCATTTAAATCGCACGAATATTTCTGCATATTTTGTAGGAAATCCAATTTCAAAGAAAATCAACTGAACTATAGCCCACAAATTCAAAACCGAAAATCGAAAATGTGCTCCGATTTCGATGGTTGATGGCTCTGTTAATAGGTGTTGAGACCTGTAATTCTCTTGCTAACGGGCATTTAAATCGCTCGAATATTTCTGCATATTTTGTAGAAAATTCAATTTCAAAGAAAATCAACTGAACTATAGCCCACAAATTCAAAACCGAAAATCGAAAATGGGCTCCGATTTCGATGGTTGATGGCTCTATTAATAGGTGTTGAGACCTGTAATTCTCACGCTAACGGGCATTTAAATCGCTCGAATATTTCTGCATATTTTGTAGGAAATCCAATTTTAAAGAAAATCAACTGAACTATAGCCCACCAATTCAAAACCGAAAATCGAAAATGGGCTCCGATTTCGATGGTTGATGGCTCTGTTAATAGGTGTTGAGACCTGTAATTCTCTTGCTAACGGGCATTTAAATCGCTCGAATATTTCTGCATATTTTGTAGAAAATTCAATTTCAAAGAAAATCAACTGAACTATAGCCCACCAATTCAAAACCGAAAATCGAAAATGGGCTCCGATTTCGATGGTTGATGGCTCTATTAATAGGTGTTGAGACCTGTAATTCTCACGCTAACGGGCATTTAAATCGCTCGAATATTTCTGCATATTTTGTAGGAAATTCAATTTTAAAGAAAATCAACTGAACTATAGCCCACAAATTCAAAACCGAAAATCGAAAATGTGCTCCGATTTCGATGGTTGATGGCTCTATTAATAGGTGTTGAGACCTGTAATTCTCACGCTAACGGGCATTTAAATCGCACGAATATTTCTGCATATTTTGTAGGAAATCCAATTTCAAAGAAAATCAACTGAACTATAGCCCACAAATTCAAAACCGAAAATCGAAAATGTGCTCCGATTTCGATGGTTGATGGCTCTGTTAATAGGTGTTGAGACCTGTAATTCTCTTGCTAACGGGCATTTAAATCGCTCGAATATTTCTGGATATTTTGTAGAAAATTCAATTTCAAAGAAAATCAACTGAACTATAGCCCACAAATTCAAAACCGAAAATCGAAAATGTGCTCCGATTTCGATGGTTGATGGCTCTATTAATAGGTGTTGAGACCTGTAATTCTCACGCTAACGGGCATTTAAATCGCTCGAATATTTCTGCATATTTTGTAGAAAATTCAATTTCAAAGAAAATCAACTGAACTATAGCCCACAAATTCAAAACCGAAAATCGAAAATGGGCTCCGATTTCGATGGTTGATGGCTCTATTAATAGGTGTTGAGACCTGTAATTCTCACGCTAACGGGCATTTAAATCGCTCGAATATTTCTGCATATTTTGTAGGAAATCCAATTTTGAAGAAAATCAACTGAACTATAGCCCACCAATTCAAAACCGAAAATCGAAAATGGGCTCCGATTTCGATGGTTGATGGCTCTGTTAATAGGTGTTGAGACCTGTAATTCTCTTGCTAACGGGCATTTAAATCGCTCGAATATTTCTGCATATTTTGTAGAAAATTCAATTTCAAAGAAAATCAACTGAACTATAGCCCACCAATTCAAAACCGAAAATCGAAAATGGGCTCCGATTTCGATGGTTGATGGCTCTGTTAATAGGTGTTGAGACCTGTAATTCTCTTGCTAACGGGCATTTAAATCGCTCGAATATTTCTGGATATTTTGTAGAAAATTCAATTTTAAAGAAAATCAACTGAACTATAGCCCACAAATTCAAAACCGAAAATCGAAAATGTGCTCCGATTTCGATGGTTGATGGCTCTATTAATAGGTGTTGAGACCTGTAATTCTCACGCTAACGGGCATTTAAATCGCACGAATATTTCTGCATATTTTGTAGGAAATCCAATTTTAAAGAAAATCAACTGAACTATAGCCCACCAATTCACAACCGAAAATCGAAAATGGGCTCCGATTTCGATGGTTGATGGCTCTGTTAATAGGTGTTGAGACCTGTAATTCTCTTGCTAACGGGCATTTAAATCGCTCGAATATTTCTGGATATTTTGTAGAAAATTCAATTTTAAAGAAAATCAACTGAACTATAGCCCACAAATTCAAAACCGAAAATCGAAAATGTGCTCCGATTTCGATGGTTGATGGCTCTATTAATAGGTGTTGAGACCTGTAATTCTCACGCTAACGGGCATTTAAATCGCACGAATATTTCTGCATATTTTGTAGGAAATCCAATTTTAAAGAAAATCAACTGAACTATAGCCCACCAATTCAAAACCGAAAATCGAAAATGGGCTCCGATTTCGATGGTTGATGGCTCTGTTAATAGGTGTTGAGACCTGTAATTCTCTTGCTAACGGGCATTTAAATCGCTCGAATATTTCTGGATATTTTGTAGAAAATTCAATTTTAAAGAAAATCAACTGAACTATAGCCCACAAATTCAAAACCGAAAATCGTAAATGGGCTCCGATTTCGATGGTTGATGGCTCTATTAATAGGTGCTGAGACCTGTAATTCTCACGCTAACGGGCATTTAAATCGCTCGAATATTTCTGCATATTTTGTAGGAAATCCAATTTTAAAGAAAATCAACTGAACTATAGCCCACCAATTCAAAACCGAAAATCGAAAATGGGCTCCGATTTCGATGGTTGATGGCTCTGTTAATAGGTGTTGAGACCTGTAATTCTCATGCTAACGGGCATTTAAATCGCTCGAATATTTCTGCATATTTTGTAGAAAATTAAATTTCAAAGAAAATCAACTGAACTATAGCCCACCAATTCAAAACCGAAAATCGAAAATGGGCTCCGATTTCGATGGTTGATGGCTCTGTTAATAGGTGTTGAGACCTGTAATTCTCATGCTAACGGGCATTTAAATCGCTCGAATATTTCTGCATATTTTGTAGGAAATCCAATTTTAAAGAAAATCAACTGAACTATAGCCCACCAATTCAAAACCGAAAATCGAAAATGGGCTCCGATTTCGATGGTTGATGGCTCTATTAATAGGTGTTGAGACCTGTAATTCTCACGCTAACGGGCATTTAAATCGCCCGGATATTTCTGCATATTTTGTAGGAAATCCAATTTTAAAGAAAATCAACTGAACTATAGCCCACCAATTCAAAACCGAAAATCGAAAATGGGCTCCGATTTCGATGGTTGATGGCTCTGTTAATAGGTGTTGAGACCTGTAATTCTCTTGCTAACGGGCATTTAAATCGCTCGAATATTTCTGCATATTTTGTAGAAAATTCAATTTCAAAGAAAATCAACTGAACTATAGCCCACCAATTCAAAACCGAAAATCGAAAATGGGCTCCGATTTCGATGGTTGATGGCTCTATTAATAGGTGTTGAGACCTGTAATTCTCACGCTAACGGGCATTTAAATCGCTCGAATATTTCTGCATATTTTGTAGGAAATCCAATTTTAAAGAAAATCAACTGAACTATAGCCCACCAATTCAAAACCGAAAATCGAAAATGGGCTCCGATTTCGATGGTTGATGGCTCTGTTAATAGGTGTTGAGACCTGTAATTCTCTTGCTAACGGGCATTTAAATCGCTCGAATATTTCTGGATATTTTGTAGAAAATTCAATTTCAAAGAAAATCAACTGAACTATAGACCACAAATTCAAAACCGAAAATCGAAAATGTGCTCCGATTTCGATGGTTGATGGCTGTATTAATAGGTGTTGAGACCTGTAATTCTCACGCTAACGGGCATTTAAATCGCACGAATATTTCTGCATATTTTGTAGGAAATCCAATTTCAAAGAAAATCAACTGAACTATAGCCCACAAATTCAAAACCGAAAATCGAAAATGTGCTCCGATTTCGATGGTTGATGGCTCTGTTAATAGGTGTTGAGACCTGTAATTTTCTTGCTAACGGGCATTTAAATCGCTCGAATATTTCTGCATATTTTGTAGAAAATTCAATTTCAAAGAAAATCAACTGAACTATAGACCACAAATTCAAAACCGAAAATCGAAAATGTGCTCCGATTTCGATGGTTGATGGCTCTATTAATAGGTGTTGAGACCTGTAATTCTCTTGCTAACGGGGATTTAAATCGCACGAATATTTCTGCATATTTTGTAGGAAATCCAATTTCAAAGAAAATCAACTGAACTATAGCCCACCAATTCAAAACCGAAAATCGAAAATGGGCTCCGATTTCGATGGTTGATGGCTCTGTTAATAGGTGTTGAGACCTGTAATTCTCTTGCTAACGGGCATTTAAATCGCTCGAATATTTCTGCATATTTTGTAGAAAATTCAATTTCAAAGAAAATCAACTGAACTATAGCCCACCAATTCAAAACCGAAAATCGAAAATGGGCTCCGATTTCGATGGTTGATGGCTCTGTTAATAGGTGTTGAGACCTGTAATTCTCATGCTAACGGGCATTTAAATCGCTCGAATATTTCTGCATATTTTGTAGAAAATTAAATTTCAAAGAAAATCAACTGAACTATAGCCCACCAATTCAAAACCGAAAATCGAAAATGGGCTCCGATTTCGATGGTTGATGGCTCTATTAATAGGTGTTGAGACCTGTAATTCTCACGCTAACGGGCATTTAAATCGCTCGAATATTTCTGCATATTTTGTAGGAAATTCAATTTCAAAGAAAATCAACTGAACTATAGCCCACAAATTCAAAACCGAAAATCGAAAATGTGCTCCGATTTCGATGGTTGATGGCTCTATTAATAGGTGTTGAGACCTGTAATTCTCACGCTAACGGGCATTTAAATCGCACGAATATTTCTGCATATTTTGTAGGAAATCCAATTTCAAAGAAAATCAACTGAACTATAGCCCACAAATTCAAAACCGAAAATCGAAAATGTGCTCCGATTTCGATGGTTGATGGCTCTGTTAATAGGTGTTGAGACCTGTAATTCTCTTGCTATCGGGCATTTAAATCGCTCGAATATTTCTGCATATTTTGTAGAAAATTCAATTTCAAAGAAAATCAACTGAACTATAGCCCACAAATTCAAAACCGAAAATCGAAAATGTGCTCCGATTTCGATGGTTGATGGCTCTATTAATAGGTGTTGAGACCTGTAATTCTCACGCTAACGGGCATTTAAATCGCTCGAATATTTCTGCATATTTTGTAGAAAATTCAATTTCAAAGAAAATCAACTGAACTATAGCCCACCAATTCAAAACCGAAAATCGAAAATGGGCTCCGATTTCGATGGTTGATGGCTCTATTAATAGGTGTTGAGACCTGTAATTCTCACGCTAACGGGCATTTAAATCGCTCGAATATTTCTGCATATTTTGTAGAAAATTCAATTTCAAAGAAAATCAACTGAACTATAGCCCACCAATTCAAAACCGAAAATCGAAAATGGGCTCCGATTTCGATGGTTGATGGCTCTATTAATAGGTGTTGAGACCTGTAATTCTCACGCTAACGGGCATTTAAATCGCTCGAATATTTCTGCATATTTTGTAGAAAATTCAATTTCAAAGAAAATCAACTGAACTATAGCCCACCAATTCAAAACCGAAAATCGAAAATGGGCTCCGATTTCGATGGTTGATGGCTCTATTAATAGGTGTTGAGACCTGTAATTCTCACGCTAACGGGCATTTAAATCGCACAAATATTTCTGCATATTTTGTAGGAAATCCAATTTCAAAGAAAATCAACTGAACTATAGCCCACAAATTCAAAACCGAAAATCGAAAATGTGCTCCGATTTCGATGGTTGATGGCTCTATTAATAGGTGTTGAGACCTGTAATTCTCACGCTAACGGGCATTTAAATCGCACGAATATTTCTGCATATTTTGTAGGAAATCCAATTTTAAAGAAAATCAACTGAACTATAGCCCACCAATTCAAAACCGAAAATCGAAAATGGGCTCCGATTTCGATGGTTGATGGCTCTGTTAATAGGTGTTGAGACCTGTAATTCTCTTGCTAACGGGCATTTAAATCGCTCGAATATTTCTGGATATTTTGTAGAAAATTCAATTTTAAAGAAAATCAACTGAACTATAGCCCACAAATTCAAAACCGAAAATCGTAAATGGGCTCCGATTTCGATGGTTGATGGCTCTATTAATAGGTGCTGAGACCTGTAATTCTCACGCTAACGGGCATTTAAATCGCTCGAATATTTCTGCATATTTTGTAGGAAATCCAATTTTAAAGAAAATCAACTGAACTATAGCCCACCAATTCAAAACCGAAAATCGAAAATGGGCTCCGATTTCGATGGTTGATGGCTCTGTTAATAGGTGTTGAGACCTGTAATTCTCATGCTAACGGGCATTTAAATCGCTCGAATATTTCTGCATATTTTGTAGAAAATTAAATTTCAAAGAAAATCAACTGAACTATAGCCCACCAATTCAAAACCGAAAATCGAAAATGGGCTCCGATTTCGATGGTTGATGGCTCTGTTAATAGGTGTTGAGACCTGTAATTCTCTTGCTAACGGGCATTTAAATCGCTCGAATATTTCTGCATATTTTGTAGGAAATCCAATTTTAAAGAAAATCAACTGAACTATAGCCCACCAATTCAAAACCGAAAATCGAAAATGGGCTCCGATTTCGATGGTTGATGGCTCTATTAATAGGTGTTGAGACCTGTAATTCTCACGCTAACGGGCATTTAAATCGCCCGGATATTTCTGCATATTTTGTAGGAAATCCAATTTTAAAGAAAATCAACTGAACTATAGCCCACCAATTCAAAACCGAAAATCGAAAATGGGCTCCGATTTCGATGGTTGATGGCTCTGTTAATAGGTGTTGAGACCTGTAATTCTCTTGCTAACGGGCATTTAAATCGCTCGAATATTTCTGCATATTTTGTAGAAAATTCAATTTCAAAGAAAATCAACTGAACTATAGCCCACCAATTCAAAACCGAAAATCGAAAATGGGCTCCGATTTCGATGGTTGATGGCTCTATTAATAGGTGTTGAGACCTGTAATTCTCACGCTAACGGGCATTTAAATCGCTCGAATATTTCTGCATATTTTGTAGGAAATCCAATTTTAAAGAAAATCAACTGAACTATAGCCCACCAATTCAAAACCGAAAATCGAAAATGGGCTCCGATTTCGATGGTTGATGGCTCTGTTAATAGGTGTTGAGACCTGTAATTCTCTTGCTAACGGGCATTTAAATCGCTCGAATATTTCTGGATATTTTGTAGAAAATTCAATTTCAAAGAAAATCAACTGAACTATAGACCACAAATTCAAAACCGAAAATCGAAAATGTGCTCCGATTTCGATGGTTGATGGCTGTATTAATAGGTGTTGAGACCTGTAATTCTCACGCTAACGGGCATTTAAATCGCACGAATATTTCTGCATATTTTGTAGGAAATCCAATTTCAAAGAAAATCAACTGAACTATAGCCCACAAATTCAAAACCGAAAATCGAAAATGTGCTCCGATTTCGATGGTTGATGGCTCTGTTAATAGGTGTTGAGACCTGTAATTTTCTTGCTAACGGGCATTTAAATCGCTCGAATATTTCTGCATATTTTGTAGAAAATTCAATTTCAAAGAAAATCAACTGAACTATAGACCACAAATTCAAAACCGAAAATCGAAAATGTGCTCCGATTTCGATGGTTGATGGCTCTATTAATAGGTGTTGAGACCTGTAATTCTCTTGCTAACGGGGATTTAAATCGCACGAATATTTCTGCATATTTTGTAGGAAATCCAATTTCAAAGAAAATCAACTGAACTATAGCCCACCAATTCAAAACCGAAAATCGAAAATGGGCTCCGATTTCGATGGTTGATGGCTCTGTTAATAGGTGTTGAGACCTGTAATTCTCTTGCTAACGGGCATTTAAATCGCTCGAATATTTCTGCATATTTTGTAGAAAATTCAATTTCAAAGAAAATCAACTGAACTATAGCCCACCAATTCAAAACCGAAAATCGAAAATGGGCTCCGATTTCGATGGTTGATGGCTCTGTTAATAGGTGTTGAGACCTGTAATTCTCATGCTAACGGGCATTTAAATCGCTCGAATATTTCTGCATATTTTGTAGAAAATTAAATTTCAAAGAAAATCAACTGAACTATAGCCCACCAATTCAAAACCGAAAATCGAAAATCGGCTCCGATTTCGATGGTTGATGGCTCTATTAATAGGTGTTGAGACCTGTAATTCTCACGCTAACGGGCATTTAAATCGCTCGAATATTTCTGCATATTTTGTAGGAAATTCGATTTCAAAGAAAATCAACTGAACTATAGCCCACAAATTCAAAACCGAAAATCGAAAATGTGCTCCGATTTCGATGGTTGATGGCTCTATTAATAGGTGTTGAGACCTGTAATTCTCACGCTAACGGGCATTTAAATCGCACGAATATTTCTGCATATTTTGTAGGAAATCCAATTTCAAAGAAAATCAACTGAACTATAGCCCACAAATTCAAAACCGAAAATCGAAAATGTGCTCCGATTTCGATGGTTGATGGCTCTGTTAATAGGTGTTGAGACCTGTAATTCTCTTGCTATCGGGCATTTAAATCGCTCGAATATTTCTGCATATTTTGTAGAAAATTCAATTTCAAAGAAAATCAACTGAACTATAGCCCACAAATTCAAAACCGAAAATCGAAAATGTGCTCCGATTTCGATGGTTGATGGCTCTATTAATAGGTGTTGAGACCTGTAATTCTCACGCTAACGGGCATTTAAATCGCTCGAATATTTCTGCATATTTTGTAGAAAATTCAATTTCAAAGAAAATCAACTGAACTATAGCCCACCAATTCAAAACCGAAAATCGAAAATGGGCTCCGATTTCGATGGTTGATGGCTCTATTAATAGGTGTTGAGACCTGTAATTCTCACGCTAACGGGCATTTAAATCGCTCGAATATTTCTGCATATTTTGTAGAAAATTCAATTTCAAAGAAAATCAACTGAACTATAGCCCACCAATTCAAAACCGAAAATCGAAAATGGGCTCCGATTTCGATGGTTGATGGCTCTATTAATAGGTGTTGAGACCTGTAATTCTCACGCTAACGGGCATTTAAATCGCTCGAATATTTCTGCATATTTTGTAGAAAATTCAATTTCAAAGAAAATCAACTGAACTATAGCCCACCAATTCAAAACCGAAAATCGAAAATGTGCTCCGATTTCGATGGTTGATGGCTCTGTTAATAGGTGTTGAGACTTGTAATTCTCTTGCTAACGGGCATTTAAATCGCTCGAATATTTCTGGATATTTTGTAGAAAATTCAATTTTAAAGAAAATCAACTGAACTATAGCCCACAAATTCAAAACCGAAAATCGAAAATGTGCTCCGATTTCGATGGTTGATGGCTCTGTTAATAGGTGTTGAGACCTGTAATTCTCTTGCTAACGGGCATTTAAATCGCTCGAATATTTCTGGATATTTTGTAGAAAATTCAATTTCAAAGAAAATCAACTGAACTATAGCCCACAAATTCAAAACCGAAAATCGAAAATGTGCTCCGATTTCGATGGTTGATGGCTCTGTTAATAGGTGTTGAGACCTGTAATTCTCTTGCTAACGGGCATTTAAATCGCTCGAATATTTCTGGATATTTTGTAGAAAATTCAATTTCAAAGAAAATCAACTGAACTATAGCCCACCAATTCAAAACCGAAAATCGAAAATGGGCTCCGATTTCGATGGTTGATGGCTCTATTAATAGGTGTTGAGACCTGTAATTCTCACGCTAACGGGCATTTAAATCGCTCGAATATTTCTGCATATTTTGTAGAAAATTCAATTTCAAAGAAAATCAACTGAACTATATATAGCCCACCAATTCAAAACCGAAAATCGAAAATGGGCTCCGATTTCGATGGTTGATGGCTCTGTTAATAGGTGTTGAGACCTGTAATTCTCATGCTAACGGGCATTTAAATCGCTCGAATATTTCTGCATATTTTGTAGAAAATTAAATTTCAAAGAAAATCAACTGAACTATAGCCCACCAATTCAAAACCGAAAATCGAAAATGGGCTCCGATTTCGATGGTTGATGGCTCTGTTAATAGGTGTTGAGACCTGTAATTCTCTTGCTAACGGGCATTTAAATCGCTCGAATATTTCTGCATATTTTGTAGAAAATTCAATTTCAAAGAAAATCAACTGAACTATAGCCCACCAATTCAAAACCGAAAATCGAAAATGGGCTCCGATTTCGATGGTTGATGGCTCTATTAATAGGTGTTGAGACCTGTAATTCTCACGCTAACGGGCATTTAAATCGCACGAATATTTCTGCATATTTTGTAGGAAATCCAATTTCAAAGAAAATCAACTGAACTATAGCCCACCAATTCAAAACCGAAAATCGAAAATGGGCTCCGATTTCGATGGTTGATGGCTCTGTTAATAGGTGTTGAGACCTGTAATTCTCTTGCTAACGGGCATTTAAATCGCTCGAATATTTCTGCATATTTTGTAGAAAATTCAATTTCAAAGAAAATCAACTGAACTATAGCCCACAAATTCAAAACCGAAAATCGAAAATGTGCTCCGATTTCGATGGTTGATGGCTCTGTTAATAGGTGTTGAGACCTGTAATTCTCTTGCTAACGGGCATTTAAATCGCTCGAATATTTCTGGATATTTTGTAGAAAATTCAATTTCAAAGAAAATCAACTGAACTATAGCCCACCAATTCAAAACCGAAAATCGAAAATGGGCTCCGATTTCGATGGTTGATGGCTCTATTAATAGGTGTTGAGACCTGTAATTCTCACGCTAACGGGCATTTAAATCGCACGAATATTTCTGCATATTTTGTAGGAAATCCAATTTCAAAGAAAATCAACTGAACTATAGCCCACCAATTCAAAACCGAAAATCGAAAATGGGCTCCGATTTCGATGGTTGATGGCTCTGTTAATAGGTGTTGAGACCTGTAATTCTCTTGCTAACGGGCATTTAAATCGCTCGAATATTTCTGCATATTTTGTAGAAAATTCAATTTCAAAGAAAATCAACTGAACTATAGCCCACAAATTCAAAACCGAAAATCGAAAATGTGCTCCGATTTCGATGGTTGATGGCTCTATTAATAGGTGTTGAGACCTGTAATTCTCACGCTAACGGGCATTTAAATCGCACAAATATTTCTGCATATTTTGTAGGAAATCCAATTTCAAAGAAAATCAACTGAACTATAGCCCACAAATTCAAAACCGAAAATCGAAAATGTGCTCCGATTTCGATGGTTGATGGCTCTGTTAATAGGTGTTGAGACCTGTAATTCTCTTGCTAACGGGCATTTAAATCGCTCGAATATTTCTGGATATTTTGTAGAAAATTCAATTTCAAAGAAAATCAACTGAACTATAGCCCACCAATTCAAAACCGAAAATCGAAAATGGGCTCCGATTTCGATGGTTGATGGCTCTGTTAATAGGTGTTGAGACCTGTAATTCTCACGCTAACGGGCATTTAAATCGCACAAATATTTCTGCATATTTTGTAGAAAATTCAATTTCAAAGAAAATCAACTGAACTATAGCCCACAAATTCAAAACCGAAAATCGAAAATGTGCTCCGATTTCGATGGTTGATGGCTCTATTAATAGGTGTTGAGACCTGTAATTCTCACGCTAACGGGCATTTAAATCGCACGAATATTTCTGCATATTTTGTAGGAAATCCAATTTCAAAAAAAATCAACTGAACTATAGCCCACCAATTCAAAACCGAAAATCGAAAATGGGCTCCGATTTCGATGGTTGATGGCTCTGTTAATAGGTGTTGAGACCTGTAATTCTCTTGCTAACGGGCATTTAAATCGCTCGAATATTTCTGCATATTTTGTAGAAAATTCAATTTCAAAGAAAATCAACTGAACTATAGCCCACAAATTCAAAACCGAAAATCGAAAATGTGCTCCGATTTCGATGGTTGATGGCTCTGTTAATAGGTGTTGAGACCTGTAATTCTCTTGCTAACGGGCAATTTAAATCGCTCGAATATTTCTGGATATTTTGTAGAAAATTCAATTTTAAAGAAAATCAACTGAACTATAGACCACAAATTCAAAACCGAAAATCGAAAATGTGCTCCGATTTCGATGGTTGATGGCTCTATTAATAGGTGTTGAGACCTGTAATTCTCACGCTAACGGGCATTTAAATCGCACGAATATTTCTGCATATTTTGTAGAAAATTCAATTTCAAAGAAAATCAACTGAACTATAGCCCACAAATTCAAAACCGAAAATCGAAAATGTGCTCCGATTTCGATGGTTGATGGCTCTATTAATAGGTGTTGAGACCTGTAATTCTCACGCTAACGGGCATTTAAATCGCACGAATATTTCTGCATATTTTGTAGGAAATCCAATTTCAAAAAAAATCAACTGAACTATAGCCCACCAATTCAAAACCGAAAATCGAAAATGGGCTCCGATTTCGATGGTTGATGGCTCTGTTAATAGGTGTTGAGACCTGTAATTCTCTTGCTAACGGGCATTTAAATCGCTCGAATATTTCTGCATATTTTGTAGAAAATTCAATTTTAAAGAAAATCAACTGAACTATAGACCACAAATTCAAAACCGAAAATCGAAAATGGGCTCCGATTTCGATGGTTGATGGCTCTATTAATAGGTGTTGAGACCTGTAATTCTCACGCTAACGGGCATTTAAATCGCACAAATATTTCTGCATATTTTGTAGAAAATTCAATTTCAAAGAAAATCAACTGAACTATAGCCCACAAATTCAAAACCGAAAATCGAAAATGTGCTCCGATTTCGATGGTTGATGGCTCTATTAATAGGTGTTGAGACCTGTAATTCTCACGCTAACGGGCATTTAAATCGCACGAATATTTCTGCATATTTTGTAGGAAATCCAATTTCAAAAAAAATCAACTGAACTATAGCCCACCAATTCAAAACCGAAAATCGAAAATGGGCTCCGATTTCGATGGTTGATGGCTCTGTTAATAGGTGTTGAGACCTGTAATTCTCTTGCTAACGGGCATTTAAATCGCTCGAATATTTCTGCATATTTTGTAGAAAATTCAATTTCAAAGAAAATCAACTGAACTATAGCCCACAAATTCAAAACCGAAAATCGAAAATGTGCTCCGATTTCGATGGTTGATGGCTCTGTTAATAGGTGTTGAGACCTGTAATTCTCTTGCTAACGGGCAATTTAAATCGCTCGAATATTTCTGGATATTTTGTAGAAAATTCAATTTTAAAGAAAATCAACTGAACTATAGACCACAAATTCAAAACCGAAAATCGAAAATGTGCTCCGATTTCGATGGTTGATGGCTCTATTAATAGGTGTTGAGACCTGTAATTCTCACGCTAACGGGCATTTAAATCGCACGAATATTTCTGCATATTTTGTAGGAAATCCAATTTCAAAGAAAATCAACTGAACTATAGCCCACCAATTCAAAACCGAAAATCGAAAATGTGCTCCGATTTCGATGGTTGATGGCTCTGTTAATAGGTGTTGAGACCTGTAATTCTCTTGCTAACGGGCATTTAAATCGCTCGAATATTTCTGCATATTTTGTAGAAAATTCAATTTCAAAGAAAATCAACTGAACTATAGCCCACAAATTCAAAACCGAAAATCGAAAATGTGCTCCGATTTCGATGGTTGATGGCTCTGTTAATAGGTGTTGAGACCTGTAATTCTCTTTCTAACGGGCATTTAAATCGCTCGAATATTTCTGCATATTTTGTAGAAAATTCAATTTCAAAGAAAATCAACTGAACTATAGCCCACAAATTCAAAACCGAAAATCGAAAATGTGCTCCGATTTCGATGGTTGATGGCTCTGTTAATAGGTGTTGAGACCTGTAATTCTCTTGCTAACGGGCAATTTAAATCGCTCGAATATTTCTGGATATTTTGTAGAAAATTCAATTTTAAAGAAAATCAACTGAACTATAGACCACAAATTCAAAACCGAAAATCGAAAATGTGCTCCGATTTCGATGGTTGATGGCTCTATTAATAGGTGTTGAGACCTGTAATTCTCACGCTAACGGGCATTTAAATCGCACGAATATTTCTGCATATTTTGTAGGAAATCCAATTTCAAAGAAAATCAACTGAACTATAGCCCACCAATTCAAAACCGAAAATCGAAAATGGGCTCCGATTTCGATGGTTGATGGCTCTGTTAATAGGTGTTGAGACCTGTAATTCTCTTTCTAACGGGCATTTAAATCGCTCGAATATTTCTGCATATTTTGTAGAAAATTCAATTTCAAAGAAAATCAACTGAACTATAGCCCACAAATTCAAAACCGAAAATCGAAAATGTGCTCCGATTTCGATGGTTGATGGCTCTGTTAATAGGTGTTGAGACCTGTAATTCTCTTTCTAACGGGCATTTAAATCGCTCGAATATTTCTGCATATTTTGTAGAAAATTCAATTTCAAAGAAAATCAACTGAACTATAGCCCACAAATTCAAAACCGAAAATCGAAAATGTGCTCCGATTTCGATGGTTGATGGCTCTGTTAATAGGTGTTGAGACCTGTAATTCTCTTGCTAACGGGCAATTTAAATCGCTCGAATATTTCTGGATATTTTGTAGAAAATTCAATTTTAAAGAAAATCAACTGAACTATAGACCACAAATTCAAAACCGAAAATCGAAAATGTGCTCCGATTTCGATGGTTGATGGCTCTATTAATAGGTGTTGAGACCTGTAATTCTCACGCTAACGGGCATTTAAATCGCACGAATATTTCTGCATATTTTGTAGGAAATCCAATTTCAAAGAAAATCAACTGAACTATAGCCCACCAATTCAAAACCGAAAATCGAAAATGGGCTCCGATTTCGATGGTTGATGGCTCTGTTAATAGGTGTTGAGACCTGTAATTCTCTTGCTAACGGGCATTTAAATCGCTCGAATATTTCTGCATATTTTGTAGAAAATTCAATTTCAAAGAAAATCAACTGAACTATAGCCCACAAATTCAAAACCGAAAATCGAAAATGTGCTCCGATTTCGATGGTTGATGGCTCTATTAATAGGTGTTGAGACCTGTAATTCTCACGCTAACGGGCATTTAAATCGCACGAATATTTCTGCATATTTTGTAGGAAATCCAATTTCAAAGAAAATCAACTGAACTATAGCCCACAAATTCAAAACCGAAAATCGAAAATGTGCTCCGATTTCGATGGTTGATGGCTCTGTTAATAGGTGTTGAGACCTGTAATTCTCTTGCTAACGGGCATTTAAATCGCTCGAATATTTCTGCATATTTTGTAGAAAATTCAATTTCAAAGAAAATCAACTGAACTATAGCCCACAAATTCAAAACCGAAAATCGAAAATGTGCTCCGATTTCGATGGTTGATGGCTCTGTTAATAGGTGTTGAGACCTGTAATTCTCTTTCTAACGGGCATTTAAATCGCTCGAATATTTCTGCATATTTTGTAGAAAATTCAATTTCAAAGAAAATCAACTGAACTATAGCCCACAAATTCAAAACCGAAAATCGAAAATGTGCTCCGATTTCGATGGTTGATGGCTCTGTTAATAGGTGTTGAGACCTGTAATTCTCTTGCTAACGGGCAATTTAAATCGCTCGAATATTTCTGGATATTTTGTAGAAAATTCAATTTTAAAGAAAATCAACTGAACTATAGACCACAAATTCAAAACCGAAAATCGAAAATGTGCTCCGATTTCGATGGTTGATGGCTCTATTAATAGGTGTTGAGACCTGTAATTCTCACGCTAACGGGCATTTAAATCGCACGAATATTTCTGCATATTTTGTAGGAAATCCAATTTCAAAGAAAATCAACTGAACTATAGCCCACCAATTCAAAACCGAAAATCGAAAATGGGCTCCGATTTCGATGGTTGATGGCTCTGTTAATAGGTGTTGAGACCTGTAATTCTCTTGCTAACGGGCATTTAAATCGCTCGAATATTTCTGCATATTTTGTAGAAAATTCAATTTCAAAGAAAATCAACTGAACTATAGCCCACAAATTCAAAACCGAAAATCGAAAATGTGCTCCGATTTCGATGGTTGATGGCTCTATTAATAGGTGTTGAGACCTGTAATTCTCACGCTAACGGGCATTTAAATCGCACGAATATTTCTGCATATTTTGTAGGAAATCCAATTTCAAAGAAAATCAACTGAACTATAGCCCACAAATTCAAAACCGAAAATCGAAAATGTGCTCCGATTTCGATGGTTGATGGCTCTGTTAATAGGTGTTGAGACCTGTAATTCTCTTTCTAACGGGCATTTAAATCGCTCGAATATTTCTGCATATTTTGTAGAAAATTCAATTTCAAAGAAAATCAACTGAACTATAGCCCACAAATTCAAAACCGAAAATCGAAAATGTGCTCCGATTTCGATGGTTGATGGCTCTGTTAATAGGTGTTGAGACCTGTAATTCTCTTGCTAACGGGCAATTTAAATCGCTCGAATATTTCTGGATATTTTGTAGAAAATTCAATTTTAAAGAAAATCAACTGAACTATAGACCACAAATTCAAAACCGAAAATCGAAAATGTGCTCCGATTTCGATGGTTGATGGCTCTATTAATAGGTGTTGAGACCTGTAATTCTCACGCTAACGGGCATTTAAATCGCACGAATATTTCTGCATATTTTGTAGGAAATCCAATTTCAAAGAAAATCAACTGAACTATAGCCCACCAATTCAAAACCGAAAATCGAAAATGGGCTCCGATTTCGATGGTTGATGGCTCTGTTAATAGGTGTTGAGACCTGTAATTCTCTTTCTAACGGGCATTTAAATCGCTCGAATATTTCTGCATATTTTGTAGAAAATTCAATTTCAAAGAAAATCAACTGAACTATAGCCCACAAATTCAAAACCGAAAATCGAAAATGTGCTCCGATTTCGATGGTTGATGGCTCTGTTAATAGGTGTTGAGACCTGTAATTCTCTTTCTAACGGGCATTTAAATCGCTCGAATATTTCTGCATATTTTGTAGAAAATTCAATTTCAAAGAAAATCAACTGAACTATAGCCCACAAATTCAAAACCGAAAATCGAAAATGTGCTCCGATTTCGATGGTTGATGGCTCTGTTAATAGGTGTTGAGACCTGTAATTCTCTTGCTAACGGGCAATTTAAATCGCTCGAATATTTCTGGATATTTTGTAGAAAATTCAATTTTAAAGAAAATCAACTGAACTATAGACCACAAATTCAAAACCGAAAATCGAAAATGTGCTCCGATTTCGATGGTTGATGGCTCTATTAATAGGTGTTGAGACCTGTAATTCTCACGCTAACGGGCATTTAAATCGCACGAATATTTCTGCATATTTTGTAGGAAATCCAATTTCAAAGAAAATCAACTGAACTATAGCCCACCAATTCAAAACCGAAAATCGAAAATGGGCTCCGATTTCGATGGTTGATGGCTCTGTTAATAGGTGTTGAGACCTGTAATTCTCTTGCTAACGGGCATTTAAATCGCTCGAATATTTCTGCATATTTTGTAGAAAATTCAATTTCAAAGAAAATCAACTGAACTATAGCCCACAAATTCAAAACCGAAAATCGAAAATGTGCTCCGATTTCGATGGTTGATGGCTCTATTAATAGGTGTTGAGACCTGTAATTCTCACGCTAACGGGCATTTAAATCGCACGAATATTTCTGCATATTTTGTAGGAAATCCAATTTCAAAGAAAATCAACTGAACTATAGCCCACAAATTCAAAACCGAAAATCGAAAATGTGCTCCGATTTCGATGGTTGATGGCTCTGTTAATAGGTGTTGAGACCTGTAATTCTCTTTCTAACGGGCATTTAAATCGCTCGAATATTTCTGCATATTTTGTAGAAAATTCAATTTCAAAGAAAATCAACTGAACTATAGCCCACAAATTCAAAACCGAAAATCGAAAATGTGCTCCGATTTCGATGGTTGATGGCTCTATTAATAGGTGTTGAGACCTGTAATTCTCACGCTAACGGGCATTTAAATCGCACGAATATTTCTGCATATTTTGTAGGAAATCCAATTTCAAAGAAAATCAACTGAACTATAGCCCACAAATTCAAAACCGAAAATCGAAAATGTGCTCCGATTTCGATGGTTGATGGCTCTGTTAATAGGTGTTGAGACCTGTAATTCTCTTTCTAACGGGCATTTAAATCGCTCGAATATTTCTGCATATTTTGTAGAAAATTCAATTTCAAAGAAAATCAACTGAACTATAGCCCACAAATTCAAAACCGAAAATCGAAAATGTGCTCCGATTTCGATGGTTGATGGCTCTGTTAATAGGTGTTGAGACCTGTAATTCTCTTGCTAACGGGCAATTTAAATCGCTCGAATATTTCTGGATATTTTGTAGAAAATTCAATTTTAAAGAAAATCAACTGAACTATAGACCACAAATTCAAAACCGAAAATCGAAAATGTGCTCCGATTTCGATGGTTGATGGCTCTATTAATAGGTGTTGAGACCTGTAATTCTCACGCTAACGGGCATTTAAATCGCACGAATATTTCTGCATATTTTGTAGGAAATCCAATTTCAAAGAAAATCAACTGAACTATAGCCCACCAATTCAAAACCGAAAATCGAAAATGGGCTCCGATTTCGATGGTTGATGGCTCTGTTAATAGGTGTTGAGACCTGTAATTCTCTTGCTAACGGGCATTTAAATCGCTCGAATATTTCTGCATATTTTGTAGAAAATTCAATTTCAAAGAAAATCAACTGAACTATAGCCCACAAATTCAAAACCGAAAATCGAAAATGTGCTCCGATTTCGATGGTTGATGGCTCTATTAATAGGTGTTGAGACCTGTAATTCTCACGCTAACGGGCATTTAAATCGCACGAATATTTCTGCATATTTTGTAGGAAATCCAATTTCAAAGAAAATCAACTGAACTATAGCCCACAAATTCAAAACCGAAAATCGAAAATGTGCTCCGATTTCGATGGTTGATGGCTCTGTTAATAGGTGTTGAGACCTGTAATTCTCTTGCTAACGGGCATTTAAATCGCTCGAATATTTCTGGATATTTTGTAGAAAATTCAATTTCAAAGAAAATCAACTGAACTATAGCCCACCAATTCAAAACCGAAAATCGAAAATGGGCTCCGATTTTGATGGTTGATGGCTCTGTTAATAGGTGTTGAGACCTGTAATTCTCTTGCTAACGGGCATTTAAATCGCTCGAATATTTCTGCATATTTTGTAGAAAATTAAATTTCAAAGAAAATCAACTGAACTATAGCCCACCAATTCAAAACCGAAAATCGAAAATGGGCTCCGATTTCGATGGTTGATGGCTCTGTTAATAGGTGTTGAGACCTGTAATTCTCATGCTAACGGGCATTTAAATCGCTCGAATATTTCTGCATATTTTGTAGGAAATCCAATTTCAAAGAAAATCAACTGAACTATAGCCCACCAATTCAAAACCGAAAATCGAAAATGGGCTCCGATTTCGATGGTTGATGGCTCTATTAATAGGTGTTGAGACCTGTAATTCTCACGCTAACGGGCATTTAAATCGCTCGAATATTTCTGCATATTTTGTAGGAAATCCAATTTCAAAGAAAATCAACTGAACTATAGCCCACAAATTCAAAACCGAAAATCGAAAATGTGCTCCGATTTCGATGGTTGATGGCTCTATTAATAGGTGTTGAGACCTGTAATTCTCACGCTAACGGGCATTTAAATCGCTCGAATATTTCTGCATATTTTGTAGAAAATTCAATTTTAAAGAAAATCAACTGAACTATAGCCCACCAATTCAAAACCGAAAATCGAAAATGGGCTCCGATTTCGATGGTTGATGGCTCTGTTAATAGGTGTTGAGACCTGTAATTCTCTTGCTAACGGGCATTTAAATCGCTCGAATATTTCTGCATATTTTGTAGAAAATTCAATTTCAAAGAAAATCAACTGAACTATAGCCCACCAATTCAAAACCGAAAATCGAAAATGGGCTCCGATTTCGATGGTTGATGGCTCTATTAATAGGTGTTGAGACCTGTAATTCTCTTGCTAACGGGCATTTAAATCGCTCGAATATTTCTGCATATTTTGTAGAAAATTCAATTTTAAAGAAAATCAACTGAACTATAGACCACAAATTCAAAACCGAAAATCGAAAATGGGCTCCGATTTCGATGGTTGATGGCTCTGTTAATAGGTGTTGAGACCTGTAATTCTCTTGCTAACGGGCATTTAAATCGCTCGAATATTTCTGCATATTTTGTAGAAAATTCAATTTCAAAGAAAATCAACTGAACTATAGCCCACAAATTCAAAACCGAAAATCGAAAATGGGCTCCGATTTCGATGGTTGATGGCTCTATTAATAGGTGTTGAGACCTGTAATTCTCACGCTAACGGGCATTTAAATCGCTCGAATATTTCTGCATATTTTGTAGAAAATTCAATTTTAAAGAAAATCAACTGAACTATAGCCCACCAATTCAAAACCGAAAATCGAAAATGGGCTCCGATTTCGATGGTTGATGGCTCTATTAATAGGTGTTGAGACCTGTAATTCTCACGCTAACGGGCATTTAAATCGCTCGAATATTTCTGCATATTTTGTAGGAAATTCAATTTTAAAGAAAATCAACTGAACTATAGCCCACCAATTCAAAACTGAAAATCGAAAATGTGCTCCGATTTCGATGGTTGATGGCTCTATTAATAGGTGTTGAGACCTGTAATTCTCACGCTAACGGGCATTTAAATCGCTCGAATATTTCTGCATATTTTGTAGAAAATTCAATTTTAAAGAAAATCAACTGAACTATAGCCCACCAATTCAAAACTGAAAATCGAAAATGGGCTCCGATTTCGATGGTTGATGGCTCTATTAATAGGTGTTGAGACCTGTAATTCTCACGCTAACGGGCATTTAAATCGCTCGAATATTTCTGCATATTTTGTAGGAAATTCAATTTTAAAGAAAATCAACTGAACTATAGCCCACCAATTCAAAACTGAAAATCGAAAATGGGCTCCGATTTCGATGGTTGATGGCTCTGTTAATAGGTGTTGAGACCTGTAATTCTCTTGCTAACGGGCATTTAAATCGCTCGAATATTTCTGGATATTTTGTAGAAAATTCAATTTTAAAGAAAATCAACTGAACTATAGACCACAAATTCAAAACCGAAAATCGAAAATGGGCTCCGATTTCGATGGTTGATGGCTCTGTTAATAGGTGTTGAGACCTGTAATTCTCACGCTAACGGGCATTTAAATCGCTCGAATATTTCTGCATATTTTGTAGGAAATTCAATTTTAAAGAAAATCAACTGAACTATAGCCCACCAATTCAAAACCGAAAATCGAAAATGGGCTCCGATTTCGATGGTTGATGGCTCTATTAATAGGTGTTGAGACCTGTAATTCTCACGCTAACGGGCATTTAAATCGCTCGAATATTTCTGCATATTTTGTAGGAAATTCAATTTTAAAGAAAATCAACTGAACTATAGCCCACCAATTCAAAACCGAAAATCGAAAATGGGCTCCGATTTCGATGGTTGATGGCTCTATTAATAGGTGTTGAGACCTGTAATTCTCTTGCTAACGGGCATTTAAATCGCTCGAATATTTCTGCATATTTTGTAGAAAATTCAATTTTAAAGAAAATCAACTGAACTATAGCCCACCAATTCAAAACCGAAAATCGAAAATGGGCTCCGATTTCGATGGTTGATGGCTCCGTTAATAGGTGTTGAGACCTGTAATTCTCTTGCTAACGGGCATTTAAATCGCTCGAATATTTCTGCATATTTTGTAGAAAATTCAATTTTAAAGAAAATCAACTGAACTATAGCCCACCAATTCAAAACCGAAAATCGAAAATGGGCTCCGATTTCGATGGTTGATGGCTCTATTAATAGGTGTTGAGACCTGTAATTCTCACGCTAACGGGCATTTAAATCGCTCGAATATTTCTGCATATTTTGTAGGAAATTCAATTTTAAAGAAAATCAACTGAACTATAGCCCACCAATTCAAAACCGAAAATCGAAAATGGGCTCCGATTTCGATGGTTGATGGCTCCGTTAATAGGTGTTGAGACCTGTAATTCTCTTGCTAACGGGCATTTAAATCGCTCGAATATTTCTGCATATTTTGTAGAAAATTCAATTTTAAAGAAAATCAACTGAACTATAGCCCACCAATTCAAAACCGAAAATCGAAAATGGGCTCCGATTTCGATGGTTGATGGCTCCGTTAATAGGTGTTGAGACCTGTAATTCTCACGCTAACGGGCATTTAAATCGCTCGAATATTTCTGCATATTTTGTAGGAAATTCAATTTTAAAGAAAATCAACTGAACTATAGCCCACCAATTCAAAACCGAAAATCGAAAATGGGCTCCGATTTCGATGGTTGATGGCTCTGTTAATAGGTGTTGAGACCTGTAATTCTCACACTAACGGGCATTTAAATCGCTCGAATATTTCTGCATATTTTGTAGAAAATTCAATTTCAAAGAAAATCAACTGAACTATAGCCCACAAATTCAAAACCGAAAATTGAAAATGGGCTCCGATTTCGATGGTTGATGGCTCTATTAATAGGTGTTGAGACCTGTAATTCTCACGCTAACGGGCATTTAAATCGCTCGAATATTTCTGCATATTTTGTAGAAAATTCAATTTTAAAGAAAATCAACTGAACTATAGCCCACCAATTCAAAACCGAAAATCGAAAATGGGCTCCGATTTCGATGGTTGATGGCTCTATTAATAGGTGTTGAGACCTGTAATTCTCACGCTAACGGGCATTTAAATCGCTCGAATATTTCTGCATATTTTGTAGGAAATTCAATTTTAAAGAAAATCAACTGAACTATAGCCCACCAATTCAAAACCGAAAATCGAAAATGGGCTCCGATTTCGATGGTTGATGGCTCTGTTAATAGGTGTTGAGACCTGTAATTCTCTTACTAACGGGCATTTAAATCGCTCGAATATTTCGGCATATTTTGTAGAAAATTCAATTTCAAAGAAAATCAACTGAACTATAGCCCACCAATTCAAAACCGAAAATCGAAAATGGGCTCCGATTTCGATGGTTGATGGCTCTATTAATAGGTGTTGAGACCTGTAATTCTCACGCTAACGGGCATTTAAATCGCTCGAATATTTCTGCATATTTTGTAGGAAATTCAATTTTAAAGAAAATCAACTGAACTATAGCCCACCAATTCAAAACCGAAAATCGAAAATGGGCTCCGATTTCGATGGTTGATGGCTCTGTTAATAGGTGTTGAGACCTGTAATTCTCTTACTAACGGGCATTTAAATCGCTCGAATATTTCGGCATATTTTGTAGAAAATTCAATTTCAAAGAAAATCAACTGAACTATAGCCCACCAATTCAAAACCGAAAATCGAAAATGGGCTCCGATTTCGATGGTTGATGGCTCTATTAATAGGTGTTGAGACCTGTAATTCTCACGCTAACGGGCATTTAAATCGCTCGAATATTTCTGCATATTTTGTAGGAAATTCAATTTCAAAGAAAATCAACTGAACTATAGCCCACCAATTCAAAACTGAAAATCGAAAATGTGCTCCGATTTTGATGGTTGATGGCTCTATTAATAGGTGTTGAGACCTGTAATTCTCACGCTAACGGGCATTTAAATCGCTCGAATATTTCTGCATATTTTGTAGAAAATTCAATTTTAAAGAAAATCAACTGAACTATAGCCCACCAATTCAAAACTGAAAATCGAAAATGGGCTCCGATTTCGATGGTTGATGGCTCTGTTAATAGGTGTTGAGACCTGTAATTCTCTTGCTAACGGGCATTTAAATCGCTCGAATATTTCTGCATATTTTGTAGAAAATTCAATTTCAAAGAAAATCAACTGAACTATAGCCCACAAATTCAAAACCGAAAATCGAAAATGGGCTCCGATTTCGATGGTTGATGGCTCTATTAATAGGTGTTGAGACCTGTAATTCTCTTGCTAACGGGCATTTAAATCGCTTGAATATTTCTGCATATTTTGTAGAAAATTCAATTTCAAAGAAAATCAACTGAACTATAGCCCACCAATTCAAAACCGAAAATCGAAAATGGGCTCCGATTTCGATGGTTGATGGCTCCGTTAATAGGTGTTGAGACCTGTAATTCTCTTGCTAACGGGCATTTAAATCGCTCGAATATTTCTGCATATTTTGTAGAAAATTCAATTTCAAAGAAAATCAACTGAACTATAGACCACAAATTCAAAACCGAAAATCGAAAATCGGCTCCGATTTCGATGGTTGATGGCTCTGTTAATAGGTGTTGAGACCTGTAATTTTCTTGCTAACGGGCATTTAAATCGCTCGAATATTTCTGCATATTTTGTAGAAAATTCAATTTCAAAGAAAATCAACTGAACTATAGCCCACCAATTCAAAACCGAAAATCGAAAATGGGCTCCGATTTCGATGGTTGATGGCTCTATTAATAGGTGTTGAGACCTGTAATTCTCACGCTAACGGGCATTTAAATCGCTCGAATATTTCTGCATATTTTGTAGGAAATTCAATTTTAAAGAAAATCAACTGAACTATAGCCCACCAATTCAAAACTGAAAATCGAAAATGTGCTCCGATTTCGATGGTTGATGGCTCTATTAATAGGTGTTGAGACCTGTAATTCTCACGCTAACGGGCATTTAAATCGCTCGAATATTTCTGCATATTTTGTAGAAAATTCAATTTTAAAGAAAATCAACTGAACTATAGCCCACCAATTCAAAACTGAAAATCGAAAATGGGCTCCGATTTCGATGGTTGATGGCTCTATTAATACGTGTTGAGACCTGTAATTCTCACGCTAACGGGCATTTAAATCGCTCGAATATTTCTGCATATTTTGTAGGAAATTCAATTTTAAAGAAAATCAACTGAACTATAGCCCACCAATTCAAAACTGAAAATCGAAAATGGGCTCCGATTTCGATGGTTGATGGCTCTATTAATAGGTGTTGAGACCTGTAATTCTCTTGCTAACGGGCATTTAAATCGCTCGAATATTTCTGCATATTTTGTAGAAAATTCAATTTCAAAGAAAATCAACTGAACTATAGCCCACAAATTCAAAACCGAAAATCGAAAATGGGCTCCGATTTCGATGGTTGATGGCTCTATTAATAGGTGTTGAGACCTGTAATTCTCTTGCTAACGGGCATTTAAATCGCTTGAATATTTCTGCATATTTTGTAGAAAATTCAATTTCAAAGAAAATCAACTGAACTATAGCCCACCAATTCAAAACCGAAAATCGAAAATGGGCTCCGATTTCGATGGTTGATGGCTCCGTTAATAGGTGTTGAGACCTGTAATTCTCTTGCTAACGGGCATTTAAATCGCTCGAATATTTCTGCATATTTTGTAGAAAATTCAATTTTAAAGAAAATCAACTGAACTATAGCCCACCAATTCAAAACCGAAAATCGAAAATGGGCTCCGATTTCGATGGTTGATGGCTCCGTTAATAGGTGTTGAGACCTGTAATTCTCTTGCTAACGGGCATTTAAATCGCTCGAATATTTCTGCATATTTTGTAGAAAATTCAATTTTAAAGAAAATCAACTGAACTATAGCCCACCAATTCAAAACCGAAAATCGAAAATGGGCTCCGATTTCGATGGTTGATGGCTCTATTAATAGGTGTTGAGACCTGTAATTCTCACGCTAACGGGCATTTAAATCGCTCGAATATTTCTGCATATTTTGTAGGAAATTCAATTTTAAAGAAAATCAACTGAACTATAGCCCACCAATTCAAAACTGAAAATCGAAAATGTGCTCCGATTTCGATGGTTGATGGCTCTATTAATAGGTGTTGAGACCTGTAATTCTCACGCTAACGGGCATTTAAATCGCTCGAATATTTCTGCATATTTTGTAGAAAATTCAATTTTAAAGAAAATCAACTGAACTATAGACCACAAATTCAAAACCGAAAATCGAAAATGGGCTCCGATTTCGATGGTTGATGGCTCTGTTAATAGGTGTTGAGACCTGTAATTCTCTTGCTAACGGGCATTTAAATCGCTCGAATATTTCTGCATATTTTGTAGAAAATTCAATTTCAAAGAAAATCAACTGAACTATAGACCACCAATTCAAAACCGAAAATCGAAAATGTGCTCCGATTTCGATGGTTGATGGCTCTATTAATAGGTGTTGAGACCTGTAATTCTCTTGCTAACGGGCATTTAAATCGCTCGAATATTTCTGCATATTTTGTAGAAAATTCAATTTTAAAGAAAATCAACTGAACTATAGACCACAAATTCAAAACCGAAAATCGAAAATGGGCTCCGATTTCGATGGTTGATGGCTCTGTTAATAGGTGTTGAGACCTGTAATTCTCTTGCTAACGGGCATTTAAATCGCTCGAGTATTTCTGCATATTTTGTAGAAAATTCAATTTCAAAGAAAATCAACTGAACTATAGCCCACAAATTCAAAACCGAAAATTGAAAATGGGCTCCGATTTCGATGGTTGATGGCTCTATTAATAGGTGTTGAGACCTGTAATTCTCACGCTAACGGGCATTTAAATCGCTCGAATATTTCTGCATATTTTGTAGAAAATTCAATTTTAAAGAAAATCAACTGAACTATAGACCACAAATTCAAAACCGAAAATCGAAAATGGGCTCCGATTTCGATGGTTGATGGCTCTGTTAATAGGTGTTGAGACCTGTAATTCTCTTGCTAACGGGCATTTAAATCGCTCGAATATTTCTGCATATTTTGTAGAAAATTCAATTTCAAAGAAAATCAACTGAACTATAGACCTCAAATTCAAAACCGAAAATCGAAAATGGGCTCCGATTTCGATGGTTGATGGCTCTGTTAATAGGTGTTGAGACCTGTAATTCTCTTGCTAACGGGCATTTAAATCGCTCGAATATTTCTGCATATTTTGTAGAAAATTCAATTTCAAAGAAAATCAACTGAACTATAGCCCACAAATTCAAAACCGAAAATCGAAAATGGGCTCCGATTTCGATGGTTGATGGCTCTATTAATAGGTGTTGAGACCTGTAATTCTCTTGCTAACGGGCATTTAAATCGCTCGAATATTTCTGCATATTTTGTAGAAAATTCAATTTCAAAGAAAATCAACTGAACTATAGCCCACAAATTCAAAACCGAAAATTGAAAATGGGCTCCGATTTCGATGGTTGATGGCTCTATTAATAGGTGTTGAGACCTGTAATTCTCACGCTAACGGGCATTTAAATCGCTCGAATATTTCTGCATATTTTGTAGAAAATTCAATTTCAAAGAAAATCAACTGAACTATAGCCCACCAATTCAAAACCGAAAATCGAAAATGGGCTCCGATTTCGATGGTTGATGGCTCTGTTAATAGGTGTTGAGACCTGTAATTCTCACGCTAACGGGCATTTAAATCGCACGAATATTTCTGCATATTTTGTAGAAAATTCAATTTTAAAGAAAATCAACTGAACTATAGCCCACCAATTCAAAACCGAAAATCGAAAATGGGCTCCGATTTCGATGGTTGATGGCTCTATTAATAGGTGTTGAGACCTGTAATTCTCACGCTAACGGGCATTTAAATCGCTCGAATATTTCTGCATATTTTGTAGAAAATTCAATTTTAAAGAAAATCAACTGAACTATAGCCCACCAATTCAAAACCGAAAATCGAAAATGGGCTCCGATTTCGATGGTTGATGGCTCTGTTAATAGGTGTTGAGACCTGTAATTCTCTTGCTAACGGGCATTTAAATCGCTCGAATATTTCTGCATATTTTGTAGAAAATTTAATTTCAAAGAAAATCAACTGAACTATAGCCCACCAATTCAAAACCGAAAATCGAAAATGGGCTCCGATTTCGATGGTTGATGGCTCTATTAATAGGTGTTGAGACCTGTAATTCTCTTGCTAACGGGCATTTAAATCGCTCGAATATTTCTGCATATTTTGTAGAAAATTCAATTTTAAAGAAAATCAACTGAACTATAGACCACAAATTCAAAACCGAAAATCGAAAATGGGCTCCGATTTCGATGGTTGATGGCTCTGTTAATAGGTGTTGAGACCTGTAATTCTCTTGCTAACGGGCATTTAAATCGCTCGAATATTTCTGCATATTTTGTAGAAAATTCAATTTCAAAGAAAATCAACTGAACTATAGACCACCAATTCAAAACCGAAAATCGAAAATGTGCTCCGATTTCGATGGTTGATGGCTCTATTAATAGGTGTTGAGACCTGTAATTCTCTTGCTAACGGGCATTTAAATCGCTCGAATATTTCTGCATATTTTGTAGAAAATTCAATTTTAAAGAAAATCAACTGAACTATAGACCACAAATTCAAAACCGAAAATCGAAAATGGGCTCCGATTTCGATGGTTGATGGCTCTGTTAATAGGTGTTGAGACCTGTAATTCTCTTGCTAACGGGCATTTAAATCGCTCGAATATTTCTGCATATTTTGTAGAAAATTCAATTTCAAAGAAAATCAACTGAACTATAGCCCACAAATTCAAAACCGAAAATTGAAAATGGGCTCCGATTTCGATGGTTGATGGCTCTATTAATAGGTGTTGAGACCTGTAATTCTCACGCTAACGGGCATTTAAATCGCTCGAATATTTCTGCATATTTTGTAGAAAATTCAATTTTAAAGAAAATCAACTGAACTATAGACCACAAATTCAAAACCGAAAATCGAAAATGGGCTCCGATTTCGATGGTTGATGGCTCTGTTAATAGGTGTTGAGACCTGTAATTCTCTTGCTAACGGGCATTTAAATCGCTCGAATATTTCTGCATATTTTGTAGAAAATTCAATTTTAAAGAAAATCAACTGAACTATAGACCACAAATTCAAAACCGAAAATCGAAAATGGGCTCCGATTTCGATGGTTGATGGCTCTGTTAATAGGTGTTGAGACCTGTAATTCTCTTGCTAACGGGCATTTAAATCGCTCGAATATTTCTGCATATTTTGTAGAAAATTCAATTTCAAAGAAAATCAACTGAACTATAGACCACAAATTCAAAACCGAAAATCGAAAATGGGCTCCGATTTCGATGGTTGATGGCTCTGTTAATAGGTGTTGAAACCTGTAATTCTCTTGCTAACGGGCATTTAAATCGCTCGAATATTTCTGCATATTTTGTAGAAAATTCAATTTCAAAGAAAATCAACTGAACTATAGACCACAAATTCAAAACCGAAAATCGAAAATGGGCTCCGATTTCGATGGTTGATGGCTCTGTTAATAGGTGTTGAGACCTGTAATTCTCTTGCTAACGGGCATTTAAATCGCTCGAATATTTCTGCATATTTTGTAGAAAATTCAATTTCAAAGAAAATCAACTGAACTATAGCCCACCAATTCAAAACCGAAAATCGAAAATGGGCTCCGATTTCGATGGTTGATGGCTCTATTAATAGGTGTTGAGACCTGTAATTCTCTTGCTAACGGGCATTTAAATCGCTCGAATATTTCTGCATATTTTGTAGAAAATTCAATTTCAAAGAAAATCAACTGAACTATAGACCACAAATTCAAAACCGAAAATCGAAAATGGGCTCCGATTTCGATGGTTGATGGCTCTGTTAATAGGTGTTGAGACCTGTAATTCTCTTGCTAACGGGCATTTAAATCGCTCGAATATTTCTGCATATTTTGTAGAAAATTCAATTTCAAAGAAAATCAACTGAACTATAGCCCACAAATTCAAAACCGAAAATTGAAAATGGGCTCCGATTTCGATGGTTGATGGCTCTATTAATAGGTGTTGAGACCTGTAATTCTCACGCTAACGGGCATTTAAATCGCTCGAATATTTCTGCATATTTTGTAGAAAATTTAATTTTAAAGAAAATCAACTGAACTATAGACCACAAATTCAAAACCGAAAATCGAAAATGGGCTCCGATTTCGATGGTTGATGGCTCTGTTAATAGGTGTTGAGACCTGTAATTCTCTTGCTAACGGGCATTTAAATCGCTCGAATATTTCTGCATATTTTGTAGAAAATTCAATTTCAAAGAAAATCAACTGAACTATAGACCACAAATTCAAAACCGAAAATCGAAAATCGGCTCCGATTTCGATGGTTGATGGCTCTGTTAATAGGTGTTGAGACCTGTAATTCTCTTGCTAACGGGCATTTAAATCGCTCGAATATTTCTGCATATTTTGTAGAAAATTCAATTTCAAAGAAAATCAACTGAACTATAGCCCACAAATTCAAAACCGAAAATCGAAAATGGGCTCCGATTTCGATGGTTGATGGCTCTGTTAATAGGTGTTGAGACCTGTAATTCTCACGCTAACGGGCATTTAAATCGCACGAATATTTCTGCATATTTTGTAGAAAATTCAATTTTAAAGAAAATCAACTGAACTATAGCCCACCAATTCAAAACCGAAAATCGAAAATGGGCTCCGATTTCGATGGTTGATGGCTCTATTAATAGGTGTTGAGACCTGTAATTCTCACGCTAACGGGCATTTAAATCGCTCGAATATTTCTGCATATTTTGTAGAAAATTCAATTTTAAAGAAAATCAACTGAACTATAGCCCACCAATTCAAAACCGAAAATCGAAAATGGGCTCCGATTTCGATGGTTGATGGCTCTGTTAATAGGTGTTGAGACCTGTAATTCTCTTGCTAACGGGCATTTAAATCGCACGAATATTTCTGCATATTTTGTAGAAAATTCAATTTCAAAGAAAATCAACTGAACTATAGCCCACCAATTCAAAACCGAAAATCGAAAATGGGCTCCGATTTCGATGGTTGATGGCTCTATTAATAGGTGTTGAGACCTGTAATTCTCTTGCTAACGGGCATTTAAATCGCTCGAATATTTCTGCATATTTTGTAGAAAATTCAATTTTAAAGAAAATCAACTGAACTATAGACCACAAATTCAAAACCGAAAATCGAAAATGGGCTCCGATTTCGATGGTTGATGGCTCTGTTAATAGGTGTTGAGACCTGTAATTCTCTTGCTAACGGGCATTTAAATCGCTCGAATATTTCTGCATATTTTGTAGAAAATTCAATTTCAAAGAAAATCAACTGAACTATAGACCACAAATTCAAAACCGAAAATCGAAAATGGGCTCCGATTTCGATGGTTGATGGCTCTGTTAATAGGTGTTGAGACCTGTAATTCTCTTGCTAACGGGCATTTAAATCGCTCGAATATTTCTGCATATTTTGTAGAAAATTCAATTTCAAAGAAAATCAACTGAACTATAGCCCACCAATTCAAAACCGAAAATTGAAAATGGGCTCCGATTTCGATGGTTGATGGCTCTATTAATAGGTGTTGAGACCTGTAATTCTCACGCTAACGGGCATTTAAATCGCTCGAATATTTCTGCATATTTTGTAGAAAATTCAATTTCAAAGAAAATCAACTGACCACAAATTCAAAACCGAAAATCGAAAATGGGCTCCGATTTCGATGGTTGATGGCTCTGTTAATAGGTGTTGAGACCTGTAATTCTCTTGCTAACGGGCATTTAAATCGCTCGAATATTTCTGCATATTTTGTAGAAAATTCAATTTCAAAGAAAATCAACTGAACTATAGCCCACCAATTCAAAACCGAAAATCGAAAATGGGCTCCGATTTCGATGGTTGATGGCTCTATTAATAGGTGTTGAGACCTGTAATTCTCACGCTAACGGGCATTTAAATCGCTCGAATATTTCTGCATATTTTGTAGAAAATTCAATTTTAAAGAAAATCAACTGAACTATAGCCCACCAATTCAAAACCGAAAATCGAAAATGGGCTCCGATTTCGATGGTTGATGGCTCTATTAATAGGTGTTGAGACCTGTAATTCTCACGCTAACGGGCATTTAAATCGCTCGAATATTTCTGCATATTTTGTAGAAAATTCAATTTTAAAGAAAATCAACTGAACTATAGCCCACAAATTCAAAACTGAAAATCGAAAATGGGCTCCGATTTCGATGGTTGATGGCTCTGTTAATAGGTGTTGAGACCTGTAATTCTCACGCTAACGGGCATTTAAATCGCTCGAATATTTCGGCATATTTTGTAGAAAATTCAATTTCAAAGAAAATCAACTGAACTATAGCCCACCAATTCAAAACCGAAAATCGAAAATGGGCTCCGATTTCGATGGTTGATGGCTCCGTTAATAGGTGTTGAGACCTGTAATTCTCTTGCTAACGGGCATTTAAATCGCTCGAATATTTCTGCATATTTTGTAGAAAATTCAATTTTAAAGAAAATCAACTGAACTATAGCCCACCAATTCAAAACCGAAAATCGAAAATGGGCTCCGATTTCGATGGTTGATGGCTCTATTAATAGGTGTTGAGACCTGTAATTCTCTTGCTAACGGGCATTTAAATCGCTCGAATATTTCTGCATATTTTGTAGGAAATTCAATTTTAAAGAAAATCAACTGAACTATAGCCCACCAATTCAAAACTGAAAATCGAAAATGTGCTCCGATTTCGATGGTTGATGGCTCTATTAATAGGTGTTGAGACCTGTAATTCTCTTGCTAACGGGCATTTAAATCGCTCGAATATTTCTGCATATTTTGTAGAAAATTCAATTTTAAAGAAAATCAACTGAACTATAGCCCACCAATTCAAAACCGAAAATCGAAAATGGGCTCCGATTTCGATGGTTGATGGCTCTATTAATAGGTGTTGAGACCTGTAATTCTCACGCTAACGGGCATTTAAATCGCTCGAATATTTCTGCATATTTTGTAGAAAATTCAATTTTAAAGAAAATCAACTGAACTATAGACCACAAATTCAAAACCGAAAATCGAAAATGGGCTCCGATTTCGATGGTTGATGGCTCTGTTAATAGGTGTTGAGACCTGTAATTCTCTTGCTAACGGGCATTTAAATCGCTCGAATATTTCTGCATATTTTGTAGAAAATTCAATTTCAAAGAAAATCAACTGAACTATAGCCCACAAATTCAAAACCGAAAATCGAAAATGGGCTCCGATTTCGATGGTTGATGGCTCTGTTAATAGGTGTTGAGACCTGTAATTCTCACGCTAACGGGCATTTAAATCGCACGAATATTTCTGCATATTTTGTAGAAAATTCAATTTTAAAGAAAATCAACTGAACTATAGCCCACCAATTCAAAACCGAAAATCGAAAATGGGCTCCGATTTCGATGGTTGATGGCTCTATTAATAGGTGTTGAGACCTGTAATTCTCACGCTAACGGGCATTTAAATCGCTCGAATATTTCTGCATATTTTGTAGAAAATTCAATTTTAAAGAAAATCAACTGAACTATAGACCACAAATTCAAAACCGAAAATCGAAAATGGGCTCCGATTTCGATGGTTGATGGCTCTGTTAATAGGTGTTGAGACCTGTAATTCTCTTGCTAACGGGCATTTAAATCGCTCGAATATTTCTGCATATTTTGTAGAAAATTCAATTTCAAAGAAAATCAACTGAACTATAGCCCACCAATTCAAAACCGAAAATCGAAAATGGGCTCCGATTTCGATGGTTGATGGCTCTGTTAATAGGTGTTGAGACCTGTAATTCTCACGCTAACGGGCATTTAAATCGCTCGAATATTTCTGCATATTTTGTAGAAAATTCAATTTCAAAGAAAATCAACTGACCACAAATTCAAAACCGAAAATCGAAAATGGGCTCCGATTTCGATGGTTGATGGCTCTGTTAATAGGTGTTGAGACCTGTAATTCTCTTGCTAACGGGCATTTAAATCGCTCGAATATTTCTGCATATTTTGTAGAAAATTCAATTTCAAAGAAAATCAACTGAACTATAGCCCACCAATTCAAAACCGAAAATCGAAAATGGGCTCCGATTTCGATGGTTGATGGCTCTATTAATAGGTGTTGAGACCTGTAATTCTCACGCTAACGGGCATTTAAATCGCTCGAATATTTCTGCATATTTTGTAGAAAATTCAATTTTAAAGAAAATCAACTGAACTATAGCCCACAAATTCAAAACTGAAAATCGAAAATGGGCTCCGATTTCGATGGTTGATGGCTCTGTTAATAGGTGTTGAGACCTGTAATTCTCACGCTAACGGGCATTTAAATCGCTCGAATATTTCGGCATATTTTGTAGAAAATTCAATTTCAAAGAAAATCAACTGAACTATAGCCCACCAATTCAAAACCGAAAATCGAAAATGGGCTCCGATTTCGATGGTTGATGGCTCCGTTAATAGGTGTTGAGACCTGTAATTCTCTTGCTAACGGGCATTTAAATCGCTCGAATATTTCTGCATATTTTGTAGAAAATTCAATTTTAAAGAAAATCAACTGAACTATAGCCCACCAATTCAAAACCGAAAATCGAAAATGGGCTCCGATTTCGATGGTTGATGGCTCTATTAATAGGTGTTGAGACCTGTAATTCTCTTGCTAACGGGCATTTAAATCGCTCGAATATTTCTGCATATTTTGTAGGAAATTCAATTTTAAAGAAAATCAACTGAACTATAGCCCACCAATTCAAAACTGAAAATCGAAAATGTGCTCCGATTTCGATGGTTGATGGCTCTATTAATAGGTGTTGAGACCTGTAATTCTCACGCTAACGAGCATTTAAATCGCTCGAATATTTCTGCATATTTTGTAGAAAATTCAATTTTAAAGAAAATCAACTGAACTATAGCCCACCAATTCAAAACTGAAAATCGAAAATGGGCTCCGATTTCGATGGTTGATGGCTCTATTAATAGGTGTTGAGACCTGTAATTCTCACGCTAACGGGCATTTAAATCGCTCGAATATTTCTGCATATTTTGTAGGAAATTCAATTTTAAAGAAAATCAACTGAACTATAGCCCACCAATTCAAAACTGAAAATCGAAAATGGGCTCCGATTTCGATGGTTGATGGCTCTGTTAATAGGTGTTGAGACCTGTAATTCTCTTGCTAACGGGCATTTAAATCGCTCGAATATTTCTGGATATTTTGTAGAAAATTCAATTTTAAAGAAAATCAACTGAACTATAGACCACAAATTCAAAACCGAAAATCGAAAATGGGCTCCGATTTCGATGGTTGATGGCTCTGTTAATAGGTGTTGAGACTCGAAATCGCTCGAATATTTCTGCATATTTTGTAGGAAATTCAATTTTAAAGAAAATCAACTGAACTATAGCCCACCAATTCAAAACCGAAAATCGAAAATGGGCTCCGATTTCGATGGTTGATGGCTCTGTTAATAGGTGTTGAGACCTGTAATTCTCACGCTAACGGGCATTTAAATCGCTCGAATATTTCTGCATATTTTGTAGAAAATTCAATTTTAAAGAAAATCAACTGAACTATAGCCCACCAATTCAAAACCGAAAATCGAAAATGGGCTCCGATTTCGATGGTTGATGGCTCTATTAATAGGTGTTGAGACCTGTAATTCTCACGCTAACGGGCATTTAAATCGCTCGAATATTTCTGCATATTTTGTAGAAAATTCAATTTTAAAGAAAATCAACTGAACTATAGCCCACAAATTCAAAACTGAAAATCGAAAATGTGCTCCGATTTCGATGGTTGATGGCTCTGTTAATAGGTGTTGAGACCTGTAATTCTCACGCTAACGGGCATTTAAATCGCTCGAATATTTCGGCATATTTTGTAGAAAATTCAATTTCAAAGAAAATCAACTGAACTATAGCCCACCAATTCAAAACCGAAAATCGAAAATGGGCTCCGATTTCGATGGTTGATGGCTCCGTTAATAGGTGTTGAGACCTGTAATTCTCTTGCTAACGGGCATTTAAATCGCTCGAATATTTCTGCATATTTTGTAGAAAATTCAATTTTAAAGAAAATCAACTGAACTATAGCCCACCAATTCAAAACCGAAAATCGAAAATGGGCTCCGATTTCGATGGTTGATGGCTCTATTAATAGGTGTTGAGACCTGTAATTCTCTTGCTAACGGGCATTTAAATCGCTCGAATATTTCTGCATATTTTGTAGGAAATTCAATTTTAAAGAAAATCAACTGAACTATAGCCCACCAATTCAAAACTGAAAATCGAAAATGTGCTCCGATTTCGATGGTTGATGGCTCTATTAATAGGTGTTGAGACCTGTAATTCTCTTGCTAACGGGCATTTAAATCGCTCGAATATTTCTGCATATTTTGTAGAAAATTCAATTTTAAAGAAAATCAACTGAACTATAGCCCACCAATTCAAAACCGAAAATCGAAAATGGGCTCCGATTTCGATGGTTGATGGCTCTATTAATAGGTGTTGAGACCTGTAATTCTCTTGCTAACGGGCATTTAAATCGCTCGAATATTTCTGCATATTTTGTAGAAAATTCAATTTTAAAGAAAATCAACTGAACTATAGACCACAAATTCAAAACCGAAAATCGAAAATGGGCTCCGATTTCGATGGTTGATGGCTCTGTTAATAGGTGTTGAGACCTGTAATTCTCACGCTAACGGGCATTTAAATCGCTCGAATATTTCTGCATATTTTGTAGAAAATTCAATTTCAAAGAAAATCAACTGAACTATAGCCCACAAATTCAAAACTGAAAATCGAAAATGTGCTCCGATTTCGATGGTTGATGGCTCTATTAATAGGTGTTGAGACCTGTAATTCTCACGCTAACGGGCATTTAAATCGCTCGAATATTTCTGCATATTTTGTAGGAAATTCAATTTTAAAGAAAATCAACTGAACTATAGCCCACCAATTCAAAACCGAAAATCGAAAATGGGCTCCGATTTCGATGGTTGATGGCTCTATTAATAGGTGTTGAGACCTGTAATTCTCACGCTAACGGGCATTTAAATCGCACGAATATTTCTGCATATTTTGTAGAAAATTCAATTTTAAAGAAAATCAACTGAACTATAGCCCACCAATTCAAAACCGAAAATCGAAAATGGGCTCCGATTTCGATGGTTGATGGCTCTATTAATAGGTGTTGAGACCTGTAATTCTCACGCTAACGGGCATTTAAATCGCTCGAATATTTCTGCATATTTTGTAGAAAATTCAATTTTAAAGAAAATCAACTGAACTATAGACCACAAATTCAAAACCGAAAATCGAAAATGGGCTCCGATTTCGATGGTTGATGGCTCTGTTAATAGGTGTTGAGACCTGTAATTCTCTTGCTAACGGGCATTTAAATCGCTCGAATATTTCTGCATATTTTGTAGAAAATTCAATTTCAAAGAAAATCAACTGAACTATAGCCCACAAATTCAAAACCGAAAATCGAAAATGGGCTCCGATTTCGATGGTTGATGGCTCTGTTAATAGGTGTTGAGACCTGTAATTCTCACGCTAACGGGCATTTAAATCGCACGAATATTTCTGCATATTTTGTAGAAAATTCAATTTTAAAGAAAATCAACTGAACTATAGCCCACCAATTCAAAACCGAAAATCGAAAATGGGCTCCGATTTCGATGGTTGATGGCTCTATTAATAGGTGTTGAGACCTGTAATTCTCACGCTAACGGGCATTTAAATCGCTCGAATATTTCTGCATATTTTGTAGAAAATTCAATTTTAAAGAAAATCAACTGAACTATAGACCACAAATTCAAAACCGAAAATCGAAAATGGGCTCCGATTTCGATGGTTGATGGCTCTGTTAATAGGTGTTGAGACCTGTAATTCTCTTGCTAACGGGCATTTAAATCGCTCGAATATTTCTGCATATTTTGTAGAAAATTCAATTTCAAAGAAAATCAACTGAACTATAGCCCACCAATTCAAAACCGAAAATCGAAAATGGGCTCCGATTTCGATGGTTGATGGCTCTGTTAATAGGTGTTGAGACCTGTAATTCTCACGCTAACGGGCATTTAAATCGCTCGAATATTTCTGCATATTTTGTAGAAAATTCAATTTCAAAGAAAATCAACTGACCACAAATTCAAAACCGAAAATCGAAAATGGGCTCCGATTTCGATGGTTGATGGCTCTGTTAATAGGTGTTGAGACCTGTAATTCTCTTGCTAACGGGCATTTAAATCGCTCGAATATTTCTGCATATTTTGTAGAAAATTCAATTTCAAAGAAAATCAACTGAACTATAGCCCACCAATTCAAAACCGAAAATCGAAAATGGGCTCCGATTTCGATGGTTGATGGCTCTATTAATAGGTGTTGAGACCTGTAATTCTCACGCTAACGGGCATTTAAATCGCTCGAATATTTCTGCATATTTTGTAGAAAATTCAATTTTAAAGAAAATCAACTGAACTATAGCCCACAAATTCAAAACTGAAAATCGAAAATGGGCTCCGATTTCGATGGTTGATGGCTCTGTTAATAGGTGTTGAGACCTGTAATTCTCACGCTAACGGGCATTTAAATCGCTCGAATATTTCGGCATATTTTGTAGAAAATTCAATTTCAAAGAAAATCAACTGAACTATAGCCCACCAATTCAAAACCGAAAATCGAAAATGGGCTCCGATTTCGATGGTTGATGGCTCCGTTAATAGGTGTTGAGACCTGTAATTCTCTTGCTAACGGGCATTTAAATCGCTCGAATATTTCTGCATATTTTGTAGAAAATTCAATTTTAAAGAAAATCAACTGAACTATAGCCCACCAATTCAAAACCGAAAATCGAAAATGGGCTCCGATTTCGATGGTTGATGGCTCTATTAATAGGTGTTGAGACCTGTAATTCTCTTGCTAACGGGCATTTAAATCGCTCGAATATTTCTGCATATTTTGTAGGAAATTCAATTTTAAAGAAAATCAACTGAACTATAGCCCACCAATTCAAAACTGAAAATCGAAAATGTGCTCCGATTTCGATGGTTGATGGCTCTATTAATAGGTGTTGAGACCTGTAATTCTCACGCTAACGAGCATTTAAATCGCTCGAATATTTCTGCATATTTTGTAGAAAATTCAATTTTAAAGAAAATCAACTGAACTATAGCCCACCAATTCAAAACTGAAAATCGAAAATGGGCTCCGATTTCGATGGTTGATGGCTCTATTAATAGGTGTTGAGACCTGTAATTCTCACGCTAACGGGCATTTAAATCGCTCGAATATTTCTGCATATTTTGTAGGAAATTCAATTTTAAAGAAAATCAACTGAACTATAGCCCACCAATTCAAAACTGAAAATCGAAAATGGGCTCCGATTTCGATGGTTGATGGCTCTGTTAATAGGTGTTGAGACCTGTAATTCTCTTGCTAACGGGCATTTAAATCGCTCGAATATTTCTGGATATTTTGTAGAAAATTCAATTTTAAAGAAAATCAACTGAACTATAGACCACAAATTCAAAACCGAAAATCGAAAATGGGCTCCGATTTCGATGGTTGATGGCTCTGTTAATAGGTGTTGAGACTCGAAATCGCTCGAATATTTCTGCATATTTTGTAGGAAATTCAATTTTAAAGAAAATCAACTGAACTATAGCCCACCAATTCAAAACCGAAAATCGAAAATGGGCTCCGATTTCGATGGTTGATGGCTCTGTTAATAGGTGTTGAGACCTGTAATTCTCACGCTAACGGGCATTTAAATCGCTCGAATATTTCTGCATATTTTGTAGAAAATTCAATTTTAAAGAAAATCAACTGAACTATAGCCCACCAATTCAAAACCGAAAATCGAAAATGGGCTCCGATTTCGATGGTTGATGGCTCTATTAATAGGTGTTGAGACCTGTAATTCTCACGCTAACGGGCATTTAAATCGCTCGAATATTTCTGCATATTTTGTAGAAAATTCAATTTTAAAGAAAATCAACTGAACTATAGCCCACAAATTCAAAACTGAAAATCGAAAATGTGCTCCGATTTCGATGGTTGATGGCTCTGTTAATAGGTGTTGAGACCTGTAATTCTCACGCTAACGGGCATTTAAATCGCTCGAATATTTCGGCATATTTTGTAGAAAATTCAATTTCAAAGAAAATCAACTGAACTATAGCCCACCAATTCAAAACCGAAAATCGAAAATGGGCTCCGATTTCGATGGTTGATGGCTCCGTTAATAGGTGTTGAGACCTGTAATTCTCTTGCTAACGGGCATTTAAATCGCTCGAATATTTCTGCATATTTTGTAGAAAATTCAATTTTAAAGAAAATCAACTGAACTATAGCCCACCAATTCAAAACCGAAAATCGAAAATGGGCTCCGATTTCGATGGTTGATGGCTCTATTAATAGGTGTTGAGACCTGTAATTCTCTTGCTAACGGGCATTTAAATCGCTCGAATATTTCTGCATATTTTGTAGGAAATTCAATTTTAAAGAAAATCAACTGAACTATAGCCCACCAATTCAAAACTGAAAATCGAAAATGTGCTCCGATTTCGATGGTTGATGGCTCTATTAATAGGTGTTGAGACCTGTAATTCTCTTGCTAACGGGCATTTAAATCGCTCGAATATTTCTGCATATTTTGTAGAAAATTCAATTTTAAAGAAAATCAACTGAACTATAGCCCACCAATTCAAAACCGAAAATCGAAAATGGGCTCCGATTTCGATGGTTGATGGCTCTATTAATAGGTGTTGAGACCTGTAATTCTCTTGCTAACGGGCATTTAAATCGCTCGAATATTTCTGCATATTTTGTAGAAAATTCAATTTTAAAGAAAATCAACTGAACTATAGACCACAAATTCAAAACCGAAAATCGAAAATGGGCTCCGATTTCGATGGTTGATGGCTCTGTTAATAGGTGTTGAGACCTGTAATTCTCACGCTAACGGGCATTTAAATCGCTCGAATATTTCGGCATATTTTGTAGAAAATTCAATTTCAAAGAAAATCAACTGAACTATAGCCCACCAATTCAAAACCGAAAATCGAAAATGGGCTCCGATTTCGATGGTTGATGGCTCCGTTAATAGGTGTTGAGACCTGTAATTCTCTTGCTAACGGGCATTTAAATCGCTCGAATATTTCTGCATATTTTGTAGAAAATTCAATTTTAAAGAAAATCAACTGAACTATAGCCCACCAATTCAAAACCGAAAATCGAAAATGGGCTCCGATTTCGATGGTTGATGGCTCTATTAATAGGTGTTGAGACCTGTAATTCTCTTGCTAACGGGCATTTAAATCGCTCGAATATTTCTGCATATTTTGTAGGAAATTCAATTTTAAAGAAAATCAACTGAACTATAGCCCACCAATTCAAAACTGAAAATCGAAAATGTGCTCCGATTTCGATGGTTGATGGCTCTATTAATAGGTGTTGAGACCTGTAATTCTCTTGCTAACGGGCATTTAAATCGCTCGAATATTTCTGCATATTTTGTAGAAAATTCAATTTTAAAGAAAATCAACTGAACTATAGCCCACCAATTCAAAACCGAAAATCGAAAATGGGCTCCGATTTCGATGGTTGATGGCTCTATTAATAGGTGTTGAGACCTGTAATTCTCTTGCTAACGGGCATTTAAATCGCTCGAATATTTCTGCATATTTTGTAGAAAATTCAATTTTAAAGAAAATCAACTGAACTATAGACCACAAATTCAAAACCGAAAATCGAAAATGGGCTCCGATTTCGATGGTTGATGGCTCTGTTAATAGGTGTTGAGACCTGTAATTCTCACGCTAACGGGCATTTAAATCGCTCGAATATTTCTGCATATTTTGTAGAAAATTCAATTTCAAAGAAAATCAACTGAACTATAGCCCACAAATTCAAAACTGAAAATCGAAAATGTGCTCCGATTTCGATGGTTGATGGCTCTATTAATAGGTGTTGAGACCTGTAATTCTCACGCTAACGGGCATTTAAATCGCTCGAATATTTCTGCATATTTTGTAGGAAATTCAATTTTAAAGAAAATCAACTGAACTATAGCCCACCAATTCAAAACCGAAAATCGAAAATGGGCTCCGATTTCGATGGTTGATGGCTCTATTAATAGGTGTTGAGACCTGTAATTCTCACGCTAACGGGCATTTAAATCGCACGAATATTTCTGCATATTTTGTAGAAAATTCAATTTTAAAGAAAATCAACTGAACTATAGCCCACCAATTCAAAACCGAAAATCGAAAATGGGCTCCGATTTCGATGGTTGATGGCTCTATTAATAGGTGTTGAGACCTGTAATTCTCACGCTAACGGGCATTTAAATCGCTCGAATATTTCTGCATATTTTGTAGAAAATTCAATTTTAAAGAAAATCAACTGAACTATAGACCACAAATTCAAAACCGAAAATCGAAAATGGGCTCCGATTTCGATGGTTGATGGCTCTGTTAATAGGTGTTGAGACCTGTAATTCTCTTGCTAACGGGCATTTAAATCGCTCGAATATTTCTGCATATTTTGTAGAAAATTCAATTTCAAAGAAAATCAACTGAACTATAGCCCACAAATTCAAAACCGAAAATCGAAAATGGGCTCCGATTTCGATGGTTGATGGCTCTGTTAATAGGTGTTGAGACCTGTAATTCTCACGCTAACGGGCATTTAAATCGCACGAATATTTCTGCATATTTTGTAGAAAATTCAATTTTAAAGAAAATCAACTGAACTATAGCCCACCAATTCAAAACCGAAAATCGAAAATGGGCTCCGATTTCGATGGTTGATGGCTCTATTAATAGGTGTTGAGACCTGTAATTCTCACGCTAACGGGCATTTAAATCGCTCGAATATTTCTGCATATTTTGTAGAAAATTCAATTTTAAAGAAAATCAACTGAACTATAGACCACAAATTCAAAACCGAAAATCGAAAATGGGCTCCGATTTCGATGGTTGATGGCTCTGTTAATAGGTGTTGAGACCTGTAATTCTCTTGCTAACGGGCATTTAAATCGCTCGAATATTTCTGCATATTTTGTAGAAAATTCAATTTCAAAGAAAATCAACTGAACTATAGCCCACCAATTCAAAACCGAAAATCGAAAATGGGCTCCGATTTCGATGGTTGATGGCTCTGTTAATAGGTGTTGAGACCTGTAATTCTCACGCTAACGGGCATTTAAATCGCTCGAATATTTCTGCATATTTTGTAGAAAATTCAATTTCAAAGAAAATCAACTGACCACAAATTCAAAACCGAAAATCGAAAATGGGCTCCGATTTCGATGGTTGATGGCTCTGTTAATAGGTGTTGAGACCTGTAATTCTCTTGCTAACGGGCATTTAAATCGCTCGAATATTTCTGCATATTTTGTAGAAAATTCAATTTCAAAGAAAATCAACTGAACTATAGCCCACCAATTCAAAACCGAAAATCGAAAATGGGCTCCGATTTCGATGGTTGATGGCTCTATTAATAGGTGTTGAGACCTGTAATTCTCACGCTAACGGGCATTTAAATCGCTCGAATATTTCGGCATATTTTGTAGAAAATTCAATTTCAAAGAAAATCAACTGAACTATAGCCCACCAATTCAAAACCGAAAATCGAAAATGGGCTCCGATTTCGATGGTTGATGGCTCCGTTAATAGGTGTTGAGACCTGTAATTCTCTTGCTAACGGGCATTTAAATCGCTCGAATATTTCTGCATATTTTGTAGAAAATTCAATTTTAAAGAAAATCAACTGAACTATAGCCCACCAATTCAAAACCGAAAATCGAAAATGGGCTCCGATTTCGATGGTTGATGGCTCTATTAATAGGTGTTGAGACCTGTAATTCTCTTGCTAACGGGCATTTAAATCGCTCGAATATTTCTGCATATTTTGTAGGAAATTCAATTTTAAAGAAAATCAACTGAACTATAGCCCACCAATTCAAAACTGAAAATCGAAAATGTGCTCCGATTTCGATGGTTGATGGCTCTATTAATAGGTGTTGAGACCTGTAATTCTCACGCTAACGAGCATTTAAATCGCTCGAATATTTCTGCATATTTTGTAGAAAATTCAATTTTAAAGAAAATCAACTGAACTATAGCCCACCAATTCAAAACTGAAAATCGAAAATGGGCTCCGATTTCGATGGTTGATGGCTCTATTAATAGGTGTTGAGACCTGTAATTCTCACGCTAACGGGCATTTAAATCGCTCGAATATTTCTGCATATTTTGTAGGAAATTCAATTTTAAAGAAAATCAACTGAACTATAGCCCACCAATTCAAAACTGAAAATCGAAAATGGGCTCCGATTTCGATGGTTGATGGCTCTGTTAATAGGTGTTGAGACCTGTAATTCTCTTGCTAACGGGCATTTAAATCGCTCGAATATTTCTGGATATTTTGTAGAAAATTCAATTTTAAAGAAAATCAACTGAACTATAGACCACAAATTCAAAACCGAAAATCGAAAATGGGCTCCGATTTCGATGGTTGATGGCTCTGTTAATAGGTGTTGAGACTCGAAATCGCTCGAATATTTCTGCATATTTTGTAGGAAATTCAATTTTAAAGAAAATCAACTGAACTATAGCCCACCAATTCAAAACCGAAAATCGAAAATGGGCTCCGATTTCGATGGTTGATGGCTCTATTAATAGGTGTTGAGACCTGTAATTCTCACGCTAACGGGCATTTAAATCGCTCGAATATTTCTGCATATTTTGTAGAAAATTCAATTTCAAAGAAAATCAACTGAACTATAGCCCACAAATTCAAAACCGAAAATCGAAAATGGGCTCCGATTTCGATGGTTGATGGCTCTATTAATAGGTGTTGAGACCTGTAATTCTCTTGCTAACGGGCATTTAAATCGCTCGAATATTTCTGCATATTTTGTAGAAAATTCAATTTCAAAGAAAATCAACTGAACTATAGCCCACAAATTCAAAACCGAAAATCGAAAATGGGCTCCGATTTCGATGGTTGATGGCTCTATTAATAGGTGTTGAGACCTGTAATTCTCTTGCTAACGGGCATTTAAATCGCTCGAATATTTCTGCATATTTTGTAGGAAATTCAATTTTAAAGAAAATCAACTGAACTATAGCCCACCAATTCAAAACCGAAAATCGAAAATGGGCTCCGATTTCGATGGTTGATGGCTCTATTAATAGGTGTTGAGACCTGTAATTCTCTTGCTAACGGGCATTTAAATCGAAAATTCAATTTCAAAGAAAATCAACTGAACTATAGCCCACAAATTCAAAACCGAAAATCGAAAATGTGCTCCGATTTCGATGGTTGATGGCTCTATTAATAGGTGTTGAGACCTGTATTTCTCACGCTAACGGGCATTTAAATCGCACAAATATTTCTGCATATTTTGTAGGAAATCCAATTTCAAAGAAAATTAACTGAACTATAGCCCACAAATTCAAAACCGAAAATCGAAAATGTGCTCCGATTTCGATGGTTGATGGCTCTGTTAATAGGTGTTGAGACCTGTAATTCTCTTGCTAACGGGCATTTAAATCGCTCGAATATTTCTGCATATTTTGTAGAAAATTCAATTTCAAAGAAAATCAACTGAACTATAGCCCACCAATTCAAAACCGAAAATCGAAAATAGGCTCCGATTTCGATGGTTGATGGCTCTGTTAATAGGTGTTGAGACCTGTAATTCTCTTGCTAACGGGCATTTAAATCGCTCGAATATTTCTGCATATTTTGTAGAAAATTCAATTTCAAAGAAAATCAACTGAACTATAGCCCACCAATTCAAAACCGAAAATCGAAAATGGGCTCCGATTTCGATGGTTGATGGCTCTATTAATAGGTGTTGAGACCTGTAATTCTCACGCTAACGGGCATTTAAATCGCTCGAATATTTCTGCATATTTTGTAGAAAATTCAATTTTAAAGAAAATCAACTGAACTATAGCCCACCAATTCAAAACCGAAAATCGAAAATGGGCTCCGATTTCGATGGTTGATGGCTCTATTAATAGGTGTTGAGACCTGTAATTCTCTTGCTAACGGGCATTTAAATCGCTCGAATATTTCTGCATATTTTGTAGAAAATTCAATTTCAAAGAAAATCAACTGAACTATAGCCCACAAATTCAAAACCGAAAATCGAAAATGTGCTCCGATTTCGATGGTTGATGGCTCTATTAATAGGTGTTGAGACCTGTAATTCTCACGCTAACGGGCATTTAAATCGCTCGAATATTTCTGCATATTTTGTAGGAAATCCAATTTCAAAGAAAATCAACTGAACTATAGCCCACAAATTCAAAACCGAAAATCGAAAATGTGCTCCGATTTCGATGGTTGATGGCTCTGTTAATAGGTGTTGAGACCTGTAATTCTCTTGCTAACGGGCATTTAAATCGCTCGAATATTTCTGGATATTTTGTAAAAAATTCAATTTCAAAGAAAATCAACTGAACTATAGCCCACCAATTCAAAACCGAAAATCGAAAATGGGCTCCGATTTCGATGGTTGATGGCTCTGTTAATAGGTGTTAAGACCTGTAATTCTCTTGCTAACGGGCATTTAAATCGCTCGAATATTTCTGCATATTTTGTAGAAAATTCAATTTCAAAGAAAATCAACTGAACTATAGCCCACCAATTCAAAACCGAAAATCGAAAATGGGCTCCGATTTCGATGGTTGATGGGTCTATTAATAGGTGTTGAGACCTGTAATTCTCACGCTAACGGGCATTTAAATCGCTCGAATATTTCTGCATATTTTGTAGAAAATTCAATTTTAAAGAAAATCAACTGAACTATAGCCCACCAATTCAAAACCGAAAATCGAAAATGGGCTCCGATTTCGATGGTTGATGGCTCTATTAATAGGTGTTGAGACCTGTAATTCTCACGCTAACGGGCATTTAAATCGCTCGAATATTTCTGCATATTTTGTAGAAAATTCAATTTCAAAGAAAATCAACTGAACTATAGACCACAAATTCAAAACCGAAAATCGAAAATGGGCTCCGATTTCGATGGTTGATGGCTCTGTTAATAGGTGTTGAGACCTGTAATTCTCTTGCTAACGGGCATTTAAATCGCTCGAATATTTCTGCATATTTTGTAGAAAATTCAATTTCAAAGAAAATCAACTGAACTATAGACCACAAATTCAAAACCTAAAATCGAAAATGGGCTCCGATTTCGATGGTTGATGGCTCTGTTAATAGGTGTTGAGACCTGTAATTCTCTTGCTAACGGGCATTTAAATCGCTCGAATATTTCTGCATATTTTGTAGAAAATTCAATTTCAAAGAAAATCAACTGAACTATAGCCCACAAATTCAAAACCGAAAATTGAAAATGGGCTCCGATTTCGATGGTTGATGGCTCTATTAATAGGTGTTGAGACCTGTAATTCTCACGCTAACGGGCATTTAAATCGCTCGAATATTTCTGCATATTTTGTAGGAAATTCAATTTCAAAGAAAATCAACTGAACTATAGCCCACAAATTCAAAACTGAAAATCGAAAATGGGCTCCGATTTCGATGGTTGATGGCTCTATTAATAGGTGTTGAGACCTGTAATTCTCACGCTAACGGGCATTTAAATCGCACGAATATTTCTGCATATTTTGTAGGAAATCCAATTTCAAAGAAAATCAACTGAACTATAGCCCACAAATTCAAAACCGAAAATCGAAAATGTGCTCCGATTTCGATGGTTGATGGCTCTGTTAATAGGTGTTGAGACCTGTAATTCTCTTGCTAACGGGCATTTAAATCGCTCGAATATTTCTGGATATTTTGTAGAAAATTCAATTTCAAAGAAAATCAACTGAACTATAGCCCACCAATTCAAAACCGAAAATCGAAAATGGGCTCCGATTTCGATGGTTGATGGCTCTGTTAATAGGTGTTGAGACCTGTAATTCTCTTGCTAACGGGCATTTAAATCGCTCGAATATTTCTGCATATTTTGTAGAAAATTCAATTTCAAAGAAAATCAACTGAACTATAGACCACAAATTCAAAACCGAAAATCGAAAATGGGCTCCGATTTTGATGGTTGATGGCTCTGTTAATAGGTGTTGAGACCTGTAATTCTCTTGCTAACGGGCATTTAAATCGCTCGAATATTTCTGCATATTTTGTAGAAAATTCAATTTCAAAGAAAATCAACTGAACTATAGACCACAAATTCAAAACCGAAAATCGAAAATGGGCTCCGATTTCGATGGTTGATGGCTCTGTTAATAGGTGTTGAGACCTGTAATTCTCTTGCTAACGGGCATTTAAATCGCTCGAATATTTCTGCATATTTTGTAGAAAATTCAATTTCAAAGAAAATCAACTGAACTATAGCCCACAAATTCAAAACCGAAAATCGAAAATGGGCTCCGATTTCGATGGTTGATGGCTCTGTTAATAGGTGTTGAGACCTGTAATTCTCTTGCTAACGGGCATTTAAATCGCTCGAATATTTCTGCATATTTTGTAGAAAATTCAATTTCAAAGAAAATCAACTGAACTATAGCCCACAAATTCAAAACCGAAAATCGAAAATGGGCTCCGATTTCGATGGTTGATGGCTCTGTTAATAGGTGTTGAGACCTGTAATTCTCACGCTAACGGGCATTTAAATCGCTCGAATATTTCTGCATATTTTGTAGAAAATTCAATTTCAAAGAAAATCAACTGAACTATAGACCACAAATTCAAAACCGAAAATCGAAAATGGGCTCCGATTTCGATGGTTGATGGCTCTGTTAATAGGTGTTGAGACCTGTAATTCTCTTGCTAACGGGCATTTAAATCGCTCGAATATTTCTGGATATTTTGTAGAAAATTCAATTTTAAAGAAAATCAACTGAACTATAGACCACAAATTCAAAACCGAAAATCGAAAATGGGCTCCGATTTCGATGGTTGATGGCTCTGTTAATAGGTTTTGAGACTCGAAATCGCTCGAATATTTCTGCATATTTTGTAGGAAATTCAATTTTAAAGAAAATCAACTGAACTATAGCCCACAAATTCAAAACCGAAAATCGAAAATGGGCTCCGATTTCGATGGTTGATGGCTCTGTTAATAGGTGTTGAGACCTGTAATTCTCACGCTAACGGGCATTTAAATCGCTCGAATATTTCTGCATATTTTGTAGAAAATTCAATTTCAAAGAAAATCAACTGAACTATAGACCACAAATTCAAAACCGAAAATCGAAAATGGGCTCCGATTTCGATGGTTGATGGCTCTGTTAATAGGTGTTGAGACCTGTAATTCTCTTGCTAACGGGCATTTAAATCGCTCGAATATTTCTGCATATTTTGTAGAAAATTCAATTTCAAAGAAAATCAACTGAACTATAGCCCACAAATTCAAAACCGAAAATCGAAAATGGGCTCCGATTTCGATGGTTGATGGCTCTGTTAATAGGTGTTGAGACCTGTAATTCTCACGCTAACGGGCATTTAAATCGCTCGAATATTTCTGCATATTTTGTAGAAAATTCAATTTCAAAGAAAATCAACTGAACTATAGACCACAAATTCAAAACCGAAAATCGAAAATGGGCTCCGATTTCGATGGTTGATGGCTCTGTTAATAGGTGTTGAGACCTGTAATTCTCTTGCTAACGGGCATTTAAATCGCTCGAATATTTCTGGATATTTTGTAGAAAATTCAATTTTAAAGAAAATCAACTGAACTATAGACCACAAATTCAAAACCGAAAATCGAAAATGGGCTCCGATTTCGATGGTTGATGGCTCTATTAATAGGTGTTGAGACCTGTAATTCTCACGCTAACGGGCATTTAAATCGCTCGAATATTTCTGCATATTTTGTAGAAAATTCAATTTCAAAGAAAATCAACTGAACTATAGCCCACAAATTCAAAACCGAAAATCGAAAATGGGCTCCGATTTCGATGGTTGATGGCTCTATTAATAGGTGTTGAGACCTGTAATTCTCTTGCTAACGGGCATTTAAATCGCTCGAATATTTCTGCATATTTTGTAGAAAATTCAATTTTAAAGAAAATCAACTGAACTATAGCCCACCAATTCAAAACCGAAAATCGAAAATGGGCTCCGATTTCGATGGTTGATGGCTCTATTAATAGGTGTTGAGACCTGTAATTCTCTTGCTAACGGGCATTTAAATCGCTCGAATATTTCTGCATATTTTGTAGAAAATTCAATTTCAAAGAAAATCAACTGAACTATAGCCCACAAATTCAAAACTGAAAATCGAAAATGTGCTCCGATTTCGATGGTTGATGGCTCTATTAATAGGTGTTGAGACCTGTAATTCTCACGCTAACGGGCATTTAAATCGCTCGAATATTTCTGCATATTTTGTAGGAAATTCAATTTTAAAGAAAATCAACTGAACTATAGCCCACCAATTCAAAACCGAAAATCGAAAATGTGCTCCGATTTCGATGGTTGATGGCTCTGTTAATAGGTGTTGAGACCTGTAATTCTCTTGCTAACGGGCATTTAAATCGCTCGAATATTTCTGCATATTTTGTAGGAAATTCAATTTTAAAGAAAATCAACTGAACTATAGCCCACCAATTCAAAACCGAAAATCGAAAATGGGCTCCGATTTCGATGGTTGATGGCTCTGTTAATAGGTGTTGAGACCTGTAATTCTCACGCTAACGGGCATTTAAATCGCTCGAATATTTCTGCATATTTTGTAGGAAATTCAATTTTAAAGAAAATCAACTGAACTATAGCCCACCAATTCAAAACCGAAAATCGAAAATGGGCTCCGATTTCGATGGTTGATGGCTCTATTAATAGGTGTTGAGACCTGTAATTCTCTTGCTAACGGGCATTTAAATCGCTCGAATATTTCTGCATATTTTGTAGAAAATTCAATTTCAAAGAAAATCAACTGAACTATAGCCCACAAATTCAAAACCGAAAATCGAAAATGTGCTCCGATTTCGATGGTTGATGGCTCTGTTAATAGGTGTTGAGACCTGTAATTCTCTTGCTAACGGGCATTTAAATCGCTCGAATATTTCTGGATATTTTGTAGAAAATTCAATTTCAAAGAAAATCAACTGAACTATAGCCCACCAATTCAAAACCGAAAATCGAAAATGGGCTCCGATTTCGATGGTTGATGGCTCTGTTAATAGGTGTTGAGACCTGTAATTCTCTTGCTAACGGGCATTTAAATCGCTCGAATATTTCTGCATATTTTGTAGAAAATTCAATTTCAAAGAAAATCAACTGAACTATAGCCCACCAATTCAAAACCGAAAATCGAAAATGGGCTCCGATTTCGATGGTTGATGGCTCTATTAATAGGTGTTGAGACCTGTAATTCTCACGCTAACGGGCATTTAAATCGCTCGAATATTTCTGCATATTTTGTAGAAAATTCAATTTTAAAGAAAATCAACTGAACTATAGCCCACCAATTCAAAACCGAAAATCGAAAATGGGCTCCGATTTCGATGGTTGATGGCTCTATTAATAGGTGTTGAGACCTGTAATTCTCTTGCTAACGGGCATTTAAATCGCTCGAATATTTCTGCATATTTTGTAGAAAATTCAATTTCAAAGAAAATCAACTGAACTATAGCCCACAAATTCAAAACCGAAAATCGAAAATGTGCTCCGATTTCGATGGTTGATGGCTCTATTAATAGGTGTTGAGACCTGTAATTCTCACGCTAACGGGCATTTAAATCGCACGAATATTTCTGCATATTTTGTAGGAAATCCAATTTCAAAGAAAATCAACTGAACTATAGCCCACAAATTCAAAACCGAAAATCGAAAATGTGCTCCGATTTCGATGGTTGATGGCTCTGTTAATAGGTGTTGAGACCTGTAATTCTCTTGCTAACGGGCATTTAAATCGCTCGAATATTTCTGGATATTTTGTAAAAAATTCAATTTCAAAGAAAATCAACTGAACTATAGCCCACCAATTCAAAACCGAAAATCGAAAATGGGCTCCGATTTCGATGGTTGATGGCTCTATTAATAGGTGTTGAGACCTGTAATTCTCACGCTAACGGGCATTTAAATCGCTCGAATATTTCTGCATATTTTGTAGAAAATTCAATTTCAAAGAAAATCAACTGAACTATAGCCCACAAATTCAAAACCGAAAATCGAAAATGGGCTCCGATTTCGATGGTTGATGGCTCTGTTAATAGGTGTTGAGACCTGTAATTCTCTTGCTAACGGGCATTTAAATCGCTCGAATATTTCTGCATATTTTGTAGAAAATTCAATTTCAAAGAAAATCAACTGAACTATAGACCACAAATTCAAAACCGAAAATCGAAAATGGGCTCCGATTTCGATGGTTGATGGCTCTGTTAATAGGTGTTGAGACCTGTAATTCTCTTGCTAACGGGCATTTAAATCGCTCGAATATTTCTGCATATTTTGTAGAAAATTCAATTTCAAAGAAAATCAACTGAACTATAGCCCACAAATTCAAAACCGAAAATTGAAAATGGGCTCCGATTTCGATGGTTGATGGCTCTATTAATAGGTGTTGAGACCTGTAATTCTCACGCTAACGGGCATTTAAATCGCTCGAATATTTCTGCATATTTTGTAGGAAATTCAATTTCAAAGAAAATCAACTGAACTATAGCCCACAAATTCAAAACTGAAAATCGAAAATGTGCTCCGATTTCGATGGTTGATGGCTCTATTAATAGGTGTTGAGACCTGTAATTCTCACGCTAACGGGCATTTAAATCGCACGAATATTTCTGCATATTTTGTAGGAAATCCAATTTCAAAGAAAATCAACTGAACTATAGCCCACAAATTCAAAGCCGAAAATCGAAAATGTGCTCCGATTTCGATGGTTGATGGCTCTGTTAATAGGTGTTGAGACCTGTAATTCTCTTGCTAACGGGCATTTAAATCGCTCGAATATTTCTGCATATTTTGTAGAAAATTCAATTTCAAAGAAAATCAACTGAACTATAGCCCACCAATTCAAAACCGAAAATCGAAAATGGGCTCCGATTTCGATGGTTGATGGCTCTGTTAATAGGTGTTGAGACCTGTAATTCTCTTGCTAACGGGCATTTAAATCGCTCGAATATTTCTGCATATTTTGTAGAAAATTCAATTTCAAAGAAAATCAACTGAACTATAGACCACAAATTCAAAACCGAAAATCGAAAATGGGCTCCGATTTCGATGGTTGATGGCTCTGTTATTAGGTGTTGAGACCTGTAGTTCTCTTGCTAACGGGCATTTAAATCGCTCGAATATTTCTGCATATTTTGTAGAAAATTCAATTTCAAAGAAAATCAACTGAACTATAGACCACAAATTCAAAACCGAAAATCGAAAATGGGCTCCGATTTCGATGGTTGATGGCTCTGTTAATAGGTGTTGAGACCTGTAATTCTCTTGCTAACGGGCATTTAAATCGCTCGAATATTTCTGCATATTTTGTAGAAAATTCAATTTCAAAGAAAATCAACTGAACTATAGACCACAAATTCAAAACCGAAAATCGAAAATGGGCTCCGATTTCGATGGTTGATGGCTCTGTTAATAGGTGTTGAGACCTGTAATTCTCTTGCTAACGGGCATTTAAATCGCTCGAATATTTCTGCATATTTTGTAGGAAATTCAATTTTAAAGAAAATCAACTGAACTATAGACCACAAATTCAAAACCGAAAATCGAAAATGGGCTCCGATTTCGATGGTTGATGGCTCTGTTAATAGGTGTTGAGACCTGTAATTCTCTTGCTAACGGGCATTTAAATCGCTCGAATATTTCTGCATATTTTGTAGAAAATTCAATTTCAAAGAAAATCAACTGAACTATAGCCCACAAATTCAAAACCGAAAATCGAAAATGGGCTCCGATTTCGATGGTTGATGGCTCTGTTATTAGGTGTTGAGACCTGTAATTCTCACGCTAACGGGCATTTAAATCGCTCGAATATTTCTGCATATTTTGTAGAAAATTCAATTTCAAAGAAAATCAACTGAACTATAGACCACAAATTCAAAACCGAAAATCGAAAATGGGCTCCGATTTCGATGGTTGATGGCTCTGTTAATGGGTGTTGAGACCTGTAATTCTCTTGCTAACGGGCATTTAAATCGCTCGAATATTTCTGCATATTTTGTAGAAAATTCAATTTCAAAGAAAATCAACTGAACTATAGACCACAAATTCAAAACCGAAAATCGAAAATGGGCTCCGATTTCGATGGTTGATGGCTCTGTTAATAGGTGTTGAGACCTGTAATTCTCTTGCTAACGGGCATTTAAATCGCTCGAATATTTCTGCATATTTTGTAGAAAATTCAATTTCAAAGAAAATCAACTGAACTATAGACCACAAATTCAAAACCGAAAGTCGAAAATGGGCTCCGATTTCGATGGTTGATGGCTCTGTTAATAGGTGTTGAGACCTGTAATTCTCTTGCTAACGGGCATTTAAATCGCTCGAATATTTCTGCATATTTTGTAGGAAATTCAATTTTAAAGAAAATCAACTGAACTATAGACCACAAATTCAAAACCGAAAATCGAAAATGGGCTCCGATTTCGATGGTTGATGGCTCTGTTAATAGGTGTTGAGACCTGTAATTCTCTTGCTAACGGGCATTTAAATCGCTCGAATATTTCTGCATATTTTGTAGAAAATTCAATTTCAAAGAAAATCAACTGAACTATAGCCTACCAATTCAAAACCGAAAATCGAAAATGGGCTCCGATTTCGATGGTTGATGGCTCTGTTAATAGGTGTTGAGACCTGCAATTCTCTTGCTAACGGGCATTTAAATCGCTCGAATATTTCTGGATATTTTGTAGAAAATTCAATTTTAAAGAAAATCAACTGAACTATAGCCCACCAATTCAAAACCGAAAATCGAAAATGGGCTCCGATTTCGATGGTTGATGGCTCTGTTAATAGGTGTTGAGACCTGTAATTCTCTTGCTAACGGGCATTTAAATCGCTCGAATATTTCTGCATATTTTGTAGAAAATTCAATTTCAAAGAAAATCAACTGAACTATAGCCCACCAATTCAAAACCGAAAATCGAAAATGGGCTCCGATTTCGATGGTTGATGGCTCTATTAATAGGTGTTGAGACCTGTAATTCTCACGCTAACGGGCATTTAAATCGCTCGAATATTTCTGCATATTTTGTAGGAAATTCAATTTTAAAGAAAATCAACTGAACTATAGCCCACCAATTCAAAACCGAAAATCGAAAATGGGCTCCGATTTCGATGGTTGATGGCTCTATTAATAGGTGTTGAGACCCGTAATTCTCTTGCTAACGGGCATTTAAATCGCTCGAATATTTCTGCATATTTTGTAGAAAATTCAATTTTAAAGAAAATCAACTGAACTATAGACCACAAATTCAAAACCGAAAATCGAAAATGGGCTCCGATTTCGATGGTTGATGGCTCTGTTAATAGGTGTTGAGACCTGTAATTCTCACGCTAACGGGCATTTAAATCGCTCGAATATTTCTGCATATTTTGTAGAAAATTCAATTTCAAAGAAAATCAACTGAACTATAGCCCACAAATTCAAAACTGAAAATCGATCTATTAATAGGTGTTGAGACCTGTAATTCTCACGCTAACGGGCATTTAAATCGCACGAATATTTCTGCATATTTTGTAGGAAATTCAATTTTAAAGAAAATCAACTGAACTATAGCCCACAAATTCAAAACCGAAAATCGAAAATGGGCTCCGATTTCGATGGTTGATGGCTCTATTAATAGGTGTTGAGACCTGTAATTCTCTTGCTAACGGGCATTTAAATCGCTCGAATATTTCTGCATATTTTGTAGAAAATTCAATTTTAAAGAAAATCAACTGAACTATAGCCCACAAATTCAAAACCGAAAATCGAAAATGGGCTCCGATTTCGATGGTTGATGGCTCTATTAATAGGTGTTGAGACCTGTAATTCTCTTGCTAACGGGCATTTAAATCGCTCGAATATTTCTGCATATTTTGTAGAAAATTCAATTTCAAAGAAAATCAACTGAACTATAGACCACAAATTCAAAACCGAAAATCGAAAATGGGCTCCGATTTCGATGGTTGATGGCTCTGTTAATAGGTGTTGAGACCTGTAATTCTCACGCTAACGGGCATTTAAATCGCTCGAATATTTCTGCATATTTTGTAGAAAATTCAATTTCAAAGAAAATCAACTGAACTATAGCCCACAAATTCAAAACTGAAAATCGATCTATTAATAGGTGTTGAGACCTGTAATTCTCACGCTAACGGGCATTTAAATCGCACGAATATTTCTGCATATTTTGTAGGAAATTCAATTTTAAAGAAAATCAACTGAACTATAGCCCACAAATTCAAAACCGAAAATCGAAAATGGGCTCCGATTTCGATGGTTGATGGCTCTGTTAATAGGTGTTGAGACCTGTAATTCTCACGCTAACGGGCATTTAAATCGCTCGAATATTTCTGCATATTTTGTAGGAAATTCAATTTTAAAGAAAATCAACTGAACTATAGCCCACCAATTCAAAACCGAAAATCGAAAATGGGCTCCGATTTCGATGGTTGATGGCTCTGTTAATAGGTGTTGAGACCTGTAATTCTCACGCTAACGGGCATTTAAATCGCTCGAATATTTCTGCATATTTTGTAGAAAATTCAATTTCAAAGAAAATCAACTGAACTATAGCCCACAAATTCAAAACTGAAAATCGATCTATTAATAGGTGTTGAGACCTGTAATTCCCACGCTAACGGGCATTTAAATCGCACGAATATTTCTGCATATTTTGTAGGAAATTCAATTTTAAAGAAAATCAACTGAACTATAGCCCACAAATTCAAAACCGAAAATCGAAAATGGGCTCCGATTTCGATGGTTGATGGCTCTGTTAATAGGTGTTGAGACCTGTAATTCTCACGCTAACGGGCATTTAAATCGCTCGAATATTTCTGCATATTTTGTAGGAAATTCAATTTTAAAGAAAATCAACTGAACTATAGCCCACCAATTCAAAACCGAAAATTGAAAATGTGCTCCGATTTCGATGGTTGATGGCTCTGTTAATAGGTGTTGAGACCTGTAATTCTCTTGCTAACGGGCATTTAAATCGCTCGAATATTTCTGGATATTTTGTAGAAAATTCAATTTCAAAGAAAATCAACTGAACTATAGCCCACCAATTCAAAACCGAAAATCGAAAATGGGCTCCGATTTCGATGGTTGATGGCTCTGTTAATAGGTGTTGAGACCTGTAATTCTCTTGCTAACGGGCATTTAAATCGCTCGAATATTTCTGGATATTTTGTAGAAAATTCAATTTCAAAGAAAATCAACTGAACTATAGCCCACCAATTCAAAACCGAAAATCGAAAATGTGCTCCGATTTCGATGGTTGATGGCTCTATTAATAGGTGTTGAGACCTGTAATTCTCACGCTAACGGGCATTTAAATCGCTCGAATATTTCTGCATATTTTGTAGAAAATTCAATTTTAAAGAAAATCAACTGAACTATAGCCCACCAATTCAAAACCGAAAATCGAAAATGTGCTCCGATTTCGATGGTTGATGGCTCTATTAATAGGTGTTGAGACCTGTAATTCTCACGCTAACGGGCATTTAAATCGCTCGAATATTTCTGCATATTTTGTAGAAAATTCAATTTTAAAGAAAATCAACTGAACTATAGCCCACCAATTCAAAACCGAAAATCGAAAATGTGCTCCGATTTCGATGGTTGATGGCTCTATTAATAGGTGTTGAGACCTGTAATTCTCACGCTAACGGGCATTTAAATCGCACGAATATTTCTGCATATTTTGTAGAAAATTCAATTTTAAAGAAAATCAACTGAACTATAGACCACAAATTCAAAACCGAAAATCGAAAATGGGCTCCGATTTCGATGGTTGATGGCTCTGTTAATAGGTGTTGAGATCTGTAATTCTCACGCTAACGGGCATTTAAATCGCTCGAATATTTCTGCATATTTTGTAGAAAATTCAATTTCAAAGAAAATCAACTGAACTATAGCCCACAAATTCAAAACCGAAAATCGAAAATGGGCTCCGATTTCGATGGTTGATGGCTCTATTAATAGGTGTTGAGACCTGTAATTCTCTTGCTAACGGGCATTTAAATCGCTCGAATATTTCTGCATATTTTGTAGAAAATTCAATTTTAAAGAAAATCAACTGAACTATAGCCCACCAATTCAAAACCGAAAATCGAAAATGGGCTCCGATTTCGATGGTTGATGGCTCTATTAATAGGTGTTGAGACCTGTAATTCTCTTGCTAACGGGCATTTAAATCGCTCGAATATTTCTGCATATTTTGTAGGAAATTCAATTTTAAAGAAAATCAACTGAACTATAGCCCACCAATTCAAAACCGAAAATCGAAAATGGGCTCCGATTTCGATGGTTGATGGCTCTGTTAATAGGTGTTGAGACCTGTAATTCTCTTGCTAACGGGCATTTAAATCGCTCGAATATTTCTGCATATTTTGTAGAAAATTCAATTTCAAAGAAAATCAACTGAACTATAGCCCGCCAATTCAAAACCGAAAATCGAAAATGGGCTCCGATTTCGATGGTTGATGGCTCTATTAATAGGTGTTGAGACCTGTAATTCTCACGCTAACGGGCATTTAAATCGCTCGAATATTTCTGCATATTTTGTAGGAAATTCAATTTTAAAGAAAATCAACTGAACTATAGCCCACCAATTCAAAACCGAAAATCGAAAATGGGCTCCGATTTCGATGGTTGATGGCTCTGTTAATAGGTGTTGAGACCTGTAATTCTCTTGCTAACGGGCATTTAAATCGCTCGAATATTTCTGCATATTTTGTAGAAAATTCAATTTCAAAGAAAATCAACTGAACTATAGCCCACCAATTCAAAACCGAAAATCGAAAATGGGCTCCGATTTCGATGGTTGATGGCTCTGTTAATAGGTGTTGAGACCTGTAATTCTCTTGCTAACGGGCATTTAAATCGCTCGAATATTTCTGGATATTTTGTAGAAAATTCAATTTCAAAGAAAATCAACTGAACTATAGCCCACCAATTCAAAACCGAAAATCGAAAATGGGCTCCGATTTCGATGGTTGATGGCTCTGTTAATAGGTGTTGAGACCTGTAATTCTCACGCTAACGGGCATTTAAATCGCTCGAATATTTCTGCATATTTTGTAGAAAATTCAATTTCAAAGAAAATCAACTGAACTATAGCCCACCAATTCAAAACCGAAAATCGAAAATGGGCTCCGATTTCGATGGTTGATGGCTCTATTAATAGGTGTTGAGACCTGTAATTCTCACGCTAACGGGCATTTAAATCGCTCGAATATTTCTGCATATTTTGTAGAAAATTCAATTTTAAAGAAAATCAACTGAACTATAGCCCACCAATTCAAAACCGAAAATCGAAAATGGGCTCCGATTTCGATGGTTGATGGCTCTATTAATAGGTGTTGAGACCTGTAATTCTCTTGCTAACGGGCATTTAAATCGCTCGAATATTTCTGCATATTTTGTAGAAAATTCAATTTCAAAGAAAATCAACTGAACTATAGACCACAAATTCAAAACTGAAAATCGAAAATGTGCTCCGATTTCGATGGTTGATGGCTCTATTAATAGGTGTTGAGACCTGTAATTCTCACGCTAACGGGCATTTAAATCGCACGAATATTTCTGCATATTTTGTAGGAAATTCAATTTTAAAGAAAATCAACTGAACTATAGCCCACAAATTCAAAACCGAAAATCGAAAATGGGCTCCGATTTCGATGGTTGATGGCTCTATTAATAGGTGTTGAGACCTGTAATTCTCTTGCTAACGGGCATTTAAATCGCTCGAATATTTCTGCATATTTTGTAGAAAATTCAATTTTAAAGAAAATCAACTGAACTATAGCCCACAAATTCAAAACCGAAAATCGAAAATGGGCTCCGATTTCGATGGTTGATGGCTCTATTAATAGGTGTTGAGACCTGTAATTCTCTTGCTAACGGGCATTTAAATCGCTCGAATATTTCTGCATATTTTGTAGAAAATTCAATTTCAAAGAAAATCAACTGAACTATAGACCACAAATTCAAAACCGAAAATCGAAAATGGGCTCCGATTTCGATGGTTGATGGCTCTGTTAATAGGTGTTGAGACCTGTAATTCTCACGCTAACGGGCATTTAAATCGCTCGAATATTTCTGCATATTTTGTAGAAAATTCAATTTCAAAGAAAATCAACTGAACTATAGCCCACAAATTCAAAACCGAAAATCGAAAATGGGCTCCGATTTCGATGGTTGATGGCTCTATTAATAGGTGTTGAGACCTGTAATTCTCTTGCTAACGGGCATTTAAATCGCTCGAATATTTCTGCATATTTTGTAGAAAATTCAATTTTAAAGAAAATCAACTGAACTATAGCCCACCAATTCAAAACCGAAAATCGAAAATGGGCTCCGATTTCGATGGTTGATGGCTCTATTAATAGGTGTTGAGACCTGTAATTCTCACGCTAACGGGCATTTAAATCGCTCGAATATTTCTGCATATTTTGTAGGAAATTCAATTTTAAAGAAAATCAACTGAACTATAGCCCACCAATTCAAAACCGAAAATCGAAAATGGGCTCCGATTTCGATGGTTGATGGCTCTGTTAATAGGTGTTGAGACCTGTAATTCTCTTGCTAACGGGCATTTAAATCGCTCGAATATTTCTGGATATTTTGTAGAAAATTCAATTTCAAAGAAAATCAACTGAACTATAGCCCGCCAATTCAAAACCGAAAATCGAAAATGGGCTCCGATTTCGATGGTTGATGGCTCTATTAATAGGTGTTGAGACCTGTAATTCTCACGCTAACGGGCATTTAAATCGCTCGAATATTTCTGCATATTTTGTAGGAAATTCAATTTTAAAGAAAATCAACTGAACTATAGCCCACCAATTCAAAACCGAAAATCGAAAATGGGCTCCGATTTCGATGGTTGATGGCTCTGTTAATAGGTGTTGAGACCTGTAATTCTCTTGCTAACGGGCATTTAAATCGCTCGAATATTTCTGGATATTTTGTAGAAAATTCAATTTCAAAGAAAATCAACTGAACTATAGCCCACCAATTCAAAACCGAAAATCGAAAATGGGCTCCGATTTCGATGGTTGATGGCTCTGTTAATAGGTGTTGAGACCTGTAATTCTCACGCTAACGGGCATTTAAATCGCTCGAATATTTCTGCATATTTTGTAGAAAATTCAATTTCAAAGAAAATCAACTGAACTATAGCCCACCAATTCAAAACCGAAAATCGAAAATGGGCTCCGATTTCGATGGTTGATGGCTCTATTAATAGGTGTTGAGACCTGTAATTCTCACGCTAACGGGCATTTAAATCGCTCGAATATTTCTGCATATTTTGTAGAAAATTCAATTTTAAAGAAAATCAACTGAACTATAGCCCACCAATTCAAAACCGAAAATCGAAAATGGGCTCCGATTTCGATGGTTGATGGGTCTATTAATAGGTGTTGAGACCTGTAATTCTCTTGCTAACGGGCATTTAAATCGCTCGAATATTTCTGCATATTTTGTAGAAAATTCAATTTCAAAGAAAATCAACTGAACTATAGACCACAAATTCAAAACTGAAAATCGAAAATGTGCTCCGATTTCGATGGTTGATGGCTCTATTAATAGGTGTTGAGACCTGTAATTCTCACGCTAACGGGCATTTAAATCGCACGAATATTTCTGCATATTTTGTAGGAAATTCAATTTTAAAGAAAATCAACTGAACTATAGCCCACAAATTCAAAACCGAAAATCGAAAATGGGCTCCGATTTCGATGGTTGATGGCTCTATTAATAGGTGTTGAGACCTGTAATTCTCTTGCTAACGGGCATTTAAATCGCTCAAATATTTCTGCATATTTTGTAGAAAATTCAATTTTAAAGAAAATCAACTGAACTATAGCCCACCAATTCAAAACCGAAAATCGAAAATGGGCTCCGATTTCGATGGTTGATGGCTCTATTAATAGGTGTTGAGACCTGTAATTCTCACGCTAACGGGCATTTAAATCGCTCGAATATTTCTGCATATTTTGTAGAAAATTCAATTTTAAAGAAAATCAACTGAACTATAGCCCACCAATTCAAAACCGAAAATCGAAAATGGGCTCCGATTTCGATGGTTGATGGCTCTGTTAATAGGTGTTGAGACCTGTAATTCTCTTGCTAACGGGCATTTAAATCGCTCGAATATTTCTGCATATTTTGTAGAAAATTCAATTTCAAAGAAAATCAACTGAACTATAGCCCACCAATTCAAAACCGAAAATCGAAAATGGGCTCCGATTTCGATGGTTGATAGCTCTATTAATAGGTGTTGAGACCTGTAATTCTCTTGCTAACGGGCATTTAAATCGCTCGAATATTTCTGCATATTTTGTAGAAAATTCAATTTTAAAGAAAATCAACTGAACTATAGACCACAAATTCAAAACCGAAAATCGAAAATCGGCTCCGATTTCGATGGTTGATGGCTCTGTTAATAGGTGTTGAGACCTGTAATTCTCTTGCTAACGGGCATTTAAATCGCTCGAATATTTCTGGATATTTTGTAGAAAATTCAATTTCAAAGAAAATCAACTGAACTATAGCCCACCAATTCAAAACCGAAAATCGAAAATGGGCTCCGATTTCGATGGTTGATGGCTCTATTAATAGGTGTTGAGACCTGTTATTCTCACGCTAACGGGCATTTAAATCGTTCGAATATTTCTGCATATTTTGTAGAAAATTCAATTTTAAAGAAAATCAACTGAACTATAGCCCACCAATTCAAAACCGAAAATCGAAAATGGGCTCCGATTTCGATGGTTGATGGCTCTATTAATAGGTGTTGAGACATGTAATTCTCACGCTAACGGGCATTTAAATCGCTCGAATATTTCTGCATATTTTGTAGAAAATTCAATTTTAAAGAAAATCAGCTGAACTATAGCCCACCAATTCAAAACCGAAAATCGAAAATGGGCTCCGATTTCGATGGTTGATGGCTCTATTAATAGGTGTTGAGACCTGTAATTCTCTTGCTAACGGGCATTTAAATCGCTCGAATATTTCTGCATATTTTGTAGAAAATTCAATTTCAAAGAAAATCAACTGAACTATAGACCACAAATTCAAAACTGAAAATCGAAAATGTGCTCCGATTTCGATGGTTGATGGCTCTATTAATAGGTGTTGAGACCTGTAATTCTCACGCTAACGGGCATTTAAATCGCACGAATATTTCTGCATATTTTGTAGGAAATTCAATTTTAAAGAAAATCAACTGAACTATAGCCCACAAATTCAAAACCGAAAATCGAAAATGGGCTCCGATTTCGATGGTTGATGGCTCTATTAATAGGTGTTGAGACCTGTAATTCTCTTGCTAACGGGCATTTAAATCGCTCAAATATTTCTGCATATTTTGTAGAAAATTCAATTTTAAAGAAAATCAACTGAACTATAGCCCACCAATTCAAAACCGAAAATCGAAAATGGGCTCCGATTTCGATGGTTGATGGCTCTATTAATAGGTGTTGAGACCTGTAATTCTCACGCTAACGGGCATTTAAATCGCTCGAATATTTCTGCATATTTTGTAGAAAATTCAATTTTAAAGAAAATCAACTGAACTATAGCCCACCAATTCAAAACCGAAAATCGAAAATGGGCTCCGATTTCGATGGTTGATGGCTCTGTTAATAGGTGTTGAGACCTGTAATTCTCTTGCTAACGGGCATTTAAATCGCTCGAATATTTCTGCATATTTTGTAGAAAATTCAATTTCAAAGAAAATCAACTGAACTATAGCCCACCAATTCAAAACCGAAAATCGAAAATGGGCTCCGATTTCGATGGTTGATAGCTCTATTAATAGGTGTTGAGACCTGTAATTCTCTTGCTAACGGGCATTTAAATCGCTCGAATATTTCTGCATATTTTGTAGAAAATTCAATTTTAAAGAAAATCAACGGGCATTTAAATCGCTCGAATATTTCTGCATATTTTGTAGAAAATTCAATTTTAAAGAAAATCAACTGAACTATAGACCACAAATTCAAAACCGAAAATCGAAAATCGGCTCCGATTTCGATGGTTGATGGCTCTGTTAATAGGTGTTGAGACCTGTAATTCTCTTGCTAACGGGCATTTAAATCGCTCGAATATTTCTGGATATTTTGTAGAAAATTCAATTTCAAAGAAAATCAACTGAACTATAGCCCACCAATTCAAAACCGAAAATCGAAAATGGGCTCCGATTTCGATGGTTGATGGCTCTATTAATAGGTGTTGAGACCTGTTATTCTCACGCTAACGGGCATTTAAATCGTTCGAATATTTCTGCATATTTTGTAGAAAATTCAATTTTAAAGAAAATCAACTGAACTATAGCCCACCAATTCAAAACCGAAAATCGAAAATGGGCTCCGATTTCGATGGTTGATGGCTCTATTAATAGGTGTTGAGACATGTAATTCTCACGCTAACGGGCATTTAAATCGCTCGAATATTTCTGCATATTTTGTAGAAAATTCAATTTTAAAGAAAATCAGCTGAACTATAGCCCACCAATTCAAAACCGAAAATCGAAAATGGGCTCCGATTTCGATGGTTGATGGCTCTATTAATAGGTGTTGAGACCTGTAATTCTCTTGCTAACGGGCATTTAAATCGCTCGAATATTTCTGCATATTTTGTAGAAAATTCAATTTCAAAGAAAATCAACTGAACTATAGACCACAAATTCAAAACTGAAAATCGAAAATGTGCTCCGATTTCGATGGTTGATGGCTCTATTAATAGGTGTTGAGACCTGTAATTCTCACGCTAACGGGCATTTAAATCGCACGAATATTTCTGCATATTTTGTAGGAAATTCAATTTTAAAGAAAATCAACTGAACTATAGCCCACAAATTCAAAACCGAAAATCGAAAATGGGCTCCGATTTCGATGGTTGATGGCTCTATTAATAGGTGTTGAGACCTGTAATTCTCTTGCTAACGGGCATTTAAATCGCTCAAATATTTCTGCATATTTTGTAGAAAATTCAATTTTAAAGAAAATCAACTGAACTATAGCCCACCAATTCAAAACCGAAAATCGAAAATGGGCTCCGATTTCGATGGTTGATGGCTCTATTAATAGGTGTTGAGACCTGTAATTCTCACGCTAACGGGCATTTAAATCGCTCGAATATTTCTGCATATTTTGTAGAAAATTCAATTTTAAAGAAAATCAACTGAACTATAGCCCACCAATTCAAAACCGAAAATCGAAAATGGGCTCCGATTTCGATGGTTGATGGCTCTGTTAATAGGTGTTGAGACCTGTAATTCTCTTGCTAACGGGCATTTAAATCGCTCGAATATTTCTGCATATTTTGTAGAAAATTCAATTTCAAAGAAAATCAACTGAACTATAGCCCACCAATTCAAAACCGAAAATCGAAAATGGGCTCCGATTTCGATGGTTGATAGCTCTATTAATAGGTGTTGAGACCTGTAATTCTCTTGCTAACGGGCATTTAAATCGCTCGAATATTTCTGCATATTTTGTAGAAAATTCAATTTTAAAGAAAATCAACTGAACTATAGACCACAAATTCAAAACCGAAAATCGAAAATCGGCTCCGATTTCGATGGTTGATGGCTCTGTTAATAGGTGTTGAGACCTGTAATTCTCTTGCTAACGGGCATTTAAATCGCTCGAATATTTCTGGATATTTTGTAGAAAATTCAATTTCAAAGAAAATCAACTGAACTATAGCCCACCAATTCAAAACCGAAAATCGAAAATGGGCTCCGATTTCGATGGTTGATGGCTCTATTAATAGGTGTTGAGACCTGTAATTCTCACGCTAACGGGCATTTAAATCGCTCGAATATTTCTGCATATTTTGTAGGAAATTCAATTTTAAAGAAAATCAACTGAACTATAGCCCACCAATTCAAAACCGAAAATCGAAAATGGGCTCCGATTTCGATGGTTGATGGCTCTGTTAATAGGTGTTGAGACCTGTAATTCTCTTGCTAACGGGCATTTAAATCGCTCGAATATTTCTGCATATTTTGTAGAAAATTCAATTTCAAAGAAAATCAACTGAACTATAGCCCACCAATTCAAAACCGAAAATCGAAAATGGGCTCCGATTTCGATGGTTGATGGCTCTGTTAATAGGTGTTGAGACCTGTAATTCTCTTGCTAACGGGCATTTAAATCGCTCGAATATTTCTGGATATTTTGTAGAAAATTCAGTTTCAAAGAAAATCAACTGAACTATAGCCCACCAATTCAAAACCGAAAATCGAAAATGGGCTCCGATTTCGATAGTTGATGGCTCTGTTAATAGGTGTTGAGACCTGTAATTCTCACGCTAACGAGCATTTAAATCGCTCGAATATTTCTGCATATTTTGTAGAAAATTCAATTTCAAAGAAAATCAACTGAACTTTAGCCCACCAATTCAAAACCGAAAATCGAAAATGGGCTCCGATTTCGATGGTTGATGGCTCTATTAATAGGTGTTGAGACCTGTTATTCTCACGCTAACGGGCATTTAAATCGTTCGTATATTTCTGCATATTTTGTAGAAAATTCAATTTTAAAGAAAATCAACTGAACTATAGCCCACCAATTCAAAACCGAAAATCGAAAATGGGCTCCGATTTCGATGGTTGATGGCTCTATTAATAGGTGTTGAGACCTGTAATTCTCACGCTAACAGAAAATTCAATTTTAAAGAAAATCAGCTGAACTATAGCCCACCAATTCAAAACCGAAAATCGAAAATGGGCTCCGATTTCGATGGTTGATGGCTCTATTAATAGGTGTTGAGACCTGTAATTCTCACGCTAACGGGCATTTAAATCGCTCGAATATTTCTGCATATTTTGTAGAAAATTCAATTTTAAAGAAAATCAACTGAACTATAGCCCACCAATTCAAAACCGAAAATCGAAAATGGGCTCCGATTTCGATAGTTGATGGCTCTGTTAATAGGTGTTGAGACCTGTAATTCTCACGCTAACGAGCATTTAAATCGCTCGAATATTTCTGCATATTTTGTAGAAAATTCAATTTCAAAGAAAATCAACTGAACTATAGCCCACCAATTCAAAACCGAAAATCGAAAATGGGCTCCGATTTCGATGGTTGATGGATCTATTAATAGGTGTTGAGACCTGTAATTCTCACGCTAACGGGCATTTAAATCGTTCGAATATTTCTGCATATTTTGTAGAAAATTCAATTTTAAAGAAAATCAACTGAACTATAGCCCACCAATTCAAAACCGAAAATCGAAAATGGGCTCCGATTTCGATGGTTGATGGCTCTATTAATAGGTGTTGAGACCTGTAATTCTCACGCTAACGGGCATTTAAATCGCTCGAATATTTCTGCATATTTTGTAGAAAATTCAATTTCAAAGAAAATCAACTGAACTATAGACCACAAATTCAAAACCGAAAATCGAAAATGGGCTCCGATTTCGATGGTTGATGGCTCTGTTAATAGGTGTTGAGACCTGTAATTCTCACGCTAACGGGCATTTAAATCGCTCGAATATTTCTGCATATTTTGTAGAAAATTCAATTTCAAAGAAAATCAACTGAACTATAGCCCACAAATTCAAAACTGAAAATCGAAAATGTGCTCCGATTTCGATGGTTGATGGCTCTATTAATAGGTGTTGAGACCTGTAATTCTCACGCTAACGGGCATTTAAATCGCACGAATATTTCTGCATATTTTGTAGGAAATTCAATTTTAAAGAAAATCAACTGAACTATAGCCCACAAATTCAAAACCGAAAATCGAAAATGGGCTCCGATTTCGATGGTTGATGGCTCTATTAATAGGTGTTGAGACCTGTAATTCTCTTGCTAACGGGCATTTAAATCGCTCGAATATTTCTGCATATTTTGTAGAAAATTCAATTTTAAAGAAAATCAACTGAACTATAGCCCACCAATTCAAAACCGAAAATCGAAAATGGGCTCCGATTTCGATGGTTGATGGCTCTATTAATAGGTGTTGAGACCTGTAATTCTCACGCTAACGGGCATTTAAATCGCTCGAATATTTCTGCATATTTTGTAGGAAATTCAATTTTAAAGAAAATCAACTGAACTATAGCCCACCAATTCAAAACCGAAAATCGAAAATGTGCTCCGATTTCGATGGTTGATGGCTCTGTTAATAGGTGTTGAGACCTGTAATTCTCTTGCTAACGGGCATTTAAATCGCTCGAATATTTCTGGATATTTTGTAGAAAATTCAATTTCAAAGAAAATCAACTGAACTATAGCCCACCAACTCAAAACCGAAAATCGAAAATGGGCTCCGATTTCGATGGTTGATGGCTCTATTAATAGGTGTTGAGACCTGTAATTCTCACGCTAACGGGCATTTAAATCGCTCGAATATTTCTGCATATTTTGTAGAAAATTCAATTTCAAAGAAAATCAACTGAACTATAGCCCACCAATTCAAAACCGAAAATCGAAAATGGGCTCCGATTTCGATGGTTGATGGCTCTGTTAATAGGTGTTGAGACCTGTAATTCTCTTGCTAACGGGCATTTAAATCGCTCGAATATTTCTGGATATTTTGTAGAAAATTCAATTTCAAAGAAAATCAACTGAACTATAGCCCACCAATTCAAAACCGAAAATCGAAAATGTGCTCCGATTTCGATGGTTGATGGCTCTATTAATAGGTGTTGAGACCTGTAATTCTCACGCTAACGGGCATTTACATCGTTCGAATATTTCTGCATATTTTGTAGAAAATTCAATTTTAAAGAAAATCAACTGAACTATAGCCCACCAATTCAAAACCGAAAATCGAAAATGGGCTCCGATTTCGATGGTTGATGGCTCTATTAATAGGTGTTGAGACCTGTAATTCTCACGCTAACGGGCATTTAAATCGCTCGAATATTTCTGCATATTTTGTAGAAAATTCAATTTCAAAGAAAATCAACTGAACTATAGACCACAAATTCAAAACCGAAAATCGAAAATGGGCTCCGATTTCGATGGTTGATGGCTCTGTTAATAGGTGTTGAGACCTGTAATTCTCACGCTAACGGGCATTTAAATCGCTCGAATATTTCTGCATATTTTGTAGAAAATTCAATTTCAAAGAAAATCAACTGAACTATAGCCCACAAATTCAAAACTGAAAATCGAAAATGTGCTCCGATTTCGATGGTTGATGGCTCTATTAATAGGTGTTGAGACCTGTAATTCTCACGCTAACGGGCATTTAAATCGCACGAATATTTCTGCATATTTTGTAGGAAATTCAATTTTAAAGAAAATCAACTGAACTATAGCCCACAAATTCAAAACCGAAAATCGAAAATGGGCTCCGATTTCGATGGTTGATGGCTCTATTAATAGGTGTTGAGACCTGTAATTCTCTTGCTAACGGGCATTTAAATCGCTCGAATATTTCTGCATATTTTGTAGAAAATTCAATTTTAAAGAAAATCAACTGAACTATAGCCCACCAATTCAAAACCGAAAATCGAAAATGGGCTCCGATTTCGATGGTTGATGGCTCTATTAATAGGTGTTGAGACCTGTAATTCTCACGCTAACGGGCATTTAAATCGCTCGAATATTTCTGCATATTTTGTAGGAAATTCAATTTTAAAGAAAATCAACTGAACTATAGCCCACCAATTCAAAACCGAAAATCGAAAATGTGCTCCGATTTCGATGGTTGATGGCTCTGTTAATAGGTGTTGAGACCTGTAATTCTCTTGCTAACGGGCATTTAAATCGCTCGAATATTTCTGGATATTTTGTAGAAAATTCAATTTCAAAGAAAATCAACTGAACTATAGCCCACCAACTCAAAACCGAAAATCGAAAATGGGCTCCGATTTCGATGGTTGATGGCTCTATTAATAGGTGTTGAGACCTGTAATTCTCACGCTAACGGGCATTTAAATCGCTCGAATATTTCTGCATATTTTGTAGAAAATTCAATTTCAAAGAAAATCAACTGAACTATAGCCCACCAATTCAAAACCGAAAATCGAAAATGGGCTCCGATTTCGATGGTTGATGGCTCTGTTAATAGGTGTTGAGACCTGTAATTCTCTTGCTAACGGGCATTTAAATCGCTCGAATATTTCTGGATATTTTGTAGAAAATTCAATTTCAAAGAAAATCAACTGAACTATAGCCCACCAATTCAAAACCGAAAATCGAAAATGGGCTCCGATTTCGATGGTTGATGGCTCTATTAATAGGTGTTGAGACCTGTAATTCTCACGCTAACGGGCATTTAAATCGCTCGAATATTTCTGCATATTTTGTAGAAAATTCAATTTTAAAGAAAATCAACTGAACTATAGCCCACCAATTCAAAACCGAAAATCGAAAATGGGCTCCGATTTCGATAGTTGATGGCTCTGTTAATAGGTGTTGAGACCTGTAATTCTCACGCTAACGAGCATTTAAATCGCTCGAATATTTCTGCATATTTTGTAGAAAATTCAATTTCAAAGAAAATCAACTGAACTATAGCCCACCAATTCAAAACCGAAAATCGAAAATGGGCTCCGATTTCGATGGTTGATGGATCTATTAATAGGTGTTGAGACCTGTAATTCTCACGCTAACGGGCATTTAAATCGTTCGAATATTTCTGCATATTTTGTAGAAAATTCAATTTTAAAGAAAATCAACTGAACTATAGCCCACCAATTCAAAACCGAAAATCGAAAATGGGCTCCGATTTCGATGGTTGATGGCTCTATTAATAGGTGTTGAGACCTGTAATTCTCACGCTAACGGGCATTTAAATCGCTCGAATATTTCTGCATATTTTGTAGAAAATTCAATTTTAAAGAAAATCAACTGAACTATAGCCCACCAATTCAAAACCGAAAATCGAAAATGTGCTCCGATTTCGATGGTTGATGGCTCTGTTAATAGGTGTTGAGACCTGTAATTCTCTTGCTAACGGGCATTTAAATCGCTCGAATATTTCTGGATATTTTGTAGAAAATTCAATTTCAAAGAAAATCAACTGAACTATAGCCCACCAACTCAAAACCGAAAATCGAAAATGGGCTCCGATTTCGATGGTTGATGGCTCTATTAATAGGTGTTGAGACCTGTAATTCTCACGCTAACGGGCATTTAAATCGTTCGAATATTTCTGCATATTTTGTAGAAAATTCAATTTTAAAGAAAATCAACTGAACTATAGCCCACCAATTCAAAACCGAAAATCGAAAATGTGCTCCGATTTCGATGGTTGATGGCTCTGTTAATAGGTGTTGAGACCTGTAATTCTCTTGCTAACGGGCATTTAAATCGCTCGAATATTTCTGGATATTTTGTAGAAAATTCAATTTCAAAGAAAATCAACTGAACTATAGCCCACCAACTCAAAACCGAAAATCGAAAATGGGCTCCGATTTCGATGGTTGATGGCTCTATTAATAGGTGTTGAGACCTGTAATTCTCACGCTAACGGGCATTTAAATCGCTCGAATATTTCTGCATATTTTGTAGAAAATTCAATTTCAAAGAAAATCAACTGAACTATAGCCCACCAATTCAAAACCGAAAATCGAAAATGGGCTCCGATTTCGATGGTTGATGGCTCTGTTAATAGGTGTTGAGACCTGTAATTCTCTTGCTAACGGGCATTTAAATCGCTCGAATATTTCTGGATATTTTGTAGAAAATTCAATTTCAAAGAAAATCAACTGAACTATAGCCCACCAATTCAAAACCGAAAATCGAAAATGGGCTCCGATTTCGATGGTTGATGGCTCTATTAATAGGTGTTGAGACCTGTAATTCTCACGCTAACGGGCATTTAAATCGCTCGAATATTTCTGCATATTTTGTAGAAAATTCAATTTTAAAGAAAATCAACTGAACTATAGCCCACCAATTCAAAACCGAAAATCGAAAATGTGCTCCGATTTCGATGGTTGATGGCTCTGTTAATAGGTGTTGAGACCTGTAATTCTCTTGCTAACGGGCATTTAAATCGCTCGAATATTTCTGGATATTTTGTAGAAAATTCAATTTCAAAGAAAATCAACTGAACTATAGCCCACCAACTCAAAACCGAAAATCGAAAATGGGCTCCGATTTCGATGGTTGATGGCTCTATTAATAGGTGTTGAGACCTGTAATTCTCACGCTAACGGGCATTTAAATCGCTCGAATATTTCTGCATATTTTGTAGAAAATTCAATTTCAAAGAAAATCAACTGAACTATAGCCCACCAATTCAAAACCGAAAATCGAAAATGGGCTCCGATTTCGATGGTTGATGGCTCTGTTAATAGGTGTTGAGACCTGTAATTCTCTTGCTAACGGGCATTTAAATCGCTCGAATATTTCTGGATATTTTGTAGAAAATTCAATTTCAAAGAAAATCAACTGAACTATAGCCCACCAATTCAAAACCGAAAATCGAAAATGGGCTCCGATTTCGATGGTTGATGGCTCTATTAATAGGTGTTGAGACCTGTAATTCTCACGCTAACGGGCATTTAAATCGCTCGAATATTTCTGCATATTTTGTAGAAAATTCAATTTTAAAGAAAATCAACTGAACTATAGCCCACCAATTCAAAACCGAAAATCGAAAATGGGCTCCGATTTCGATAGTTGATGGCTCTGTTAATAGGTGTTGAGACCTGTAATTCTCACGCTAACGAGCATTTAAATCGCTCGAATATTTCTGCATATTTTGTAGAAAATTCAATTTCAAAGAAAATCAACTGAACTATAGCCCACCAATTCAAAACCGAAAATCGAAAATGGGCTCCGATTTCGATGGTTGATGGATCTATTAATAGGTGTTGAGACCTGTAATTCTCACGCTAACGGGCATTTAAATCGTTCGAATATTTCTGCATATTTTGTAGAAAATTCAATTTTAAAGAAAATCAACTGAACTATAGCCCACCAATTCAAAACCGAAAATCGAAAATGGGCTCCGATTTCGATGGTTGATGGCTCTATTAATAGGTGTTGAGACCTGTAATTCTCACGCTAACGGGCATTTAAATCGTTCGAATATTTCTGCATATTTTGTAGAAAATTCAATTTTAAAGAAAATCAACTGAACTATAGCCCACAAATTCAAAACCGAAAATCGAAAATGTGCTCCGATTTCGATGGTTGATGGCTCTATTAATAGGTGTTGAGACCTGTAATTCTCACGCTAACAGAAAATTCAATTTTAAAGAAAATCAGCTGAACTATAGCCCACCAATTCAAAACCGAAAATCGAAAATGGGCTCCGATTTCGATGGTTGATGGCTCTATTAATAGGTGTTGAGACCTGTAATTCTCACGCTAACGGGCATTTAAATCGCTCGAATATTTCTGCATATTTTGTAGAAAATTCAATTTTAAAGAAAATCAACTGAACTATAGCCCACCAATTCAAAACCGAAAATCGAAAATGGGCTCCGATTTCGATAGTTGATGGCTCTGTTAATAGGTGTTGAGACCTGTAATTCTCACGCTAACGAGCATTTAAATCGCTCGAATATTTCTGCATATTTTGTAGAAAATTCAATTTCAAAGAAAATCAACTGAACTATAGCCCACCAATTCAAAACCGAAAATCGAAAATGGGCTCCGATTTCGATGGTTGATGGATCTATTAATAGGTGTTGAGACCTGTAATTCTCACGCTAACGGGCATTTAAATCGTTCGAATATTTCTGCATATTTTGTAGAAAATTCAATTTTAAAGAAAATCAACTGAACTATAGCCCACCAATTCAAAACCGAAAATCGAAAATGGGCTCCGATTTCGATGGTTGATGGCTCTATTAATAGGTGTTGAGACCTGTAATTCTCACGCTAACGGGCATTTAAATCGCTCGAATATTTCTGCATATTTTGTAGAAAATTCAATTTCAAAGAAAATCAACTGAACTATAGACCACAAATTCAAAACCGAAAATCGAAAATGGGCTCCGATTTCGATGGTTGATGGCTCTGTTAATAGGTGTTGAGACCTGTAATTCTCACGCTAACGGGCATTTAAATCGCTCGAATATTTCTGCATATTTTGTAGAAAATTCAATTTCAAAGAAAATCAACTGAACTATAGCCCACAAATTCAAAACTGAAAATCGAAAATGTGCTCCGATTTCGATGGTTGATGGCTCTATTAATAGGTGTTGAGACCTGTAATTCTCACGCTAACGGGCATTTAAATCGCACGAATATTTCTGCATATTTTGTAGGAAATTCAATTTTAAAGAAAATCAACTGAACTATAGCCCACAAATTCAAAACCGAAAATCGAAAATGGGCTCCGATTTCGATGGTTGATGGCTCTATTAATAGGTGTTGAGACCTGTAATTCTCTTGCTAACGGGCATTTAAATCGCTCGAATATTTCTGCATATTTTGTAGAAAATTCAATTTTAAAGAAAATCAACTGAACTATAGCCCACCAATTCAAAACCGAAAATCGAAAATGGGCTCCGATTTCGATGGTTGATGGCTCTATTAATAGGTGTTGAGACCTGTAATTCTCACGCTAACGGGCATTTAAATCGCTCGAATATTTCTGCATATTTTGTAGGAAATTCAATTTTAAAGAAAATCAACTGAACTATAGCCCACCAATTCAAAACCGAAAATCGAAAATGTGCTCCGATTTCGATGGTTGATGGCTCTGTTAATAGGTGTTGAGACCTGTAATTCTCTTGCTAACGGGCATTTAAATCGCTCGAATATTTCTGGATATTTTGTAGAAAATTCAATTTCAAAGAAAATCAACTGAACTATAGCCCACCAACTCAAAACCGAAAATCGAAAATGGGCTCCGATTTCGATGGTTGATGGCTCTATTAATAGGTGTTGAGACCTGTAATTCTCACGCTAACGGGCATTTAAATCGCTCGAATATTTCTGCATATTTTGTAGAAAATTCAATTTCAAAGAAAATCAACTGAACTATAGCCCACCAATTCAAAACCGAAAATCGAAAATGGGCTCCGATTTCGATGGTTGATGGCTCTGTTAATAGGTGTTGAGACCTGTAATTCTCTTGCTAACGGGCATTTAAATCGCTCGAATATTTCTGGATATTTTGTAGAAAATTCAATTTCAAAGAAAATCAACTGAACTATAGCCCACCAATTCAAAACCGAAAATCGAAAATGTGCTCCGATTTCGATGGTTGATGGCTCTATTAATAGGTGTTGAGACCTGTAATTCTCACGCTAACGGGCATTTAAATCGTTCGAATATTTCTGCATATTTTGTAGAAAATTCAATTTTAAAGAAAATCAACTGAACTATAGCCCACCAATTCAAAACCGAAAATCGAAAATGGGCTCCGATTTCGATGGTTGATGGCTCTATTAATAGGTGTTGAGACCTGTAATTCTCACGCTAACGGGCATTTAAATCGCTCGAATATTTCTGCATATTTTGTAGAAAATTCAATTTCAAAGAAAATCAACTGAACTATAGACCACAAATTCAAAACCGAAAATCGAAAATGGGCTCCGATTTCGATGGTTGATGGCTCTGTTAATAGGTGTTGAGACCTGTAATTCTCACGCTAACGGGCATTTAAATCGCTCGAATATTTCTGCATATTTTGTAGAAAATTCAATTTCAAAGAAAATCAACTGAACTATAGCCCACAAATTCAAAACTGAAAATCGAAAATGTGCTCCGATTTCGATGGTTGATGGCTCTATTAATAGGTGTTGAGACCTGTAATTCTCACGCTAACGGGCATTTAAATCGCACGAATATTTCTGCATATTTTGTAGGAAATTCAATTTTAAAGAAAATCAACTGAACTATAGCCCACAAATTCAAAACCGAAAATCGAAAATGGGCTCCGATTTCGATGGTTGATGGCTCTATTAATAGGTGTTGAGACCTGTAATTCTCTTGCTAACGGGCATTTAAATCGCTCGAATATTTCTGCATATTTTGTAGAAAATTCAATTTTAAAGAAAATCAACTGAACTATAGCCCACCAATTCAAAACCGAAAATCGAAAATGGGCTCCGATTTCGATGGTTGATGGCTCTATTAATAGGTGTTGAGACCTGTAATTCTCACGCTAACGGGCATTTAAATCGCTCGAATATTTCTGCATATTTTGTAGGAAATTCAATTTTAAAGAAAATCAACTGAACTATAGCCCACCAATTCAAAACCGAAAATCGAAAATGTGCTCCGATTTCGATGGTTGATGGCTCTGTTAATAGGTGTTGAGACCTGTAATTCTCTTGCTAACGGGCATTTAAATCGCTCGAATATTTCTGGATATTTTGTAGAAAATTCAATTTCAAAGAAAATCAACTGAACTATAGCCCACCAACTCAAAACCGAAAATCGAAAATGGGCTCCGATTTCGATGGTTGATGGCTCTATTAATAGGTGTTGAGACCTGTAATTCTCACGCTAACGGGCATTTAAATCGCTCGAATATTTCTGCATATTTTGTAGAAAATTCAATTTCAAAGAAAATCAACTGAACTATAGCCCACCAATTCAAAACCGAAAATCGAAAATGGGCTCCGATTTCGATGGTTGATGGCTCTGTTAATAGGTGTTGAGACCTGTAATTCTCTTGCTAACGGGCATTTAAATCGCTCGAATATTTCTGGATATTTTGTAGAAAATTCAATTTCAAAGAAAATCAACTGAACTATAGCCCACCAATTCAAAACCGAAAATCGAAAATGTGCTCCGATTTCGATGGTTGATGGCTCTATTAATAGGTGTTGAGACCTGTAATTCTCACGCTAACGGGCATTTAAATCGCTCGAATATTTCTGCATATTTTGTAGAAAATTCAATTTCAAAGAAAATCAACTGAACTATAGCCCACAAATTCAAAACCGAAAATCGAAAATGTGCTCCGATTTCGATGGTTGATGGCTCTATTAATAGGTGTTGAGACCTGTAATTCTCACGCTAACGGGCATTTAAATCGCACGAATATTTCTGCATATTTTGTAGGAAATCCAATTTCAAAGAAAATCAACTGAACTATAGCCCACAAATTCAAAACCGAAAATCGAAAATGTGCTCCGATTTCGATGGTTGATGGCTCTGTTAATAGGTGTTGAGACCTGTAATTCTCTTGCTAACGGGCATTTAAATCGCTCGAATATTTCTGGATATTTTGTAGAAAATTCAATTTCAAAGAAAATCAACTGAACTATAGCCCACCAATTCAAAACCGAAAATCGAAAATGGGCTCCGATTTCGATGGTTGATGGCTCTGTTAATAGGTGTTGAGACCTGTAATTCTCTTGCTAACGGGCATTTAAATCGCTCGAATATTTCTGCATATTTTGTAGAAAATTCAATTTCAAAGAAAATCAACTGAACTATAGCCTACCAATTCAAAACCGAAAATCGAAAATGGGCTCCGATTTCGATGGTTGATGGCTCTGTTAATAGGTGTTGAGACCTGTAATTCTCTTGCTAACGGGCATTTAAATCGCTCGAATATTTCTGCATATTTTGTAGAAAATTCAATTTCAAAGAAAATCAACTGAACTATAGCCCACAAATTCAAAACCGAAAATCGAAAATGTGCTCCGATTTCGATGGTTGATGGCTCTGTTAATAGGTGTTGAGACCTGTAATTCTCTTGCTAACGGGCATTTAAATCGCTCGAATATTTCTGGATATTTTGTAGAAAATTCAATTTCAAAGAAAATCAACTGAACTATAGCCCACCAATTCAAAACCGAAAATCGAAAATGGGCTCCGATTTCGATGGTTGATGGCTCTGTTAATAGGTGTTGAGACCTGTAATTCTCTTGCTAACGGGCATTTAAATCGCTCGAATATTTCTGCATATTTTGTAGGAAATTCAATTTCAAAGAAAATCAACTGAACTATAGCCCACAAATTCAAAACCGAAAATCGAAAATGTGCTCCGATTTCGATGGTTGATGGCTCTATTAATAGGTGTTGAGACCTGTAATTCTCACGCTAACGGGCATTTAAATCGCTCGAATATTTCTGCATATTTTGTAGAAAATTCAATTTCAAAGAAAATCAACTGAACTATAGCCCACCAATTCAAAACCGAAAATCGAAAATGTGCTCCGATTTCGATGGTTGATGGCTCCATTAATAGGTGTTGAGACCTGTAATTCTCACGCTAACGGGCATTTAAATCGCTCGAATATTTCTGCATATTTTGTAGAAAATTCAATTTTAAAGAAAATCAACTGAACTATAGCCCACCAATTCAAAACCGAAAATCGAAAATGGGCTCCGATTTCGATGGTTGATGGCTCCATTAATAGGTGTTGAGACCTGTAATTCTCACGCTAACGGGCATTTAAATCGCTCGAATATTTCTGCATATTTTGTAGGAAATTCAATTTTAAAGAAAATCAACTGAACTATAGCCCACCAATTCAAAACCGAAAATCGAAAATGGGCTCCGATTTCGATGGTTGATGGCTCTGTTAATAGGTGTTGAGATCTGTAATTCTCACACTAACGGGCATTTAAATCGCTCGAATATTTCTGCATATTTTGTAGGAAATCCAATTTCAAAGAAAATCAACTGAACTATAGCCCACAAATTCAAAACCGAAAATCGAAAATGTGCTCCGATTTCGATGGTTGATGGCTCTATTAATAGGTGTTGAGACCTGTAATTCTCACGCTAACGGGCATTTAAATCGCTCGAATATTTCTGGATAATTTGTAGAAAATTCAATTTCAAAGAAAATCAACTGAACTATAGCCCACCAATTCAAAACCGAAAATCGAAAATGGGCTCCGATTTCGATGGTTGATGGCTCTGTTAATAGGTGTTGAGACCTGTAATTCTCTTGCTAACGGGCATTTAAATCGCTCGAATATTTCTGGATATTTTGTAGAAAATTCAATTTCAAAGAAAATCAACTGAACTATAGCCCACCAATTCAAAACCGAAAATCGAAAATGGGCTCCGATTTCGATGGTTGATGGCTCTGTTAATAGGTGTTGAGACCTGTAATTCTGTTGCTAACGGGCATTTAAATCGCTCGAATATTTCTGGATATTTTGTAGAAAATTCAATTTCAAAGAAAATCAACTGAACTATAGCCCACCAATTCAAAACCGAAAATCGAAAATGGGCTCCGATTTCGATGGTTGATGGCTCTGTTAATAGGTGTTGAGACCTGTAATTCTCACACTAACGGGCATTTAAATCGCTCGAATATTTCTGCATATTTTGTAGAAAATTCAATTTCAAAGAAAATCAACTGAACTATAGCCCACAAATTCAAAACCGAAAATCGAAAATGTGCTCCGATTTCGATGGTTGATGGCTCTATTAATAGGTGTTGAGACCTGTAATTCTCACGCTAACGGGCATTTAAATCGCACGAATATTTCTGCATATTTTGTAGGAAATCCAATTTCAAAGAAAATCAACTGAACTATAGCCCACAAATTCAAAACCGAAAATCGAAAATGTGCTCCGATTTCGATGGTTGATGGCTCTATTAATAGGTGTTGAGACCTGTAATTCTCACGCTAACGGGCATTTAAATCGCTCGAATATTTCTGCATATTTTGTAGGAAATCCAATTTCAAAGAAAATCAACTGAACTATAGCCCACAAATTCAAAACCGAAAATCGAAAATGTGCTCCGATTTCGATGGTTGATGGCTCTGTTAATAGGTGTTGAGACCTGTATTTCTCACGCTAACGGGCATTTAAATCGCTCGAATATTTCTGGATATTTTGTAGAAAATTCAATTTCAAAGAAAATCAACTGAACTATAGCCCACCAATTCAAAACCGAAAATCGAAAATGGGCTCCGATTTCGATGGTTGATGGCTCTGTTAATAGGTGTTGAGACCTGTAATTCTCTTGCTAACGGGCATTTAAATCGCTCGAATATTTCTGGATATTTTGTAGAAAATTCAATTTCAAAGAAAATCAACTGAACTATAGCCCACCAATTCAAAACCGAAAATCGAAAATGGGCTCCGATTTCGATGGTTGATGGCTCTATTAATAGGTGTTGAGACCTGTAATTCTCACGCTAACGGGCATTTAAATCGCTCGAATATTTCTGCATATTTTGTAGGAAATTCAATTTTAAAGAAAATCAACTGAACTATAGCCCACCAATTCAAAACCGAAAATCGAAAATGGGCTCCGATTTCGATGGTTGATGGCTCTGTTAATAGGTGTTGAGACCTGTAATTCTCTTGCTAACGGGCATTTAAATCGCTCGAATATTTCTGGATATTTTGTAGAAAATTCAATTTCAAAGAAAATCAACTGAACTATGGCCCACCAATTCAAAACCGAAAATCGAAAATGTGCTCCGATTTCGATGGTTGATGGCTCTATTAATAGGTGTTGAGACCTGTAATTCTCACGCTAACGGGCATTTAAATCGCTCGAATATTTCTGCATATTTTGTAGGAAATTCAATTTTAAAGAAAATCAACTGAACTATAGCCCACCAATTCAAAACCGAAAATCGAAAATGGGCTCCGATTTCGATGGTTGATGGCTCTGTTAATAGGTGTTGAGACCTGTAATTCTCTTGCTAACGGGAATTTAAATCGCTCGAATATTTCTGCATATTTTGTAGAAAATTCAATTTCAAAGAAAATCAACTGAACTATAGCCCACCAATTCAAAACCGAAAATCGAAAATGTGCTCCGATTTCGATGGTTGATGGCTCTATTAATAGGTGTTGAGACCTGTAATTCTCACGCTAACGGGCATTTAAATCGCTCGAATATTTCTGCATATTTTGTAGGAAATTCAATTTTAAAGAAAATCAACTGAACTATAGCCCACCAATTCAAAACCGAAAATCGAAAATGGGCTCCGATTTCGATGGTTGATGGCTCTGTTAATAGGTGTTGAGACCTGTAATTCTCACGCTAACGGGCATTTAAATCGCTCGAATATTTCTGCATATTTTGTAGAAAATTCAATTTCAAAGAAAATCAACTGAACTATAGACCACAAATTCAAAACCGAAAATCGAAAATGGGCTCCGATTTCGATGGTTGATGGCTCTGTTAATAGGTGTTGAGACCTGTAATTCTCTTGCTAACGGGCATTTAAATCGCTCGAATATTTCTGCATATTTTGTAGAAAATTCAATTTCAAAGAAAATCAACTGAACTATAGCCCACAAATTCAAAACCGAAAATTGAAAATGGGCTCCGATTTCGATGGTTGATGGCTCTATTAATAGGTGTTGAGACCTGTAATTCTCACGCTAACGGGCATTTAAATCGCTCGAATATTTCTGCATATTTTGTAGAAAATTCAATTTCAAAGAAAATCAACTGAACTATAGACCACAAATTCAAAACCGAAAATCGAAAATGGGCTCCGATTTCGATGGTTGATGGCTCTGTTAATAGGTGTTGAGACCTGTAATTCTCTTGCTAACGGGCATTTAAATCGCTCGAATATTTCTGCATATTTTGTAGAAAATTCAATTTCAAAGAAAATCAACTGAACTATAGCCCACAAATTCAAAACCGAAAATCGAAAATGGGCTCCGATTTCGATGGTTGATGGCTCTATTAATAGGTGTTGAGACCTGTAATTCTCTTGCTAACGGGCATTTAAATCGCTCAAATATTTCTGCATATTTTGTAGAAAATTCAATTTTAAAGAAAATCAACTGAACTATAGACCACAAATTCAAAACCGAAAATCGAAAATGGGCTCCGATTTCGATGGTTGATGGCTCTGTTAATAGGTGTTGAGACCTGTAATTCTCACGCTAACGGGCATTTAAATCGCTCGAATATTTCTGCATATTTTGTAGAAAATTCAATTTTAAAGAAAATCAACTGAACTATAGACCACAAATTCAAAACCGAAAATCGAAAATGGGCTCCGATTTCGATGGTTGATGGCTCTGTTAATAGGTGTTGAGACCTGTAATTCTCACGCTAACGGGCATTTAAATCGCTCGAATGTTTCTGCATATTTTGTAGAAAATTCAATTTCAAAGAAAATCAACTGAACTATAGCCCACAAATTCAAAACTGAAAATCGAAAATGTGCTCCGATTTCGATGGTTGATGGCTCTATTAATAGGTGTTGAGACCTGTAATTCTCACGCTAACGGGCATTTAAATCGCTCGAATATTTCTGCATATTTTGTAGAAAATTCAATTTTAAAGAAAATCAACTGAACTATAGCCCACAATTTCAAAACTGAAAATCGAAAATGGGCTCCGATTTCGATGGTTGATGGCTCTATTAATAGGTGTTGAGACCTGTAATTCTCACGCTAACGGGCATTTAAATCGCTCGAATATTTCTGCATATTTTGTAGAAAATTCAATTTTAAAGAAAATCAACTGAACTATAGACCACAAATTCAAAACCGAAAATCGAAAATGGGCTCCGATTTCGATGGTTGATGGCTCTGTTAATAGGTGTTGAGACCTGTAATTCTCACGCTAACGGGCATTTAAATCGCTCGAATGTTTCTGCATATTTTGTAGAAAATTCAATTTCAAAGAAAATCAACTGAACTATAGCCCACAAATTCAAAACTGAAAATCGAAAATGTGCTCCGATTTCGATGGTTGATGGCTCTATTAATAGGTGTTGAGACCTGTAATTCTCACGCTAACGGGCATTTAAATCGCTCGAATATTTCTGCATATTTTGTAGAAAATTCAATTTCAAAGAAAATCAACTGAACTATAGCCCACAAATTCAAAACCGAAAATCGAAAATGTGCTCCGATTTCGATGGTTGATGGCTCTATTAATAGGTGTTGAGACCTGTAATTCTCACGCTAACGGGCATTTAAATCGCTCGAATATTTCTGCATATTTTGTAGAAAATTCAATTTCAAAGAAAATCAACTGAACTATAGCCCACAAATTCAAAACTGAAAATCGAAAATGTGCTCCGATTTCGATGGTTGATGGCTCTATTAATAGGTGTTGAGACCTGTAATTCTCACGCTAACGGGCATTTAAATCGCTCGAATATTTCTGCATATTTTTTAGAAAATTCAATTTTAAAGAAAATCAACTGAACTATAGCCCACAAATTCAAAACCGAAAATCGAAAATGGGCTCCGATTTTGATAGTTGATGGCTCTATTAATAGGTGTTGAGACCTGTAATTCTCACACTAACGGGCATTTAAATCGCTCGAATATTTCTGCATATTTTGTAGAAAATTCAATTTCAAAGAAAATCAACTGAACTATAGCCCACAAATTCAAAACCGAAAATCGAAAATGGGCTCCGATTTTGATAGTTGATGGCTCTATTAATAGGTGTTGAGACCTGTAATTCTCACGCTAACGGGCATTTAAATCGCTCGAATATTTCTGCATATTTTGTAGAAAATTCAATTTCAAAGAAAATCAACTGAACTATAGACCACAAATTCAAAACCGAAAATCGAAAATGGGCTCCGATTTCGATGGTTGATGGCTCTGTTAATAGGTGTTGAGACCTGTAATTCTCTTGCTAACGGGCATTTAAATCGCTCGAATATTTCTGCATATTTTGTAGAAAATTCAATTTCAAAGAAAATCAACTGAACTATAGCCCACAAATTCAAAACCGAAAATCGAAAATGGGCTCCGATTTCGATGGTTGATGGCTCTATTAATAGGTGTTGAGACCTGTAATTCTCTTGCTAACGGGCATTTAAATCGCTCAAATATTTCTGCATATTTTGTAGAAAATTCAATTTTAAAGAAAATCAACTGAACTATAGACCACAAATTCAAAACCGAAAATCGAAAATGGGCTCCGATTTCGATGGTTGATGGCTCTGTTAATAGGTGTTGAGACCTGTAATTCTCACGCTAACGGGCATTTAAATCGCTCGAATATTTCTGCATATTTTGTAGAAAATTCAATTTTAAAGAAAATCAACTGAACTATAGACCACAAATTCAAAACCGAAAATCGAAAATGGGCTCCGATTTCGATGGTTGATGGCTCTGTTAATAGGTGTTGAGACCTGTAATTCTCACGCTAACGGGCATTTAAATCGCTCGAATGTTTCTGCATATTTTGTAGAAAATTCAATTTCAAAGAAAATCAACTGAACTATAGCCCACAAATTCAAAACTGAAAATCGAAAATGTGCTCCGATTTCGATGGTTGATGGCTCTATTAATAGGTGTTGAGACCTGTAATTCTCACGCTAACGGGCATTTAAATCGCTCGAATATTTCTGCATATTTTGTAGAAAATTCAATTTTAAAGAAAATCAACTGAACTATAGCCCACAATTTCAAAACTGAAAATCGAAAATGGGCTCCGATTTCGATGGTTGATGGCTCTATTAATAGGTGTTGAGACCTGTAATTCTCACGCTAACGGGCATTTAAATCGCTCGAATATTTCTGCATATTTTGTAGAAAATTCAATTTTAAAGAAAATCAACTGAACTATAGACCACAAATTCAAAACCGAAAATCGAAAATGGGCTCCGATTTCGATGGTTGATGGCTCTGTTAATAGGTGTTGAGACCTGTAATTCTCACGCTAACGGGCATTTAAATCGCTCGAATGTTTCTGCATATTTTGTAGAAAATTCAATTTCAAAGAAAATCAACTGAACTATAGCCCACAAATTCAAAACTGAAAATCGAAAATGTGCTCCGATTTCGATGGTTGATGGCTCTATTAATAGGTGTTGAGACCTGTAATTCTCACGCTAACGGGCATTTAAATCGCTCGAATATTTCTGCATATTTTGTAGAAAATTCAATTTCAAAGAAAATCAACTGAACTATAGCCCACAAATTCAAAACCGAAAATCGAAAATGTGCTCCGATTTCGATGGTTGATGGCTCTATTAATAGGTGTTGAGACCTGTAATTCTCACGCTAACGGGCATTTAAATCGCTCGAATATTTCTGCATATTTTGTAGAAAATTCAATTTTAAAGAAAATCAACTGAACTATAGCTCACAAATTCAAAACTGAAAATTGAAAATGGGCTCCGATTTCGATGGTTGATGGCTCTATTAATAGGTGTTGAGACCTGTAATTCTCACGCTAACGGGCATTTAAATCGCTCGAATATTTCTGCATATTTTGTAGAAAATTCAATTTTAAAGAAAATCAACTGAACTATAGACCACAAATTCAAAACCGAAAATCGAAAATGGGCTCCGATTTCGATGGTTGATGGCTCTGTTAATAGGTGTTGAGACCTGTAATTCTCTTGCTAACGGGCATTTAAATCGCTCGAATATTTCTGCATATTTTGTAGAAAATTCAATTTCAAAGAAAATTAACTGAACTATAGACCACAAATTCAAAACCGAAAATCGAAAATGGGCTCCGATTTCGATGGCTGATGGCTCTGTTAATAGGTGTTGAGACCTGTAATTCTCTTGCTAACGGGCATTTAAATCGCTCGAATATTTCTGCATATTTTGTAGAAAATTCAATTTCAAAGAAAATCAACTGAACTATAAGCCCACCAATTCAAAACCGAAAATCGAAAATGGGCTCCGATTTCGATGGTTGATGGCTCTATTAATAGGTGTTGAGACCTGTAATTCTCACGCTAACGGGCATTTAAATCGCTCGAATATTTCTGCATATTTTGTAGAAAATTCAATTTTAAAGAAAATCAACTGAACTATAAGCCCACCAATTCAAAACCGAAAATCGAAAATGGGCTCCGATTTCGATGGTTGATGGCTCTATTAATAGGTGTTGAGACCTGTAATTCTCACGCTAACGGGCATTTAAATCGCTCGAATATTTCTGCATATTTTGTAGAAAATTCAATTTTAAAGAAAATCAACTGAACTATAGCCCACAAATTCAAAACTGAAAATCGAAAATGGGCTCCGATTTCGATGGTTGATGGCTCTATTAATAGGTGTTGAGACCTGTAATTCTCACGCTAACGGGCATTTAAATCGCTCGAATATTTCTGCATATTTTGTAGAAAATTCAATTTTAAAGAAAATCAACTGAACTATAGCCCACCAATTCAAAACCGAAAATCGAAAATGGGCTCCGATTTCGATGGTTGATGGCTCTATTAATAGGTGTTGAGACCTGTAATTCTCACGCTAACGGGCATTTAAATCGCTCGAATATTTCTGGATATTTTGTAGAAAATTCAATTTCAAAGAAAATCAACTGAACTATAGCCCACCAATTCAAAACCGAAAATCGAAAATGGGCTCCGATTTCGATGGTTGATGGCTCTGTTAATAGGTGTTGAGACCTGTAATTCTCACACTAACGGGCATTTAAATCGCTCGAAAATATCTGCATATTTTGTAGAAAATTCAATTTCAAAGAAAATCAACTGAACTATAGCCCACAAATTCAAAACCGAAAATTGAAAATGGGCTCCGATTTCGATGGTTGATGGCTCTATTAATAGGTGTTGAGACCTGTAATTCTCACGCTAACGGGCATTTAAATCGCTCGAATATTTCTGGATATTTTGTAGAAAATTCAATTTCAAAGAAAATCAACTGAACTATAGCCCACCAATTCAAAACCGAAAATCGAAAATGGGCTCCGATTTCGATGGTTGATGGCTCTGTTAATAGGTGTTGAGACCTGTAATTCTCTTGCTAAAGGGCATTTAAATCGCTCGAATATTTCTGGATATTTTGTAGAAAATTCAATTTCAAAGAAAATCAACTGAACTATAGCCCACCAATTCAAAACCGAAAATCGAAAATGGGCTCCGATTTCGATGGTTGATGGCTCTGTTAATAGGTGTTGAGACCTGTAATTCTGTTGCTAACGGGCATTTAAATCGCTCGAATATTTCTGGATATTTTGTAGAAAATTCAATTTCAAAGAAAATCAACTGAACTATAGCCCACAAATTCAAAACCGAAAATTGAAAATGGGCTCCGATTTCGATGGTTGATGGCTCTATTAATAGGTGTTGAGACCTGTAATTCTCACGCTAACGGGCATTTAAATCGCTCGAATATTTCTGCATATTTTGTAGGAAATCCAATTTCAAAGAAAATCAACTGAACTATAGCCCACCAATTCAAAACTGAAAATCGAAAATGGGCTCCGATTTCGATGGTTGATGGCTCTGTTAATAGGTGTTGAGACCTGTAATTCTCTTGCTAACGGGCATTTAAATCGCTCGAATATTTCTGGATATTTTGTAGAAAATTCAATTTTAAAGAAAATCAACTGAACTATAGCCCACCAATTCAAAACCGAAAATTGAAAATGGGCTCCGATTTCGATGGTTGATGGCTCTATTAATAGGTGTTGAGACCTGTAATTCTCACGCTAACGGGCATTTAAATCGCTCGAATATTTCTGCATATTTTGTAGAAAATTCAATTTTAAAGAAAATCAACTGAACTATAGACCACAAATTCAAAACCGAAAATCGAAAATGGGCTCCGATTTCGATGGTTGATGGCTCTGTTAATAGGTGTTGAGACCTGTAATTCTCTTGCTAACGGGCATTTAAATCGCTCGAATATTTCTGCATATTTTGTAGAAAATTCAATTTCAAAGAAAATCAACTGAACTATAGCCCACAAATTCAAAACCGAAAATTGAAAATGGACTCCGATTTCGATGGTTGATGGCTCTATTAATAGGTGTTGAGACCTGTAATTCTCACGCTAACGGGCATTTAAATCGCTCGAATATTTCTGCATATTTTGTAGAAAATTCAATTTTAAAGAAAATCAACTGAACTATAGACCACAAATTCAAAACCGAAAATCGAAAATGGGCTCCGATTTCGATGGTTGATGGCTCTGTTAATAGGTGTTGAGACCTGTAATTCTCACGCTAACGGGCATTTAAATCGCTCGAATATTTCTGCATATTTTGTAGAAAATTCAATTTCAAAGAAAATCAACTGAACTATAGACCACAAATTCAAAACCGAAAATCGAAAATGGGCTCCGATTTCGATGGTTGATGGCTCTGTTAATAGGTGTTGAGACCTGTAATTCTCTTGCTAACGGGCATTTAAATCGCTCGAATATTTCTGCATATTTTGTAGAAAATTCAATTTCAAAGAAAATCAACTGAACTATAAGCCCACCAATTCAAAACCGAAAATCGAAAATGGGCTCCGATTTCGATGGTTGATGGCTCTGTTAATAGGTGTTGAGACCTGTAATTCTCTTGCTAACGGGCATTTAAATCGCTCGAATATTTCTGGATATTTTGTAGAAAATTCAATTTTAAAGAAAATCAACTGAACTATAGCCCACAAATTCAAAACCGAAAATTGAAAATGGGCTCCGATTTCGATGGTTGATGGCTCTATTAATAGGTGTTGAGACCTGTAATTCTCACGCTAACGGGCATTTAAATCGCTCGAATATTTCTGCATATTTTGTAGAAAATTCAATTTTAAAGAAAATCAACTGAACTATAGACCACAAATTCAAAACCGAAAATCGAAAATGGGCTCCGATTTCGATGGTTGATGGCTCTGTTAATAGGTGTTGAGACCTGTAATTCTCTTGCTAACGGGCATTTAAATCGCTCGAATATTTCTGCATATTTTGTAGAAAATTCAATTTCAAAGAAAATCAACTGAACTATAGCCCACAAATTCAAAACCGAAAATTGAAAATGGGCTCCGATTTCGATGGTTGATGGCTCTATTAATAGGTGTTGAGACCTGTAATTCTCACGCTAACGGGCATTTAAATCGCTCGAATATTTCTGCATATTTTGTAGAAAATTCAATTTTAAAGAAAATCAACTGAACTTATAGACCACAAATTCAAAACCGAAAATTGAAAATGGGCTCCGATTTCGATGGTTGATGGCTCTATTAATAGGTGTTGAAACCTGTAATTCTCACGCTAACGGGCATTTAAATCGCTCGAATATTTCTGCATATTTTGTAGAAAATTCAATTTTAAAGAAAATCAACTGAACTATAGACCACAAATTCAAAACCGAAAATCGAAAATGGGCTCCGATTTCGATGGTTGATGGCTCTGTTAATAGGTGTTGAGACCTGTAATTCTCTTGCTAACGGGCATTTAAATCGCTCGAATATTTCTGCATATTTTGTAGAAAATTCAATTTTAAAGAAAATCAACTGAACTATAGACCACAAATTCAAAACCGAAAATTGAAAATGGGCTCCGATTTCGATGGTTGATGGCTCTATTAATAGGTGTTGAGACCTGTAATTCTCACGCTAACGGGCATTTAAATCGCTCGAATATTTCTGCATATTTTGTAGAAAATTCAATTTTAAAGAAAATCAACTGAACTATAGACCACAAATTCAAAACCGAAAATTGAAAATGGGCTCCGATTTCGATGGTTGATGGCTCTATTAATAGGTGTTGAGACCTGTAATTCTCACGCTAACGGGCATTTAAATCGCTCGAATATTTCTGCATATTTTGTAGAAAATTCAATTTTAAAGAAAATCAACTGAACTATAGACCACAAATTCAAAACCGAAAATCGAAAATGGGCTCCGATTTCGATGGTTGATGGCTCTGTTAATAGGTGTTGAGACCTGTAATTCTCTTGCTAACGGGCATTTAAATCGCTCGAATATTTCTGCATATTTTGTAGAAAATTCAATTTCAAAGAAAATCAACTGAACTATAGCCCACAAATTCAAAACCGAAAATTGAAAATGGGCTCCGATTTCGATGGTTGATGGCTCTATTAATAGGTGTTGAGACCTGTAATTCTCACGCTAACGGGCATTTAAATCGCTCGAATATTTCTGCATATTTTGTAGAAAATTCAATTTTAAAGAAAATCAACTGAACTATAGACCACAAATTCAAAACCGAAAATCGAAAATGGGCTCCGATTTCGATGGTTGATGGCTCTGTTAATAGGTGTTGAGACCTGTAATTCTCTTGCTAACGGGCATTTAAATCGCTCGAATATTTCTGCATATTTTGTAGAAAATTCAATTTCAAAGAAAATCAACTGAACTATAGCCCACAAATTCAAAACCGAAAATTGAAAATGGGCTCCGATTTCGATGGTTGATGGCTCTATTAATAGGTGTTGAGACCTGTAATTCTCACGCTAACGGGCATTTAAATCGCTCGAATATTTCTGCATATTTTGTAGAAAATTCAATTTCAAAGAAAATCAACTGAACTATAGCCCACAAATTCAAAACCGAAAATTGAAAATGGGCTCCGATTTCGATGGTTGATGGCTCTATTAATAGGTGTTGAGACCTGTAATTCTCACGCTAACGGGCATTTAAATCGCTCGAATATTTCTGCATATTTTGTAGAAAATTCAATTTTAAAGAAAATCAACTGAACTATAGACCACAAATTCAAAACCGAAAATCGAAAATGGGCTCCGATTTCGATGGTTGATGGCTCTGTTAATAGGTGTTGAGACCTGTAATTCTCTTGCTAACGGGCATTTAAATCGCTCGAATATTTCTGCATATTTTGTAGAAAATTCAATTTCAAAGAAAATCAACTGAACTATAGACCACAAATTCAAAACCAAAAATCGAAAATGGGCTCCGATTTCGATGGTTGATGGCTCTGTTAATAGGTGTTGAGACCTGTAATTCTCTTGCTAACGGGCATTTAAATCGCTCGAATATTTCTGCATATTTTGTAGAAAATTCAATTTCAAAGAAAATCAACTGAACTATAAGCCCACCAATTCAAAACCGAAAATCGAAAATGGGCTCCGATTTCGATGGTTGATGGCTCTGTTAATAGGTGTTGAGACCTGTAATTCTCTTGCTAACGGGCATTTAAATCGCTCGAATATTTCTGGATATTTTGTAGAAAATTCAATTTTAAAGAAAATCAACTGAACTATAGCCCACAAATTCAAAACCGAAAATTGAAAATGGGCTCCGATTTCGATGGTTGATGGCTCTATTAATAGGTGTTGAGACCTGTAATTCTCACGCTAACGGGCATTTAAATCGCTCGAATATTTCTGCATATTTTGTAGAAAATTCAATTTTAAAGAAAATCAACTGAACTATAGACCACAAATTCAAAACCGAAAATCGAAAATGGGCTCCGATTTCGATGGTTGATGGCTCTGTTAATAGGTGTTGAGACCTGTAATTCTCTTGCTAACGGGCATTTAAATCGCTCGAATATTTCTGCATATTTTGTAGAAAATTCAATTTCAAAGAAAATCAACTGAACTATAGCCCACAAATTCAAAACCGAAAATTGAAAATGGGCTCCGATTTCGATGGTTGATGGCTCTATTAATAGGTGTTGAGACCTGTAATTCTCACGCTAACGGGCATTTAAATCGCTCGAATATTTCTGCATATTTTGTAGAAAATTCAATTTTAAAGAAAATCAACTGAACTATAGACCACAAATTCAAAACCGAAAATCGAAAATGGGCTCCGATTTCGATGGTTGATGGCTCTGTTAATAGGTGTTGAGACCTGTAATTCTCTTGCTAACGGGCATTTAAATCGCTCGAATATTTCTGCATATTTTGTAGAAAATTCAATTTCAAAGAAAATCAACTGAACTATAGACCACAAATTCAAAACCAAAAATCGAAAATGGGCTCCGATTTCGATGGTTGATGGCTCTGTTAATAGGTGTTGAGACCTGTAATTCTCTTGCTAACGGGCATTTAAATCGCTCGAATATTTCTGCATATTTTGTAGAAAATTCAATTTCAAAGAAAATCAACTGAACTATAAGCCCACCAATTCAAAACCGAAAATCGAAAATGGGCTCCGATTTCGATGGTTGATGGCTCTGTTAATAGGTGTTGAGACCTGTAATTCTCTTGCTAACGGGCATTTAAATCGCTCGAATATTTCTGGATATTTTGTAGAAAATTCAATTTTAAAGAAAATCAACTGAACTATAGCCCACAAATTCAAAACCGAAAATTGAAAATGGGCTCCGATTTCGATGGTTGATGGCTCTATTAATAGGTGTTGAGACCTGTAATTCTCACGCTAACGGGCATTTAAATCGCTCGAATATTTCTGCATATTTTGTAGAAAATTCAATTTTAAAGAAAATCAACTGAACTATAGACCACAAATTCAAAACCGAAAATCGAAAATGGGCTCCGATTTCGATGGTTGATGGCTCTGTTAATAGGTGTTGAGACCTGTAATTCTCTTGCTAACGGGCATTTAAATCGCTCGAATATTTCTGCATATTTTGTAGAAAATTCAATTTCAAAGAAAATCAACTGAACTATAGCCCACCAATTCAAAACCGAAAATCGAAAATGGGCTCCGATTTCGATGGTTGATGGCTCTGTTAATAGGTGTTGAGACCTGTAATTCTCTTGCTAACGGGCATTTAAATCGCTCGAATATTTCTGGATATTTTGTAGAAAATTCAATTTTAAAGAAAATCAACTGAACTATAGCCCAAAAATTCAAAACCGAAAATTGAAAATGGGCTCCGATTTCGATGGTTGATGGCTCTATTAATAGGTGTTGAGACCTGTAATTCTCACGCTAACGGGCATTTAAATCGCTCGAATATTTCTGCATATTTTGTAGAAAATTCAATTTTAAAGAAAATCAACTGAACTATAGACCACAAATTCAAAACCGAAAATCGAAAATGGGCTCCGATTTCGATGGTTGATGGCTCTGTTAATAGGTGTTGAGACCTGTAATTCTCTTGCTAACGGGCATTTAAATCGCTCGAATATTTCTGCATATTTTGTAGAAAATTCAATTTCAAAGAAAATCAACTGAACTATAGACCACAAATTCAAAACCGAAAATCGAAAATGTGCTCCGATTTCGATGGTTGATGGCTCTGTTAATAGGTGTTGAGACCTGTAATTCTCTTGCTAACGGGCATTTAAATCGCTCGAATATTTCTGCATATTTTGTAGAAAATTCAATTTCAAAGAAAATCAACTGAACTATAAGCCCACCAATTCAAAACCGAAAATTGAAAATGGGCTCCGATTTCGATGGTTGATGGCTCTATTAATAGGTGTTGAGACCTGTAATTCTCACGCTAACGGGCATTTAAATCGCTCGAATATTTCTGCATATTTTGTAGAAAATTCAATTTTAAAGAAAATCAACTGAACTATAGACCACAAATTCAAAACCGAAAATCGAAAATGGGCTCCGATTTCGATGGTTGATGGCTCTGTTAATAGGTGTTGAGACCTGTAATTCTCTTGCTAACGGGCATTTAAATCGCTCGAATATTTCTGCATATTTTGTAGAAAATTCAATTTCAAAGAAAATCAACTGAACTATAGACCACAAATTCAAAACCGAAAATCGAAAATGGGCTCCGATTTCGATGGTTGATGGCTCTGTTAATAGGTGTTGAGACCTGTAATTATCTTGCTAACGGGCATTTAAATCGCTCGAATATTTCTGCATATTTTGTAGAAAATTCAATTTCAAAGAAAATCAACTGAACTATAGACCACAAATTCAAAACCGAAAATCGAAAATGGGCTCCGATTTCGATGGTTGATGGCTCTATTAATAGGTGTTGAGACCTGTAATTCTCACGCTAACGGGCATTTAAATCGCTCGAATATTTCTGCATATTTTGTAGAAAATTCAATTTCAAAGAAAATCAACTGAACTATAGCCCACCAATTCAAAACCGAAAATCGAAAATGGGCTCCGATTTCGATGGTTGATGGCTCTATTAATAGGTGTTGAGACCTGTAATTCTCACGCTAACGGGCATTTAAATCGCTCGAATATTTCTGCATATTTTGTAGAAAATTCAATTTTAAAGAAAATCAACTGAACTATAGACCACAAATTCAAAACCGAAAATCGAAAATGGGCTCCGATTTCGATGGTTGATGGCTCTGTTAATAGGTGTTGAGACCTGTAATTCTCACGCTAACGGGCATTTAAATCGCTCGAATATTTCTGCATATTTTGTAGAAAATTCAATTTCAAAAAAAATCAACTGAACTATAGCCCACAAATTCAAAACCGAAAATCGAAAATGTGCTCCGATTTCGATGGTTGATGGCTCTATTAATAGGTGTTGAGACCTGTAATTCTCACGCTAACGGGCATTTAAATCGCACAAATATTTCTGCATATTTTGTAGGAAATCCAATTTCAAAGAAAATCAACTGAACTATAGCCCACAAATTCAAAACCGAAAATCGAAAATGTGCTCCGATTTCGATGGTTGATGGCTCTGTTAATAGGTGTTGAGACCTGTAATTCTCTTGCTAACGGGCATTTAAATCGCTTGAATATTTCTGGATATTTTGTAGAAAATTCAATTTCAAAGAAAATCAACTGAACTATAGCCCACCAATTCAAAACCGAAAATCGAAAATGGGCTCCGATTTCGATGGTTGATGGCTCTGTTAATAGGTGTTGAGACCTGTAATTCTCTTGCTAACGGGCATTTAAATCGCTCGAATATTTCTGGATATTTTGTAGAAAATTCAATTTTAAAGAAAATCAGCTGAACTATAGCCCACCAATTCAAAACCGAAAATTGAAAATGGGCTCCGATTTCGATGGTTGATGGCTCTATTATTAGGTGTTGAGACCTGTAATTCTCACGCTAACGGGCATTTAAATCGCTCGAATATTTCTGCATATTTTGTAGAAAATTCAATTTTAAAGAAAATCAACTGAACTATAGACCACAAATTCAAAACCGAAAATCGAAAATGGGCTCCGATTTCGATGGTTGATGGCTCTGTTAATAGGTGTTGAGACCTGTAATTCTCTTGCTAACGGGCATTTAAATCGCTCGAATATTTCTGCATATTTTGTAGAAAATTCAATTTCAAAGAAAATCAACTGAACTATAGCCCACCAATTCAAAACCGAAAATCGAAAATGGGCTCCGATTTCGATGGTTGATGGCTCTGTTAATAGGTGTTGAGACCTGTAATTCTCTTGCTAACGGGCATTTAAATCGCTCGAATATTTCTGGATATTTTGTAGAAAATTCAATTTTAAAGAAAATCAGCTGAACTATAGCCCACCAATTCAAAACCGAAAATTGAAAATGGGCTCCGATTTCGATGGTTGATGGCTCTATTATTAGGTGTTGAGACCTGTAATTCTCACGCTAACGGGCATTTAAATCGCTCGAATATTTCTGCATATTTTGTAGAAAATTCAATTTTAAAGAAAATCAACTGAACTATAGCCCACCAATTCAAAACCGAAAATCGAAAATGGGCTCCGATTTCGATGGTTGATGGCTCTATTAATAGGTGTTGAGACCTGTAATTCTCACGCTAACGGGCATTTAAATCGCTCGAATATTTCTGCATATTTTGTAGAAAATTCAATTTCAAAGAAAATCAACTGAACTATAAGCCCACCAATTCAAAACCGAAAATCGAAAATGGGCTCCGATTTCGATGGTTGATGGCTCTATTAATAGGTGTTGAGACCTGTAATTCTCACGCTAACGGGCATTTAAATCGCTCGAATATTTCTGCATATTTTGTAGAAAATTCAATTTCAAAGAAAATCAACTGAACTATAGCCCACCAATTCAAAACCGAAAATCGAAAATGGGCTCCGATTTCGATGGTTGATGGCTCTATTAATAGGTGTTGAGACCTGTAATTCTCACGCTAACGGGCATTTAAATCGCTCGAATATTTCTGCATATTTTGTAGAAAATTCAATTTTAAAGAAAATCAACTGAACTATAGACCACAAATTCAAAACCGAAAATCGAAAATGGGCTCCGATTTCGATGGTTGATGGCTCTGTTAATAGGTGTTGAGACCTGTAATTCTCTTGCTAACGGGCATTTAAATCGCTCGAATATTTCTGCATATTTTGTAGAAAATTCAATTTCAAAGAAAATCAACTGAACTATAGACCACAAATTCAAAACCGAAAATCGAAAATGGGCTCCGATTTCGATGGTTGATGGCTCTGTTAATAGGTGTTGAGACCTGTAATTCTCTTGCTAACGGGCATTTAAATCGCTCGAATATTTCTGCATATTTTGTAGAAAATTCAATTTCAAAGAAAATCAACTGAACTATAAGCCCACCAATTCAAAACCGAAAATCGAAAATGGGCTCCGATTTCGATGGTTGATGGCTCTATTAATAGGTGTTGAGACCTGTAATTCTCACGCTAACGGGCATTTAAATCGCTCGAATATTTCTGCATATTTTGTAGAAAATTCAATTTTAAAGAAAATCAACTGAACTATAGCCCACCAATTCAAAACCGAAAATCGAAAATGGGCTCCGATTTCGATGGTTGATGGCTCTATTAATAGGTGTTGAGACCTGTAATTCTCACGCTAACGGGCATTTAAATCGCTCGAATATTTCTGCATATTTTGTAGAAAATTCAATTTTAAAGAAAATCAACTGAACTATAGCCCACAAATTCAAAACTGAAAATCGAAAATGGGCTCCGATTTCGATGGTTGATGGCTCTATTAATAGGTGTTGAGACCTGTAATTCTCACGCCAACGGGCATTTAAATCGCTCGAATATTTCTGCATATTTTGTAGAAAATTCAATTTTAAAGAAAATCAACTGAACTATAGCCCACCAATTCAAAACTGAAAATCGAAAATGTGCTCCGATTTCGATGGTTGATGGCTCTATTAATAGGTGTTGAGACCTGTAATTCTCACGCTAACGGGCATTTAAATCGCTCGAATATTTCTGCATATTTTGTAGGAAATTCAATTTTAAAGAAAATCAACTGAACTATAGACCACAAATTCAAAACCGAAAATCGAAAATGGGCTCCGATTTCGATGATTGATGGCTCTGTTAATAGGTGTTGAGACCTGTAATTCTCACGCTAACGGGCATTTAAATCGCTCGAATATTTCTGCATATTTTGTAGAAAATTCAATTTCAAAGAAAATCAACTGAACTATAGCCCACCAATTCAAAACCGAAAATCGAAAATGTGCTCCGATTTCGATGGTTGATGGCTCTATTAATAGGTGTTGAGACCTGTAATTCTCACGCTAACGGGCATTTAAATCGCTCGAATATTTCGGCATATTTTGTAGGAAATTCAATTTTAAAGAAAATCAACTGAACTATAAGCCCACAAATTCAAAACTGAAAATCGAAAATGTGCTCCGATTTCGATGGTTGATGGCTCTGTTAATAGGTGTTGAGACCTGTAATTCTCTTGCTAACGGGCATTTAAATCGCTCGAATATTTCTGGATATTTTGTAGAAAATTCAATTTCAAAGAAAATCAACTGAACTATAGCCCACCAATTCAAAACCGAAAATCGAAAATGGGCTCCGATTTCGATGGTTGATGGCTCTATTAATAGGTGTTGAGACCTGTAATTCTCACGCTAACGGGCATTTAAATCGCTCGAATATTTCTGCATATTTTGTAGAAAATTCAATTTCAAAGAAAATCAACTGAACTATAGACCACAAATTCAAAACCGAAAATCGAAAATGGGCTCCGATTTCGATGGTTGATGGCTCTGTTAATAGGTGTTGAGACCTGTAATTCTCTTGCTAACGGGCATTTAAATCGCTCGAATATTTCTGCATATTTTGTAGAAAATTCAATTTCAAAGAAAATCAACTGAACTATAGACCACAAATTCAAAACCGAAAATCGAAAATGGGCTCCGATTTCGATGGTTGATGGCTCTGTTAATAGGTGTTGAGACCTGTAATTTTCTTGCTAACGGGCATTTAAATCGCTCGAATATTTCTGCATATTTTGTAGAAAATTCAATTTCAAAGAAAATCAACTGAACGCCCACCAATTCAAAACCGAAAATCGAAAATGTGCTCCGATTTCGATGGTTGATGGCTCTGTTAATAGGTGTTGAGACCTGTAATTCTCTTGCTAACGGGCATTTAAATCGCTCGAATATTTCTGCATATTTTGTAGAAAATTCAATTTCAAAGAAAATCAACTGAACTATAGACCACAAATTCAAAACCGAAAATCGAAAATGGGCTCCGATTTCGATGGTTGATGGCTCTGTTAATAGGTGTTGAGACCTGTAATTTTCTTGCTAACGGGCATTTAAATCGCTCGAATATTTCTGGATATTTTGTAGAAAATTCAATTTTAAAGAAAATCAACTGAACTATAGCCCACCAATTCAAAACCGAAAATCGAAAATGTGCTCCGATTTCGATGGTTGATGGCTCTATTAATAGGTGTTGAGACCTGTAATTCTCACGCTAACGGGCATTTAAATCGCTCGAATATTTCGGCATATTTTGTAGGAAATTCAATTTTAAAGAAAATCAACTGAACTATAAGCCCACAAATTCAAAACTGAAAATCGAAAATGTGCTCCGATTTCGATGGTTGATGGCTCTGTTAATAGGTGTTGAGACCTGTAATTCTCTTGCTAACGGGCATTTAAATCGCTCGAATATTTCTGGATATTTTGTAGAAAATTCAATTTCAAAGAAAATCAACTGAACTATAGCCCACCAATTCAAAACCGAAAATCGAAAATGGGCTCCGATTTCGATGGTTGATGGCTCTATTAATAGGTGTTGAGACCTGTAATTCTCACGCTAACGGGCATTTAAATCGCTCGAATATTTCTGCATATTTTGTAGAAAATTCAATTTCAAAGAAAATCAACTGAACTATAGACCACAAATTCAAAACCGAAAATCGAAAATGGGCTCCGATTTCGATGGTTGATGGCTCTGTTAATAGGTGTTGAGACCTGTAATTCTCTTGCTAACGGGCATTTAAATCGCTCGAATATTTCTGCATATTTTGTAGAAAATTCAATTTCAAAGAAAATCAACTGAACTATAGACCACAAATTCAAAACCGAAAATCGAAAATGGGCTCCGATTTCGATGGTTGATGGCTCTGTTAATAGGTGTTGAGACCTGTAATTTTCTTGCTAACGGGCATTTAAATCGCTCGAATATTTCTGCATATTTTGTAGAAAATTCAATTTCAAAGAAAATCAACTGAACTATAGACCACCAATTCAAAACCGAAAATCGAAAATGGGCTCCGATTTCGATGGTTGATGGCTCTATTAATAGGTGTTGAGACCTGTAATTCTCACGCTAACGGGCATTTAAATCGCTCGAATATTTCTGCATATTTTGTAGAAAATTCAATTTTAAAGAAAATCAACTGAACTATAGCCCACCAATTCAAAACCGAAAATCGAAAATGGGCTCCGATTTCGATGGTTGATGGCTCTATTAATAGGTGTTGAGACCTGTAAATCTCTTGCTAACGGGCATTTAAATCGCTCGAATATTTCTGCATATTTTGTAGAAAATTCAATTTTAAAGAAAATCAACTGAACTATAGACCACAAATTCAAAACCGAAAATCGAAAATGGGCTCCGATTTCGATGGTTGTTGGCTCTGTTAATAGGTGTTGAGACCTGTAATTCTCACGCTAACGGGCATTTAAATCGCTCGAATATTTCTGCATATTTTGTAGAAAATTCAATTTCAAAGAAAATCAACTGAACTATAGACCACAAATTCAAAACTGAAAATCGAAAATGTGCTCCGATTTCGATGGTTGATGGCTCTATTAATAGGTGTTGAGACCTGTAATTCTCACGCTAACGGGCATTTAAATCGCTCGAATATTTCTGCATATTTTGTAGAAAATTCAATTTCAAAGAAAATCAACTGAACTATAGACCACAAATTCAAAACCGAAAATCGAAAATGTGCTCCGATTTCGATGGTTGATGGCTCTATTAATAGGTGTTGAGACCTGTAATTCTCACGCTAACGGGCATTTAAATCGCACGAATATTTCTGCATATTTTGTAGGAAATCCAATTTCAAAGAAAATCAACTGAACTATAGCCCACAAATTCAAAACCGAAAATCGAAAATGTGCTCCGATTTCGATGGTTGATGGCTCTGTTAATAGGTGTTGAGACCTGTAATTCTTTTGCTAACGGGCATTTAAATCGCTCGAATATTTCTGGATATTTTGTAGAAAATTCAATTTCAAAGAAAATCAACTGAACTATAGCCCACCAATTCAAAACCGAAAATCGAAAATGTGCTCCGATTTCGATGGTTGATGGCTCTATTAATAGGTGTTGAGACATGTAATTCTCACGCTAACGGGCATTTAAATCGCTCGAATATTTCGGCATATTTTGTAGGAAATTCAATTTTAAAGAAAATCAACTGAACTATAAGCCCACAAATTCAAAACTGAAAATCGAAAATGTGCTCCGATTTCGATGGTTGATGGCTCTATTAATAGGTGTTGAGACCTGTAATTCTCACGCTAACGGGCATTTAAATCGCTCGAATATTTCGGCATATTTTGTAGGAAATTCAATTTTAAAGAAAATCAACTGGCCCACAAATTCAAAACTGAAAATCGAAAATGTGCTCCGATTTCGATGGTTGATGGCTCTGTTAATAGGTGTTGAGACCTGTAATTCTCTTGCTAACGGGCATTTAAATCGCTCGAATATTTCTGGATATTTTGTAGAAAATTCAATTTCAAAGAAAATCAACTGAACTATAGCCCACCAATTCAAAACCGAAAATCGAAAATGGGCTCCGATTTCGATGGTTGATGGCTCTATTAATAGGTGTTGAGACCTGTAATTCTCTTGCTAACGGGCATTTAAATCGCTCGAATATTTCTGCATATTTTGTAGAAAATTCAATTTCAAAGAAAATCAACTGAACTATAGACCACAAATTCAAAACCGAAAATCGAAAATGGGCTCCGATTTCGATGGTTGATGGCTCCGTTAATAGGTGTTGAGACCTGTAATTCTCTTGCTAACGGGCATTTAAATCGCTCGAATATTTCTGCATATTTTGTAGAAAATTCAATTTCAAAGAAAATCAACTGAACTATAGACCACAAATTCAAAACCGAAAATCGAAAATGGGCTCCGATTTCGATGGTTGATGGCTCTGTTAATAGGTGTTGAGACCTGTAATTTTCTTGCTAACGGGCATTTAAATCGCTCGAATATTTCTGCATATTTTGTAGAAAATTCAATTTCAAAGAAAATCAACTGAACGCCCACCAATTCAAAACCGAAAATCGAAAATGGGCTCCGATTTCGATGGTTGATGGCTCTATTAATAGGTGTTGAGACCTGTAATTCTCACGCTAACGGGCATTTAAATCGCTCGAATATTTCTGCATATTTTGTAGAAAATTCAATTTTAAAGAAAATCAACTGAACTATAGACCACAAATTCAAAACCGAAAATCGAAAATGGGCTCCGATTTCGATGGTTGATGGCTCTGTTAATAGGTGTTGAGACCTGTAATTTTCTTGCTAACGGGCATTTAAATCGCTCGAATATTTCTGCATATTTTGTAGAAAATTCAATTTCAAAGAAAATCAACTGAACTATAAGCCCACCAATTCAAAACCGAAAATCGAAAATGGGCTCCGATTTCGATGGTTGATGGCTCTATTAATAGGTGTTGAGACCTGTAATTCTCACGCTAACGGGCATTTAAATCGCTCGAATATTTCTGCATATTTTGTAGAAAATTCAATTTTAAAGAAAATCAACTGAACTATAGCCCACCAATTCAAAACCGAAAATCGAAAATGGGCTCCGATTTCGATGGTTGATGGCTCTATTAATAGGTGTTGAGACCTGTAAATCTCTTGCTAACGGGCATTTAAATCGCTCGAATATTTCTGCATATTTTGTAGAAAATTCAATTTTAAAGAAAATCAACTGAACTATAGACCACAAATTCAAAACCGAAAATCGAAAATGGGCTCCGATTTCGATGGTTGATGGCTCTGTTAATAGGTGTTGAGACCTGTAATTCTCACGCTAACGGGCATTTAAATCGCTCGAATATTTCTGCATATTTTGTAGAAAATTCAATTTCAAAGAAAATCAACTGAACTATAGACCACAAATTCAAAACTGAAAATCGAAAATGTGCTCCGATTTCGATGGTTGATGGCTCTATTAATAGGTGTTGAGACCTGTAATTCTCACGCTAACGGGCATTTAAATCGCTCGAATATTTCTGCATATTTTGTAGAAAATTCAATTTCAAAGAAAATCAACTGAACTATAGCCCACAAATTCAAAACCGAAAATCGAAAATGTGCTCCGATTTCGATGGTTGATGGCTCTATTAATAGGTGTTGAGACCTGTAATTCTCACGCTAACGGGCATTTAAATCGCACGAATATTTCTGCATATTTTGTAGGAAATCCAATTTCAAAGAAAATCAACTGAACTATAGCCCACAAATTCAAAACCGAAAATCGAAAATGTGCTCCGATTTCGATGGTTGATGGCTCTGTTAATAGGTGTTGAGACCTGTAATTCTTTTGCTAACGGGCATTTAAATCGCTCGAATATTTCTGGATATTTTGTAGAAAATTCAATTTCAAAGAAAATCAACTGAACTATAGCCCACCAATTCAAAACCGAAAATCGAAAATGGGCTCCGATTTCGATGGTTGATGGCTCTGTTAATAGGTGTTGAGAAAATTCAATTTCAAAGAAAATCAACTGAACTATAGCCCACCAATTCAAAACCGAAAATCGAAAATGTGCTCCGATTTCGATGGTTGATGGCTCTATTAATAGGTGTTGAGACCTGTAATTCTCACGCTAACGGGCATTTAAATCGCTCGAATATTTCGGCATATTTTGTAGGAAATTCAATTTTAAAGAAAATCAACTGAACTATAGCCCACAAATTCAAAACTGAAAATCGAAAATGTGCTCCGATTTCGATGGTTGATGGCTCTGTTAATAGGTGTTGAGACCTGTAATTCTCTTGCTAACGGGCATTTAAATCGCTCAAATATTTCTGCATATTTTGTAGAAAATTCAATTTCAAAGAAAATCAACTGAACTATAGCCCACCAATTCAAAACCGAAAATCGAAAATGGGCTCCGATTTCGATGGTTGATGGCTGCATATTTTGTAGAAAATTCAATTTCAAAGAAAATCAACTGAACTATAGCCCACAAATTCAAAACTGAAAATCGAAAATGTGCTCCGATTTCGATGGTTGATGGCTCTATTAATAGGTGTTGAGACCTGTAATTCTCACGCTAACGGGCATTTAAATCGCTCGAATATTTCTGCATATTTTGTAGAAAATTCAATTTCAAAGAAAATCAACTGAACTATAGCCCACAAATTCAAAACCGAAAATCGAAAATGTGCTCCGATTTCGATGGTTGATGGCTCTATTAATAGGTGTTGAGACCTGTAATTCTCACGCTAACGGGCATTTAAATCGCTCGAATATTTCTGCATATTTTGTAGAAAATTCAATTTTAAAGAAAATCAACTGAACTATAGACCACAAATTCAAAACCGAAAATCGAAAATGGGCTCCGATTTCGATGGTTGATGGCTCTGTTAATAGGTGTTGAGACCTGTAATTCTCTTGCTAACGGGCATTTAAATCGCTCGAATATTTCTGCATATTTTGTAGAAAATTCAATTTCAAAGAAAATCAACTGAACTATAGACCACAAATTCAAAACCGAAAATCGAAAATGGGCTCCGATTTCGATGGTTGATGGCTCTGTTAATAGGTGTTGAGACCTGTAATTCTCTTGCTAACGGGCATTTAAATCGCTCGAATATTTCTGGATATTTTGTAGAAAATTCAATTTCAAAGAAAATCAACTGAACTATAACCCACCAATTCAAAACCGAAAATCGAAAATGTGCTCCGATTTCGATGGTTGATGGCTCTATTAATAGGTGTTGAGACCTGTAATTCTCACGCTAACGGGCATTTAAATCGCTCGAATATTTCGGCATATTTTGTAGGAAATTCAATTTTAAAGAAAATCAACTGAACTATAGCCCACAAATTCAAAACTGAAAATCGAAAATGTGCTCCGATTTCGATGGTTGATGGCTCTGTTAATAGGTGTTGAGACCTGTAATTCTCTTGCTAACGGGCATTTAAATCGCTCGAATATTTCTGGATATTTTGTAGAAAATTCAATTTCAAAGAAAATCAACTGAACTTTTATATATATATATATATATATATATATATATATATTAGCCCACCAATTCAAAACCGAAAATCGAAAATGGGCTCCGATTTCGATGGTTGATGGCTCTATTAATAGGTGTTGAGACCTGTAATTCTCACGCTAACGGGCATTTAAATCGCTCGAATATTTCTGCATATTTTGTAGAAAATTCAATTTCAAAGAAAATCAACTGAACTATAGCCCACAAATTCAATACTGAAAATCGAAAATGTGCTCCGATTTCGATGGTTGATGGCTCTATTAATAGGTGTTGAGACCTGTAATTCTCACGCTAACGGGCATTTAAATCGCTCGAATATTTCTGCATATTTTGTAGAAAATTCAATTTCAAAGAAAATCAACTGAACTATAGCCCACAAATTCAAAACCGAAAATCGAAAATGTGCTCCGATTTCGATGGTTGATGGCTCTATTAATAGGTGTTGAGACCTGTAATTCTCACGCTAACGGGCATTTAAATCGCTCGAATATTTCTGCATATTTTGTAGAAAATTCAATTTTAAAGAAAATCAACTGAACTATAGACCACAAATTCAAAACTGAAAATCGAAAATGGGCTCCGATTTCGATGGTTGATGGCTCTGTTAATAGGTGTTGAGACCTGTAATTCTCTTGCTAACGGGCATTTAAATCGCTTGAATATTTCTGCATATTTTGTAGAAAATTCAATTTCAAAGAAAATCAACTGAACTATAGACCACAAATTCAAAACCGAAAATCGAAAATGGGCTCCGATTTCGATGGTTGATGGCTCTGTTAATAGGTGTTGAGACCTGTAATTCTCTTGCTAACGGGCATTTAAATCGCTCGAATATTTCTGCATATTTTGTAGAAAATTCAATTTCAAAGAAAATCAACTGAACTATAAGCCCACCAATTCAAAACCGAAAATCGAAAATGGGCTCCGATTTCGATGGTTGATGGCTCTGTTAATAGGTGTTGAGACCTGTAATTCTCACGCTAACGGGCATTTAAATCGCTCGAATATTTCTGCATATTTTGTAGAAAATTCAATTTTAAAGAAAATCAACTGAACTATAGCCCACAAATTCAAAACTGAAAATCGAAAATGTGCTCCGATTTCGATGGTTGATGGCTCTATTAATAGGTGTTGAGACCTGTAATTCTCACGCTAACGGGCATTTAAATCGCTCAAATATTTCTGCATATTTTTTAGAAAATTCAATTTTAAAGAAAATCAACTGAACTATAGCCCACAAATTCAAAACCGAAAATCGAAAATGGGCTCCGATTTCGATGGTTGATGGCTCTATTAATAGGTGTTGAGACCTGTAATTCTCTTGCTAACGGGCATTTAAATCGCTCGAATATTTCTGCATATTTTGTAGAAAATTCAATTTTAAAGAAAATCAACTGAACTATAGACCACAAATTCAAAACCGAAAATCGAAAATGGGCTCCGATTTCGATGGTTGATGGCTCTGTTAATAGGTGTTGAGACCTGTAATTCTCACGCTAACGGGCATTTAAATCGCTCGAATATTTCTGCATATTTTGTAGAAAATTCAATTTCAAAGAAAATCAACTGAACTATAGCCCACAAATTCAAAACTGAAAATCGAAAATGTGCTCCGATTTCGATGGTTGATGGCTCTATTAATAGGTGTTGAGACCTGTAATTCTCACGCTAACGGGCATTTAAATCGCTTGAATATTTCTGCATATTTTGTAGAAAATTCAATTTCAAAGAAAATCAACTGAACTATAGCCCACAAATTCAAAACCGAAAATCGAAAATGTGCTCCGATTTCGATGGTTGATGGCTCTATTAATAGGTGTTGAGACCTGTAATTCTCACGCTAACGGGCATTTAAATCGCTCGAATATTTCTGCATATTTTGTAGGAAATCCAATTTCAAAGAAAATCAACTGAACTATAGCCCACAAATTCAAAACCGAAAATCGAAAATGTGCTCCGATTTCGATGGTTGATGGCTCTGTTAATAGGTGTTGAGACCTGTAATTCTCTTGCTAACGGGCATTTAAATCGCTCGAATATTTCTGGATATTTTGTAGAAAATTCAATTTCAAAGAAAATCAACTGAACTATAGCCCACCAATTCAAAACCGAAAATCGAAAATGGGCTCCGATTTCGATGGTTGATGGCTCTGTTAATAGGTGTTGAGACCTGTAATTCTCTTGCTAACGGGCATTTAAATCGCTCGAATATTTCTGCATATTTTGTAGAAAATTCAATTTCAAAGAAAATCAACTGAACTATAGCCCACCAATTCAAAACCGAAAATCGAAAATGTGCTCCGATTTCGATGGTTGATGGCTCTATTAATAGGTGTTGAGACCTGTAATTCTCACGCTAACGGGCATTTAAATCGCTCGAATATTTCTGCATATTTTGTAGGAAATCCAATTTCAAAGAAAATCAACTGAACTATAGACCACAAATTCAAAACCGAAAATCGAAAATGTGCTCCGATTTCGATGGTTGATGGCTCTGTTAATAGGTGTTGAGACCTGTAATTCTCTTGCTAACGGGCATTTAAATCGCTCGAATATTTCTGCATATTTTGTAGAAAATTCAATTTCAAAGAAAATCAACTGAACTACATATAGCCCACAAATTCAAAACCGAAAATCGAAAATGGGCTCCGATTTCGATGGTTGATGGCTCTGTTAATAGGTGTTGAGACCTGTAATTCTCACGCTAACGGGCATTTAAATCGCTCGAATATTTCTGCATATTTTGTAGAAAATTCAATTTCAAAGAAAATCAACTGAACTATAGCCCACCAATTCAAAACCGAAAATCGAAAATGGGCTCCGATTTCGATGGTTGATGGCTCTATTAATAGGTGTTGAGACCTGTAATTCTCACGCTAACGGGCATTTAAATCGCTCGAATATTTCTGCATATTTTGTAGAAAATTCAATTTTAAAGAAAATCAACTGAACTATAGCCCACCAATTCAAAACCGAAAATCGAAAATGGGCTCCGATTTCGATGGTTGATGGCTCTATTAATAGGTGTTGAGACCTGTAATTCTCACGCTAACGGGCATTTAAATCGCTCGAATATTTCTGCATATTTTGTAGGAAATTCAATTTTAAAGAAAATCAACTGAACTATATAGCCCACCAATTCAAAACCGAAAATCGAAAATGGGCTCCGATTTCGATGGTTGATGGCTCTATTAATAGGTGTTGAGACCTGTAATTCTCACGCTAACGGGCATTTAAATCGCTCGAATATTTCTGCATATTTTGTAGGAAATTCAATTTTAAAGAAAATCAACTGAACTATAGCCCACCAATTCAAAACTGAAAATCGAAAATGTGCTCCGATTTCGATGGTTGATGGCTCTATTAATAGGTGTTGAGACCTGTAATTCTCTTGCTAACGGGCATTTAAATCGCTCGAATATTTCTGCATATTTTGTAGAAAATTCAATTTTAAAGAAAATCAACTGAACTATAGCCCACCAATTCAAAACCGAAAATCGAAAATGGGCTCCGATTTCGATGGTTGATGGCTCTATTAATAGGTGTTGAGACCTGTAATTCTCACGCTAACGGGCATTTAAATCGCTCGAATATTTCTGCATATTTTGTAGGAAATTCAATTTTAAAGAAAATCAACTGAACTATAGCCCTCAAATTCAAAACTGAAAATCGAAAATGTGCTCCGATTTCGATGGTTGATGGCTCTATTAATAGGTGTTGAGACCTGTAATTCTCACGCTAACGGGCATTTAAATCGCTCGAATATTTCTGCATATTTTGTAGAAAATTCAATTTCAAAGAAAATCAACTGAACTATAGCCCACAAATTCAAAACCGAAAATCGAAAATGTGCTCCGATTTCGATGGTTGATGGCTCTATTAATAGGTGTTGAGACCTGTAATTCTCACGCTAACGGGCATTTAAATCGCTCGAATATTTCTGCATATTTTGTAGGAAATTCAATTTTAAAGAAAATCAACTGAACTATAGCCCACCAATTCAAAACCGAAAATCGAAAATGTGCTCCGATTTCGATGGTTGATGGCTCTATTAATAGGTGTTGAGACCTGTAATTCTCACGCTAACGGGCATTTAAATCGCTCGAATATTTCGGCATATTTTGTAGGAAATTCAATTTCAAAGAAAATCAACTGAACTATAGCCCACCAATTCAAAACTGAAAATCGAAAATGTGCTCCGATTTCGATGGTTGATGGCTCTATTAATAGGTGTTGAGACCTGTAATTCTCACGCTAACGGGCATTTAAATCGCTCGAATATTTCTGCATATTTTGTAGAAAATTCAATTTTAAAGAAAATCAACTGAACTATAGCCCACCAATTCAAAACCGAAAATCGAAAATGGGCTCCGATTTCGATGGTTGATGGCTCTATTAATAGGTGTTGAGACCTGTAATTCTCACGCTAACGGGCATTTAAATCGCTCGAATATTTCTGCATATTTTGTAGGAAATTCAATTTTAAAGAAAATCAACTGAACTATAGCCCACCAATTCAAAACTGAAAATCGAAAATGTGCTCCGATTTCGATGGTTGATGGCTCTATTAATAGGTGTTGAGACCTGTAATTCTCACGCTAACGGGCATACAAATCGCTCGAATATTTCTGCATATTTTGTAGAAAATTCAATTTTAAAGAAAATCAACTGAACTATAGCCCACCAATTCAAAACCGAAAATCGAAAATGGGCTCCGATTTCGATGGTTGATGGCTCTGTTAATAGGTGTTGAGACCTGTAATTCTCACGCTAACGGGCATTTAAATCGCTCGAATATTTCTGCATATTTTGTAGGAAATTCAATTTTAAAGAAAATCAACTGAACTATAGCCCACAAATTCAAAACCGAAAATCGAAAATGGGCTCCGATTTCGATGGTTGATGGCTCTGTTAATAGGTGTTGAGACCTGTAATTCTCACGCTAACGGGCATTTAAATCGCACGAATATTTCTGCATATTTTGTAGAAAATTCAATTTCAAAGAAAATCAACTGAACTATAGCCCTCAAATTCAAAACTGAAAATCGAAAATGTGCTCCGATTTCGATGGTTGATGGCTCTATTAATAGGTGTTGAGACCTGTAATTCTCACGCTAACGGGCATTTAAATCGCTCGAATATTTCTGCATATTTTGTAGAAAATTCAATTTCAAAGAAAATCAACTGAACTATAGCCCACAAATTCAAAACTGAAAATCGAAAATGTGCTCCGATTTCGATGGTTGATGGCTCTGTTAATAGGTGTTGAGACCTGTAATTCTCTTGCTAACGGGCATTTAAATCGCTCGAATATTTCTGGATATTTTGTAGAAAATTCAATTTCAAAGAAAATCAACTGAACTATAGCCCACCAATTCAAAACCGAAAATCGAAAATGGGCTCCGATTTCGATGGTTGATGGCTCTATTAATAGGTGTTGAGACCTGTAATTCTCACGCTAACGGGCATTTAAATCGCTCGAATATTTCTGCATATTTTGTAGAAAATTCAATTTCAAAGAAAATCAACTGAACTATAGCCCACAAATTCAAAACTGAAAATCGAAAATGTGCTCCGATTTCGATGGTTGATGGCTCTATTAATAGGTGTTGAGACCTGTAATTCTCACGCTAACGGGCATTTAAATCGCTCGAATATTTCTGCATATTTTGTAGAAAATTCAATTTCAAAGAAAATCAACTGAACTATAGCCCACAAATTCAAAACCGAAAATCGAAAATGTGCTCCGATTTCGATGGTTGATGGCTCTATTAATAGGTGTTGAGACCTGTAATTCTCTTGCTAACGGGCATTTAAATCGCTCGAATATTTCTGCATATTTTGTAGAAAATTCAATTTCAAAGAAAATCAACTGAACTATAGCCCACAAATTCAAAACCGAAAATCGAAAATGTGCTCCGATTTCGATGGTTGATGGCTCTATTAATAGGTGTTGAGACCTGTAATTCTCTTGCTAACGGGCATTTAAATCGCTCGAATATTTCTGGATATTTTGTAGAAAATTCAATTTCAAAGAAAATCAACTGAACTATAGCCCACCAATTCAAAACCGAAAATCGAAAATGGGCTCCGATTTCGATGGTTGATGGCTCTGTTAATAGGTGTTGAGACCTGTAATTCTCTTGCTAACGGGCATTTAAATCGCTCGAATATTTCTGGATATTTTGTAGAAAATTCAATTTCAAAGAAAATCAACTGAACTATAGCCCACCAATTCAAAACCGAAAATCGAAAATGTGCTCCGATTTCGATGGTTGATGGCTCTATTAATAGGTGTTGAGACCTGTAATTCTCACGCTAACGGGCATTTAAATCGCTCGAATATTTCTGCATATTTTTTAGAAAATTCAATTTTAAAGAAAATCAACTGAACTATAGACCACAAATTCAAAACCGAAAATCGAAAATGGGCTCCGATTTCGATGGTTGATGGCTCTGTTAATAGGTGTTGAGACCTGTAATTCTCACGCTAACGGGCATTTAAATCGCTCGAATATTTCTTCATATTTTGTAGAAAATTCAATTTCAAAGAAAATCAACTGAACTATAGACCACAAATTCAAAACTGAAAATCGAAAATGTGCTCCGATTTCGATGGTTGATGGCTCTATTAATAGGTGTTGAGACCTGTAATTCTCACGCTAACGGGCATTTAAATCGCTCGAATATTTCTGCATATTTTGTAGAAAATTCAATTTCAAAGAAAATCAACTGAACTATAGCCCACAAATTCAAAACTGAAAATCGAAAATGTGCTCCGATTTCGATGGTTGATAGCTCTATTAATAGGTGTTGAGACCTGTAATTCTCACGCTAACGGGCATTTAAATCGCTCGAATATTTCTGCATATTTTGTAGAAAATTCAATTTTAAAGAAAATCAACTGAACTATAGCCCACAAATTCAAAACCGAAAATCGAAAATGGGCTCCGATTTCGATGGTTGATGGCTCTATTAATAGGTGTTGAGACCTGTAATTCTCTTGCTAACGGGCATTTAAATCGCTCGAATATTTCTGCATATTTTGTAGAAAATTCAATTTTAAAGAAAATCAACTGAACTATAGACCACAAATTCAAAACCGAAAATCGAAAATGGGCTCCGATTTCGATGGTTGATGGCTCTGTTAATAGGTGTTGAGACCTGTAATTCTCACGCTAACGGGCATTTAAATCGCTCGAATATTTCTGCATATTTTGTAGAAAATTCAATTTCAAAGAAAATCAACTGAACTATAGACCACAAATTCAAAACTGAAAATCGAAAATGTGCTCCGATTTCGATGGTTGATGGCTCTATTAATAGGTGTTGAGACCTGTAATTCTCACGCTAACGGGCATTTAAATCGCTCGAATATTTCTGCATATTTTGTAGAAAATTCAATTTCAAAGAAAATCAACTGAACTATAGCCCACAAATTCAAAACCGAAAATCGAAAATGTGCTCCGATTTCGATGGTTGATGGCTCTATTAATAGGTGTTGAGACCTGTAATTCTCACGCTAACGGGCATTTAAATCGCTCGAATATTTCTGCATATTTTGTAGGAAATCCAATTTCAAAGAAAATCAACTGAACTATAGCCCACAAATTCAAAACCGAAAATCGAAAATGTGCTCCGATTTCGATGGTTGATGGCTCTGTTAATAGGTGTTGAGACCTGTAATTCTCTTGCTAACGGGCATTTAAATCGCTCGAATATTTCTGGATATTTTGTAGAAAATTCAATTTCAAAGAAAATCAACTGAACTATAGCCCACCAATTCAAAACCGAAAATCGAAAATGGGCTCCGATTTCGATGGTTGATGGCTCTGTTAATAGGTGTTGAGACCTGTAATTCTCTTGCTAACGGGCATTTAAATCGCTCGAATATTTCTGGATATTTTGTAGAAAATTCAATTTCAAAGAAAATCAACTGAACTATAGCCCACCAATTCAAAACCGAAAATCGAAAATGTGCTCCGATTTCGATGGTTGATGGCTCTATTAATAGGTGTTGAGACCTGTAATTCTCACGCTAACGGGCATTTAAATCGCTCGAATATTTCTGCATATTTTGTAGGAAATCCAATTTCAAAGAAAATCAACTGAACTATAGACCACAAATTCAAAACCGAAAATCGAAAATGTGCTCCGATTTCGATGGTTGATGGCTCTGTTAATAGGTGTTGAGACCTGTAATTCTCTTGCTAACGGGCATTTAAATCGCTCGAATATTTCTGCATATTTTGTAGAAAATTCAATTTCAAAGAAAATCAACTGAACTATAGCCCACAAATTCAAAACCGAAAATTGAAAATGGGCTCCGATTTCGATGGTTGATGGCTCTATTAATAGGTGTTGAGACCTGTAATTCTCACGCTAACGGGCATTTAAATCGCTCGAATATTTCTGCATATTTTGTAGAAAATTCAATTTTAAAGAAAATCAACTGAACTATAGACCACAAATTCAAAACCGAAAATCGAAAATGGGCTCCGATTTCGATGGTTGATGGCTCTGTTAATAGGTGTTGAGACCTGTAATTCTCTTGCTAACGGGCATTTAAATCGCTCGAATATTTCTGCATATTTTGTAGAAAATTCAATTTCAAAGAAAATCAACTGAACTATAGCCCACAAATTCAAAACCGAAAATCGAAAATGGGCTCCGATTTCGATGGTTGATGGCTCTGTTAATAGGTGTTGAGACCTGTAATTCTCACGCTAACGGGCATTTAAATCGCTCGAATATTTCTGCATATTTTGTAGGAAATTCAATTTCAAAGAAAATCAACTGAACTATAGCCCACCAATTCAAAACTGAAAATCGAAAATGTGCTCCGATTTCGATGGTTGATGGCTCTATTAATAGGTGTTGAGACCTGTAATTCTCACGCTAACGGGCATTTAAATCGCTCGAATATTTCTGCATATTTTGTAGGAAATTCAATTTTAAAGAAAATCAACTGAACTATAGCCCACCAATTCAAAACTGAAAATCGAAAATGTGCTCCGATTTCGATGGTTGATGGCTCTATTAATAGGTGTTGAGACCTGTAATTCTCACGCTAACGGGCATTTAAATCGCTCGAATATTTCTGCATATTTTGTAGAAAATTCAATTTTAAAGAAAATCAACTGAACTATAGCCCACCAATTCAAAACCGAAAATCGAAAATGGGCTCCGATTTCGATGGTTGATGGCTCTGTTAATAGGTGTTGAGACCTGTAATTCTCTTGCTAACGGGCATTTAAATCGCTCGAATATTTCTGCATATTTTGTAGAAAATTCAATTTCAAAGAAAATCAACTGAACTATAGCCCACCAATTCAAAACCGAAAATCGAAAATGGGCTCCGATTTCGATGGTTGATGGCTCTGTTAATAGGTGTTGAGACCTGTAATTCTCTTGCTAACGGGCATTTAAATCGCTCGAATATTTCTGCATATTTTGTAGTAAATTCAATTTCAAAGAAAATCAACTGAACTATAGCCCACCAATTCAAAACCGAAAATCGAAAATGTGCTCCGATTTCGATGGTTGATGGCTCTATTAATAGGTGTTGAGACCTGTAATTCTCACGCTAACGGGCATTTAAATCGCTCGAATATTTCTGCATATTTTGTAGGAAATTCAATTTTAAAGAAAATCAACTGAACTATAGCCCACCAATTCAAAACCGAAAATCGAAAATTGGCTCCGATTTCGATGGTTGATGGCTCTGTTAATAGGTGTTGAGACCTGTAATTCTCTTGCTAACGGGCATTTAAATCGCTCGAATATTTCTGCATATTTTGTAGAAAATTCAATTTCAAAGAAAATCAACTGAACTATAGCCCACCAATTCAAAACCGAAAATCGAAAATGTGCTCCGATTTCGATGGTTGATGGCTCTATTAATAGGTGTTGAAACCTGTAATTCTCGCGCTAACGGGCATTTAAATCGCTCGAATATTTCTGCATATTTTGTAGGAAATTCAATTTTAAAGAAAATCAACTGAACTATAGCCCACCAATTCAAAACCGAAAATCGAAAATGGTCTCCGATTTCGATGGTTGATGGCTCTGTTAATAGGTGTTGAGACCTGTAATTCTCTTGCTAACGGGCATTTAAATCGCTCGAATATTTCTGCATATTTTGTAGAAAATTCAATTTCAAAGAAAATCAACTGAACTATAGCCCACCAATTCAAAACCGAAAATCGAAAATGGGCTCCGATTTCGATGGTTGATGGCTCTGTTAATAGGTGTTGAGACCTGTAATTCTCTTGCTAACGGGCATTTAAATCGCTCGAATATTTCTGCATATTTTGTAGGAAATCCAATTTCAAAAAAAATCAACTGAACTATAGCCCACAAATTCAAAACCGAAAATCGAAAATGGGCTCCGATTTCGATGGTTGATGGCTCTATTAATAGGTGTTGAGACCTGTAATTCTCTTGCTAACGGGCATTTAAATCGCTCGAATATTTCTGCATATTTTGTAGAAAATTCAATTTTAAAGAAAATCAACTGAACTATAGACCACAAATTCAAAACCGAAAATCGAAAATGGGCTCCGATTTCGATGGTTGATGGCTCTGTTAATAGGTGTTGAGACCTGTAATTCTCACGCTAACGGGCATTTAAATCGCTCGAATATTTCTGCATATTTTGTAGAAAATTCAATTTCAAAGAAAATCAACTGAACTATAGCCCACAAATTCAAAACTGAAAATCGAAAATGTGCTCCGATTTCGATGGTTGATGGCTCTATTAATAGGTGTTGAGACCTGTAATTCTCACGCTAACGGGCATTTAAATCGCTCGAATATTTCTGCATATTTTGTAGAAAATTCAATTTCAAAGAAAATCAACTGAACTATAGCCCACAAATTCAAAACCGAAAATCGAAAATGTGCTCCGATTTCGATGGTTGATGGCTCTATTAATAGGTGTTGAGACCTGTAATTCTCACGCTAACGGGCATTTAAATCGCTCGAATATTTCTGCATATTTTGTAGGAAATTCAATTTTAAAGAAAATCAACTGAACTATAGCCCACCAATTCAAAACCGAAAATCGAAAATGTGCTCCGATTTCGATGGTTGATGGCTCTGTTAATAGGTGTTGAGACCTGTAATTCTCTTGCTAACGGGCATTTAAATCGCTCGAATATTTCTGGATATTTTGTAGAAAATTCAATTTCAAAGAAAATCAACTGAACTATAGCCCACCAATTCAAAACCGAAAATCGAAAATGGGCTCCGATTTCGATGGTTGATGGCTCTGTTAATAGGTGTTGAGACCTGTAATTCTCTTGCTAACGGGCATTTAAATCGCTCGAAAATTTCTGGATATTTTGTAGAAAATTCAATTTCAAAGAAAATCAACTGAACTATAGCCCACCAATTCAAAACCGAAAATCGAAAATGGGCTCCGATTTCGATGGTTGATGGCTCTATTAATAGGTGTTGAGACCTGTAATTCTCACGCTAACGGGCATTTAAATCGCTCGAATATTTCTGCATATTTTGTAGAAAATTCAATTTCAAAGAAAATCAACTGAACTATAGCCCACCAATTCAAAACCGAAAATCGAAAATGGGCTCCGATTTCGATGGTTGATGGCTCTGTTAATAGGTGTTGAGACCTGTAATTCTCTTGCTAACGGGCATTTAAATCGCTCGAATATTTCTGCATATTTTGTAGGAAATCCAATTTCAAAGAAAATCAACTGAACTATAGCCCACAAATTCAAAACCGAAAATCGAAAATGTGCTCCGATTTCGATGGTTGATGGCTCTGTTAATAGGTGTTGAGACCTGTAATTCTCTTGCTAACGGGCATTTAAATCGCTCGAATATTTCTGCATATTTTGTAGAAAATTCAATTTCAAAGAAAATCAACTGAACTATAGCCCACCAATTCAAAACCGAAAATCGAAAATGGGCTCCGATTTCGATGGTTGATGGCTCTGTTAATAGGTGTTGAGACCTGTAATTCTCTTGCTAACGGGCATTTAAATCGCTCGAATATTTCTGCATATTTTGTAGGAAATCCAATTTCAAAGAAAATCAACTGAACTATAGCCCACAAATTCAAAACCGAAAATTGAAAATGGGCTCCGATTTCGATGGTTGATGGCTCTATTAATAGGTGTTGAGACCTGTAATTCTCACGCTAACGGGCATTTTAATCGCTCGAATATTTCTGCATATTTTGTAGGAAATCCAATTTCAAAGAAAATCAACTGAACTATAGCCCACAAATTCAAAACCGAAAATCGAAAATGTGCTCCGATTTCGATGGTTGATGGCTCTGTTAATAGGTGTTGAGACCTGTAATTCTCACGCTAACGGGCATTTAAATCGCTCGAATATTTCTGGATATTTTGTAGAAAATTCAATTTCAAAGAAAATCAACTGAACTATAGCCCACAAATTCAAAACCGAAAATCGAAAATGGGCTCCGATTTCGATGGTTGATGGCTCTATTAATAGGTGTTGAGACCTGTAATTCTCACGCTAACGGGCATTTAAATCGCTCGAATATTTCTGCATATTTTGTAGAAAATTCAATTTCAAAGAAAATCAACTGAACTATAGCCCACCAATTCAAAACTGAAAATCGAAAATGGGCTCCGATTTCGATGGTTGGTGGCTCTGTTAATAGGTGTTGAGACCTGTAATTCTCACGCTAACGGGCATTTAAATCGCTCGAATATTTCTGCATATTTTGTAGAAAATTCAATTTTAAAGAAAATCAACTGAACTATAGCCCACAAATTCAAAACCGAAAATTGAAAATGGGCTCCGATTTTGATGGTTGATGGCTCTATTAATAGGTGTTGAGACCTGTAATTCTCACGCTAACGGGCATTTAAATCGCACGAATATTTCTGCATATTTTGTAGGAAATCCAATTTCAAAGAAAATCAACTGAACTATAGCCCACCAATTCAAAACCGAAAATCGAAAATGGGCTCCGATTTCGATGGTTGATGGCTCTGTTAATAGGTGTTGAGACCTGTAATTCTCTTGCTAACGGGCATTTAAATCGCTCGAATATTTCTGCATATTTTGTAGAAAATTCAATTTCAAAGAAAATCAACTGAACTATAGCCCACCAATTCAAAACCGAAAATCGAAAATGGGCTCCGATTTCGATGGTTGATGGCTCTGTTAATAGGTGTTGAGACCTGTAATTCTCTTGCTAACGGGCATTTAAATCGCTCGAATATTTCTGGATATTTTGTAGAAAATTCAATTTCAAAGAAAATCAACTGAACTATAGCCCACCAATTCAAAACCGAAAATCGAAAATAGGCTCCGATTTCGATGGTTGATGGCTCTGTTAATAGGTGTTGAGACCTGTAATTCTCTTGCTAACGGGCATTTAAATCGCTCGAATATTTCTGGATATTTTGTAGAAAATTCAATTTCAAAGAAAATCAACTGAACTATAGCCCACCAATTCAAAACTGAAAATCGAAAATGTGCTCCGATTTCGATGGTTGATGGCTCTGTTAATAGGTGTTGAGACCTGTAATTCTCTTGCTAACGGGCATTTAAATCGCTCGAATATTTCTGGATATTTTGTAGAAAATTCAATTTCAAAGAAAATCAACTGAACTATAGCCCACAAATTCAAAACCGAAAATTGAAAATGGGCTCCGATTTCGATGGTTGATGGCTCTATTAATAGGTGTTGAGACCTGTAATTCTCACGCTAACGGGCATTTAAATCGCTCGAATATTTCTGCATATTTTGTAGGAAATCCAATTTCAAAGAAAATCAACTGAACTATAGCCCACAAATTCAAAACCGAAAATCGAAAATGTGCTCCGATTTCGATGGTTGATGGCTCTGTTAATAGGTGTTGAGACCTGTAATTCTCTTGCTAACGGGCATTTAAATCGCTCGAATATTTCTGGATATTTTGTAGAAAATTCAATTTCAAAGAAAATCAACTGAACTATAGCCCACCAATTCAAAACCGAAAATCGAAAATGGGCTCCGATTTCGATGGTTGATGGCTCTGTTAATAGGTGTTGAGACCTGTAATTCTCTTGCTAACGGGCATTTAAATCGCTCGAATATTTCTGCATATTTTGTAGAAAATTCAATTTCAAAGAAAATCAATTGAACTATAGCCCACAAATTCAAAACCGAAAATCGAAAATGGGCTCCGATTTCGATGGTTGATGGCTCTGTTAATAGGTGTTGAGACCTGTAATTCTCACGCTAATGGGCATTTAAATCGCTCGAATATTTCTGCATATTTTGTAGAAAATTCAATTTCAAAGAAAATCAACTGAACTATAGCCCACCAATTCAAAACCGAAAATCGAAAATGTGCTCCGATTTCGATGGTTGATGGCTCTATTAATAGGTGTTGAGACCTGTAATTCTCACGCTAACGGGCATTTAAATCGCTCGAATATTTCTGCATATTTTGTAGAAAATTCAATTTCAAAGAAAATCAACTGAACTATAGCCCACCAATTCAAAACCGAAAATCGAAAATGGGCTCCGATTTCGATGGTTGATGGCTCTATTAATAGGTGTTGAGACCTGTAATTCTCACGCTAACGGGCATTTAAATCGCTCGAATATTTCTGCATATTTTGTAGAAAATTCAATTTTAAAGAAAATCAACTGAACTATAGCCCACCAATTCAAAACCGAAAATCGAAAATGGGCTCCGATTTCGATGGTTGATGGCTCTTAATAGGTGTTGAGACCTGTAATTCTCTTGCTAACGGGCATTTAAATCGCTCGAATATTTCTGGATATTTTGTAGAAAATTCAATTTCAAAGAAAATCAACTGAACTATATATAGCCCACAAATTCAAAACCGAAAATTGAAAATGGGCTCCGATTTCGATGGTTGATGGCTCTATTAATAGGTGTTGAGACCTGTAATTCTCACGCTAACGGGCATTTAAATCTCACGAATATTTCTGCATATTTTGTAGGAAATCCAATTTCAAAGAAAATCAACTGAACTATAGCCCACCAATTCAAAACCGAAAATCGAAAATGGGCTCCGATTTCGATGGTTGATGGCTCTGTTAATAGGTGTTGAGACCTGTAATTCTCTTGCTAACGGGCATTTAAATCGCTCGAATATTTCTGCATATTTTGTAGAAAATTCAATTTTAAAGAAAATCAACTGAACTATAGCCCACCAATTCAAAACCGAAAATCGAAAATGGGCTCCGATTTCGATGGTTGATGGCTCTGTTAATAGGTGTTGAGACCTGTAATTCTCTTGCTAACGGGCATTTAAATCGCTCGAATATTTCTGGATATTTTGTAGAAAATTCAATTTCAAAGAAAATCAACTGAACTATAGCCCACCAATTCAAAACCGAAAATCGAAAATGGGCTCCGATTTCGATGGTTGATGGCTCTGTTAATAGGTGTTGAGACCTGTAATTCTCTTGCTAACGGGCATTTAAATCGCTCGAATATTTCTGCATATTTTGTAGAAAATTCAATTTCAAAGAAAATCAACTGAACTATAGCCCACAAATTCAAAACCGAAAATTGAAAATTGGCTTCGATTTCGATGGTTGATGGCTCTATTAATAGGTGTTGAGACCTGTAATTCTCACGCTAACGGGCATTTAAATCGCTCGAATATTTCTGCATATTTTGTAGGAAATCCAATTTCAAAGAAAATCAACTGAACTATAGCCCACAAATTCAAAACCGAAAATTGAAAATGGGCTCCGATTTCGATGGTTGATGGCTCTATTAATAGGTGTTGAGACCTGTAATTCTCACGCTAACGGGCATTTTAATCGCTCGAATATTTCTGCATATTTTGTAGGAAATCCAATTTCAAAGAAAATCAACTGAACTATAGCCCACAAATTCAAAACCGAAAATCGAAAATGTGCTCCGATTTCGATGGTTGATGGCTCTGTTAATAGGTGTTGAGACCTGTAACTCTCACGCTAACGGGCATTTAAATCGCTCGAATATTTCTGGATATTTTATAGAAAATTCAATTTCAAAGAAAATCAACTGAACTATAGCCCACCAATTCAAAACCGAAAATCGAAAATGGGCTCCGATTTCGATGGTTGATGGCTCTATTAATAGGTGTTGAGACCTGTAATTCTCACGCTAACGGGCATTTAAATCGCTCGAATATTTCTGCATATTTTGTAGAAAATTCAATTTCAAAGAAAATCAACTGAACTATAGCCCACCAATTCAAAACCGAAAATCGAAAATGGGCTCCGATTTCGATGGTTGATGGCTCTGTTAATAGGTGTTGAGACCTGTAATTCTCACGCTAATGGGCATTTAAATCGCTCGAATATTTCTGCATATTTTGTAGAAAATTCAATTTCAAAGAAAATCAACTGAACTATATATAGCCCACAAATTCAAAACCGAAAATCGAAAATGTGCTCCGATTTCGATGGTTGGTGGCTCTGTTAATAGGTGTTGAGACCTGTAATTCTCACGCTAACGGGCATTTAAATCGCTCGAATATTTCTGCATATTTTGTAGAAAATTCAATTTCAAAGAAAATCAACTGAACTATAGCCCACAAATTCAAAACCGAAAATTGAAAATGGGCTCCGATTTCGATGGTTGATGGCTCTATTAATAGGTGTTGAGACCTGTAATTCTCACGCTAACGGGCATTTAAATCGCACGAATATTTCTGCATATTTTGTAGGAAATCCAATTTCAAAGAAAATCAACTGAACTATAGCCCACCAATTCGAAACCGAAAATCGAAAATGGGCTCCGATTTCGATGGTTGATGGCTCTGTTAATAGGTGTTGAGACCTGTAATTCTCTTGCTAACGGGCATTTAAATCGCTCGAATATTTCTGCATATTTTGTAGAAAATTCAATTTCAAAGAAAATCAACTGAACTATAGCCCACCAATTCAAAACCGAAAATCGAAAATGGGCTCCGATTTCGATGGTTGATGGCTCTGTTAATAGGTGTTGAGACCTGTAATTCTCTTGCTAACGGGCATTTAAATCGCTCGAATATTTCTGGATATTTTGTAGAAAATTCAATTTCAAAGAAAATCAACTGAACTATAGCCCACCAATTCAAAACCGAAAATCGAAAATGGGCTCCGATTTCGATGGTTGATGGCTCTGTTAATAGGTGTTGAGACCTGTAATTATCTTGCTAACGGGCATTTAAATCGCTCGAATATTTCTGGATATTTTATAGAAAATTCAATTTCAAAGAAAATCAACTGAACTATAGCCCACCAATTCAAAACTGAAAATCGAAAATGTGCTCCGATTTCGATGGTTGATGGCTCTGTTAATAGGTGTTGAGACCTGTAATTCTCTTGCTAACGGGCATTTAAATCGCTCGAATATTTCTGGATATTTTGTAGAAAATTCAATTTCAAAGAAAATCAACTGAACTATAGCCCACAAATTAAAACCGAAAATTGAAAATGGGCTCCGATTTCGATGGTTGATGGCTCTATTAATAGGTGTTGAGACCTGTAATTCTCACGCTAACGGGCATTTAAATCGCTCGAATATTTCTGCATATTTTGTAGAAAATTCAATTTCAAAGAAAATCAACTGAACTATAGCCCACCAATTCAAAACCGAAAATCGAAAATGGGCTCCGATTTCGATGGTTGATGGCTCTGTTAATAGGTGTTGAGACCTGTAATTCTCACGCTAATGGGCATTTAAATCGCTCGAATATTTCTGCATATTTTGTAGAAAATTCAATTTCAAAGAAAATCAACTGAACTATATATAGCCCACAAATTCAAAACCGAAAATCGAAAATGTGCTCCGATTTCGATGGTTGGTGGCTCTATTAATAGGTGTTGAGACCTGTAATTCTCACGCTAACGGGCATTTAAATCGCTCGAATATTTCTGCATATTTTGTAGAAAATTCAATTTCAAAGAAAATCAACTGAACTATAGCCCACCAATTCAAAACCGAAAATCGAAAATGGGCTCCGATTTCGATGGTTGATGGCTCTGTTAATAGGTGTTGAGACCTGTAATTCTCACGCTAATGGGCATTTAAATCGCTCGAATATTTCTGCATATTTTGTAGAAAATTCAATTTCAAAGAAAATCAACTGAACTATATATAGCCCACAAATTCAAAACCGAAAATCGAAAATGTGCTCCGATTTCGATGGTTGGTGGCTCTGTTAATAGGTGTTGAGACCTGTAATTCTCACGCTAACGGGCATTTAAATCGCTCGAATATTTCTGCATATTTTGTAGAAAATTCAATTTTAAAGAAAATCAACTGAACTATAGCCCACAAATTCAAAACCGAAAATTGAAAATGGGCTCCGATTTCGATGGTTGATGGCTCTATTAATAGGTGTTGAGACCTGTAATTCTCACGCTAACGGGCATTTAAATCGCACGAATATTTCTGCATATTTTGTAGGAAATCCAATTTCAAAGAAAATCAACTGAACTATAGCCCACCAATTCGAAACCGAAAATCGAAAATGGGCTCCGATTTCGATGGTTGATGGCTCTGTTAATAGGTGTTGAGACCTGTAATTCTCTTGCTAACGGGCATTTAAATCGCTCGAATATTTCTGCATATTTTGTAGAAAATTCAATTTCAAAGAAAATCAACTGAACTATAGCCCACCAATTCAAAACCGAAAATCGAAAATGGGCTCCGATTTCGATGGTTGATGGCTCTGTTAATAGGTGTTGAGACCTGTAATTCTCTTGCTAACGGGCATTTAAATCGCTCGAATATTTCTGGATATTTTGTAGAAAATTCAATTTCAAAGAAAATCAACTGAACTATAGCCCACCAATTCAAAACCGAAAATCGAAAATGGGCTCCGATTTCGATGGTTGATGGCTCTGTTAATAGGTGTTGAGACCTGTAATTATCTTGCTAACGGGCATTTAAATCGCTCGAATATTTCTGGATATTTTGTAGAAAATTCAATTTCAAAGAAAATCAACTGAACTATAGCCCACAAATTCAAAACCGAAAATTGAAAATGGGCTCCGATTTCGATGGTTGATGGCTCTATTAATAGGTGTTGAGACCTGTAATTCTCACGCTAACGGGCATTTAAATCGCTCGAATATTTCTGCATATTTTGTAGGAAATCCAATTTCAAAGAAAATCAACTGAACTATAGCCCACAAATTCAAAACCGAAAATCGAAAATGTGCTCCGATTTCGATGGTTGATGGCTCTGTTAATAGGTGTTGAGACCTGTAATTCTCTTGCTAACGGGCATTTAAATCGCTCGAATATTTCTGGATATTTTGTAGAAAATTCAATTTCAAAGAAAATCAACTGAACTATAGCCCACCAATTCAAAACCGAAAATCGAAAATGGGCTCCGATTTCGATGGTTGATGGCTCTGTTAATAGGTGTTGAGACCTGTAATTCTCTTGCTAACGGGCATTTAAATCGCTCGAATATTTCTGCATATTTTGTAGAAAATTCAATTTCAAAGAAAATCAATTGAACTATAGCCCACAAATTCAAAACCGAAAATCGAAAATGGGCTCCGATTTCGATGGTTGATGGCTCTATTAATAGGTGTTGAGACCTGTAATTCTCACGCTAATGGGCATTTAAATCGCTCGAATATTTCTGCATATTTTGTAGAAAATTCAATTTCAAAGAAAATCAACTGAACTATAGCCCACCAATTCAAAACCGAAAATCGAAAATGTGCTCCGATTTCGATGGTTGATGGCTCTATTAATAGGTGTTGAGACCTGTAATTCTCACGCTAACGGGCATTTAAATCGCTCGAATATTTCTGCATATTTTGTAGAAAATTCAATTTCAAAGAAAATCAACTGAACTATAGCCCACCAATTCAAAACCGAAAATCGAAAATGGGCTCCGATTTCGATGGTTGATGGCTCTATTAATAGGTGTTGAGACCTGTAATTCTCACGCTAACGGGCATTTAAATCGCTCGAATATTTCTGCATATTTTGTAGAAAATTCAATTTTAAAGAAAATCAACTGAACTATAGCCCACCAATTCAAAACCGAAAATCGAAAATGGGCTCCGATTTCGATGGTTGATGGCTCTTAATAGGTGTTGAGACCTGTAATTCTCTTGCTAACGGGCATTTAAATCGCTCGAATATTTCTGGATATTTTGTAGAAAATTCAATTTCAAAGAAAATCAACTGAACTATATATAGCCCACAAATTCAAAACCGAAAATTGAAAATGGGCTCCGATTTCGATGGTTGATGGCTCTATTAATAGGTGTTGAGACCTGTAATTCTCACGCTAACGGGCATTTAAATCGCTCGAATATTTCTGCATATTTTGTAGGAAATCCAATTTCAAAGAAAATCAACTGAACTATAGCCCACCAATTCAAAACCGAAAATCGAAAATGGGCTCCGATTTCGATGGTTGATGGCTCTGTTAATAGGTGTTGAGACCTGTAATTCTCTTGCTAACGGGCATTTAAATCGCTCGAATATTTCTGCATATTTTGTAGAAAATTCAATTTTAAAGAAAATCAACTGAACTATAGCCCACCAATTCAAAACCGAAAATCGAAAATGGGCTCCGATTTCGATGGTTGATGGCTCTGTTAATAGGTGTTGAGACCTGTAATTCTCTTGCTAACGGGCATTTAAATCGCTCGAATATTTCTGGATATTTTGTAGAAAATTCAATTTCAAAGAAAATCAACTGAACTATAGCCCACCAATTCAAAACCGAAAATCGAAAATGGGCTCCGATTTCGATGGTTGATGGCTCTGTTAATAGGTGTTGAGACCTGTAATTCTCTTGCTAACGGGCATTTAAATCGCTCGAATATTTCTGCATATTTTGTAGAAAATTCAATTTCAAAGAAAATCAACTGAACTATAGCCCACAAATTCAAAACCGAAAATTGAAAATGGGCTCCGATTTCGATGGTTGATGGCTCTATTAATAGGTGTTGAGACCTGTAATTCTCACGCTAACGGGCATTTAAATCGCTCGAATATTTCTGCATATTTTGTAGGAAATCCAATTTCAAAGAAAATCAACTGAACTATAGCCCACAAATTCAAAACCGAAAATCGAAAATGTGCTCCGATTTCGATGGTTGATGGCTCTGTTAATAGGTGTTGAGACCTGTAATTCTCTTGCTAACGGGCATTTAAATCGCTCGAATATTTCTGGATATTTTGTAGAAAATTCAATTTCAAAGAAAATCAACTGAACTATAGCCCACCAATTCAAAACCGAAAATCGAAAATGGGCTCCGATTTCGATGGTTGATGGCTCTGTTAATAGGTGTTGAGACCTGTAATTCTCTTGCTAACGGGCATTTAAATCGCTCGAATATTTCTGGATATTTTGTAGAAAATTCAATTTCAAAGAAAATCAACTGAACTATAGCCCACCAATTCAAAACCGAAAATCGAAAATGGGCTCCGATTTCGATGGTTGATGGCTCTGTTAATAGGTGTTGAGACCTGTAATTCTCTTGCTAACGGGCATTTAAATCGCTCGAATATTTCTGCATATTTTGTAGAAAATTCAATTTCAAAGAAAATCAACTGAACTATAGCCCACAAATTCAAAACCGAAAATTGAAAATGGGCTCCGATTTCGATGGTTGATGGCTCTATTAATAGGTGTTGAGACCTGTAATTCTCACGCTAACGGGCATTTAAATCGCTCGAATATTTCTGCATATTTTGTAGGAAATCCAATTTCAAAGAAAATCAACTGAACTATAGCCCACAAATTCAAAACCGAAAATCGAAAATGTGCTCCGATTTCGATGGTTGATGGCTCTGTTAATAGGTGTTGAGACCTGTAATTCTCTTGCTAACGGGCATTTAAATCGCTCGAATATTTCTGGATATTTTGTAGAAAATTCAATTTCAAAGAAAATCAACTGAACTATAATAGCCCACCAATTCAAAACCGAAAATCGAAAATGGGCTCCGATTTCGATGGTTGATGGCTCTGTTAATAGGTGTTGAGACCTGTAATTCTCTTGCTAACGGGCATTTAAATCGCTCGAATATTTCTGCATATTTTGTAGAAAATTCAATTTCAAAGAAAATCAATTGAACTATAGCCCACAAATTCAAAACCGAAAATCGAAAATGGGCTCCGATTTCGATGGTTGATGGCTCTGTTAATAGGTGTTGAGACCTGTAATTCTCACGCTAATGGGCATTTAAATCGCTCGAATATTTCTGCATATTTTGTAGAAAATTCAATTTCAAAGAAAATCAACTGAACTATAGCCCACAAATTCAAAACCGAAAATCGAAAATGGGCTCCGATTTCGATGGTTGATGGCTCTGTTAATAGGTGTTGAGACCTGTAATTCTCACGCTAACGGGCATTTAAATCGCTCGAATATTTCTGCATATTTTGTAGAAAATTCAATTTTAAAGAAAATCAACTGAACTATAATAGACCACAAATTCAAAACCGAAAATCGAAAATGGGCTCCGATTTCGATGGTTGATGGCTCTGTTAATAGGTGTTGAGACCTGTAATTCTCTTGCTAACGGGCATTTAAATCGCTCGAATATTTCTGCATATTTTGTAGAAAATTCAATTTCAAAGAAAATCAACTGAACTATAGCCCACAAATTCAAAACCGAAAATTGAAAATGGGCTCCGATTTTGATGGTTGATGGCTCTGTTAATAGGTGTTGAGACCTGTAATTCTCACGCTAACGGGCATTTAAATCGCTCGAATATTTCTGCATATTTTGTAGGAAATCCAATTTCAAAGAAAATCAACTGAACTATAGCCCACAAATTCAAAACCGAAAATCGAAAATGTGCTCCGATTTCGATGGTTGATGGCTCTGTTAATAGGTGTTGAGACCTGTAATTCTCTTGCTAACGGGCATTTAAATCGCTCGAATATTTCTGGATATTTTGTAGAAAATTCAATTTCAAAGAAAATCAACTGAACTATAGCCCACCAATTCAAAACCGAAAATCGAAAATGGGCTCCGATTTCGATGGTTGATGGCTCTGTTAATAGGTGTTGAGACCTGTAATTCTCTTGCTAACGGGCATTTAAATCGCTCGAATATTTCTGCATATTTTGTAGAAAATTCAATTTCAAAAAAAATCAATTGAACTATAGCCCACAAATTCAAAACCGAAAATCGAAAATGGGCTCCGATTTCGATGGTTGATGGCTCTGTTAATAGGTGTTGAGACCTGTAATTCTCACGCTAACGGGCATTTAAATCGTTAGGATATTTCTGCATATTTTGTAGAAAATTCAATTTTAAAGAAAATCAACTGAACTATAGACCACAAATTCAAAACCGAAAATCGAAAATGGGCTCCGATTTCGATGGTTGATGGCTCTGTTAATAGGTGTTGAGACCTGTAATTCTCACGCTAACGGGCATTTAAATCGCTCGAATATTTCTGCATATTTTGTAGAAAATTCAATTTCAAAGAAAATCAATTGAACTATAGCCCACAAATTCAAAACCGAAAATCGAAAATGGGCTCCGATTTCGATGGTTGATGGCTCTGTTAATAGGTGTTGAGACCTGTAATTCTCACGCTAATGGGCATTTAAATCGCTCGAATATTTCTGCATATTTTGTAGAAAATTCAATTTCAAAGAAAATCAACTGAACTATAGCCCACAAATTCAAAACCGAAAATCGAAAATGGGCTCCGATTTCGATGGTTGATGGCTCTGTTAATAGGTGTTGAGACCTGTAATTCTCACGCTAACGGGCATTTAAATCGCTCGAATATTTCTGCATATTTTGTAGAAAATTCAATTTCAAAGAAAATCAACTGAACTATAGCCCACAAATTCAAAACCGAAAATTGAAAATGGGCTCCGATTTCGATGGTTGATGGCTCTGTTAATAGGTGTTGAGACCTGTAATTCTCACGCTAACGGGCATTTAAATCGCTCGAATATTTCTGCATATTTTGTAGGAAATCCAATTTCAAAGAAAATCAACTGAACTATAGCCCACAAATTCAAAACCGAAAATCGAAAATGTGCTCCGATTTCGATGGTTGATGGCTCTGTTAATAGGTGTTGAGACCTGTAATTCTCTTGCTAACGGGCATTTAAATCGCTCGAATATTTCTGGATATTTTGTAGAAAATTCAATTTCAAAGAAAATCAACTGAACTATAGCCCACCAATTCAAAACCGAAAATCGAAAATGGGCTCCGATTTCGATGGTTGATGGCTCTGTTAATAGGTGTTGAGACCTGTAATTCTCTTGCTAACGGGCATTTAAATCGCTCGAATATTTCTGGATATTTTGTAGAAAATTCAATTTCAAAGAAAATCAACTGAACTATAGCCCACCAATTCAAAACCGAAAATCGAAAATGGGCTCCGATTTCGATGGTTGATGGCTCTGTTAATAGGTGTTGAGACCTGTAATTCTCTTGCTAACGGGCATTTAAATCGCTCGAATATTTCTGCATATTTTGTAGAAAATTCAATTTCAAAGAAAATCAACTGAACTATAGCCCACAAATTCAAAACCGAAAATTGAAAATGGGCTCCGATTTCGATGGTTGATGGCTCTATTAATAGGTGTTGAGACCTGTAATTCTCACGCTAACGGGCATTTAAATCGCTCGAATATTTCTGCATATTTTGTAGGAAATCCAATTTCAAAGAAAATCAACTGAACTATAGCCCACAAATTCAAAACCGAAAATCGAAAATGTGCTCCGATTTCGATGGTTGATGGCTCTGTTAATAGGTGTTGAGACCTGTAATTCTCTTGCTAACGGGCATTTAAATCGCTCGAATATTTCTGGATATTTTGTAGAAAATTCAATTTCAAAGAAAATCAACTGAACTATAGCCCACAAATTCAAAACCGAAAATCGAAAATGGGCTCCGATTTCGATGGTTGATGGCTCTGTTAATAGGTGTTGAGACCTGTAATTCTCACGCTAACGGGCATTTAAATCGCTCGAATATTTCTGCATATTTTGTAGAAAATTCAATTTTAAAGAAAATCAACTGAACTATAATAGACCACAAATTCAAAACCGAAAATCGAAAATGGGCTCCGATTTCGATGGTTGATGGCTCTGTTAATAGGTGTTGAGACCTGTAATTCTCTTGCTAACGGGCATTTAAATCGCTCGAATATTTCTGCATATTTTGTAGAAAATTCAATTTCAAAGAAAATCAACTGAACTATAGCCCACCAATTCAAAACCGAAAATCGAAAATGCGCTCCGATTTCGATGGTTGATGGCTCTGTTAATAGGTGTTGAGACCTGTAATTCTCTTGCTAACGGGCATTTAAATCGCTCGAATATTTCTGCATATTTTGTAGAAAATTCAATTTCAAAGAAAATCAACTGAACTATAGCCCACCAATTCAAAACCGAAAATCGAAAATGGGCTCCGATTTCGATGGTTGATGGCTCTGTTAATAGGTGTTGAGACCTGTAATTCTCACGCTAACGGGCATTTAAATCGCTCGAATATTTCTGCATATTTTGTAGAAAATTCAATTTCAAAGAAAATCAACTGAACTATAGCCCACAAATTCAAAACCGAAAATTGAAAATGGGCTCCGATTTCGATGGTTGATGGCTCTGTTAATAGGTGTTGAGACCTGTAATTCTCACGCTAACGGGCATTTAAATCGCTCGAATATTTCTGCATATTTTGTAGGAAATCCAATTTCAAAGAAAATCAACTGAACTATAGCCCACAAATTCAAAACCGAAAATCGAAAATGTGCTCCGATTTCGATGGTTGATGGCTCTGTTAATAGGTGTTGAGACCTGTAATTCTCTTGCTAACGGGCATTTAAATCGCTCGAATATTTCTGGATATTTTGTAGAAAATTCAATTTCAAAGAAAATCAACTGAACTATAGCCCACCAATTCAAAACCGAAAATCGAAAATGGGCTCCGATTTCGATGGTTGATGGCTCTGTTAATAGGTGTTGAGACCTGTAATTCTCTTTCTAACGGGTATTTAAATCGCTCGAATATTTCTGCATATTTTGTAGAAAATTCAATTTCAAAGAAAATCAATTGAACTATAGCCCACCAATTCAAAACCGAAAATCGAAAATGGGCTCCGATTTCGATGGTTGATGGCTCTGTTAATAGGTGTTGAGACCTGTAATTCTCTTGCTAACGGGCATTTAAATCGCTCGAATATTTCTGCATATTTTGTAGAAAATTCAATTTCAAAGAAAATCAACTGAACTATAGACCACAAATTCAAAACCGAAAATCGAAAATGGGCTCCGATTTCGATGGTTGATGGCTCTGTTAATAGGTGTTGAGACCTGTAATTCTCTTGCTAACGGGCATTTAAATCGCTCGAATATTTCTGCATATTTTGTAGAAAATTCAATTTCAAAGAAAATCAACTGAACTATAGCCCACCAATTCAAAACCGAAAATCGAAAATGTGCTTCGATTTCGATGGTTGATGGCTCTGTTAATAGGTGTTGAGACCTGTAATTCTCTTGCTAACGGGCATTTAAATCGCTCGAATATTTCTGCATATTTTGTAGAAAATTCAATTTCAAAGAAAATCAACTGAACTATAGCCCACAAATTCAAAACCGAAAATTGAAAATGGGCTCCGATTTCGATGGTTGATGGCTCTATTAATAGGTGTTGAGACCTGTAATTCTCACGCTAACGGGCATTTAAATCGCTCGAATATTTCTGCATATTTTGTAGGAAATCCAATTTCAAAGAAAATCAACTGAACTATAGCCCACAAATTCAAAACCGAAAATCGAAAATGTGCTCCGATTTCGATGGTTGATGGCTCTGTTAATAGGTGTTGAGACCTGTAATTCTCTTGCTAACGGGCATTTAAATCGCTCGAATATTTCTGGATATTTTGTAGAAAATTCAATTTCAAAGAAAATCAACTGAACTATAATAGCCCACCAATTCAAAACCGAAAATCGAAAATGGGCTCCGATTTCGATGGTTGATGGCTCTGTTAATAGGTGTTGAGACCTGTAATTCTCTTGCTAACGGGCATTTAAATCGCTCGAATATTTCTGCATATTTTGTAGAAAATTCAATTTCAAAGAAAATCAATTGAACTATAGCCCACAAATTCAAAACCGAAAATCGAAAATGGGCTCCGATTTCGATGGTTGATGGCTCTGTTAATAGGTGTTGAGACCTGTAATTCTCACGCTAATGGGCATTTAAATCGCTCGAATATTTCTGCATATTTTGTAGAAAATTCAATTTCAAAGAAAATCAACTGAACTATAGCCCACAAATTCAAAACCGAAAATCGAAAATGGGCTCCGATTTCGATGGTTGATGGCTCTGTTAATAGGTGTTGAGACCTGTAATTCTCACGCTAACGGGCATTTAAATCGCTCGAATATTTCTGCATATTTTGTAGAAAATTCAATTTTAAAGAAAATCAACTGAACTATAATAGACCACAAATTCAAAACCGAAAATCGAAAATGGGCTCCGATTTCGATGGTTGATGGCTCTGTTAATAGGTGTTGAGACCTGTAATTCTCTTGCTAACGGGCATTTAAATCGCTCGAATATTTCTGCATATTTTGTAGAAAATTCAATTTCAAAGAAAATCAACTGAACTATAGCCCACCAATTCAAAACCGAAAATCGAAAATGCGCTCCGATTTCGATGGTTGATGGCTCTGTTAATAGGTGTTGAGACCTGTAATTCTCTTGCTAACGGGCATTTAAATCGCTCGAATATTTCTGCATATTTTGTAGAAAATTCAATTTCAAAGAAAATCAACTGAACTATAGCCCACCAATTCAAAACCGAAAATCGAAAATGGGCTCCGATTTCGATGGTTGATGGCTCTGTTAATAGGTGTTGAGACCTGTAATTCTCACGCTAACGGGCATTTAAATCGCTCGAATATTTCTGCATATTTTGTAGAAAATTCAATTTCAAAGAAAATCAACTGAACTATAGCCCACAAATTCAAAACCGAAAATTGAAAATGGGCTCCGATTTCGATGGTTGATGGCTCTGTTAATAGGTGTTGAGACCTGTAATTCTCACGCTAACGGGCATTTAAATCGCTCGAATATTTCTGCATATTTTGTAGGAAATCCAATTTCAAAGAAAATCAACTGAACTATAGCCCACAAATTCAAAACCGAAAATCGAAAATGTGCTCCGATTTCGATGGTTGATGGCTCTGTTAATAGGTGTTGAGACCTGTAATTCTCTTGCTAACGGGCATTTAAATCGCTCGAATATTTCTGGATATTTTGTAGAAAATTCAATTTCAAAGAAAATCAACTGAACTATAGCCCACCAATTCAAAACCGAAAATCGAAAATGGGCTCCGATTTCGATGGTTGATGGCTCTGTTAATAGGTGTTGAGACCTGTAATTCTCTTGCTAACGGGTATTTAAATCGCTCGAATATTTCTGCATATTTTGTAGAAAATTCAATTTCAAAGAAAATCAATTGAACTATAGCCCACAAATTCAAAACCGAAAATCGAAAATGGGCTCCGATTTCGATGGTTGATGGCTCTGTTAATAGGTGTTGAGACCTGTAATTCTCACGCTAATGGGCATTTAAATCGCTCGAATATTTCTGCATATTTTGTAGAAAATTCAATTTCAAAGAAAATCAACTGAACTATAGCCCACCAATTCAAAACCGAAAATCGAAAATGGGCTCCGATTTCGATGGTTGATGGCTCTGTTAATAGGTGTTGAGACCTGTAATTCTCTTGCTAACGGGCATTTAAATCGCTCGAATATTTCTGCATATTTTGTAGAAAATTCAATTTCAAAGAAAATCAACTGAACTATAGACCACAAATTCAAAACCGAAAATCGAAAATGGGCTCCGATTTCGATGGTTGATGGCTCTGTTAATAGGTGTTGAGACCTGTAATTCTCTTGCTAACGGGCATTTAAATCGCTCGAATATTTCTGCATATTTTGTAGAAAATTCAATTTCAAAGAAAATCAACTGAACTATAGCCCACCAATTCAAAACCGAAAATCGAAAATGTGCTTCGATTTCGATGGTTGATGGCTCTGTTAATAGGTGTTGAGACCTGTAATTCTCTTGCTAACGGGCATTTAAATCGCTCGAATATTTCTGGATATTTTGTAGAAAATTCAATTTCAAAGAAAATCAACTGAACTATAGCCCACCAATTCAAAACCGAAAATCGAAAATGTGCTCCGATTTCGATGGTTGATGGCTCTATTAATAGGTGTTGAGACCTGTAATTCTCACGCTAATGGGCATTTAAATCGCTCGAATATTTCTGCATATTTTGTAGAAAATTCAATTTCAAAGAAAATCAACTGAACTATAGCCCACCAATTCAAAACCGAAAATCGAAAATGGGCTCCGATTTCGATGGTTGATGGCTCTGTTAATAGGTGTTGAGACCTGTAATTCTCTTGCTAACGGGCATTTAAATCGCTCGAATATTTCTGCATATTTTGTAGAAAATTCAATTTCAAAGAAAATCAACTGAACTATAGACCACAAATTCAAAACCGAAAATCGAAAATGGGCTCCGATTTCGATGGTTGATGGCTCTGTTAATAGGTGTTGAGACCTGTAATTCTCTTGCTAACGGGCATTTAAATCGCTCGAATATTTCTGCATATTTTGTAGAAAATTCAATTTCAAAGAAAATCAACTGAACTATAGCCCACCAATTCAAAACCGAAAATCGAAAATGTGCTTCGATTTCGATGGTTGATGGCTCTGTTAATAGGTGTTGAGACCTGTAATTCTCTTGCTAACGGGCATTTAAATCGCTCGAATATTTCTGGATATTTTGTAGAAAATTCAATTTCAAAGAAAATCAACTGAACTATAGCCCACCAATTCAAAACCGAAAATCGAAAATGTGCTCCGATTTCGATGGTTGATGGCTCTATTAATAGGTGTTGAGACCTGTAATTCTCACGCTAATGGGCATTTAAATCGCTCGAATATTTCTGCATATTTTGTAGAAAATTCAATTTCAAAGAAAATCAACTGAACTATAGCCCACCAATTCAAAACCGAAAATCGAAAATGGGCTCCGATTTCGATGGTTGATGGCTCTGTTAATAGGTGTTGAGACCTGTAATTCTCACGCTAATGGGCATTTAAATCGCTCGAATATTTCTGCATATTTTGTAGAAAATTCAATTTCAAAGAAAATCAACTGAACTATAGCCCACCAATTCAAAACCGAAAATCGAAAATGGGCTCCGATTTCGATGGTTGATGGCTCTGTTAATAGGTGTTGAGACCTGTAATTCTCTTGCTAACGGGCATTTAAATCGCTCGAATATTTCTGCATATTTTGTAGAAAATTCAATTTCAAAGAAAATCAACTGAACTATAGACCACAAATTCAAAACCGAAAATCGAAAATGGGCTCCGATTTCGATGGTTGATGGCTCTGTTAATAGGTGTTGAGACCTGTAATTCTCTTGCTAACGGGCATTTAAATCGCTCGAATATTTCTGCATATTTTGTAGAAAATTCAATTTCAAAGAAAATCAACTGAACTATAGCCCACCAATTCAAAACCGAAAATCGAAAATGTGCTTCGATTTCGATGGTTGATGGCTCTGTTAATAGGTGTTGAGACCTGTAATTCTCACGCTAACGGGCATTTAAATCGCTCGAATATTTCTGCATATTTTGTAGGAAATTCAATTTTAAAGAAAATCAACTGAACTATAGCCCACCAATTCAAAACCGAAAATCGAAAATGTGCTTCGATTTCGATGGTTGATGGCTCTGTTAATAGGTGTTGAGACCTGTAATTCTCTTGCTAACGGGCATTTAAATCGCTCGAATATTTCTGCATATTTTGTAGGAAATTCAATTTTAAAGAAAATCAACTGAACTATAGCCCACCAATTCAAAACCGAAAATCGAAAATGGGCTCCGATTTCGATGGTTGATGGCTCTGTTAATAGGTGTTGAGACCTGTAATTCTCTTGCTAACGGGCATTTAAATCGCTCGAATATTTCTGCATATTTTGTAGAAAATTCAATTTCAAAGAAAATCAACTGAACTATAATAGCCCACAAATTCAAAACCGAAAATTGAAAATGGGCTCCGATTTCGATGGTTGATGGCTCTATTAATAGGTGTTGAGACCTGTAATTCTCACGCTAACGGGCATTTAAATCGCTCAAATATTTCTGCATATTTTGTAGAAAATTCAATTTCAAAGAAAATCAACTGAACTATAGCCCACCAATTCAAAACCGAAAATCGAAAATGGGCTCCGATTTCGATGGTTGATGGCTCTGTTAATAGGTGTTGAGACCTGTAATTCTCTTGCTAATGGGCATTTAAATCGCTCGAATATTTCTGCATATTTTGTAGAAAATTCAATTTCAAAGAAAATCAACTGATAGCCCACCAATTCAAAACCGAAAATCGAAAATGGGCTCCGATTTCGATGGTTGATGGCTCTGTTAATAGGTGTTGAGACCTGTAATTCTCACGCTAATGGGCATTTAAATCGCTCGAATATTTCTGCATATTTTGTAGAAAATTCAATTTCAAAGAAAATCAACTGAACTATAGCCCACCAATTCAAAACCGAAAATCGAAAATGGGCTCCGATTTCGATGGTTGATGGCTCTGTTAATAGGTGTTGAGACCTGTAATTCTCTTGCTAACGGGCATTTAAATCGCTCGAATATTTCTGCATATTTTGTAGAAAATTCAATTTCAAAGAAAATCAACTGAACTATAGACCACAAATTCAAAACCGAAAATCGTAAATGGGCTCCGATTTCGATGGTTGATGGCTCTGTTAATAGGTGTTGAGACCTGTAATTCTCTTGCTAACGGGCATTTAAATCGCTCGAATATTTCTGCATATTTTGTAGAAAATTCAATTTCAAAGAAAATCAACTGAACTATAGCCCACCAATTCAAAACCGAAAATCGAAAATGGGCTCCGATTTCGATGGTTGATGGCTCTGTTAATAGGTGTTGAGACCTGTAATTCTCTTGCTAACGGGCATTTAAATCGCTCGAATATTTCTGCATATTTTGTAGAAAATTCAATTTCAAAGAAAATCAACTGAACTATAGCCCACCAATTCAAAACCGAAAATCGAAAATGTGCTCCGATTTCGATGGTTGATGGCTCTATTAATAGGTGTTGAGACCTGTAATTCTCACGCTAACGGGCATTTAAATCGCTCGAATATTTCTGCATATTTTGTAGGAAATTCAATTTTAAAGAAAATCAACTGAACTATAGCCCACCAATTCAAAACCGAAAATCGAAATTGGGCTCCGATTTCGATGGTTGATGGCTCTGTTAATAGGTGTTGAGACCTGTAATTCTCACGCTAACGGGCATTTAAATCGCTCGAATATTTCTGCATATTTTGTAGAAAATTCAATTTCAAAGAAAATCAACTGAACTATAGCCCACCAATTCAAAACCGAAAATCGAAAATGTGCTCCGATTTCGATGGTTGATGGCTCTATTAATAGGTGTTGAGACCTGTAATTCTCACGCTAACGGGCATTTAAATCGCTCGAATATTTCTGCATATTTTGTAGGAAATTCAATTTTAAAGAAAATCAACTGAACTATAGCCCACCAATTCAAAACCGAAAATCGAAAATGTGCTCCGATTTCGATGGTTGATGGCTCTGTTAATAGGTGTTGAGACCTGTAATTCTCTTGCTAACGGGCATTTAAATCGCTCGAATATTTCTGGATATTTTGTAGAAAATTCAATTTCAAAGAAAATCAACTGAACTATAGCCCACCAATTCAAAACCGAAAATCGAAAATGTGCTCCGATTTCGATGGTTGATGGCTCTGTTAATAGGTGTTGAGACCTGTAATTCTCTTGCTAACGGGCATTTAAATCGCTCGAATATTTCTGGATATTTTGTAGAAAATTCAATTTCAAAGAAAATCAACTGAACTATAGACCACCAATTCAAAACCGAAAATCGAAAATGGGCTCCGATTTCGATGGTTGATGGCTCTGTTAATAGGTGTTGAGACCTGTAATTCTCTTGCTAATGGGCATTTAAATCGCTCGAATATTTCTGCATATTTTGTAGAAAATTCAATTTTAAAGAAAATCAACTGAACTATAGCCCACCAATTCAAAACCGAAAATCGAAAATGGGCTCCGATTTCGATGGTTGATGGCTCTGTTAATAGGTGTTGAGACCTGTAATTCTCACGCTAACGGTCATTTAAATCGCTCGAATATTTCTGCATATTTTGTAGGAAATTCAATTTTAAAGAAAATCAACTGAACTATAGCCCACAAATTCAAAACCGAAAATCGAAAATGGGCTCCGATTTCGATGGTTGATGGCTCTGTTAATAGGTGTTGAGACCTGTAATTCTCACGCTAACGGGCATTTAAATCGCTCGAATATTTCTGCATATTTTGTAGAAAATTCAATTTCAAAGAAAATCAACTGAACTATAGCCCACAAATTCAAAACCGAAAATTGAAAATGGGCTCCGATTTCGATGGTTGATGGCTCTATTAATAGGTGTTGAGACCTGTAATTCTCACGCTAACGGGCATTTAAATCGCTCGAATATTTCTGCATATTTTGTAGGAAATCCAATTTCAAAGAAAATCAACTGAACTATAGCCCACAAATTCAAAACCGAAAATCGAAAATGTGCTCCGATTTCGATGGTTGATGGCTCTGTTAATAGGTGTTGAGACCTGTAATTCTCTTGCTAACGGGCATTTAAATCGCTCGAATATTTCTGCATATTTTGTAGAAAATTCAATTTCAAAGAAAATCAACTGAACTATAGCCCACCAATTCAAAACCGAAAATCGAAAATGGGCTCCGATTTCGATGGTTGATGGCTCTGTTAATAGGTGTTGAGACCTGTAATTCTCTTGCTAACGGGCATTTAAATCGCTCGAATATTTCTGGATATTTTGTAGAAAATTCAATTTCAAAGAAAATCAACTGAACTATATAGCCCACCAATTCAAAACCGAAAATCGAAAATGGGCTCCGATTTCGATGGTTGATGGCTCTATTAATAGGTGTTGAGACCTGTAATTCTCACGCTAACGGGCATTTAAATCGCTCGAATATTTCTGCATATTTTGTAGAAAATTCAATTTCAAAGAAAATCAACTGAACTATAGCCCACAAATTCAAAACTGAAAATCGAAAATGGGCTCCGATTTCGATGGTTGATGGCTCTATTAATAGGTGTTGAGACCTGTAATTCTCACGCTAACGGGCATTTAAATCGCACGAATATTTTTGCATATTTTGTAGGAAATCCAATTTCAAAGAAAATCAACTGAACTATAGCCCACCAATTCAAAACCGAAAATCGAAAATGGGCTCCGATTTCGATGGTTGATGGCTCTGTTAATAGGTGTTGAGACCTGTAATTCTCACGCTAACGGGCATTTAAATCGCTCGAATATTTCTGCATATTTTGTAGAAAATTCAATTTCAAAGAAAATCAACTGAACTATAGCCCACAAATTCAAAACCGAAAATTGAAAATGGGCTCCGATTTCGATGGTTGATGGCTCTATTAATAGGTGTTGAGACCTGTAATTCTCACGCTAACGGGCATTTAAATCGCTCGAATATTTCTGCATATTTTGTAGAAAATTCAATTTCAAAGAAAATCAACTGAACTATAGCCCACCAATTCAAAACCGAAAATCGAAAATGTGCTCCGATTTCGATGGTTGATGGCTCTGTTAATAGGTGTTGAGACCTGTAATTCTCTTGCTAACGGGCATTTAAATCGCTCGAATATTTCTGCATATTTTGTAGAAAATTCAATTTTAAAGAAAATCAACTGAACTATAGCCCACCAATTCAAAACCGAAAATCGAAAATGGGCTCCGATTTCGATGGTTGATGGCTCTGTTAATAGGTGTTGAGACCTGTAATTCTCACGCTAACGGTCATTTAAATCGCTCGAATATTTCTGCATATTTTGTAGGAAATTCAATTTTAAAGAAAATCAACTGAACTATAGCCCACAAATTCAAAACCGAAAATCGAAAATGGGCTCCGATTTCGATGGTTGATGGCTCTGTTAATAGGTGTTGAGACCTGTAATTCTCACGCTAACGGGCATTTAAATCGCTCGAATATTTCTGCATATTTTGTAGAAAATTCAATTTCAAAGAAAATCAACTGAACTATAGCCCACAAATTCAAAACCGAAAATTGAAAATGGGCTCCGATTTCGATGGTTGATGGCTCTATTAATAGGTGTTGAGACCTGTAATTTTCACGCTAACGGGTATTTAAATCGCTCGAATATTTCTGCATATTTTGTAGGAAATCCAATTTCAAAGAAAATCAACTGAACTATAGCCCACAAATTCAAAACCGAAAATCGAAAATGTGCTCCGATTTCGATGGTTGATGGCTCTGTTAATAGGTGTTGAGACCTGTAATTCTCTTGCTAACGGGCATTTAAATCGCTCGAATATTTCTGCATATTTTGTAGAAAATTCAATTTCAAAGAAAATCAACTGAACTATAGCCCACCAATTCAAAACCGAAAATCGAAAATGGGCTCCGATTTCGATGGTTGATGGCTCTGTTAATAGGTGTTGAGACCTGTAATTCTCTTGCTAACGGGCATTTAAATCGCTCGAATATTTCTGGATATTTTGTAGAAAATTCAATTTCAAAGAAAATCAACTGAACTATAGCCCACCAATTCAAAACCGAAAATCGAAAATGGGCTCCGATTTCGATGGTTGATGGCTCTATTAATAGGTGTTGAGACCTGTAATTCTCACGCTAACGGGCATTTAAATCGCTCGAATATTTCTGCATATTTTGTAGAAAATTCAATTTCAAAGAAAATCAACTGAACTATAGCCCACAAATTCAAAACCGAAAATTGAAAATGGGCTCCGATTTCGATGGTTGATGGCTCTATTAATAGGTGTTGAGACCTGTAATTCTCACGCTAACGGGCATTTAAATCGCTCGAATATTTCTGCATATTTTGTAGAAAATTCAATTTCAAAGAAAATCAACTGAACTATAGCCCACCAATTCAAAACCGAAAATCGAAAATGGGCTCCGATTTCGATGGTTGATGGCTCTGTTAATAGGTGTTGAGACCTGTAATTCTCTTGCTAATGGGCATTTAAATCGCTCGAATATTTCTGCATATTTTGTAGAAAATTCAATTTCAAAGAAAATCAACTGAACTATAATAGCCCACAAATTCAAAACCGAAAATTGAAAATGGGCTCCGATTTCGATGGTTGATGGCTCTATTAATAGGTGTTGAGACCTGTAATTCTCACGCTAACGGGCATTTAAATCGCTCGAATATTTCTGGATATTTTGTAGAAAATTCAATTTCAAAGAAAATCAACTGAACTATATATAGCCCACAAATTCAAAACCGAAAATTGAAAATGGGCTCCGATTTCGATGGTTGATGGCTCTATTAATAGGTGTTGAGACCTGTAATTCTCTTGCTAACGGGCATTTAAATCGCTCGAATATTTCTGCATATTTTGTAGAAAATTCAATTTTAAAGAAAATCAACTGAACTATAGCCCACAAATTCAAAACCGAAAATCGAAAATGTGCTCCGATTTCGATGGTTGATGGCTCTATTAATAGGTGTTGAGACCTGTAATTCTCACGCTAACGGGCATTTAAATCGCTCGAATATTTCTGCATATTTTGTAGAAAATTCAATTTCAAAGAAAATCAACTGAACTATAGCCCACCAATTCAAAACCGAAAATCGAAAATGTGCTCCGATTTCGATGGTTGATGGCTCTATTAATAGGTGTTGAGACCTGTAATTCTCACGCTAACGGGCATTTAAATCGCTCGAATATTTCTGCATATTTTGTAGGAAATTCAATTTTAAAGAAAATCAACTGAACTATAGCCCACCAATTCAAAACCGAAAATCGAAAATGGGCTCCGATTTCGATGGTTGATGGCTCTGTTAATAGGTGTTGAGACCTGTAATTCTCTTGCTAACGGGCATTTAAATCGCTCGAATATTTCTGCATATTTTGTAGAAAATTCAATTTCAAAGAAAATCAACTGAACTATATATAGCCCACAAATTCAAAACCGAAAATTGAAAATGGGCTCCGATTTCGATGGTTGATGGCTCTATTAATAGGTGTTGAGACCTGTAATTCTCTTGCTAACGGGCATTTAAATCGCTCGAATATTTCTGCATATTTTGTAGAAAATTCAATTTTAAAGAAAATCAACTGAACTATAGACCACAAATTCAAAACCGAAAATTGAAAATGGGCTCCGATTTCGATGGTTGATGGCTCTATTAATAGGTGTTGAGACCTGTAATTCTCTTGCTAACGGGCATTTAAATCGATCGAATATTTCTGCATATTTTGTAGGAAATTCAATTTTAAAGAAAATCAACTGAACTATAGCCCACAAATTCAAAACCGAAAATCGAAAATGTGCTCCGATTTCGATGGTTGATGGCTCTATTAATAGGTGTTGAGACCTGTAATTCTCACGCTAACGGGCATTTAAATCGCTCGAATATTTCTGCATATTTTGTAGGAAATTCAATTTTAAAGAAAATCAACTGAACTATAGCCCACCAATTCAAAACCGAAAATCGAAAATGGGCTCCGATTTCGATGGTTGATGGCTCTGTTAATAGGTGTTGAGACCTGTAATTCTCTTGCTAACGGGCATTTAAATCGCTCGAATATTTCTGCATATTTTGTAGAAAATTCAATTTCAAAGAAAATCAACTGAACTATAATAGCCCACAAATTCAAAACCGAAAATTGAAAATGGGCTCCGATTTCGATGGTTGATGGCTCTATTAATAGGTGTTGAGACCTGTAATTCTCACGCTAACGGGCATTTAAATCGCTCGAATATTTCTGGATATTTTGTAGAAAATTCAATTTCAAAGAAAATCAACTGAACTATATATAGCCCACAAATTCAAAACCGAAAATTGAAAATGGGCTCCGATTTCGATGGTTGATGGCTCTATTAATAGGTGTTGAGACCTGTAATTCTCTTGCTAACGGGCATTTAAATCGCTCGAATATTTCTGCATATTTTGTAGAAAATTCAATTTTAAAGAAAATCAACTGAACTATAGCCCACAAATTCAAAACCGAAAATCGAAAATGTGCTCCGATTTCGATGGTTGATGGCTCTATTAATAGGTGTTGAGACCTGTAATTCTCACGCTAACGGGCATTTAAATCGCTCGAATATTTCTGCATATTTTGTAGAAAATTCAATTTCAAAGAAAATCAACTGAACTATAGCCCACCAATTCAAAACCGAAAATCGAAAATGTGCTCCGATTTCGATGGTTGATGGCTCTATTAATAGGTGTTGAGACCTGTAATTCTCACGCTAACGGGCATTTAAATCGCTCGAATATTTCTGCATATTTTGTAGGAAATTCAATTTTAAAGAAAATCAACTGAACTATAGCCCACCAATTCAAAACCGAAAATCGAAAATGGGCTCCGATTTCGATGGTTGATGGCTCTGTTAATAGGTGTTGAGACCTGTAATTCTCTTGCTAACGGGCATTTAAATCGCTCGAATATTTCTGCATATTTTGTAGAAAATTCAATTTCAAAGAAAATCAACTGAACTATATATAGCCCACAAATTCAAAACCGAAAATTGAAAATGGGCTCCGATTTCGATGGTTGATGGCTCTATTAATAGGTGTTGAGACCTGTAATTCTCTTGCTAACGGGCATTTAAATCGCTCGAATATTTCTGCATATTTTGTAGAAAATTCAATTTTAAAGAAAATCAACTGAACTATAGACCACAAATTCAAAACCGAAAATTGAAAATGGGCTCCGATTTCGATGGTTGATGGCTCTATTAATAGGTGTTGAGACCTGTAATTCTCTTGCTAACGGGCATTTAAATCGCTCGAATATTTCTGCATATTTTGTAGGAAATTCAATTTTAAAGAAAATCAACTGAACTATAGCCCACAAATTCAAAACCGAAAATCGAAAATGTGCTCCGATTTCGATGGTTGATGGCTCTATTAATAGGTGTTGAGACCTGTAATTCTCACGCTAACGGGCATTTAAATCGCTCGAATATTTCTGCATATTTTGTAGAAAATTCAATTTCAAAGAAAATCAACTGAACTATATATAGCCCACAAATTCAAAACCGAAAATTGAAAATGGGCTCCGATTTCGATGGTTGATGGCTCTATTAATAGGTGTTGAGACCTGTAATTCTCTTGCTAACGGGCATTTAAATCGCTCGAATATTTCTGCATATTTTGTAGAAAATTCAATTTTAAAGAAAATCAACTGAACTATAGCCCACAAATTCAAAACCGAAAATCGAAAATGTGCTCCGATTTCAATGGTTGATGGCTCTATTAATAGGTGTTGAGACCTGTAATTCTCACGCTAACGGGCATTTAAATCGCTCGAATATTTCTGCATATTTTGTAGAAAATTCAATTTTAAAGAAAATCAACTGAACTATAGCCCACCAATTCAAAACCGAAAATCGAAAATGGGCTCCGATTTCGATGGTTGATGGCTCTATTAATAGGTGTTGAGACCTGTAATTCTCACGCTAACGGGCATTTAAATCGCTCGAATATTTCTGCATATTTTGTAGAAAATTCAATTTTAAAGAAAATCAACTGAACTATAGCCCACAAATTCAAAACCGAAAATCGAAAATGTGCTCCGATTTCGATGGTTGATGGCTCTATTAATAGGTGTTGAGACCTGTAATTCTCACGCTAACGGGCATTTAAATCGCTCGAATATTTCTGCATATTTTGTAGAAAATTCAATTTTAAAGAAAATCAACTGAACTATAGACCACAAATTCAAAACCGAAAATCGAAAATGTGCTCCGATTTCGATGGTTGATGGCTCTGTTAATAGGTGTTGAGACCTGTAATTCTCTTGCTAACGGGCATTTAAATCGCTCGAATATTTCTGCATATTTTGTAGAAAATTCAATTTCAAAGAAAATCAACTGAACTATAGCCCACAAATTCAAAACTGAAAATCGAAAATGTGCTCCGATTTCGATGGTTGATGGCTCTATTAATAGGTGTTGAGACCTGTAATTCTCACGCTAACGGGCATTTAAATCGCTCGAATATTTCTGCATATTTTGTAGAAAATTCAATTTCAAAGAAAATCAACTGAACTATAGCCCACAAATTCAAAACCGAAAATCGAAAATGTGCTCCGATTTCGATGGTTGATGGCTCTATTAATAGGTGTTGAGACCTGTAATTCTCACGCTAACGGGCATTTAAATCGCACGAATATTTCTGCATATTTTGTAGGAAATCCAATTTCAAAGAAAATCAACTGAAATATAGCCCACCAATTCAAAACCGAAAATCGAAAATGTGCTCCGATTTCGATGGTTGATGGCTCTATTAATAGGTGTTGAGACCTGTAATTCTCTTGCTAACGGGCATTTAAATTGCTCGAATATTTCTGGATATTTTGTAGAAAATTCAATTTCAAAGAAAATCAACTGAACTATAGCCCACCAATTCAAAACCGAAAATCGAAAATGTGCTCCGATTTCGATGGTTGATGGCTCTATTAATAGGTGTTGAGACCTGTAATTCTCACGCTAACGGGCATTTAAATCGCTCGAATATTTCTGCATATTTTGTAGAAAATTCAATTTCAAAGAAAATCAACTGAACTATATATAGCCCACCAATTCAAAACCGAAAATCGAAAATGGGCTCCGATTTCGATGGTTGATGGCTCTGTTAATAGGTGTTGAGACCTGTAATTCTCTTGCTAACGGGCATTTAAATCGCTCGAATATTTCTGGATATTTTGTAGAAAATTCAATTTCAAAGAAAATCAACTGAACTATAGCCCACCAATTCAAAACCGAAAATCGAAAATGTGCTCCGATTTCGATGGTTGATGGCTCTATTAATAGGTGTTGAGACCTGTAATTCTCACGCTAACGGGCATTTAAATCGCACGAATATTTCTGCATATTTTGTAGAAAATTCAATTTCAAAGAAAATCAACTGAACTATATATAGCCCACCAATTCAAAACCGAAAATCGAAAATGGGCTCCGATTTCGATGGTTGATGGCTCTGTTAATAGGTGTTGAGACCTGTAATTCTCTTGCTAACGGGCATTTAAATCGCTCGAATATTTCTGGATATTTTGTAGAAAATTCAATTTCAAAGAAAATCAACTGAACTATAGCCCACAAATTCAAAACCGAAAATCGAAAATGTGCTCCGATTTCGATGGTTGATGGCTCTATTAATAGGTGTTGAGACCTGTAATTCTCACGCTAACGGGCATTTAAATCGCTCGAATATTTCTGCATATTTTGTAGAAAATTCAATTTTAAAGAAAATCAACTGAACTATAGCCCACCAATTCAAAACCGAAAATCGAAAATGGGCTCCGATTTCGATGGTTGATGGCTCTATTAATAGGTGTTGAGACCTGTAATTCTCACGCTAACGGGCATTTAAATCGCTCGAATATTTCTGCATATTTTGTAGAAAATTCAATTTTAAAGAAAATCAACTGAACTATAGCCCACAAATTCAAAACTGAAAATCGAAAATGGGCTCCGATTTCGATGGTTGATGGCTCTATTAATAGGTGTTGAGACCTGTAATTCTCGCGCTAACGGGCATTTAAATCGCTCGAATATTTCTGCATATTTTGTAGAAAATTCAATTTTAAAGAAAATCAACTGAACTATAGCCCACCAATTCAAAACCGAAAATCGAAAATGGGCTCCGATTTCGATGGTTGATGGCTCTGTTAATAGGTGTTGAGACCTGTAATTCTCACGCTAACGGGCATTTAAATCGCTCGAATATTTCTGCATATTTTGTAGAAAATTCAATTTTAAAGAAAATCAACTGAACTATAGCCCACAAATTCAAAACCGAAAATCGAAAATGTGCTCCGATTTCGATGGTTGATGGCTCTATTAATAGGTGTTGAGACCTGTAATTCTCACGCTAACGGGCATTTAAATCGCACGAATATTTCTGCATATTTTGTAGGAAATCCAATTTCAAAGAAAATCAACTGAACTATAGCCCACCAATTCAAAACCGAAAATCGAAAATGGGCTCCGATTTCGATGGTTGATGGCTCTATTAATAGGTGTTGAGACCTGTAATTCTCACGCTAACGGGCATTTAAATCGCTCGAATATTTCTGCATATTTTGTAGGAAATTCAATTTTAAAGAAAATCAACTGAACTATAGCCCACAAATTCAAAACCAAAAATCGAAAATGTGCTCCGATTTCGATGGTTGATGGCTCTATTAATAGGTGTTGAGACCTGTAATTCTCACGCTAACGGGCATTTAAATCGCACGAATATTTCTGCATATTTTGTAGGAAATCCAATTTCAAAGAAAATCAACTGAACTATAGCCCACAAATTCAAAACCGAAAATCGAAAATGTGCTCCGATTTCGATGGTTGATGGCTCTGTTAATAGGTGTTGAGACCTGTAATTCTCTTGCTAACGGGCATTTAAATCGCTCGAATATTTCTGGATATTTTGTAGAAAATTCAATTTCAAAGAAAATCAACTGAACTATAGCCCACAAATTCAAAACCGAAAATCGAAAATGTGCTCCGATTTCGATGGTTGATGGCTCTATTAATAGGTGTTGAGACCTGTAATTCTCACGCTAACGGGCATTTAAATCGCTCGAATATTTCTGCATATTTTGTAGGAAATTCAATTTCAAAGAAAATCAACTGAACTATAGCCCACCAATTCAAAACCGAAAATCGAAAATGTGCTCCGATTTCGATGGTTGATGGCTCTATTAATAGGTGTTGAGACCTGTAATTCTCACGCTAACGGGCATTTAAATCGCTCGAATATTTCTGCATATTTTGTAGAAAATTCAATTTCAAATAAAATCAACTGAACTATAGCCCACCAATTCAAAACCGAAAATCGAAAATGGGCTCCGATTTCGATGGTTGATGGCTCTGTTAATAGGTGTTGAGACCTGTAATTCTCTTGCTAACGGGCATTTAAATCGCTCGAATATTTCTGCATATTTTGTAGAAAATTCAATTTCAAAGAAAATCAACTGAACTATAGCCCACCAATTCAAAACCGAAAATCGAAAATGGGCTCCGATTTCGATGGTTGATGGCTCTGTTAATAGGTGTTGAGACCTGTAATTCTCTTGCTAACGGGCATTTACATTTCTGCATATTTTGTAGAAAATTCAATTTCAAAGAAAATCAACTGAACTATAGCCCACAAATTCAAAACTGAAAATCAAAAATGTGCCTTGATTTCGATGGTTGATGGCTCTATTAATAGGTGTTGAGACCTGTAATTCTCACGCTAACGGGCATTTAAATCGCTCGAATATTTCTGCATATTTTGTAGGAAATTCAATTTTAAAGAAAATCAACTGAACTATAGCCCACCAATTCAAAACCGAAAATCGAAAATGTGCTCCGATTTCGATGGTTGATGGCTCTGTTAATAGGTGTTGAGACCTGTAATTCTCTTGCTAACGGGCATTTAAATCGCTCGAATATTTCTGCATATTTTGTAGAAAATTCAATTTCAAAGAAAATCAACTGAACTATAGACCACAAATTCAAACCGAAAATCGAAAATGGGCTCCGATTTCGATGGTTGATGGCTCTGTTAATAGGTGTTGAGACCTGTAATTCTCACGCTAACGGGCATTTAAATCGCTCGAATATTTCTGCATATTTTGTAGAAAATTCAATTTCAAAGAAAATCAACTGAACTATAGCCCACCAATTCAAAACCGAAAATCGAAAATGGGCTCCGATTTCGATGGTTGATGGCTCTGTTAATAGGTGTTGAGACCTGTAATTCTCTTGCTAACGGGCATTTAAATCGCTCGAATATTTCTGCATATTTTGTAGAAAATTCAATTTCAAAGAAAATCAACTGAACTATATATAGCCCACAAATTCAAAACCGAAAATCGAAAATGTGCTCCGATTTCGATGGTTGATGGCTCTATTAATAGGTGTTGAGACCTGTAATTCTCACGCTAACGGGCATTTAAATCGCTTGAATATTTCTGGATATTTTGTAGAAAATTCAATTTCAAAGAAAATCAACTGAACTATAGCCCACCAATTCAAAACCGAAAATCGAAAATGTGCTCCGATTTCGATGGTTGATGGCTCTATTAATAGGTGTTGGGACCTGTAATTCTCACGCTAACGGGCATTTAAATCGCTCGAATATTTCTGCATATTTTGTAGAAAATTCAATTTCAAAGAAAATCAACTGAACTATAGCCCACCAATTCAAAACCGAAAATCGAAAATGGGCTCCGATTTCGATGGTTGATGGCTCTGTTAATAGGTGTTGAGACCTGTAATTCTCTTGCTAACGGGCATTTAAATCGCTCGAATATTTCTGCATATTTTGTAGAAAATTCAATTTCAAAGAAAATCAACTGAACTATAGCCCACCAATTCAAAACCGAAAATCGAAAATGTGCTCCGATTTCGATGGTTGATGGCTCTATTAATAGGTGTTGAGACCTGTAATTCTCACGCTAACGGGCATTTAAATCGCTCGAATATTTCTGCATATTTTGTAGGAAATTCAATTTTAAAGAAAATCAACTGAACTATAGCCCACCAATTCAAAACCGAAAATCGAAAATGGGCTCCGATTTCGATGGTTGATGGCTCTGTTAATAGGTGTTGAGACCTGTAATTCTCTTGCTAACGGGCATTTAAATCGCTCGAATATTTCTGGATATTTTGTAGAAAATTCAATTTCAAAGAAAATCAACTGAACTATAGCCCACCAATTCAAAACCGAAAATCGAAAATGTGCTCCGATTTCGATGGTTGATGGCTCTATTAATAGGTGTTGAGACCTGTAATTCTCACGCTAACGGGCATTTAAATCGCTCGAATATTTCTGCATATTTTGTAGAAAATTCAATTTTAAAGAAAATCAACTGAACTATAGCCCACCAATTCAAAACCGAAAATCGAAAATGGGCTCCGATTTCGATGGTTGATGGCTCTATTAATAGGTGTTGAGACCTGTAATTCTCACGCTAACGGGCATTTAAATCGCTCGAATATTTCTGCATATTTTGTAGGAAATTCAATTTCAAAGAAAATCAACTGAACTATAGCCCACCAATTCAAAACCGAAAATCGAAAATGGGCTCCGATTTCGATGGTTGATGGCTCTGTTAATAGGTGTTGAGACCTGTAATTCTCTTGCTAACGGGCATTTAAATCGCTCGAATATTTCTGGATATTTTGTAGAAAATTCAATTTCAAAGAAAATCAACTGAACTATAGCCCACAAATTCAAAACTGAAAATCGAAAATGTGCTCCGATTTCGATGGTTGATGGCTCTATTAATAGGTGTTGAGACCTGTAATTCTCACGCTAACGGGCATTTAAATCGCTCGAATATTTCTGCATATTTTGTAGAAAATTCAATTTTAAAGAAAATCAACTGAACTATAGCCCACCAATTCAAAACCGAAAATCGAAAATGGGCTCCGATTTCGATGGTTGATGGCTCTGTTAATAGGTGTTGAGACCTGTAATTCTCACGCTAACGGGCATTTAAATCGCTCGAATATTTCTGCATATTTTGTAGAAAATTCAATTTCAAAGAAAATCAACTGAACTATAGCCCACAAATTCAAAACTGAAAATCGAAAATGGGCTCCGATTTCGATGGTTGATGGCTCTATTAATAGGTGTTGAGACCTGTAATTCTCACGCTAACGGGCATTTAAATCGCTCGAATATTTCTGCATATTTTGTAGAAAATTCAATTTCAAAGAAAATCAACTGAACTATAACCCACAAATTCAAAACCGAAAATCGAAAATGTGCTCCGATTTCGATGGTTGATGGCTCTAATAATAGGTGTTGAGACCTGTAATTCTCACGCTAACGGGCATTTAAATCGCTCTATTATTTCTGCATATTTTGTAGGAAATCCAATTTCAAAGAAAATCAACTGAACTATAGCCCACAAATTCAAAACTGAAAATCGAAAATGTGCTCCGATTTCGATGGTTGATGGCTCTATTAATAGGTGTTGAGACCTGTAATTCTCACGCTAACGGGCATTTAAATCGCTCGAATATTTCTGCATATTTTGTAGAAAATTCAATTTCAAAGAAAATCAACTGAACTATAGCCCACAAATTCAAAACTGAAAATCGAAAATGTGCTCCGATTTCGATGGTTGATGGCTCTATTAATAGGTGTTGAGACCTGTAATTCTCACGCTAACGGGCATTTAAATCGCTCGAATATTTCTGCATATTTTGTAGAAAATTCAATTTCAAAGAAAATCAACTGAACTATAACCCACAAATTCAAAACCGAAAATCGAAAATGTGCTCCGATTTCGATGGTTGATGGCTCTATTAATAGGTGTTGAGACCTGTAATTCTCTTGCTAACGGGCATTTAAATCGCTCGAATATTTCTGCATATTTTGTAGAAAATTCAATTTTAAAGAAAATCAACTGAACTATAGCCCACCAATTCAAAACCGAAAATCGAAAATGGGCTCCGATTTCGATGGTTGATGGCTCTATTAATAGGTGTTGAGACCTGTAATTCTCACGCTAACGGGCATTTAAATCGCTCGAATATTTCTGCATATTTTGTAGGAAATTCAATTTCAAAGAAAATCAACTGAACTATAGCCCACCAATTCAAAACCGCAAATCGAAAATGGGCTCCGATTTCGATGGTTGATGGCTCTGTTAATAGGTGTTGAGACCTGTAATTCTCTTGCTAACGGGCATTTAAATCGCTCGAATATTTCTGGATATTTTGTAGAAAATTCAATTTCAAAGAAAATCAACTGAACTATAGCCCACAAATTCAAAACTGAAAATCGAAAATGTGCTCCGATTTCGATGGTTGATGGCTCTATTAATAGGTGTTGAGACCTGTAATTCTCACGCTAACGGGCATTTAAATCGCTCGAATATTTCTGCATATTTTGTAGAAAATTCAATTTTAAAGAAAATCAACTGAACTATAGCCCACCAATTCAAAACCGAAAATCGAAAATGGGCTCCGATTTCGATGGTTGATGGCTCTGTTAATAGGTGTTGAGACCTGTAATTCTCACGCTAACGGGCATTTAAATCGCTCGAATATTTCTGCATATTTTGTAGAAAATTCAATTTCAAAGAAAATCAACTGAACTATAGCCCACAAATTCAAAACTGAAAATCGAAAATGTGCTCCGATTTCGATGGTTGATGGCTCTGTTAATAGGTGTTGAGACCTGTAATTTTCACGCTAACGGGCATTTAAATCGCTCGAATATTTCTGGATATTTTGTAGAAAATTCAATTTCAAAGAAAATCAACTGAACTGCCCACCAATTCAAAACCGAAAATCGAAAATGTGCTCCGATTTCGATGGTTGATGGCTCTATTAATAGGTGTTGAGACCTGTAATTCTCACGCTAACGGGCATTTAAATCGCTCGAATATTTCTGCATATTTTGTAGGAAATTCAATTTTAAAGAAAATCAACTGAACTATAAGCCCACCAATTCAAAACCGAAAATCGAAAATGGGCTCCGATTTCGATGGTTGATGGCTCTGTTAATAGGTGTTGAGACCTGTAATTCTCTTGCTAACGGGCATTTAAATCGCTCGAATATTTCTGCATATTTTGTAGAAAATTCAATTTCAAAGAAAATCAACTGAACTATAGCCCACCAATTCAAAACCGAAAATCGAAAATGGGCTCCGATTTCGATGGTTGATGGCTCTATTAATAGGTGTTGAGACCTGTAATTCTCACGCTAACGGGCATTTAAATCGCTCGAATATTTCTGCATATTTTGTAGGAAATTCAATTTCAAAGAAAATCAACTGAACTATAGCCCACCAATTCAAAACCGAAAATCGAAAATGGGCTCCGATTTCGATGGTTGATGGCTCTGTTAATAGGTGTTGAGACCTGTAATTCTCTTGCTAACGGGCATTTAAATCGCTCGAATATTTCTGGATATTTTGTAGAAAATTCAATTTCAAAGAAAATCAACTGAACTATAGCCCACAAATTCAAAACTGAAAATCGAAAATGTGCTCCGATTTCGATGGTTGATGGCTCTATTAATAGGTGTTGAGACCTGTAATTCTCACGCTAACGGGCATTTAAATCGCTCGAATATTTCTGCATATTTTGTAGAAAATTCAATTTTAAAGAAAATCAACTGAACTATAGCCCACCAATTCAAAACCGAAAATCGAAAATGGGCTCCGATTTCGATGGTTGATGGCTCTGTTAATAGGTGTTGAGACCTGTAATTCTCACGCTAACGGGCATTTAAATCGCTCGAATATTTCTGCATATTTTGTAGAAAATTCAATTTCAAAGAAAATCAACTGAACTATAGCCCACCAATTCAAAACTGAAAATCGAAAATGTGCTCCGATTTCGATGGTTGATGGCTCTATTAATAGGTGTTGAGACCTGTAATTCTCACGCTAACGGGCATTTAAATCGCTCGAATATTTCTGCATATTTTGTAGGAAATTCAATTTTAAAGAAAATCAACTGAACTATAGCCCACCAATTCAAAACCGAAAATCGAAAATGGGCTCCGATTTCGATGGTTGATGGCTCTGTTAATAGGTGTTGAGACCTGTAATTCTCTTGCTAACGGGCATTTAAATCGCTCGAATATTTCTGCATATTTTGTAGAAAATTCAATTTCAAAGAAAATCAACTGAACTATAGACCACCAATTCAAAACCGAAAATCGAAAATGTGCTCCGATTTCGATGGTTGATGGCTCTATTAATAGGTGTTGAGACCTGTAATTCTCACGCTAACGGGCATTTAAATCGCTCGAATATTTCTGGATATTTTGTAGAAAATTCAATTTCAAAGAAAATCAACTGAACTGCCCACCAATTCAAAACCGAAAATCGAAAATGTGCTCCGATTTCGATGGTTGATGGCTCTATTAATAGGTGTTGAGACCTGTAATTCTCACGCTAACGGGCATTTAAATCGCTCGAATATTTCTGCATATTTTGTAGGAAATTCAATTTTAAAGAAAATCAACTGAACTATAGCCCACCAATTCAAAACTGAAAATCGAAAATGTGCTCCGATTTCGATGGTTGATGGCTCTATTAATAGGTGTTGAGACCTGTAATTCTCACGCTAACGGGCATTTAAATCGCTCGAATATTTCTGCATATTTTGTAGGAAATTCAATTTTAAAGAAAATCAACTGAACTATAGCCCACCAATTCAAAACCGAAAATCGAAAATGGGCTCCGATTTCGATGGTTGATGGCTCTGTTAATAGGTGTTGAGACCTGTAATTCTCTTGCTAACGGGCATTTAAATCGCTCGAATATTTCTGCATATTTTGTAGAAAATTCAATTTCAAAGAAAATCAACTGAACTATAGACCACCAATTCAAAACCGAAAATCGAAAATGTGCTCCGATTTCGATGGTTGATGGCTCTATTAATAGGTGTTGAGACTTGTAATTCTCACGCTAACGGGCATTTAAATCGCTCGAATATTTCTGCATATTTTGTAGGAAATTCAATTTTAAAGAAAATCAACTGAACTATAGCCCACCAATTCAAAACCGAAAATCGAAAATGTGCTCCGATTTCGATGGTTGATGGCTCTATTAATAGGTGTTGAGACCTGTAATTCTCACGCTAACGGGCATTTAAATCGCTCGAATATTTCTGCATATTTTGTAGGAAATTCAATTTTAAAGAAAATCAACTGAACTATAGCCCACCAATTCAAAACCGAAAATCGAAAATGGGCTCCGATTTCGATGGTTGATGGCTCTGTTAATAGGTGTTGAGACCTGTAATTCTCTTGCTAACGGGCATTTAAATCGCTCGAATATTTCTGCATATTTTGTAGAAAATTCAATTTCAAAGAAAATCAACTGAACTATAGCCCACAAATTCAAAACCGAAAATCGAAAATGGGCTCCGATTTCGATGGTTGATGGCTCTGTTAATAGGTGTTGAGACCTGTAATTCTCTTGCTAACGGGCATTTAAATCGCTCGAATATTTCTGCATATTTTGTAGAAAATTCAATTTCAAAGAAAATCAACTGAACTATAGCCCACAAATTCAAAACCGAAAATCGAAAATGTGCTCCGATTTCGATGGTTGATGGCTCTATTAATAGGTGTTGAGACCTGTAATTCTCTTGCTAACGGGCATTTAAATCGCTCGAATATTTCTGGATATTTTGTAGAAAATTCAATTTCAAAGAAAATCAACTGAACTATAGCCCACCAATTCAAAACCGAAAATCGAAAATGTGCTCCGATTTCGATGGTTGATGGCTCTATTAATAGGTGTTGAGACCTGTAATTCTCTTGCTAACGGGCATTTAAATCGCTCGAATATTTCTGCATATTTTGTAGAAAATTCAATTTCAAAGAAAATCAACTGAACTACAGACCACAAATTCAAAACCGAAAATCGAAAATGGGCTCCGATTTCGATGGTTGATGGCTCTATTAATAGGTGTTGAGACCTGTAATTCTCTTGCTAACGGGCATTTAAATCGCTCGAATATTTCTGCATATTTTGTAGAAAATTCAATTTCAAAGAAAATCAACTGAACTATAGCCCACCAATTCAAAACCGAAAATCGAAAATGGGCTCCGATTTCGATGGTTGATGGCTCTGTTAATAGGTGTTGAGACCTGTAATTCTCTTGCTAACGGGCATTTAAATCGCTCGAATATTTCTGGATATTTTGTAGAAAATTCAATTTCAAAGAAAATCAACTGAACTATAGCCCACCAATTCAAAACCGAAAATCGAAAATGTGCTCCGATTTCGATGGTTAATGGCTCTATTAATAGGTGTTGAGACCTGTAATTCTCACGCTAACGGGCATTTAAATCGCTCGAATATTTCTGCATATTTTGTAGGAAATTCAATTTTAAAGAAAATCAACTGAACTATAGCCCACCAATTCAAAACCGAAAATCGAAAATGTGCTCCGATTTCGATGGTTGATGGCTCTATTAATAGGTGTTGAGACCTGTAATTCTCACGCTAACGGGCATTTAAATCGCTCGAATATTTCTGCATATTTTGTAGGAAATTCAATTTTAAAGAAAATCAACTGAACTATAGCCCACCAATTCAAAACCGAAAATCGAAAATGGGCTCCGATTTCGATGGTTGATGGCTCTGTTAATAGGTGTTGAGACCTGTAATTCTCTTGCTAACGGGCATTTAAATCGCTCGAATATTTCTGCATATTTTGTAGAAAATTCAATTTCAAAGAAAATCAACTGAACTATAGACCACAAATTCAAAACCGAAAATCGAAAATGTGCTCCGATTTCGATGGTTGATGGCTCTATTAATAGGTGTTGAGACCTGTAATTCTCACGCTAACGGGCATTTAAATCGCTCGAATATTTCTGCATATTTTGTAGGAAATTCAATTTTAAAGAAAATCAACTGAACTATATATAGCCCACCAATTCAAAACCGAAAATCGAAAATGGGCTCCGATTTCGATGGTTGATGGCTCTGTTAATAGGTGTTGAGACCTGTAATTCTCTTGCTAACGGGCATTTAAATCGCTCGAATATTTCTGCATATTTTGTAGAAAATTCAATTTCAAAGAAAATCAACTGAACTATAGCCCACCAATTCAAAACCGAAAATCGAAAATGGGCTCCGATTTCGATGGTTGATGGCTCTGTTAATAGGTGTTGAGACCTGTAATTCTCTTGCTAACGGGCATTTAAATCGCTCGAATATTTCTGGATATTTTGTAGAAAATTCAATTTCAAAGAAAATCAACTGAACTATAGCCCACCAATTCAAAACCGAAAATCGAAAATGTGCTCCGATTTCGATGGTTGATGGCTCTATTAATAGGTGTTGAGACCTGTAATTCTCACGCTAACGGGCATTTAAATCGCTCGAATATTTCTGCATATTTTGTAGGAAATTCAATTTTAAAGAAAATCAACTGAACTATAGCCCACCAATTCAAAACCGAAAATCGAAAATGGGATCCGATTTCGATGGTTGATGGCTCTGTTAATAGGTGTTGAGACCTGCAATTCTCTTGCTAACGGGCATTTAAATCGCTCGAATATTTCTGCATATTTTGTAGAAAATTCAATTTCAAAGAAAATCAACTGAACTATAGCCCACCAATTCAAAACCGAAAATCGAAAATGGGCTCCGATTTCGATGGTTGATGGCTCTATTAATAGGTGTTGAGACCTGTAATTCTCACGCTAACGGGCATTTAAATCGCTCGAATATTTCTGCATATTTTGTAGGAAATTCAATTTTAAAGAAAATCAACTGAACTATAGCCCACCAATTCAAAACCAAAAATCGAAAATGTGCTCCGATTTCGATGGTTGATGGCTCTGTTAATAGGTGTTGAGACCTGTAATTCTCACGCTAACGGGCATTTAAATCGCTCGAATATTTCTGCATATTTTGTAGAAAATTCAATTTCAAAGAAAATCAACTGAACTATAACCCACAAATTCAAAACCGAAAATCGAAAATGTGCTCCGATTTCGATGGTTGATGGCTCTATTAATAGGTGTTGAGACCTGTAATTCTCTTGCTAACGGGCATTTAAATCGCTCGAATATTTCTGCATATTTTGTAGAAAATTCAATTTTAAAGAAAATCAACTGAACTATAGCCCACCAATTCAAAACCGAAAATCGAAAATGGGCTCCGATTTCGATGGTTGATGGCTCTATTAATAGGTGTTGAGACCTGTAATTCTCACGCTAACGGGCATTTAAATCGCTCGAATATTTCTGCATATTTTGTAGGAAATTCAATTTCAAAGAAAATCAACTGAACTATAGCCCACCAATTCAAAACCGCAAATCGAAAATGGGCTCCGATTTCGATGGTTGATGGCTCTGTTAATAGGTGTTGAGACCTGTAATTCTCTTGCTAACGGGCATTTAAATCGCTCGAATATTTCTGGATATTTTGTAGAAAATTCAATTTCAAAGAAAATCAACTGAACTATAGCCCACAAATTCAAAACTGAAAATCGAAAATGTGCTCCGATTTCGATGGTTGATGGCTCTATTAATAGGTGTTGAGACCTGTAATTCTCACGCTAACGGGCATTTAAATCGCTCGAATATTTCTGCATATTTTGTAGAAAATTCAATTTTAAAGAAAATCAACTGAACTATAGCCCACCAATTCAAAACCGAAAATCGAAAATGGGCTCCGATTTCGATGGTTGATGGCTCTGTTAATAGGTGTTGAGACCTGTAATTCTCACGCTAACGGGCATTTAAATCGCTCGAATATTTCTGCATATTTTGTAGAAAATTCAATTTCAAAGAAAATCAACTGAACTATAGCCCACAAATTCAAAACTGAAAATCGAAAATGTGCTCCGATTTCGATGGTTGATGGCTCTGTTAATAGGTGTTGAGACCTGTAATTTTCACGCTAACGGGCATTTAAATCGCTCGAATATTTCTGGATATTTTGTAGAAAATTCAATTTCAAAGAAAATCAACTGAACTGCCCACCAATTCAAAACCGAAAATCGAAAATGTGCTCCGATTTCGATGGTTGATGGCTCTATTAATAGGTGTTGAGACCTGTAATTCTCACGCTAACGGGCATTTAAATCGCTCGAATATTTCTGCATATTTTGTAGGAAATTCAATTTTAAAGAAAATCAACTGAACTATAAGCCCACCAATTCAAAACCGAAAATCGAAAATGGGCTCCGATTTCGATGGTTGATGGCTCTGTTAATAGGTGTTGAGACCTGTAATTCTCTTGCTAACGGGCATTTAAATCGCTCGAATATTTCTGGATATTTTGTAGAAAATTCAATTTCAAAGAAAATCAACTGAACTATAGCCCACCAATTCAAAACCGAAAATCGAAAATGGGCTCCGATTTCGATGGTTGATGGCTCTATTAATAGGTGTTGAGACCTGTAATTCTCACGCTAACGGGCATTTAAATCGCTCGAATATTTCTGCATATTTTGTAGGAAATTCAATTTCAAAGAAAATCAACTGAACTATAGCCCACCAATTCAAAACCGAAAATCGAAAATGGGCTCCGATTTCGATGGTTGATGGCTCTGTTAATAGGTGTTGAGACCTGTAATTCTCTTGCTAACGGGCATTTAAATCGCTCGAATATTTCTGGATATTTTGTAGAAAATTCAATTTCAAAGAAAATCAACTGAACTATAGCCCACAAATTCAAAACTGAAAATCGAAAATGTGCTCCGATTTCGATGGTTGATGGCTCTATTAATAGGTGTTGAGACCTGTAATTCTCACGCTAACGGGCATTTAAATCGCTCGAATATTTCTGCATATTTTGTAGAAAATTCAATTTTAAAGAAAATCAACTGAACTATAGCCCACCAATTCAAAACCGAAAATCGAAAATGGGCTCCGATTTCGATGGTTGATGGCTCTGTTAATAGGTGTTGAGACCTGTAATTCTCACGCTAACGGGCATTTAAATCGCTCGAATATTTCTGCATATTTTGTAGAAAATTCAATTTCAAAGAAAATCAACTGAACTATAGCCCACCAATTCAAAACTGAAAATCGAAAATGTGCTCCGATTTCGATGGTTGATGGCTCTATTAATAGGTGTTGAGACCTGTAATTCTCACGCTAACGGGCATTTAAATCGCTCGAATATTTCTGCATATTTTGTAGGAAATTCAATTTTAAAGAAAATCAACTGAACTATAGCCCACCAATTCAAAACTGAAAATCGAAAATGTGCTCCGATTTCGATGGTTGATGGCTCTATTAATAGGTGTTGAGACCTGTAATTCTCACGCTAACGGGCATTTAAATCGCTCGAATATTTCTGCATATTTTGTAGGAAATTCAATTTTAAAGAAAATCAACTGAACTATAGCCCACCAATTCAAAACCGAAAATCGAAAATGGGCTCCGATTTCGATGGTTGATGGCTCTGTTAATAGGTGTTGAGACCTGTAATTCTCTTGCTAACGGGCATTTAAATCGCTCGAATATTTCTGCATATTTTGTAGAAAATTCAATTTCAAAGAAAATCAACTGAACTATAGACCACCAATTCAAAACCGAAAATCGAAAATGTGCTCCGATTTCGATGGTTGATGGCTCTATTAATAGGTGTTGAGACCTGTAATTCTCACGCTAACGGGCATTTAAATCGCTCGAATATTTCTGGATATTTTGTAGAAAATTCAATTTCAAAGAAAATCAACTGAACTGCCCACCAATTCAAAACCGAAAATCGAAAATGTGCTCCGATTTCGATGGTTGATGGCTCTATTAATAGGTGTTGAGACCTGTAATTCTCACGCTAACGGGCATTTAAATCGCTCGAATATTTCTGCATATTTTGTAGGAAATTCAATTTTAAAGAAAATCAACTGAACTATAGCCCACCAATTCAAAACTGAAAATCGAAAATGTGCTCCGATTTCGATGGTTGATGGCTCTATTAATAGGTGTTGAGACCTGTAATTCTCACGCTAACGGGCATTTAAATCGCTCGAATATTTCTGCATATTTTGTAGGAAATTCAATTTTAAAGAAAATCAACTGAACTATAGCCCACCAATTCAAAACCGAAAATCGAAAATGGGCTCCGATTTCGATGGTTGATGGCTCTGTTAATAGGTGTTGAGACCTGTAATTCTCTTGCTAACGGGCATTTAAATCGCTCGAATATTTCTGCATATTTTGTAGAAAATTCAATTTCAAAGAAAATCAACTGAACTATAGACCACCAATTCAAAACCGAAAATCGAAAATGTGCTCCGATTTCGATGGTTGATGGCTCTATTAATAGGTGTTGAGACCTGTAATTCTCACGCTAACGGGCATTTAAATCGCTCGAATATTTCTGCATATTTTGTAGGAAATTCAATTTTAAAGAAAATCAACTGAACTATAGCCCACCAATTCAAAACCGAAAATCGAAAATGTGCTCCGATTTCGATGGTTGATGGCTCTATTAATAGGTGTTGAGACCTGTAATTCTCACGCTAACGGGCATTTAAATCGCTCGAATATTTCTGCATATTTTGTAGGAAATTCAATTTTAAAGAAAATCAACTGAACTATAGCCCACCAATTCAAAACCGAAAATCGAAAATGGGCTCCGATTTCGATGGTTGATGGCTCTGTTAATAGGTGTTGAGACCTGTAATTCTCTTGCTAACGGGCATTTAAATCGCTCGAATATTTCTGCATATTTTGTAGAAAATTCAATTTCAAAGAAAATCAACTGAACTATAGCCCACAAATTCAAAACCGAAAATCGAAAATGGGCTCCGATTTCGATGGTTGATGGCTCTGTTAATAGGTGTTGAGACCTGTAATTCTCTTGCTAACGGGCATTTAAATCGCTCGAATATTTCTGCATATTTTGTAGAAAATTCAATTTCAAAGAAAATCAACTGAACTATAGCCCACAAATTCAAAACCGAAAATCGAAAATGTGCTCCGATTTCGATGGTTGATGGCTCTATTAATAGGTGTTGAGACCTGTAATTCTCTTGCTAACGGGCATTTAAATCGCTCGAATATTTCTGGATATTTTGTAGAAAATTCAATTTCAAAGAAAATCAACTGAACTATAGCCCACCAATTCAAAACCGAAAATCGAAAATGTGCTCCGATTTCGATGGTTGATGGCTCTATTAATAGGTGTTGAGACCTGTAATTCTCTTGCTAACGGGCATTTAAATCGCTCGAATATTTCTGCATATTTTGTAGAAAATTCAATTTCAAAGAAAATCAACTGAACTATAGCCCACCAATTCAAAACCGAAAATCGAAAATGTGCTCCGATTTCGATGGTTAATGGCTCTATTAATAGGTGTTGAGACCTGTAATTCTCACGCTAACGGGCATTTAAATCGCTCGAATATTTCTGCATATTTTGTAGGAAATTCAATTTTAAAGAAAATCAACTGAACTATAGCCCACCAATTCAAAACCGAAAATCGAAAATGTGCTCCGATTTCGATGGTTGATGGCTCTATTAATAGGTGTTGAGACCTGTAATTCTCACGCTAACGGGCATTTAAATCGCTCGAATATTTCTGCATATTTTGTAGGAAATTCAATTTTAAAGAAAATCAACTGAACTATAGCCCACCAATTCAAAACCGAAAATCGAAAATGGGCTCCGATTTCGATGGTTGATGGCTCTGTTAATAGGTGTTGAGACCTGTAATTCTCTTGCTAACGGGCATTTAAATCGCTCGAATATTTCTGCATATTTTGTAGAAAATTCAATTTCAAAGAAAATCAACTGAACTATAGACCACAAATTCAAAACCGAAAATCGAAAATGTGCTCCGATTTCGATGGTTGATGGCTCTATTAATAGGTGTTGAGACCTGTAATTCTCACGCTAACGGGCATTTAAATCGCTCGAATATTTCTGCATATTTTGTAGGAAATTCAATTTTAAAGAAAATCAACTGAACTATATATAGCCCACCAATTCAAAACCGAAAATCGAAAATGGGCTCCGATTTCGATGGTTGATGGCTCTGTTAATAGGTGTTGAGACCTGTAATTCTCTTGCTAACGGGCATTTAAATCGCTCGAATATTTCTGCATATTTTGTAGAAAATTCAATTTCAAAGAAAATCAACTGAACTATAGCCCACCAATTCAAAACCGAAAATCGAAAATGTGCTCCGATTTCGATGGTTGATGGCTCTATTAATAGGTGTTGAGACCTGTAATTCTCACGCTAACGGGCATTTAAATCGCTCGAATATTTCTGCATATTTTGTAGGAAATTCAATTTTAAAGAAAATCAACTGAACTATAGCCCACCAATTCAAAACCGAAAATCGAAAATGGGCTCCGATTTCGATGGTTGATGGCTCTGTTAATAGGTGTTGAGACCTGTAATTCTCTTGCTAACGGGCATTTAAATCGCTCGAATATTTCTGGATATTTTGTAGAAAATTCAATTTCAAAGAAAATCAACTGAACTATAGCCCACCAATTCAAAACCGAAAATCGAAAATGTGCTCCGATTTCGATGGTTGATGGCTCTATTAATAGGTGTTGAGACCTGTAATTCTCACGCTAACGGGCATTTAAATCGCTCGAATATTTCTGCATATTTTGTAGGAAATTCAATTTTAAAGAAAATCAACTGAACTATAGCCCACCAATTCAAAACCGAAAATCGAAAATGGGATCCGATTTCGATGGTTGATGGCTCTGTTAATAGGTGTTGAGACCTGCAATTCTCTTGCTAACGGGCATTTAAATCGCTCGAATATTTCTGCATATTTTGTAGAAAATTCAATTTCAAAGAAAATCAACTGAACTATAGCCCACCAATTCAAAACCGAAAATCGAAAATGGGCTCCGATTTCGATGGTTGATGGCTCTATTAATAGGTGTTGAGACCTGTAATTCTCACGCTAACGGGCATTTAAATCGCTCGAATATTTCTGCATATTTTGTAGGAAATTCAATTTTAAAGAAAATCAACTGAACTATAGCCCACCAATTCAAAACCAAAAATCGAAAATGTGCTCCGATTTCGATGGTTGATGGCTCTGTTAATAGGTGTTGAGACCTGTAATTCTCTTGCTAACGGGCATTTAAATCGCTCGAATATTTCTGCATATTTTGTAGAAAATTCAATTTCAAAGAAAATCAACTGAACTATAGCCCACCAATTCAAAACCGAAAATCGAAAATGTGCTCCGATTTCGATGGTTGATGGCTCTATTAATAGGTGTTGAGACCTGTAATTCTCACCTTAACGGGCATTTAAATCGCTCGAATATTTCTGCATATTTTGTAGGAAATTCAATTTTAAAGAAAATCAACTGAACTATAGCCCACCAATTCAAAACCGAAAATCGAAAATGGGCTCCGATTTCGATGGTTGATGGCTCTGTTAATAGGTGTTGAGACCTGTAATTCTCTTGCTAACGGGCATTTAAATCGCTCGAATATTTCTGGATATTTTGTAGAAAATTCAATTTCAAAGAAAATCAACTGAACTATAGCCCACCAATTCAAAACCGAAAATCGAAAATGTGCTCCGATTTCGATGGTTGATGGCTCTATTAATAGGTGTTGAGACCTGTAATTCTCACGCTAACGGGCATTTAAATCGCTCGAATATTTCTGCATATTTTGTAGGAAATTCAATTTTAAAGAAAATCAACTGAACTATAGCCCACCAATTCAAAACCGAAAATCGAAAATGGGCTCCGATTTCGATGGTTGATGGCTCTGTTAATAGGTGTTGAGACCTGTAATTCTCTTGCTAACGGGCATTTAAATCGCTCGAATATTTCTGCATATTTTGTAGAAAATTCAATTTCAAAGAAAATCAACTGAACTATAGACCACAAATTCAAAACCGAAAATCGAAAATGTGCTCCGATTTCGATGGTTGATGGCTCTATTAATAGGTGTTGAGACCTGTAATTCTCACGCTAACGGGCATTTAAATCGCTCGAATATTTCTGCATATTTTGTAGGAAATTCAATTTTAAAGAAAATCAACTGAACTATAGCCCACCAATTCAAAACCGAAAATCGAAAATGGGCTCCGATTTCGATGGTTGATGGCTCTGTTAATAGGTGTTGAGACCTGTAATTCTCACGCTAACGGGCATTTAAATCGCTCGAATATTTCTGCATATTTTGTAGAAAATTCAATTTTAAAGAAAATCAACTGAACTATAGCCCACCAATTCAAAACTGAAAATCGAAAATGTGCTCCGATTTCGATGGTTGATGGCTCTATTAATAGGTGTTGAGACCTGTAATTCTCTTGCTAACGGGCATTTAAATCGCTCGAATATTTCTGCATATTTTGTAGAAAATTCAATTTCAAAGAAAATCAACTGAACTATAGCCCACCAATTCAAAACCGAAAATCGAAAATGGGCTCCGATTTCGATGGTTGATGGCTCTGTTAATAGGTGTTGAGACCTGTAATTCTCTTGCTAACGGGCATTTAAATCGCTCGAATATTTCTGCATATTTTGTAGAAAATTCAATTTCAAAGAAAATCAACTGAACTATAGCCCACCAATTCAAAACCGAAAATCGAAAATGGGCTCCGATTTCGATGGTTGATGGCTCTATTAATAGGTGTTGAGACCTGTAATTCTCACGCTAACGGGCATTTAAATCGCTCGAATATTTCTGCATATTTTGTAGGAAATTCAATTTTAAAGAAAATCAACTGAACTATAGCCCACCAATTCAAAACCGAAAATCGAAAATGGGCTCCGATTTCGATGGTTGATGGCTCTGTTAATAGGTGTTGAGACCTGTAATTCTCTTGCTAACGGGCATTTAAATCGCTCGAATATTTCTGCATATTTTGTAGAAAATTCAATTTCAAAGAAAATCAACTGAACTATAGCCCACCAATTCAAAACCGAAAATCGAAAATGTGCTCCGATTTCGATGGTTGATGGCTCTATTAATAGGTGTTGAGACCTGTAATTCTCACGCTAACGGGCATTTAAATCGCTCGAATATTTCTGCATATTTTGTAGGAAATTCAATTTTAAAGAAAATCAACTGAACTATAGCCCACCAATTCAAAACCGAAAATCGAAAATGGGCTCCGATTTCGATGGTTGATGGCTCTGTTAATAGGTGTTGAGACCTGTAATTCTCTTGCTAACGGGCATTTAAATCGCTCGAATATTTCTGCATATTTTGTAGAAAATTCAATTTCAAAGAAAATCAACTGAACTAATATATATATATATATATATGCCCACAAATTCAAAACCGAAAATCGAAAATGTGCTCCGATTTCGATGGTTGATGGCTCTATTAATAGGTGTTGAGACCTGTAATTCTCTTGCTAACGGGCATTTAAATCGCTCGAATATTTCTGGATATTTTGTAGAAAATTCAATTTCAAAGAAAATCAACTGAACTATAGCCCACCAATTCAAAACCGAAAATCGAAAATGTGCTCCGATTTCGATGGTTGATGGCTCTATTAATAGGTGTTGAGACCTGTAATTCTCTTGCTAACGGGCATTTAAATCGCTCGAATATTTCTGCATATTTTGTAGAAAATTCAATTTCAAAGAAAATCAACTGAACTACAGACCACAAATTCAAAACCGAAAATCGAAAATGGGCTCCGATTTCGATGGTTGATGGCTCTATTAATAGGTGTTGAGACCTGTAATTCTCTTGCTAACGGGCATTTAAATCGCTCGAATATTTCTGCATATTTTGTAGAAAATTCAATTTCAAAGAAAATCAACTGAACTATAGCCCACCAATTCAAAACCGAAAATCGAAAATGGGCTCCGATTTCGATGGTTGATGGCTCTGTTAATAGGTGTTGAGACCTGTAATTCTCTTGCTAACGGGCATTTAAATCGCTCGAATATTTCTGGATATTTTGTAGAAAATTCAATTTCAAAGAAAATCAACTGAACTATAGCCCACCAATTCAAAACCGAAAATCGAAAATGTGCTCCGATTTCGATGGTTAATGGCTCTATTAATAGGTGTTGAGACCTGTAATTCTCACGCTAACGGGCATTTAAATCGCTCGAATATTTCTGCATATTTTGTAGGAAATTCAATTTTAAAGAAAATCAACTGAACTATAGCCCACCAATTCAAAACCGAAAATCGAAAATGTGCTCCGATTTCGATGGTTGATGGCTCTATTAATAGGTGTTGAGACCTGTAATTCTCACGCTAACGGGCATTTAAATCGCTCGAATATTTCTGCATATTTTGTAGGAAATTCAATTTTAAAGAAAATCAACTGAACTATAGCCCACCAATTCAAAACCGAAAATCGAAAATGGGCTCCGATTTCGATGGTTGATGGCTCTGTTAATAGGTGTTGAGACCTGTAATTCTCTTGCTAACGGGCATTTAAATCGCTCGAATATTTCTGCATATTTTGTAGAAAATTCAATTTCAAAGAAAATCAACTGAACTATAGACCACAAATTCAAAACCGAAAATCGAAAATGTGCTCCGATTTCGATGGTTGATGGCTCTATTAATAGGTGTTGAGACCTGTAATTCTCACGCTAACGGGCATTTAAATCGCTCGAATATTTCTGCATATTTTGTAGGAAATTCAATTTTAAAGAAAATCAACTGAACTATATATAGCCCACCAATTCAAAACCGAAAATCGAAAATGGGCTCCGATTTCGATGGTTGATGGCTCTGTTAATAGGTGTTGAGACCTGTAATTCTCTTGCTAACGGGCATTTAAATCGCTCGAATATTTCTGCATATTTTGTAGAAAATTCAATTTCAAAGAAAATCAACTGAACTATAGCCCACCAATTCAAAACCGAAAATCGAAAATGTGCTCCGATTTCGATGGTTGATGGCTCTATTAATAGGTGTTGAGACCTGTAATTCTCACGCTAACGGGCATTTAAATCGCTCGAATATTTCTGCATATTTTGTAGGAAATTCAATTTTAAAGAAAATCAACTGAACTATAGCCCACCAATTCAAAACCGAAAATCGAAAATGGGCTCCGATTTCGATGGTTGATGGCTCTGTTAATAGGTGTTGAGACCTGTAATTCTCTTGCTAACGGGCATTTAAATCGCTCGAATATATCTGGATATTTTGTAGAAAATTCAATTTCAAAGAAAATCAACTGAACTATAGCCCACCAATTCAAAACCGAAAATCGAAAATGTGCTCCGATTTCGATGGTTGATGGCTCTATTAATAGGTGTTGAGACCTGTAATTCTCACGCTAACGGGCATTTAAATCGCTCGAATATTTCTGCATATTTTGTAGGAAATTCAATTTTAAAGAAAATCAACTGAACTATAGCCCACCAATTCAAAACCGAAAATCGAAAATGGGCTCCGATTTCGATGGTTGATGGCTCTGTTAATAGGTGTTGAGACCTGTAATTCTCTTGCTAACGGGCATTTAAATCGCTCGAATATTTCTGCATATTTTGTAGAAAATTCAATTTCAAAGAAAATCAACTGAACTATAGCCCACCAATTCAAAACCGAAAATCGAAAATGGGCTCCGATTTCGATGGTTGATGGCTCTATTAATAGGTGTTGAGACCTGTAATTCTCACGCTAACGGGCATTTAAATCGCTCGAATATTTCTGCATATTTTGTAGGAAATTCAATTTTAAAGAAAATCAACTGAACTATAGCCCACCAATTCAAAACCAAAAATCGAAAATGGGCTCCGATTTCGATGGTTGATGGCTCTGTTAATAGGTGTTGAAACCTGTAATTCTCTTGCTAACGGGCATTTAAATCGCTCGAATATTTCTGCATATTTTGTAGAAAATTCAATTTCAAAGAAAATCAACTGAACTATAGCCCACCAATTCAAAACCGAAAATCGAAAATGTGCTCCGATTTCGATGGTTGATGGCTCTATTAATAGGTGTTGAGACCTGTAATTCTCACCTTAACGGGCATTTAAATCGCTCGAATATTTCTGCATATTTTGTAGGAAATTCAATTTTAAAGAAAATCAACTGAACTATAGCCCACCAATTCAAAACCGAAAATCGAAAATGGGCTCCGATTTCGATGGTTGATGGCTCTGTTAATAGGTGTTGAGACCTGTAATTCTCTTGCTAACGGGCATTTAAATCGCTCGAATATTTCTGCATATTTTGTAGAAAATTCAATTTCAAAGAAAATCAACTGAACTATAGCCCACCAATTCAAAACCGAAAATCGAAAATGTGCTCCGATTTCGATGGTTGATGGCTCTATTAATAGGTGTTGAGACCTGTAATTCTCACGCTAACGGGAATTTAAATCGCTCGAATATTTCTGCATATTTTGTAGGAAATTCAATTTTAAAGAAAATCAACTGAACTATAGCCCACCAATTCAAAACCGAAAATCGAAAATGGGCTCCGATTTCGATGGTTGATGGCTCTGTTAATAGGTGTTGAGACCTGTAATTCTCTTGCTAACGGGCATTTAAATCGCTCGAATATTTCTGCATATTTTGTAGAAAATTCAATTTCAAAGAAAATCAACTGAACTATAGCCCACCAATTCAAAACCGAAAATCGAAAATGTGCTCCGATTTCGATGGTTGATGGCTCTATTAATAGGTGTTGAGACCTGTAATTCTCACGCTAACGGGCATTTAAATCGCTCGAATATTTCTGCATATTTTGTAGGAAATTCAATTTTAAAGAAAATCAACTGAACTATAGCCCACCAATTCAAAACCGAAAATCGAAAATGGGCTCCGATTTCGATGGTTGATGGCTCTGTTAATAGGTGTTGAGACCTGTAATTCTCTTGCTAACGGGCATTTAAATCGCTCGAATATTTCTGCATATTTTGTAGAAAATTCAATTTCAAAGAAAATCAACTGAACTATAGACCACAAATTCAAAACCGAAAATCGAAAATGTGCTCCGATTTCGATGGTTGATGGCTCTATTAATAGGTGTTGAGACCTGTAATTCTCACGCTAACGGGCATTTAAATCGCTCGAATATTTCTGCATATTTTGTAGGAAATTCAATTTTAAAGAAAATCAACTGAACTATAGCCCACCAATTCAAAACCGAAAATCGAAAATGGGCTCCGATTTCGATGGTTGATGGCTCTGTTAATAGGTGTTGAGACCTGTAATTCTCTTGCTAACGGGCATTTAAATCGCTCGAATATTTCTGCATATTTTGTAGAAAATTCAATTTCAAAGAAAATCAACTGAACTATAGACCACAAATTCAAAACCGAAAATCGAAAATGGGCTCCGATTTCGATGGTTGATGGCTCTGTTAATAGGTGTTGAGACCTGTAATTCTCACGCTAACGGGCATTTAAATCGCTCGAATATTTCTGCATATTTTGTAGGAAATTCAATTTTAAAGAAAATCAACTGAACTATAGCCCACCAATTCAAAACCGAAAATCGAAAATGTGCTCCGATTTCGATGGTTGATGGCTCTATTAATAGGTGTTGAGACCTGTAATTCTCACGCTAACGGGCATTTAAATCGCTCGAATATTTCTGCATATTTTGTAGGAAATTCAATTTTAAAGAAAATCAACTGAACTATAGCCCACCAATTCAAAACCGAAAATCGAAAATGGGCTCAGATTTCGATGGTTGATGGCTCTGTTAATAGGTGTTGAGACCTGTAATTCTCTTGCTAACGGGCATTTAAATCGCTCGAATATTTCTGGATATTTTGTAGAAAATTCAATTTTAAAGAAAATCAACTGAACTATAGCCCACCAATTCAAAACCGAAAATCGAAAATGTGCTCCGATTTCGATGGTTGATGGCTCTATTAATAGGTGTTGAGACCTGTAATTCTCACGCTAACGGGAATTTAAATCGCTCGAATATTTCTGCATATTTTGTAGGAAATTCAATTTTAAAGAAAATCAACTGAACTATAGCCCACCAATTCAAAACCGAAAATCGAAAATGTGCTCCGATTTCGATGGTTGATGGCTCTATTAATAGGTGTTGAGACCTGTAATTCTCACGCTAACGGGAATTTAAATCGCTCGAATATTTCTGCATATTTTGTAGGAAATTCAATCTTAAAGAAAATCAACTGAACTATAGCCCACCAATTCAAAACCGAAAATCGAAAATGGGCTCCGATTTCGATGGTTGATGGCTCTGTTAATAGGTGTTGAGACCTGTAATTCTCTTGCTAACGGGCATTTAAATCGCTCGAATATTTCTGCATATTTTGTAGAAAATTCAATTTCAAAGAAAATCAACTGAACTATAGCCCACCAATTCAAAACCGAAAATCGAAAATGTGCTCCGATTTCGATGGTTGATGGCTCTATTAATAGGTGTTGAGACCTGTAATTCTCACGCTAACGGGCATTTAAATCGCTCGAATATTTCTGCATATTTTGTAGGAAATTCAATTTTAAAGAAAATCAACTGAACTATAGCCCACCAATTCAAAACCGAAAATCGAAAATGGGCTCCGATTTCGATGGTTGATGGCTCTATTAATAGGTGTTGAGACCTGTAATTCTCACGCTAACGGGAATTTAAATCGCTCGAATATTTCTGCATATTTTGTAGGAAATTCAATTTTAAAGAAAATCAACTGAACTATAGCCCACCAATTCAAAACCGAAAATCGAAAATGGGCTCCGATTTCGATGGTTGATGGCTCTGTTAATAGGTGTTGAGACCTGTAATTCTCTTGCTAACGGGCATTTAAATCGCTCGAATATTTCTGGATATTTTGTAGAAAATTCAATTTCAAAGAAAATCAACTGAACTATAGCCCACCAATTCAAAACCGAAAATCGAAAATGGGCTCCGATTTCGATGGTTGATGGCTCTATTAATAGGTGTTGAGACCTGTAATTCTCACGCTAACGGGCATTTAAATCGCTCGAATATTTCTGCATATTTTGTAGGAAATTCAATTTTAAAGAAAATCAACTGAACTATAGCCCACCAATTCAAAACCGAAAATCGAAAATGGGCTCCGATTTCGATGGTTGATGGCTCTATTAATAGGTGTTGAGACCTGTAATTCTCACGCTAACGGGAATTTAAATCGCTCGAATATTTCTGCATATTTTGTAGGAAATTCAATTTTAAAGAAAATCAACTGAACTATAGCCCACCAATTCAAAACCGAAAATCGAAAATGGGCTCCGATTTCGATGGTTGATGGCTCTGTTAATAGGTGTTGAGACCTGTAATTCTCTTGCTAACGGGCATTTAAATCGCTCGAATATTTCTGGATATTTTGTAGAAAATTCAATTTCAAAGAAAATCAACTGAACTATAGCCCACCAATTCAAAACCGAAAATCGAAAATGGGCTCCGATTTCGATGGTTGATGGCTCTGTTAATAGGTGTTGAGACCTGTAATTCTCTTGCTAACGGGCATTTAAATCGCTCGAATATTTCTGCATATTTTGTAGAAAATTCAATTTTAAAGAAAATCAACTGAACTATAGCCCACCAATTCAAAACCGAAAATCGAAAATGGGCTCCGATTTCGATGGTTGATGGCTTTGTTAATAGGTGTTGAGACCTGTAATTCTCTTGCTAACGGGCATTTAAATCGCTCGAATATTTCTGCATATTTTGTAGAAAATTCAATTTCAAAGAAAATCAACTGAACTATAGCCCACCAATTCAAAACCGAAAATCGAAAATGTGCTCCGATTTCGATGGTTGATGGCTCTGTTAATAGGTGTTGAGACCTGTAATTCTCACGCTAACGGGCATTTAAATCGCTCGAATATTTCTGCATATTTTGTAGAAAATTCAATTTTAAAGAAAATCAACTGAACTATAGCCCACCAATTCAAAACCGAAAATCGAAAATGGGCTCCGATTTCGATGGTTGATGGCTCTGTTAATAGGTGTTGAGACCTGTAATTCTCTTGCTAACGGGCATTTAAATCGCTCGAATATTTCTGGATATTTTGTAGAAAATTCAATTTCAAAGAAAATCAACTGAACTATAGCCCACCAATTCAAAACCGAAAATCGAAAATGGGCTCCGATTTCGATGGTTGATGGCTCTATTAATAGGTGTTGAGACCTGTAATTCTCACGCTAACGGGCATTTAAATCGCTCGAATATTTCTGCATATTTTGTAGAAAATTCAATTTTAAAGAAAATCAACTGAACTATAGCCCACCAATTCAAAACCGAAAATCGAAAATGTGCTCCGATTTCGATGGTTGATGGCTCTGTTAATAGGTGTTGAGACTTGTAATTCTCACGCTAACGGGCATTTAAATCGCTCGAATATTTCTGCATATTTTGTAGAAAATTCAATTTTAAAGAAAATCAACTGAACTATAGCCCACCAATTCAAAACCGAAAATCGAAAATGGGCTCCGATTTCGATGGTTGATGGCTCTGTTAATAGGTGTTGAGACCTGTAATTCTCTTGCTAACGGGCATTTAAATCGCTCGAATATTTCTGGATATTTTGTAGAAAATTCAATTTCAAAGAAAATCAACTGAACTATAGCCCACCAATTCAAAACCGAAAATCGAAAATGTGCTCCGATTTCGATGGTTGATGGCTCTGTTAATAGGTGTTGAGACCTGTAATTCTCACGCTAACGGGCATTTAAATCGCTCGAATATTTCTGGATATTTTGTAGAAAATTCAATTTCAAAGAAAATCAACTGAACTATAGCCCACCAATTCAAAACCGAAAATCGAAAATGGGCTCCGATTTCGATGGTTGATGGCTCTATTAATAGGTGTTGAGACCTGTAATTCTCACGCTAACGGGCATTTAAATCGCTCGAATATTTCTGCATATTTTGTAGAAAATTCAATTTTAAAGAAAATCAACTGAACTATAGCCCACCAATTCAAAACCGAAAATCGAAAATGTGCTCCGATTTCGATGGTTGATGGCTCTGTTAATAGGTGTTGAGACCTGTAATTCTCACGCTAACGGGCATTTAAATCGCTCGAATATTTCTGCATATTTTGTAGAAAATTCAATTTTAAAGAAAATCAACTGAACTATAGCCCACCAATTCAAAACCGAAAATCGAAAATGGGCTCTGATTTCGATGGTTGATGGCTCTGTTAATAGGTGTTGAGACCTGTAATTCTCTTGCTAACGGGCATTTAAATCGCTCGAATATTTCTGGATATTTTGTAGAAAATTCAATTTCAAAGAAAATCAACTGAACTATAGCCCACCAATTCAAAACCGAAAATCGAAAATGGGCTCCGATTTCGATGGTTGATGGCTCTATTAATAGGTGTTGAGACCTGTAATTCTCACGCTAACGGGCATTTAAATCGCTCGAATATTTCTGCATATTTTGTAGAAAATTCAATTTTAAAGAAAATCAACTGAACTATAGCCCACCAATTCAAAACCGAAAATCGAAAATGGGCTCCGATTTCGATGGTTGATGGCTCTATTAATAGGTGTTGAGACCTGTAATTCTCTTGCTAACGGGAATTTAAATCGCTCGAATATTTCTGCATATTTTGTAGGAAATTCAATTTTAAAGAAAATCAACTGAACTATAGCCCACCAATTCAAAACCGAAAATCGAAAATGGGCTCCGATTTCGATGGTTGATGGCTCTGTTAATAGGTGTTGAGACCTGTAATTCTCTTGCTAACGGGCATTTAAATCGCTCGAATATTTCTGCATATTTTGTAGAAAATTCAATTTCAAAGAAAATCAACTGAACTATAGCCCACCAATTCAAAACCGAAAATCGAAAATGGGCTCCGATTTCGATGGTTGATGGCTCTATTAATAGGTGTTGAGACCTGTAATTCTCACGCTAACGGGCATTTAAATCGCTCGAATATTTCTGCATATTTTGTAGAAAATTCAATTTTAAAGAAAATCAACTGAACTATAGCCCACCAATTCAAAACCGAAAATCGAAAATGGGCTCCGATTTCGATGGTTGATGGCTTTGTTAATAGGTGTTGAGACCTGTAATTCTCTTGCTAACGGGCATTTAAATCGCTCGAATATTTCTGCATATTTTGTAGAAAATTCAATTTCAAAGAAAATCAACTGAACTATAGCCCACCAATTCAAAACCGAAAATCGAAAATGTGCTCCGATTTCGATGGTTGATGGCTCTGTTAATAGGTGTTGAGACCTGTAATTCTCACGCTAACGGGCATTTAAATCGCTCGAATATTTCTGCATATTTTGTAGGAAATTCAATTTTAAAGAAAATCAACTGAACTATAGCCCACCAATTCAAAACCGAAAATCGAAAATGGGCTCCGATTTCGATGGTTGATGGCTCTGTTAATAGGTGTTGAGACCTGTAATTCTCTTGCTAACGGGCATTTAAATCGCTCGAATATTTCTGCATATTTTGTAGAAAGTTCAATTTCAAAGAAAATCAACTGAACTATAGCCCACCAATTCAAAACCGAAAATCGAAAATGTGCTCCGATTTCGATGGTTGATGGCTCTATTAATAGGTGTTGAGACCTGTAATTCTCACGCTAACGGGAATTTAAATCGCTCGAATATTTCTGCATATTTTGTAGGAAATTCAATTTTAAAGAAAATCAACTGAACTATAGCCCACCAATTCAAAACCGAAAATCGAAAATGGGCTCCGATTTCGATGGTTGATGGCTCTGTTAATAGGTGTTGAGACCTGTAATTCTCTTGCTAACGGGCATTTAAATCGCTCGAATATTTCTGCATATTTTGTAGAAAATTCAATTTCAAAGAAAATCAACTGAACTATAGTCCACCAATTCAAAACCGAAAATCGAAAATGTGCTCCGATTTCGATGGTTGATGGCTCTATTAATAGGTGTTGAGACCTGTAATTCTCACGCTAACGGGCATTTAAATCGCTCGAATATTTCTGCATATTTTGTAGGAAATTCAATTTTAAAGAAAATCAACTGAACTATAGCCCACCAATTCAAAACCGAAAATCGAAAATGGGCTCCGATTTCGATGGTTGATGGCTCTGTTAATAGGTGTTGAGACCTGTAATTCTCTTGCTAACGGGCATTTAAATCGCTCGAATATTTCTGCATATTTTGTAGAAAATTCAATTTCAAAGAAAATCAACTGAACTATAGCCCACCAATTCAAAACCGAAAATCGAAAATGGGCTCCGATTTCGATGGTTGATGGCTCTATTAATAGGTGTTGAGACCTGTAATTCTCACGCTAACGGGCATTTAAATCGCTCGAATATTTCTGCATATTTTGTAGGAAATTCAATTTTAAAGAAAATCAACTGAACTATAGCCCACCAATTCAAAACCGAAAATCGAAAATGGGCTCCGATTTCGATGGTTGATGGCTCTATTAATAGGTGTTGAGACCTGTAATTCTCACGCTAACGGGAATTTAAATCGCTCGAATATTTCTGCATATTTTGTAGGAAATTCAATTTTAAAGAAAATCAACTGAACTATAGACCACAAATTCAAAACCGAAAATCGAAAATGGGCTCCGATTTCGATGGTTGATGGCTCTGTTAATAGGTGTTGAGACCCGAAATCGCTCGAATATTTCTGCATATTTTGTAGGAAATTCAATTTTAAAGAAAATCAACTGAACTATAGCCCACCAATTCAAAACCGAAAATCGAAAATGGGCTCCGATTTCGATGGTTGATGGCTCTATTAATAGGTGTTGAGACCTGTAATTCTCACGCTAACGGGCATTTAAATCGCTCGAATATTTCTGCATATTTTGTAGAAAATTCAATTTCAAAGAAAATCAACTGAACTATAGCCCACAAATTCAAAACCGAAAATCGAAAATGGGCTCCGATTTCGATGGTTGATGGCTCTATTAATAGGTGTTGAGACCTGTAATTCTCTTGCTAACGGGCATTTAAATCGCTCGAATATTTCTGGATATTTTGTAGAAAATTCAATTTCAAAGAAAATCAACTGAACTATAGCCCACCAATTCAAAACCGAAAATCGAAAATGGGCTCCGATTTCGATGGTTGATGGCTCTGTTAATAGGTGTTGAGACCTGTAATTCTCTTGCTAACGGGCATTTAAATCGCTCGAATATTTCTGCATATTTTGTAGAAAATTCAATTTCAAAGAAAATCAACTGAACTATAGCCCACCAATTCAAAACCGAAAATCGAAAATGGGCTCCGATTTCGATGGTTGATGGCTCTGTTAATAGGTGTTGAGACCTGTAATTCTCACGCTAACGGGAATTTAAATCGCTCGAATATTTCTGCATATTTTGTAGGAAATTCAATTTTAAAGAAAATCAACTGAACTATAGCCCACCAATTCAAAACCGAAAATCGAAAATGGGCTCCGATTTCGATGGTTGATGGCTCTGTTAATAGGTGTTGAGACCTGTAATTCTCTTGCTAACGGGCATTTAAATCGCTCGAATATTTCTGCATATTTTGTAGAAAATTCAATTTCAAAGAAAATCAACTGAACTATAGCCCACCAATTCAAAACCGAAAATCGAAAATGGGCTCCGATTTCGATGGTTGATGGCTCTATTAATAGGTGTTGAGACCTGTAATTCTCTTGCTAACGGGCATTTAAATCGCTCGAATATTTCTGCATATTTTGTAGAAAATTCAATTTCAAAGAAAATCAACTGAACTATAGCCCACCAATTCAAAACCGAAAATCGAAAATGGGCTCCGATTTCGATGGTTGATGGCTCTGTTAATAGGTGTTGAGACCTGTAATTCTCTTGCTAACGGGCATTTAAATCGCTCGAATATTTCTGCATATTTTGTAGAAAATTCAATTTCAAAGAAAATCAACTGAACTATAGACCACAAATTCAAAACCGAAAATCGAAAATGTGCTCCGATTTCGATGGTTGATGGCTCTGTTAATAGGTGTTGAGACCTGTAATTCTCTTGCTAACGGGCATTTAAATCGCTCGAATATTTCTGCATATTTTGTAGAAAATTCAATTTCAAAGAAAATCAACTGAACTATAGCCCACCAATTCAAAACCGAAAATCGAAAATGGGCTCCGATTTCGATGGTTGATGGCTCTATTAATAGGTGTTGAGACCTGTAATTCTCACGCTAACGGGCATTTAAATCGCTCGAATATTTCTGCATATTTTGTAGGAAATTCAATTTCAAAGAAAATCAACTGAACTATAGACCACAAATTCAAAACCGAAAATCGAAAATGGGCTCCGATTTCGATGGTTGATGGCTCTGTTAATAGGTGTTGAGACCTGTAATTCTCACGCTAACGGGCATTTAAATCGCTCGAATATTTCTGCATATTTTGTAGAAAATTCAATTTCAAAGAAAATCAACTGAACTATAGCCCACCAATTCAAAACCGAAAATCGAAAATGGGCTCCGATTTCGATGGTTGATGGCTCTGTTAATAGGTGTTGAGACCTGTAATTCTCTTGCTAACGGGCATTTAAATCGCTCGAATATTTCTGGATATTTTGTAGAAAATTCAATTTCAAAGAAAATCAACTGAACTATAGCCCACCAATTCAAAACCGAAAATCGAAAATGGGCTCCGATTTCGATGGTTGATGGCTCTATTAATAGGTGTTGAGACCTGTAATTCTCACGCTAACGGGAATTTAAATCGCTCGAATATTTCTGCATATTTTGTAGGAAATTCAATTTTAAAGAAAATCAACTGAACTATAGCCCACCAATTCAAAACCGAAAATCGAAAATGGGCTCCGATTTCGATGGTTGATGGCTCTGTTAATAGGTGTTGAGACCTGTAATTCTCTTGCTAACGGGCATTTAAATCGCTCGAATATTTCTGCATATTTTGTAGAAAATTCAATTTCAAAGAAAATCAACTGAACTATAGCCCACCAATTCAAAACCGAAAATCGAAAATGGGCTCCGATTTCGATGGTTGATGGCTCTGTTAATAGGTGTTGAGACCTGTAATTCTCACGCTAACGGGCATTTAAATCGCTCGAATGTTTCTGCATATTTTGTAGAAAATTCAATTTCAAAGAAAATCAACTGAACTATAGCCCACCAATTCAAAACCGAAAATCGAAAATGGGCTCCGATTTCGATGGTTGATGGCTCTGTTAATAGGTGTTGAGACCTGTAATTCTCTTGCTAACGGGCATTTAAATCGCTCGAATATTTCTGGATATTTTGTAGAAAATTCAATTTCAAAGAAAATCAACTGAACTATAGCCCACCAATTCAAAACCGAAAATCGAAAATGGGCTCCGATTTCGATGGTTGATGGCTCTATTAATAGGTGTTGAGACCTGTAATTCTCACGCTAACGGGCATTTAAATCGCTCGAATATTTCTGCATATTTTGTAGGAAATTCAATTTTAAAGAAAATCAACTGAACTATAGCCCACCAATTCAAAACCGAAAATCGAAAATGGGCTCCGATTTCGATGGTTGATGGCTCTATTAATAGGTGTTGAGACCTGTAATTCTCTTGCTAACGGGAATTTAAATCGCTCGAATATTTCTGCATATTTTGTAGGAAATTCAATTTTAAAGAAAATCAACTGAACTATAGCCCACCAATTCAAAACCGAAAATCGAAAATGGGCTCCGATTTCGATGGTTGATGGCTCTATTAATAGGTGTTGAGACCTGTAATTCTCACGCTAACGGGAATTTAAATCGCTCGAATATTTCTGCATATTTTGTAGGAAATTCAATTTTAAAGAAAATCAACTGAACTATAGCCCACCAATTCAAAACCGAAAATCGAAAATGGGCTCCGATTTCGATGGTTGATGGCTCTGTTAATAGGTGTTGAGACCTGTAATTCTCTTGCTAACGGGCATTTAAATCGCTCGAATATTTCTGCATATTTTGTAGAAAATTCAATTTCAAAGAAAATCAACTGAACTATAGCCCACCAATTCAAAACCGAAAATCGAAAATGGGCTCCGATTTCGATGGTTGATGGCTCTGTTAATAGGTGTTGAGACCTGTAATTCTCACGCTAACGGGAATTTAAATCGCTCGAATATTTCTGCATATTTTGTAGGAAATTCAATTTTAAAGAAAATCAACTGAACTATAGCCCACCAATTCAAAACCGAAAATCGAAAATGGGCTCCGATTTCGATGGTTGATGGCTCTGTTAATAGGTGTTGAGACCTGTAATTCTCTTGCTAACGGGCATTTAAATCGCTCGAATATTTCTGCATATTTTGTAGAAAATTCAATTTCAAAGAAAATCAACTGAACTATAGCCCACCAATTCAAAACCGAAAATCGAAAATGGGCCCCGATTTCGATGGTTGATGGCTCTGTTAATAGGTGTTGAGACCTGTAATTCTCACGCTAACGGGAATTTAAATCGCTCGAATATTTCTGCATATTTTGTAGGAAATTCAATTTTAAAGAAAATCAACTGAACTATAGCCCACCAATTCAAAACCGAAAATCGAAAATGGGCTCCGATTTCGATGGTTGATGGCTCTATTAATAGGTGTTGAGACCTGTAATTCTCACGCTAACGGGCATTTAAATCGCTCGAATATTTCTGCATATTTTGTAGGAAATTCAATTTCAAAGAAAATCAACTGAACTATAGCCCACAAATTCAAAACCGAAAATCGAAAATATGCTCCGATTTCGATGGTTGATGGCTCTATTAATAGGTGTTGAGACCTGTAATTCTCACGCTAACGGGCATTTAAATCGCTCGAATATTTCTGCATATTTTGTAGAAAATTCAATTTCAAAGAAAATCAACTGAACTATAGCCCACAAATTCAAAACCGAAAATCGAAAATGTGCTCCGATTTCGATGGTTGATGGCTCTATTAATAGGTGTTGAGACCTGTAATTCTCACGCTAACGGGCATTTAAATCGCTCGAATATTTCTGCATATTTTGTAGAAAATTCAATTTCAAAGAAAATCAACTGAACTATAGCCCACAAATTCAAAACCGAAAATCGAAAATGTGCTCCGATTTCGATGGTTGATGGCTCTATTAATAGGTGTTGAGACCTGTAATTCTCACGCTAACGGGCATTTAAATCGCTCGAATATTTCTGCATATTTTGTAGAAAATTCAATTTCAAAGAAAATCAACTGAACTATAGCCCACAAATTCAAAACCGAAAATCGAAAATGTGCTCCGATTTCGATGGTTGATGGCTCTATTAATAGGTGTTGAGACCTGTAATTCTCTTGCTAACGGGCATTTAAATCGCTCGAATATTTCTGGATATTTTGTAGAAAATTCAATTTCAAAGAAAATCAACTGAACTATAGCCCACAAATTCAAAACCGAAAATCGAAAATGGGCTCCGATTTCGATGGTTGATGGCTCTAATAATAGGTGTTGAGACCTGTAATTCTCTTGCTAACGGGCATTTAAATCGCTCGAATATTTCTGCATATTTTGTAGAAAATTCAATTTTAAAGAAAATCAACTGAACTATAGACCACAAATTCAAAACCGAAAATCGAAAATGGGCTCCGATTTCGATGGTTGATGGCTCTGTTAATAGGTGTTGAGACCTGTAATTCTCACGCTAACGGGCATTTAAATCGCTCGAATATTTCTGCATATTTTGTAGGAAATTCAATTTTAAAGAAAATCAACTGAACTATAGCCCACCAATTCAAAACCGAAAATCGAAAATGGGCTCCGATTTCGATGGTTGATGGCTCTGTTAATAGGTGTTGAGACCTGTAATTCTCACGCTAACGGGCATTTAAATCGCTCGAATATTTCTGGATATTTTGTAGAAAATTCAATTTCAAAGAAAATCAACTGAACTATAGCCCACCAATTCAAAACCGAAAATCGAAAATGTGCTCCGATTTCGATGGTTGATGGCTCTATTAATAGGTGTTGAGACCTGTAATTCTCACGCTAACGGGCATTTAAATCGCTCGAATATTTCTGCATATTTTGTAGAAAATTCAATTTCAAAGAAAATCAACTGAACTATAGCCCACAAATTCAAAACCGAAAATCGAAAATGTGCTCCGATTTCGATGGTTGATGGCTCTATTAATAGGTGTTGAGACCTGTAATTCTCACGCTAACGGGCATTTAAATCGCTCGAATATTTCTGGATATTTTGTAGAAAATTCAATTTCAAAGAAAATCAACTGAACTATAGCCCACCAATTCAAAACCGAAAATCGAAAATGTGCTCCGATTTCGATGGTTGATGGCTCTATTAATAGGTGTTGAGACCTGTAATTCTCACGCTAACGGGCATTTAAATCGCTCGAATATTTCTGGATATTTTGTAGAAAATTCAATTTCAAAGAAAATCAACTGAACTATAGCCCACCAATTCAAAACCGAAAATCGAAAATGGGCTCCGATTTCTATGGTTGATGGCTCTGTTAATAGGTGTTGAGACCTGTAATTCTCTTGCTAACGGGCATTTAAATCGCTCGAATATTTCTGCATATTTTGTAGAAAATTCAATTTCAAAGAAAATCAACTGAACTATAGCCCACCAATTCAAAACCGAAAATCGAAAATGTGCTCCGATTTCGATGGTTGATGGCTCTATTAATAGGTGTTGAGACCTGTAATTCTCACGCTAACGGGCATTTAAATCGCTCGAATATTTCTGCATATTTTGTAGGAAATTCAATTTTAAAGAAAATCAACTGAACTATAGCCCACCAATTCAAAACCGAAAATCGAAAATGGGCTCCGATTTCGATGGTTGATGGCTCTATTAATAGGTGTTGAGACCTGTAATTCTCTTGCTAACGGGCATTTAAATCGCTCGAATATTTCTGCATATTTTGTAGAAAATTCAATTTCAAAGAAAATCAACTGAACTATAGCCCACAAATTCAAAACCGAAAATCGAAAATGTGCTCCGATTTCGATGGTTGATGGCTCTATTAATAGGTGTTGAGACCTGTAATTCTCACGCTAACGGGCATTTAAATCGCTCGAATATTTCTGGATATTTTGTAGAAAATTCAATTTCAAAGAAAATCAACTGAACTATAGCCCACCAATTCAAAACCGAAAATCGAAAATGGGCTCCGATTTCGATGGTTGATGGCTCTGTTAATAGGTGTTGAGACCTGTAATTCTCTTGCTAACGGGCATTTAAATCGCTCGAATATTTCTGGATATTTTGTAGAAAATTCAATTTCAAAGAAAATCAACTGAACTATAGCCCACAAATTCAAAACTGAAAATCGAAAATGTGCTCCGATTTCGATGGTTGATGGCTCTGTTAATAGGTGTTGAGACCTGTAATTCTCTTGCTAACGGGCATTTAAATCGCTCGAATATTTCTGGATATTTTGTAGAAAATTCAATTTCAAAGAAAATCAACTGAACTATAGCCCACAAATTCAAAACCGAAAATCGAAAATGTGCTCCGATTTCGATGGTTGATGGCTCTATTAATAGGTGTTGAGACCTGTAATTCTCACGCTAACGGGCATTTAAATCGCTCGAATATTTCTGGATATTTTGTAGAAAATTCAATTTCAAAGAAAATCAACTGAACTATAGCCCACCAATTCAAAACCGAAAATCGAAAATGTGCTCCGATTTCGATGGTTGATGGCTCTATTAATAGGTGTTGAGACCTGTAATTCTCACGCTAACGGGCATTTAAATCGCTCGAATATTTCTGCATATTTTGTAGGAAATTCAATTTTAAAGAAAATCAACTGAACTATAGCCCACCAATTCAAAACCGAAAATCGAAAATGGGCTCCGATTTCGATGGTTGATGGCTCTATTAATAGGTGTTGAGACCTGTAATTCTCTTGCTAACGGGCATTTAAATCGCTCGAATATTTCTGCATATTTTGTAGAAAATTCAATTTCAAAGAAAATCAACTGAACTATAGCCCACCAATTCAAAACCGAAAATCGAAAATGTGCTCCGATTTTGATGGTTGATGGCTCTATTAATAGGTGTTGAGATCTGTAATTCTCACGCTAACGGGCATTTAAATCGCTCGAATATTTCGGCATATTTTGTAGGAAATTCAATTTTAAAGAAAATCAACTGAACTATAGCCCACCAATTCAAAACCGAAAATCGAAAATGTGCTCCGATTTCGATGGTTGATGGCTCTGTTAATAGGTGTTGAGACCTGTAATTCTCTTGCTAACGGGCATTTAAATCGCTCGAATATTTCTGCATATTTTGTAGAAAATTCAATTTCAAAGAAAATCAACTGAACTATAGCCCACAAATTCAAAACAGAAAATCGAAAATGGGCTCCGATTTCGATGGTTGATGGCTCTATTAATAGGTGTTGAGACCTGTAATTCTCACACTAACGGGCATTTAAATCGCTCGAATATTTCTGCATATTTTGTAGAAAATTCAATTTCAAAGAAAATCAACTGAACTATAGCCCACAAATTCAAAACCGAAAATCGAAAATGGGCTACGATTTTGATAGTTGATGGCTCTATTAATAGGTGTTGAGACCTGTAATTCTCACGCTAACGGGCATTTAAATCGCTCGAATATTTCTGCATATTTTGTAGAAAATTCAATTTCAAAGAAAATCAACTGAACTATAGCCCACAAATTCAAAACCGAAAATCGAAAATGGGCTCTATTAATAGGTATTGAGACCTGTAATTCTCACGCTAACGGGCATTTAAATCGCTCGAATATTTCTGCATATTTTGTAGAAAATTCAATTTCAAAGAAAATCAACTGAACTATAGACCACAAATTCAAAACCGAAAATCGAAAATGGGCTCCGATTTCGATGGTTGATGGCTCTGTTAATAGGTGTTGAGACCTGTAATTCTCTTGCTAACGGGCATTTAAATCGCTCGAATATTTCTGCATATTTTGTAGAAAATTCAATTTCAAAGAAAATCAACTGAACTATAGCCCACAAATTCAAAACCGAAAATCGTAAATGTGCTCCGATTTTGATGGTTGATGGCTCTATTAATAGGTGTTGAGACCTGTAATTCTCACGCTAACGGGCATTTAAATCGCTCGAATATTTCTGCATATTTTGTAGAAAATTCAATTTCAAAGAAAATCAACTGAACTATAGCCCACAAATTCAAAACAGAAAATCGAAATGTGCTCCGATTTTGATGGTTGATGGCTCTATTAATAGGTGTTGAGACCTGTAATTCTCACGCTAACGGGCATTTAAATCGCTCGAATATTTCTGCATATTTTGTAGAAAATTCAATTTCAAAGAAAATCAACTGAACTATAGACCACAAATTCAAAACCGAAAATCGAAAATGGGCTCCGATTTCGATGGTTGATGGCTCTATTAATAGGTGTTGAGACCTGTAATTCTCACGCTAACGGGCATTTAAATCGCTCGAATATTTCTGCATATTTTGTAGAAAATTCAATTTCAAAGAAAATCAACTGAACTATAGCCCACAAATTCAAAACCGAAAATCGAAAATGGGCTCCGATTTTGATAGTTGATGGCTCTATTAATAGGTGTTGAGACCTGAAATTCTCACGCTAACGGGCATTTAAATCGCTCGAATATTTCTGCATATTTTGTAGAAAATTCAATTTCAAAGAAAATCAACTGAACTATAGCCCACAAATTCAAAACCGAAAATCGAAAATGGGCTCTATTAATAGGTATTGAGACCTGTAATTCTCACGCTAACGGGCATTTAAATCGCTCGAATATTTCTGCATATTTTGTAGAAAATTCAATTTCAAAGAAAATCAACTGAACTATAGACCACCAATTCAAAACCGAAAATCGAAAATGTGCTCCGATTTCGATGGTTGATGGCTCTATTAATAGGTGTTGAGACCTGTAATTCTCTTGCTAACGGGCATTTAAATCGCTCGAATATTTCTGCATATTTTGTAGAAAATTCAATTTCAAAGAAAATCAACTGAACTATAGACCACAAATTCAAAACCGAAAATCGAAAATGGGCTCCGATTTTGATAGTTGATGGCTCTATTAATAGGTGTTGAGACCTGTAATTCTCACGCTAACGGGCATTTAAATCGCTCGAATATTTCTGCATATTTTGTAGAAAATTCAATTTCAAAGAAAATCAACTGAACTATAGCCCACAAATTCAAAACCGAAAATCGAAAATGGGCTCTATTAATAGGTATTGAGACCTGTAATTCTCACGCTAACGGGCATTTAAATCGCTCGAATATTTCTGCATATTTTGTAGAAAATTCAATTTCAAAGAAAATCAACTGAACTATAGACCACAAATTCAAAACCGAAAATCGAAAATGGGCTCCGATTTCGATGGTTGATGGCTCTGTTAATAGGTGTTGAGACCTGTAATTCTCTTGCTAACGGGCATTTAAATCGCTCGAATATTTCTGCATATTTTGTAGAAAATTCAATTTCAAAGAAAATCAACTGAACTATAGCCCACAAATTCAAAACCGAAAATCGTAAATGTGCTCCGATTTTGATGGTTGATGGCTCTATTAATAGGTGTTGAGACCTGTAATTCTCACGCTAACGGGCATTTAAATCGCTCGAATATTTCTGCATATTTTGTAGAAAATTCAATTTCAAAGAAAATCAACTGAACTATAGCCCACAAATTCAAAACCGAAAATCGAAAATGGGCTCTATTAATAGGTATTGAGACCTGTAATTCTCACGCTAACGGGCATTTAAATCGCTCGAATATTTCTGCATATTTTGTAGAAAATTCAATTTCAAAGAAAATCAACTGAACTATAGACCACAAATTCAAAACCGAAAATCGAAAATGGGCTCCGATTTCGATGGTTGATGGCTCTGTTAATAGGTGTTGAGACCTGTAATTCTCTTGCTAACGGGCATTTAAATCGCTCGAATATTTCTGCATATTTTGTAGAAAATTCAATTTCAAAGAAAATCAACTGAACTATAGCCCACAAATTCAAAACCGAAAATCGTAAATGTGCTCCGATTTTGATGGTTGATGGCTCTATTAATAGGTGTTGAGACCTGTAATTCTCACGCTAACGGGCATTTAAATCGCTCGAATATTTCTGCATATTTTGTAGAAAATTCAATTTCAAAGAAAATCAACTGAACTATAGCCCACCAATTCAAAACCGAAAATCAAAAATGTGCTCCGATTTCGATGGTTGATGGCTCTATTAATAGGTGTTGAGACCTGTAATTCTCTTGCTAACGGGCATTTAAATCGCTCGAATATTTCTGCATATTTTGTAGAAAATTCAATTTCAAAGAAAATCAACTGAACTATAGCCCACAAATTCAAAACCGAAAATCGAAAATGGGCTCCGATTTTGATAGTTGATGGCTCTATTAATAGGTGTTGAGACCTGTAATTCTCACGCTAACGGGCATTTAAATCGCTCGAATATTTCTGCATATTTTGTAGAAAATTCAATTTCAAAGAAAATCAACTGAACTATAGCCCACAAATTCAAAACCGAAAATCGAAAATGGGCTCTATTAATAGGTATTGAGACCTGTAATTCTCACGCTAACGGGCATTTAAATCGCTCGAATATTTCTGCATATTTTGTAGAAAATTCAATTTCAAAGAAAATCAACTGAACTATAGACCACCAATTCAAAACCGAAAATCGAAAATGGGCTCCGATTTCGATGGTTGATGGCTCTGTTAATAGGTGTTGAGACCTGTAATTCTCTTGCTAACGGGCATTTAAATCGCTCGAATATTTCTGCATATTTTGTAGAAAATTCAATTTCAAAGAAAATCAACTGAACTATAGCCCACAAATTCAAAACCGAAAATCGTAAATGTGCTCCGATTTTGATGGTTGATGGCTCTATTAATAGGTAGGTGTTGAGACCTGTAATTCTCACGCTAACGGGCATTTAAATCGCTCGAATATTTCTGCATATTTTGTAGAAAATTCAATTTCAAAGAAAATCAACTGAACTATAGCCCACAAATTCAAAACCGAAAATCGAAAATGGGCTCCGATTTCGATGGTTGATGGCTCTATTAATAGGTGTTGAGACCTGTAATTCTCACGCTAACGGGCATTTAAATCGCTCGAATATTTCTGCATATTTTGTAGAAAATTCAATTTCAAAGAAAATCAACTGAACTATAGCCCACAAATTCAAAACCGAAAATCGAAAATGGGCTACGATTTTGATAGTTGATGGCTCTATTAATAGGTGTTGAGACCTGTAATTCTCACGCTAACGGGCATTTAAATCGCTCGAATATTTCTGCATATTTTGTAGAAAATTCAATTTCAAAGAAAATCAACTGAACTATAGCCCACAAATTCAAAACCGAAAATCGAAAATGGGCTCTATTAATAGGTATTGAGACCTGTAATTCTCACGCTAACGGGCATTTAAATCGCTCGAATATTTCTGCATATTTTGTAGAAAATTCAATTTCAAAGAAAATCAACTGAACTATAGACCACAAATTCAAAACCGAAAATCGAAAATGGGCTCCGATTTCGATGGTTGATGGCTCTGTTAATAGGTGTTGAGACCTGTAATTCTCTTGCTAACGGGCATTTAAATCGCTCGAATATTTCTGCATATTTTGTAGAAAATTCAATTTCAAAGAAAATCAACTGAACTATAGCCCACAAATTCAAAACCGAAAATCGAAAATGGGCTCTATTAATAGGTATTGAGACCTGTAATTCTCACGCTAACGGGCATTTAAATCGCTCGAATATTTCTGCATATTTTGTAGAAAATTCAATTTCAAAGAAAATCAACTGAACTATAGACCACAAATTCAAAACCGAAAATCGAAAATGGGCTCCGATTTCGATGGTTGATGGCTCTGTTAATAGGTGTTGAGACCTGTAATTCTCTTGCTAACGGGCATTTAAATCGCTCGAATATTTCTGCATATTTTGTAGAAAATTCAATTTCAAAGAAAATCAACTGAACTATAGCCCACCAATTCAAAACCGAAAATCGAAAATGGGCTCCGATTTCGATGGTTGATGGCTCTATTAATAGGTGTTGAGACCTGTAATTCTCACGCTAACGGGCATTTAAATCGCTCGAATATTTCTGCATATTTTGTAGAAAATTCAATTTCAAAGAAAATCAACTGAACTATAGCCCACAAATTCAAAACCGAAAATCGAAAATGGGCTCCGATTTCGATGGTTGATGGCTCTATTAATAGGTGTTGAGACCTGTAATTTTCACGCTAACGGGCATTTAAATCGCTCGAATATTTCGGCATATTTTGTAGAAAATTCAATTTCAAAGAAAATCAACTGAACTATAGCCCACAAATTCAAAACAGAAAATCGAAAATGTGCTCCGATTTTGATGGTTGATGGCTCTATTAATAGGTGTTGAGACCTGTAATTCTCACGCTAACGGGCATTTAAATCGCTCGAATATTTCTGCATATTTTGTAGAAAATTCAATTTCAAAGAAAATCAACTGAACTATAGCCCACAAATTCAAAACCGAAAATCGAAAATGGGCCCCGATTTCGATGGTTGATGGCTCTGTTAATAGATGTTGAGACCTGTAATTCTCACGCTAACGGGCATTTAAATCGCTCGAATATTTCTGCATATTTTGTAGAAAATTCAATTTCAAAGAAAATCAACTGAACTATAGCCCACAAATTCAAAACAGAAAATCGAAAATGGGCTCCGATTTCGATGGTTGATGGCTCTATTAATAGGTGTTGAGACCTGTAATTCTCACGCTAACGGGCATTTAAATCGCTCGAATATTTCTGCATATTTTGTAGAAAATTCAATTTCAAAGAAAATCAACTGAACTATAGCCCACAAATTCAAAACCGAAAATCGAAAATGGGCTCCGATTTTGATAGTTGATGGCTCTATTAATAGGTGTTGAGACCTGTAATTCTCACGCTAACGGGCATTTAAATCGCTCGAATATTTCTGCATATTTTGTAGAAAATTCAATTTCAAAGAAAATCAACTGAACTATAGCCCACCAATTCAAAACCGAAAATCGAAAATGGGCTCCGATTTCGATGGTTGATGGCTCTATTAATAGGTGTTGAGACCTGTAATTCTCACGCTAACGGGCATTTAAATCGCTCGAATATTTCTGCATATTTTGTAGAAAATTCAATTTCAAAGAAAATCAACTGAACTATAGCCCACAAATTCAAAACCGAAAATCGAAAATGGGCTCCGATTTCGATGGTTGATGGCTCTATTAATAGGTGTTGAGACCTGTAATTTTCACGCTAACGGGCATTTAAATCGCTCGAATATTTCGGCATATTTTGTAGAAAATTCAATTTCAAAGAAAATCAACTGAACTATAGCCCACAAATTCAAAACAGAAAATCGAAAATGTGCTCCGATTTTGATGGTTGATGGCTCTATTAATAGGTGTTGAGACCTGTAATTCTCACGCTAACGGGCATTTAAATCGCTCGAATATTTCTGCATATTTTGTAGAAAATTCAATTTCAAAGAAAATCAACTGAACTATAGCCCACAAATTCAAAACCGAAAATCGAAAATGGGCCCCGATTTCGATGGTTGATGGCTCTGTTAATAGATGTTGAGACCTGTAATTCTCACGCTAACGGGCATTTAAATCGCTCGAATATTTCTGCATATTTTGTAGAAAATTCAATTTCAAAGAAAATCAACTGAACTATAGCCCACAAATTCAAAACAGAAAATCGAAAATGGGCTCCGATTTCGATGGTTGATGGCTCTATTAATAGGTGTTGAGACCTGTAATTCTCACGCTAACGGGCATTTAAATCGCTCGAATATTTCTGCATATTTTGTAGAAAATTCAATTTCAAAGAAAATCAACTGAACTATAGCCCACAAATTCAAAACCGAAAATCGAAAATGGGCTCCGATTTCGATGGTTGATGACTCTATTAATAGGTGTTGAGACCTGTAATTCTCACGCTAACGGGCATTTAAATCGCTCGAATATTTCTGCATATTTTGTAGAAAATTCAATTTCAAAGAAAATCAACTGAACTATAGCCCACAAATTCAAAACAGAAAATCGAAATGAGCTCCGATTTTGATGGTTGATGGCTCTATTAATAGGTGTTGAGACCTGTAATTCTCACGCTAACGGGCATTTAAATCGCTCGAATATTTCTGCATATTTTGTAGAAAATTCAATTTCAAAGAAAATCAACTGAACTATAGACCACAAATTCAAAACCGAAAATCGAAAATGGGCTCCGATTTCGATGGTTGATGGCTCTATTAATAGGTGTTGAGACCTGTAATTCTCTTGCTAACGGGCATTTAAATCGCTCGAATATTTCTGCATATTTTGTAGAAAATTCAATTTCAAAGAAAATCAACTGAACTATAGCCCACAAATTCAAAACCGAAAATCGAAAATGGGCTCCGATTTTGATAGTTGATGGCTCTATTAATAGGTGTTGAGACCTGTAATTCTCACGCTAACGGGCATTTAAATCGCTCGAATATTTCTGCATATTTTGTAGAAAATTCAATTTCAAAGAAAATCAACTGAACTATAGCCCACAAATTCAAAACCGAAAATCGAAAATGGGCTCTATTAATAGGTATTGAGACCTGTAATTCTCACGCTAACGGGCATTTAAATCGCTCGAATATTTCTGCATATTTTGTAGAAAATTCAATTTCAAAGAAAATCAACTGAACTATAGACCACAAATTCAAAACCGAAAATCGAAAATGGGCTCCGATTTCGATGGTTGATGGCTCTGTTAATAGGTGTTGAGACCTGTAATTCTCTTGCTAACGGGCATTTAAATCGCTCGAATATTTCTGCATATTTTGTAGAAAATTCAATTTCAAAGAAAATCAACTGAACTATAGCCCACAAATTCAAAACCGAAAATCGTAAATGTGCTCCGATTTTGATGGTTGATGGCTCTATTAATAGGTGTTGAGACCTGTAATTCTCACGCTAACGGGCATTTAAATCGCTCGAATATTTCTGCATATTTTGTAGAAAATTCAATTTCAAAGAAAATCAACTGAACTATAGCCCACAAATTCAAAACCGAAAATCGAAAATGGGCTCCGATTTCGATGGTTGATGGCTCTATTAATAGGTGTTGAGACCTGTAATTTTCACGCTAACGGGCATTTAAATCGCTCGAATATTTCGGCATATTTTGTAGAAAATTCAATTTCAAAGAAAATCAACTGAACTATAGCCCACAAATTCAAAACCGAAAATCGAAAATGGGCTCCGATTTCGATGGTTGATGGCTCTATTAATAGGTGTTGAGACCTGTAATTTTCACGCTAACGGGCATTTAAATCGCTCGAATATTTCGGCATATTTTGTAGAAAATTCAATTTCAAAGAAAATCAACTGAACTATAGACCACAAATTCAAAACCGAAAATCGAAAATGGGCTCCGATTTCGATGGTTGATGGCTCTGTTAATAGGTGTTGAGACCTGTAATTCTCTTGCTAACGGGCATTTAAATCGCTCGAATATTTCTGCATATTTTGTAGAAAATTCAATTTCAAAGAAAATCAACTGAACTATAGCCCACAAATTCAAAACAGAAAATCGAAAATGTGCTCCGATTTTGATGGTTGATGGCTCTATTAATAGGTGTTGAGACCTGTAATTCTCACGCTAACGGGCATTTAAATCGCTCGAATATTTCTGCATATTTTGTAGAAAATTCAATTTCAAAGAAAATCAACTGAACTATAGCCCACAAATTCAAAACCGAAAATCGAAAATGGGCCCCGATTTCGATGGTTGATGGCTCTGTTAATAGATGTTGAGACCTGTAATTCTCACGCTAACGGGCATTTAAATCGCTCGAATATTTCTGCATATTTTGTAGAAAATTCAATTTCAAAGAAAATCAACTGAACTATAGCCCACAAATTCAAAACAGAAAATCGAAAATGGGCTCCGATTTCGATGGTTGATGGCTCTATTAATAGGTGTTGAGACCTGTAATTCTCACGCTAACGGGCATTTAAATCGCTCGAATATTTCTGCATATTTTGTAGAAAATTCAATTTCAAAGAAAATCAACTGAACTATAGCCCACAAATTCAAAACCGAAAATCGAAAATGGGCTCCGATTTTGATAGTTGATGGCTCTATTAATAGGTGTTGAGACCTGTAATTCTCACGCTAACGGGCATTTAAATCGCTCGAATATTTCTGCATATTTTGTAGAAAATTCAATTTCAAAGAAAATCAACTGAACTATAGCCCACCAATTCAAAACCGAAAATCGAAAATGGGCTCCGATTTTGATGGTTGATGGCTCTATTAATAGGTGTTGAGACCTGTAATTCTCACGCTAACGGGCATTTAAATCGCTCGAATATTTCTGCATATTTTGTAGAAAATTCAATTTCAAAGAAAATCAACTGAACTATAGCCCACAAATTCAAAACCGAAAATCGAAAATGGGCTCCGATTTCGATGGTTGATGGCTCTATTAATAGGTGTTGAGACCTGTAATTTTCACGCTAACGGGCATTTAAATCGCTCGAATATTTCGGCATATTTTGTAGAAAATTCAATTTCAAAGAAAATCAACTGAACTATAGCCCACAAATTCAAAACAGAAAATCGAAAATGTGCTCCGATTTTGATGGTTGATGGCTCTATTAATAGGTGTTGAGACCTGTAATTCTCACGCTAACGGGCATTTAAATCGCTCGAATATTTCTGCATATTTTGTAGAAAATTCAATTTCAAAGAAAATCAACTGAACTATAGCCCACAAATTCAAAACCGAAAATCGAAAATGGGCCCCGATTTCGATGGTTGATGGCTCTGTTAATAGATGTTGAGACCTGTAATTCTCACGCTAACGGGCATTTAAATCGCTCGAATATTTCTGCATATTTTGTAGAAAATTCAATTTCAAAGAAAATCAACTGAACTATAGCCCACAAATTCAAAACAGAAAATCGAAAATGGGCTCCGATTTCGATGGTTGATGGCTCTATTAATAGGTGTTGAGACCTGTAATTCTCACGCTAACGGGCATTTAAATCGCTCGAATATTTCTGCATATTTTGTAGAAAATTCAATTTCAAAGAAAATCAACTGAACTATAGCCCACAAATTCAAAACCGAAAATCGAAAATGGGCTCCGATTTCGATGGTTGATGACTCTATTAATAGGTGTTGAGACCTGTAATTCTCACGCTAACGGGCATTTAAATCGCTCGAATATTTCTGCATATTTTGTAGAAAATTCAATTTCAAAGAAAATCAACTGAACTATAGCCCACAAATTCAAAACAGAAAATCGAAATGGGCTCCGATTTTGATGGTTGATGGCTCTATTAATAGGTGTTGAGACCTGTAATTCTCACGCTAACGGGCATTTAAATCGCTCGAATATTTCTGCATATTTTGTAGAAAATTCAATTTCAAAGAAAATCAACTGAACTATAGACCACAAATTCAAAACCGAAAATCGAAAATGGGCTCCGATTTCGATGGTTGATGGCTCTATTAATAGGTGTTGAGACCTGTAATTCTCTTGCTAACGGGCATTTAAATCGCTCGAATATTTCTGCATATTTTGTAGAAAATTCAATTTCAAAGAAAATCAACTGAACTATAGCCCACAAATTCAAAACCGAAAATCGAAAATGGGCTCCGATTTTGATAGTTGATGGCTCTATTAATAGGTGTTGAGACCTGTAATTCTCACGCTAACGGGCATTTAAATCGCTCGAATATTTCTGCATATTTTGTAGAAAATTCAATTTCAAAGAAAATCAACTGAACTATAGCCCACAAATTCAAAACCGAAAATCGAAAATGGGCTCTATTAATAGGTATTGAGACCTGTAATTCTCACGCTAACGGGCATTTAAATCGCTCGAATATTTCTGCATATTTTGTAGAAAATTCAATTTCAAAGAAAATCAACTGAACTATAGACCACAAATTCAAAACCGAAAATCGAAAATGGGCTCCGATTTCGATGGTTGATGGCTCTGTTAATAGGTGTTGAGACCTGTAATTCTCTTGCTAACGGGCATTTAAATCGCTCGAATATTTCTGCATATTTTGTAGAAAATTCAATTTCAAAGAAAATCAACTGAACTATAGCCCACAAATTCAAAACCGAAAATCGTAAATGTGCTCCGATTTTGATGGTTGATGGCTCTATTAATAGGTGTTGAGACCTGTAATTCTCACGCTAACGGGCATTTAAATCGCTCGAATATTTCTGCATATTTTGTAGAAAATTCAATTTCAAAGAAAATCAACTGAACTATAGCCCACAAATTCAAAACCGAAAATCGAAAATGGGCTCCGATTTCGATGGTTGATGGCTCTATTAATAGGTGTTGAGACCTGTAATTCTCACGCTAACGGGCATTTAAATCGCTCGAATATTTCTGCATATTTTGTAGAAAATTCAATTTCAAAGAAAATCAACTGAACTATAGCCCACAAATTCAAAACCGAAAATCGAAAATGGGCTACGATTTTGATAGTTGATGGCTCTATTAATAGGTGTTGAGACCTGTAATTCTCACGCTAACGGGCATTTAAATCGCTCGAATATTTCTGCATATTTTGTAGAAAATTCAATTTCAAAGAAAATCAACTGAACTATAGCCCACAAATTCAAAACAGAAAATCGAAAATGGGCTCCGATTTCGATGGTTGATGGCTCTATTAATAGGTGTTGAGACCTGTAATTCTCACGCTAACGGGCATTTAAATCGCTCGAATATTTCTGCATATTTTGTAGAAAATTCAATTTCAAAGAAAATCAACTGAACTATAGCCCACAAATTCAAAACCGAAAATCGAAAATGGGCTCCGATTTCGATGGTTGATGACTCTATTAATAGGTGTTGAGACCTGTAATTCTCACGCTAACGGGCATTTAAATCGCTCGAATATTTCTGCATATTTTGTAGAAAATTCAATTTCAAAGAAAATCAACTGAACTATAGCCCACAAATTCAAAACAGAAAATCGAAATGAGCTCCGATTTTGATGGTTGATGGCTCTATTAATAGGTGTTGAGACCTGTAATTCTCACGCTAACGGGCATTTAAATCGCTCGAATATTTCTGCATATTTTGTAGAAAATTCAATTTCAAAGAAAATCAACTGAACTATAGACCACAAATTCAAAACCGAAAATCGAAAATGGGCTCCGATTTCGATGGTTGATGGCTCTATTAATAGGTGTTGAGACCTGTAATTCTCTTGCTAACGGGCATTTAAATCGCTCGAATATTTCTGCATATTTTGTAGAAAATTCAATTTCAAAGAAAATCAACTGAACTATAGCCCACAAATTCAAAACCGAAAATCGAAAATGGGCTCCGATTTTGATAGTTGATGGCTCTATTAATAGGTGTTGAGACCTGTAATTCTCACGCTAACGGGCATTTAAATCGCTCGAATATTTCTGCATATTTTGTAGAAAATTCAATTTCAAAGAAAATCAACTGAACTATAGCCCACAAATTCAAAACCGAAAATCGAAAATGGGCTCTATTAATAGGTATTGAGACCTGTAATTCTCACGCTAACGGGCATTTAAATCGCTCGAATATTTCTGCATATTTTGTAGAAAATTCAATTTCAAAGAAAATCAACTGAACTATAGACCACAAATTCAAAACCGAAAATCGAAAATGGGCTCCGATTTCGATGGTTGATGGCTCTGTTAATAGGTGTTGAGACCTGTAATTCTCTTGCTAACGGGCATTTAAATCGCTCGAATATTTCTGCATATTTTGTAGAAAATTCAATTTCAAAGAAAATCAACTGAACTATAGCCCACAAATTCAAAACCGAAAATCGTAAATGTGCTCCGATTTTGATGGTTGATGGCTCTATTAATAGGTGTTGAGACCTGTAATTCTCACGCTAACGGGCATTTAAATCGCTCGAATATTTCTGCATATTTTGTAGAAAATTCAATTTCAAAGAAAATCAACTGAACTATAGCCCACAAATTCAAAACCGAAAATCGAAAATGGGCTCCGATTTCGATGGTTGATGGCTCTATTAATAGGTGTTGAGACCTGTAATTCTCACGCTAACGGGCATTTAAATCGCTCGAATATTTCTGCATATTTTGTAGAAAATTCAATTTCAAAGAAAATCAACTGAACTATAGCCCACAAATTCAAAACCGAAAATCGAAAATGGGCTACGATTTTGATAGTTGATGGCTCTATTAATAGGTGTTGAGACCTGTAATTCTCACGCTAACGGGCATTTAAATCGCTCGAATATTTCTGCATATTTTGTAGAAAATTCAATTTCAAAGAAAATCAACTGAACTATAGCCCACAAATTCAAAACCGAAAATCGAAAATGGGCTCTATTAATAGGTATTGAGACCTGTAATTCTCACGCTAACGGGCATTTAAATCGCTCGAATATTTCTGCATATTTTGTAGAAAATTCAATTTCAAAGAAAATCAACTGAACTATAGACCACAAATTCAAAACCGAAAATCGAAAATGGGCTCCGATTTCGATGGTTGATGGCTCTGTTAATAGGTGTTGAGACCTGTAATTCTCTTGCTAACGGGCATTTAAATCGCTCGAATATTTCGGCATATTTTGTAGAAAATTCAATTTCAAAGAAAATCAACTGAACTATAGCCCACAAATTCAAAACCGAAAATCGAAAATGGGCTCCGATTTTGATAGTTGATGGCTCTATTAATAGGTGTTGAGACCTGTAATTCTCACGCTAACGGGCATTTAAATCGCTCGAATATTTCTGCATATTTTGTAGAAAATTCAATTTCAAAGAAAATCAACTGAACTATAGCCCACCAATTCAAAACCGAAAATCGAAAATGGGCTCCGATTTCGATGGTTGATGGCTCTATTAATAGGTGTTGAGACCTGTAATTCTCACGCTAACGGGCATTTAAATCGCTCGAATATTTCTGCATATTTTGTAGAAAATTCAATTTCAAAGAAAATCAACTGAACTATAGCCCACAAATTCAAAACCGAAAATCGAAAATGGGCTCCGATTTCGATGGTTGATGGCTCTATTAATAGGTGTTGAGACCTGTAATTTTCACGCTAACGGGCATTTAAATCGCTCGAATATTTCGGCATATTTTGTAGAAAATTCAATTTCAAAGAAAATCAACTGAACTATAGCCCACAAATTCAAAACCGAAAATCGAAAATGGGCCCCGATTTCGATGGTTGATGGCTCTGTTAATAGATGTTGAGACCTGTAATTCTCACGCTAACGGGCATTTAAATCGCTCGAATATTTCTGCATATTTTGTAGAAAATTCAATTTCAAAGAAAATCAACTGAACTATAGCCCACAAATTCAAAACAGAAAATCGAAAATGGGCTCCGATTTCGATGGTTGATGGCTCTATTAATAGGTGTTGAGACCTGTAATTCTCACGCTAACGGGCATTTAAATCGCTCGAATATTTCTGCATATTTTGTAGAAAATTCAATTTCAAAGAAAATCAACTGAACTATAGCCCACAAATTCAAAACCGAAAATCGAAAATGGGCCCCGATTTCGATGGTTGATGGCTCTGTTAATAGATGTTGAGACCTGTAATTCTCTTGCTAACGGGCATTTAAATCGCTCGAATATTTCTGCATATTTTGTAGAAAATTCAATTTCAAAGAAAATCAACTGAACTATAGCCCACAAATTCAAAACCGAAAATCGAAAATGGGCTCCGATTTCGATGGTTGATGGCTCTATTAATAGGTGTTGAGACCTGTAATTCTCACGCTAACGGGCATTTAAATCGCTCGAATATTTCTGCATATTTTGTAGAAAATTCAATTTCAAAGAAAATCAACTGAACTATAGCCCACAAATTCAAAACCGAAAATCGAAAATGGGCTCCGATTTCGATGGTTGATGACTCTATTAATAGGTGTTGAGACCTGTAATTCTCACGCTAACGGGCATTTAAATCGCTCGAATATTTCTGCATATTTTGTAGAAAATTCAATTTCAAAGAAAATCAACTGAACTATAGCCCACAAATTCAAAACAGAAAATCGAAATGTGCTCCGATTTTGATGGTTGATGGCTCTATTAATAGGTGTTGAGACCTGTAATTCTCACGCTAACGGGCATTTAAATCGCTCGAATATTTCTGCATATTTTGTAGAAAATTCAATTTCAAAGAAAATCAACTGAACTATAGACCACAAATTCAAAACCGAAAATCGAAAATGGGCTCCGATTTCGATGGTTGATGGCTCTATTAATAGGTGTTGAGACCTGTAATTCTCACGCTAACGGGCATTTAAATCGCTCGAATATTTCTGCATATTTTGTAGAAAATTCAATTTCAAAGAAAATCAACTGAACTATAGCCCACAAATTCAAAACCGAAAATCGAAAATGGGCCCCGATTTCGATGGTTGATGGCTCTGTTAATAGATGTTGAGACCTGTAATTCTCTTGCTAACGGGCATTTAAATCGCTCGAATATTTCTGCATATTTTGTAGAAAATTCAATTTCAAAGAAAATCAACTGAACTATAGCCCACAAATTCAAAACAGAAAATCGAAAATGGGCTCCGATTTCGATGGTTGATGGCTCGTTTAATAGGTGTTGAGACCTGTAATTCTCACGCTAACGGGCATTTAAATCGCTCGAATATTTCTGCATATTTTGTAGAAAATTCAATTTCAAAGAAAATCAACTGAACTATAGCCCACAAATTCAAAACCGAAAATCGAAAATGTGGTCCGATTTTGATGGTTGATGGCTCTATTAACAGGTGTTGAGACCTGTAATTCTCACGCTAACGGGCATTTAAATCGCTCGAATATTTCTGCATATTTTGTAGAAAATTCAATTTCAAAGAAAATCAACTGAACTATAGCCCACAAATTCAAAACCGAAAATCGAAAATGTGCTCCGATTTCGATGGTTGATGGCTCTATTAATAGGTGTTGAGACCTGTAATTCTCTTGCTAACGGGCATTTAAATCGCTCGAATATTTCTGCATATTTTGTAGAAAATTCAATTTCAAAGAAAATCAACTGAACTATAGCCCACAAATTCAAAACCGAAAATCGAAAATGGGCTCCGATTTTGATAGTTGATGGCTCTATTAATAGGTGTTGAGACCTGTAATTCTCACGCTAACGGGCATTTAAATCGCTCGAATATTTCTGCATATTTTGTAGAAAATTCAATTTCAAAGAAAATCAACTGAACTATAGCCCACAAATTCAAAACCGAAAATCGAAAATGGGCTCTATTAATAGGTATTGAGACCTGTAATTCTCACGCTAACGGGCATTTAAATCGCTCGAATATTTCTGCATATTTTGTAGAAAATTCAATTTCAAAGAAAATCAACTGAACTATAGACCACAAATTCAAAACCGAAAATCGAAAATGGGCTCCGATTTCGATGGTTGATGGCTCTGTTAATAGGTGTTGAGACCTGTAATTCTCTTGCTAACGGGCATTTAAATCGCTCGAATATTTCTGCATATTTTGTAGAAAATTCAATTTCAAAGAAAATCAACTGAACTATAGCCCACCAATTCAAAACCGAAAATCGAAAATGGGCTCCGATTTCGATGGTTGATGGCTCTATTAATAGGTGTTGAGACCTGTAATTCTCACGCTAACGGGCATTTAAATCGCTCGAATATTTCTGCATATTTTGTAGAAAATTCAATTTCAAAGAAAATCAACTGAACTATAGCCCACAAATTCAAAACCGAAAATCGAAAATGGGCTCCGATTTCGATAGTTGATGGCTCTATTAATAGGTGTTGAGACCTGTAATTCTCACGCTAACGGGCATTTAAATCGCTCGAATATTTCTGCATATTTTGTAGAAAATTCAATTTCAAAGAAAATCAACTGAACTATAGCCCACAAATTCAAAACCGAAAATCGAAAATGGGCTCCGATTTCGATGGTTGATGGCTCTATTAATAGGTGTTGAGACCTGTAATTCTCACGCTAACGGGCATTTAAATCGCTCGAATATTTCTGCATATTTTGTAGAAAATTCAATTTCAAAGAAAATCAACTGAACTATAGCCCACAAATTCAAAACCGAAAATCGAAAATGGGCTCCGATTTCGATGGTTGATGACTCTATTAATAGGTGTTGAGACCTGTAATTCTCACGCTAACGGGCATTTAAATCGCTCGAATATTTCTGCATATTTTGTAGAAAATTCAATTTCAAAGAAAATCAACTGAACTATAGCCCACAAATTCAAAACAGAAAATCGAAATGTGCTCCGATTTTGATGGTTGATGGCTCTATTAATAGGTGTTGAGACCTGTAATTCTCACGCTAACGGGCATTTAAATCGCTCGAATATTTCTGCATATTTTGTAGAAAATTCAATTTCAAAGAAAATCAACTGAACTATAGACCACAAATTCAAAACCGAAAATCGAAAATGGGCTCCGATTTCGATGGTTGATGGCTCTATTAATAGGTGTTGAGACCTGTAATTCTCACGCTAACGGGCATTTAAATCGCTCGAATATTTCTGCATATTTTGTAGAAAATTCAATTTCAAAGAAAATCAACTGAACTATAGCCCACAAATTCAAAACCGAAAATCGAAAATGGGCCCCGATTTCGATGGTTGATGGCTCTGTTAATAGATGTTGAGACCTGTAATTCTCTTGCTAACGGGCATTTAAATCGCTCGAATATTTCTGCATATTTTGTAGAAAATTCAATTTCAAAGAAAATCAACTGAACTATAGCCCACAAATTCAAAACAGAAAATCGAAAATGGGCTCCGATTTCGATGGTTGATGGCTCGTTTAATAGGTGTTGAGACCTGTAATTCTCACGCTAACGGGCATTTAAATCGCTCGAATATTTCTGCATATTTTGTAGAAAATTCAATTTCAAAGAAAATCAACTGAACTATAGCCCACAAATTCAAAACCGAAAATCGAAAATGTGGTCCGATTTTGATGGTTGATGGCTCTATTAACAGGTGTTGAGACCTGTAATTCTCACGCTAACGGGCATTTAAATCGCTCGAATATTTCTGCATATTTTGTAGAAAATTCAATTTCAAAGAAAATCAACTGAACTATAGCCCACAAATTCAAAACCGAAAATCGAAAATGTGCTCCGATTTCGATGGTTGATGGCTCTATTAATAGGTGTTGAGACCTGTAATTCTCTTGCTAACGGGCATTTAAATCGCTCGAATATTTCTGCATATTTTGTAGAAAATTCAATTTCAAAGAAAATCAACTGAACTATAGCCCACAAATTCAAAACCGAAAATCGAAAATGGGCTCCGATTTTGATAGTTGATGGCTCTATTAATAGGTGTTGAGACCTGTAATTCTCACGCTAACGGGCATTTAAATCGCTCGAATATTTCTGCATATTTTGTAGAAAATTCAATTTCAAAGAAAATCAACTGAACTATAGCCCACAAATTCAAAACCGAAAATCGAAAATGGGCTCTATTAATAGGTATTGAGACCTGTAATTCTCACGCTAACGGGCATTTAAATCGCTCGAATATTTCTGCATATTTTGTAGAAAATTCAATTTCAAAGAAAATCAACTGAACTATAGACCACAAATTCAAAACCCAAAATCGAAAATGGGCTCCGATTTCGATGGTTGATGGCTCTGTTAATAGGTGTTGAGACCTGTAATTCTCTTGCTAACGGGCATTTAAATCGCTCGAATATTTCTGCATATTTTGTAGAAAATTCAATTTCAAAGAAAATCAACTGAACTATAGCCCACAAATTCAAAACCGAAAATCGTAAATGTGCTCCGATTTTGATGGTTGATGGCTCTATTAATAGGTGTTGAGATCTGTAATTCTCACGCTAACGGGCATTTAAATCGCTCGAATATTTCTGCATATTTTGTAGAAAATTCAATTTCAAAGAAAATCAACTGAACTATAGCCCACAAATTCAAAACCGAAAATCGAAAATGGGCTCCGATTTCGATGGTTGATGGCTCTATTAATAGGTGTTGAGACCTGTAATTCTCACGCTAACGGGCATTTAAATCGCTCGAATATTTCTGCATATTTTGTAGAAAATTCAATTTCAAAGAAAATCAACTGAACTATAGCCCACAAATTCAAAACCGAAAATCGAAAATGGGCTACGATTTTGATAGTTGATGGCTCTATTAATAGGTGTTGAGACCTGTAATTCTCACGCTAACGGGCATTTAAATCGCTCGAATATTTCTGCATATTTTGTAGAAAATTCAATTTCAAAGAAAATCAACTGAACTATAGCCCACAAATTCAAAACCGAAAATCGAAAATGGGCTCTATTAATAGGTATTGAGACCTGTAATTCTCACGCTAACGGGCATTTAAATCGCTCGAATATTTCTGCATATTTTGTAGAAAATTCAATTTCAAAGAAAATCAACTGAACTATAGACCACAAATTCAAAACCGAAAATCGAAAATGGGCTCCGATTTCGATGGTTGATGGCTCTGTTAATAGGTGTTGAGACCTGTAATTCTCTTGCTAACGGGCATTTAAATCGCTCGAATATTTCTGCATATTTTGTAGAAAATTCAATTTCAAAGAAAATCAACTGAACTATAGCCCACAAATTCAAAACCGAAAATCGAAAATGGGCTCCGATTTTGATAGTTGATGGCTCTATTAATAGGTGTTGAGACCTGTAATTCTCACGCTAACGGGCATTTAAATCGCTCGAATATTTCTGCATATTTTGTAGAAAATTCAATTTCAAAGAAAATCAACTGAACTATAGCCCACCAATTCAAAACCGAAAATCGAAAATGGGCTCCGATTTCGATGGTTGATGGCTCTATTAATAGGTGTTGAGACCTGTAATTCTCACGCTAACGGGCATTTAAATCGCTCGAATATTTCTGCATATTTTGTAGAAAATTCAATTTCAAAGAAAATCAACTGAACTATAGCCCACAAATTCAAAACCGAAAATCGAAAATGGGCTCCGATTTCGATGGTTGATGGCTCTATTAATAGGTGTTGAGACCTGTAATTCTCACGCTAACGGGCATTTAAATCGCTCGAATATTTCGGCATATTTTGTAGAAAATTCAATTTCAAAGAAAATCAACTGAACTATAGCCCACAAATTCAAAACAGAAAATCGAAAATGTGCTCCGATTTTGATGGTTGATGGCTCTATTAATAGGTGTTGAGACCTGTAATTCTCACGCTAACGGGCATTTAAATCGCTCGAATATTTCTGCATATTTTGTAGAAAATTCAATTTCAAAGAAAATCAACTGAACTATAGCCCACAAATTCAAAACAGAAAATCGAAAATGTGCTCCGATTTTGATGGTTGATGGCTCTATTAATAGGTGTTGAGACCTGTAATTCTCACGCTAACGGGCATTTAAATCGCTCGAATATTTCTGCATATTTTGTAGAAAATTCAATTTCAAAGAAAATCAACTGAACTATAGCCCACAAATTCAAAACAGAAAATCGAAAATGGGCTCCGATTTCGATGGTTGATGGCTCTATTAATAGGTGTTGAGACCTGTAATTCTCACGCTAACGGGCATTTAAATCGCTCGAATATTTCTGCATATTTTGTAGAAAATTCAATTTCAAAGAAAATCAACTGAACTATAGCCCACAAATTCAAAACCGAAAATCGAAAATGGGCCCCGATTTCGATGGTTGATGGCTCTGTTAATAGATGTTGAGACCTGTAATTCTCACGCTAACGGGCATTTAAATCGCTCGAATATTTCTGCATATTTTGTAGAAAATTCAATTTCAAAGAAAATCAACTGAACTATAGCCCACAAATTCAAAACCGAAAATCGAAAATGGGCTCCGATTTCGATGGTTGATGGCTCTATTAATAGGTGTTGAGACCTGTAATTCTCACGCTAACGGGCATTTAAATCGCTCGAATATTTCTGCATATTTTGTAGAAAATTCAATTTCAAAGAAAATCAACTGAACTATAGCCCACAAATTCAAAACCGAAAATCGAAAATGGGCTCCGATTTCGATGGTTGATGACTATATTAATAGGTGTTGAGACCTGTAATTCTCACGCTAACGGGCATTTAAATCGCTCGAATATTTCTGCATATTTTGTAGAAAATTCAATTTCAAAGAAAATCAACTGAACTATAGCCCACAAATTCAAAACAGAAAATCGAAATGTGCTCCGATTTTGATGGTTGATGGCTCTATTAATAGGTGTTGAGACCTGTAATTCTCACGCTAACGGGCATTTAAATCGCTCGAATATTTCTGCATATTTTGTAGAAAATTCAATTTCAAAGAAAATCAACTGAACTATAGACCACAAATTCAAAACCGAAAATCGAAAATGGGCTCCGATTTCGATGGTTGATGGCTCTATTAATAGGTGTTGAGACCTGTAATTCTCACGCTAACGGGCATTTAAATCGCTCGAATATTTCTGCATATTTTGTAGAAAATTCAATTTCAAAGAAAATCAACTGAACTATAGCCCACAAATTCAAAACCGAAAATCGAAAATGGGCCCCGATTTCGATGGTTGATGGCTCTGTTAATAGATGTTGAGACCTGTAATTCTCTTGCTAACGGGCATTTAAATCGCTCAAATATTTCTGCATATTTTGTAGAAAATTCAATTTCAAAGAAAATCAACTGAACTATAGCCCACAAATTCAAAACAGAAAATCGAAAATGGGCTCCGATTTCGATGGTTGATGGCTCGTTTAATAGGTGTTGAGACCTGTAATTCTCACGCTAACGGGCATTTAAATCGCTCGAATATTTCTGCATATTTTGTAGAAAATTCAATTTCAAAGAAAATCAACTGAACTATAGCCCACAAATTCAAAACCGAAAATCGAAAATGTGGTCCGATTTTGATGGTTGATGGCTCTATTAACAGGTGTTGAGACCTGTAATTCTCACGCTAACGGGCATTTAAATCGCTCGAATATTTCTGCATATTTTGTAGAAAATTCAATTTCAAAGAAAATCAACTGAACTATAGCCCACAAATTCAAAACCGAAAATCGAAAATGGGCTCCGATTTCGATGGTTGATGGCTCTATTAATAGGTGTTGAGACCTGTAATTCTCACGCTAACGGGCATTTAAATCGCTTGAATATTTCTGCATATTTTGTAGAAAATTCAATTTCAAAGAAAATCAACTGAACTATAGCCCACAAATTCAAAACCGAAAATCGAAAATGGGCCCCGATTTCGATGGTTTATGGCTCTGTTAATAGATGTTGAGACCTGTAATTCTCTTGCTAACGGGCATTTAAATCGCTCGAATATTTCTGCATATTTTGTAGAAAATTCAATTTCAAAGAAAATCAACTGAACTATAGCCCACAAATTCAAAACAGAAAATCGAAAATGGGCTCCGATTTCGATGGTTGATGGCTCGTTTAATAGGTGTTGAGACCTGTAATTCTCACGCTAACGGGCATTTAAATCGCTCGAATATTTCTGCATATTTTGTAGAAAATTCAATTTCAAAGAAAACCAACTGAACTATAGCCCACAAATTCAAAACCGAAAATCGAAAATGGGCTCCGATTTCGATGGTTGATGGCTCTATTAATAGGTGTTGAGACCTGTAATTCTCACGCTAACGGGCATTTAAATCGCTCGAATATTTCTGCATATTTTGTAGAAAATTCAATTTCAAAGAAAATCAACTGAACTATAGCCCACAAATTCAAAACAGAAAATCGAAAATGGGCTCCGATTTCGATGGTTGATGGCTCGTTTAATAGGTGTTGAGACCTGTAATTCTCACGCTAACGGGCATTTAAATCGCTCGAATATTTCTGCATATTTTGTAGAAAATTCAATTTCAAAGAAAATCAACTGAACTATATATAGCCCACAAATTCAAAACAGAAAATCGAAAATGGGCTCCAATTTCGATGGTTGATGGCTCTATTAATAGGTGTTGAGACCTGTAATTCTCACGCTAACGGGCATTTAAATCGCTCGAATATTTCTGCATATTTTGTAGAAAATTCAATTTCAAAGAAAATCAACTGAACTATAGCCCACAAATTCAAAACCGAAAATCGAAAATGGGCCCCGATTTCGATGGTTGATGGCTCTGTTAATAGATGTTGAGACCTGTAATTCTCTTGCTAACGGGCATTTAAATCGCTCGAATATTTCTGCATATTTTGTAGAAAATTCAATTTCAAAGAAAATCAACTGAACTATAGCCCACAAATTCAAAACAGAAAATCGAAAATGGGCTCCGATTTCGATGGTTGATGGCTCGTTTAATAGGTGTTGAGACCTGTAATTCTCACGCTAACGGGCATTTAAATCGCTCGAATATTTCTGCATATTTTGTAGAAAATTCAATTTCAAAGAAAATCAACTGAACTATAGCCCACAAATTCAAAACCGAAAATCGAAAATGGGCCCCGATTTCGATGGTTGATGGCTCTGTTAATAGATGTTGAGACCTGTAATTCTCTTGCTAACGGGCATTTAAATCGCTCGAATATTTCTGCATATTTTGTAGAAAATTCAATTTCAAAGAAAATCAACTGAACTATAGCCCACAAATTCAAAACAGAAAATCGAAAATGGGCTCCGATTTCGATGCTTGATGGCTCTATTAATAGGTGTTGAGACCTGTAATTCTCACGCTAACGGGCATTTAAATCGCTCGAATATTTCTGCATATTTTGTAGAAAATTCAATTTCAAAGAAAATCAACTGAACTATAGCCCACAAATTCAAAACAGAAAATCGAAAATGGGCTCCGATTTCGATGGTTGATGGCTCTATTAACAGGTGTTGAGACCTGTAATTCTCACGCTAACGGGCATTTAAATCGCTCGAATATTTCTGCATATTTTGTAGAAAATTCAATTTCAAAGAAAATCAACTGAACTATAGCCCACAAATTCAAAACCGAAAATCGAAAATGGGCTCCGATTTCGATGGTTGATGGCTCTATTAATAGGTGTTGAGACCTGTAATTCTCACGCTAACGGGCATTTAAATCGCTCGAATATTTCTGCATATTTTGTAGAAAATTCAATTTCAAAGAAAACCAACTGAACTATAGCCCACAAATTCAAAACCGAAAATCGAAAATGGGCTCCGATTTCGATGGTTGATGGCTCTATTAATAGGTGTTGAGACCTGTAATTCTCACGCTAACGGGCATTTAAATCGCTCGAATATTTCTGCATATTTTGTAGAAAATTCAATTTCAAAGAAAATCAACTGAACTATAGCCCACAAATTCAAAACAGAAAATCGAAAATGGGCTCCGATTTCGATGGTTGATGGCTCGTTTAATAGGTGTTGAGACCTGTAATTCTCACGCTAACGGGCATTTAAATCGCTCGAATATTTCTGCATATTTTGTAGAAAATTCAATTTCAAAGAAAATCAACTGAACTATATATAGCCCACAAATTCAAAACAGAAAATCGAAAATGGGCTCCAATTTCGATGGTTGATGGCTCTATTAATAGGTGTTGAGACCTGTAATTCTCACGCTAACGGGCATTTAAATCGCTCGAATATTTCTGCATATTTTGTAGAAAATTCAATTTCAAAGAAAATCAACTGAACTATAGCCCACAAATTCAAAACCGAAAATCGAAAATGGGCCCCGATTTCGATGGTTGATGGCTCTGTTAATAGATGTTGAGACCTGTAATTCTCTTGCTAACGGGCATTTAAATCGCTCGAATATTTCTGCATATTTTGTAGAAAATTCAATTTCAAAGAAAATCAACTGAACTATAGCCCACAAATTCAAAACAGAAAATCGAAAATGGGCTCCGATTTCGATGGTTGATGGCTCGTTTAATAGGTGTTGAGACCTGTAATTCTCACGCTAACGGGCATTTAAATCGCTCGAATATTTCTGCATATTTTGTAGAAAATTCAATTTCAAAGAAAATCAACTGAACTATAGCCCACAAATTCAAAACCGAAAATCGAAAATGGGCCCCGATTTCGATGGTTGATGGCTCTGTTAATAGATGTTGAGACCTGTAATTCTCTTGCTAACGGGCATTTAAATCGCTCGAATATTTCTGCATATTTTGTAGAAAATTCAATTTCAAAGAAAATCAACTGAACTATAGCCCACAAATTCAAAACAGAAAATCGAAAATGGGCTCCGATTTCGATGCTTGATGGCTCTATTAATAGGTGTTGAGACCTGTAATTCTCACGCTAACGGGCATTTAAATCGCTCGAATATTTCTGCATATTTTGTAGAAAATTCAATTTCAAAGAAAATCAACTGAACTATAGCCCACAAATTCAAAACAGAAAATCGAAAATGGGCTCCGATTTCGATGGTTGATGGCTCTATTAACAGGTGTTGAGACCTGTAATTCTCACGCTAACGGGCATTTAAATCGCTCGAATATTTCTGCATATTTTGTAGAAAATTCAATTTCAAAGAAAATCAACTGAACTATAGCCCACAAATTCAAAACCGAAAATCGAAAATGGGCTCCGATTTCGATGGTTGATGGCTCTATTAATAGGTGTTGAGACCTGTAATTCTCACGCTAACGGGCATTTAAATCGCTCGAATATTTCTGCATATTTTGTAGAAAATTCAATTTCAAAGAAAATCAACTGAACTATAGCCCACAAATTCAAAACCGAAAATCGAAAATGGGCCCCGATTTCGATGGTTGATGGCTCTGTTAATAGATGTTGAGACCTGTAATTCTCTTGCTAACGGGCATTTAAATCGCTCGAATATTTCTGCATATTTTGTAGAAAATTCAATTTCAAAGAAAATCAACTGAACTATAGCCCACAAATTCAAAACAGAAAATCGAAAATGGGCTCCGATTTCGATGGTTGATGGCTCTATTAATAGGTGTTGAGACCTGTAATTCTCACGCTAACGGGCATTTAAATCGCTCGAATATTTCTGCATATTTTGTAGAAGATTCAATTTCAAAGAAAATCAACTGAACTATAGCCCACAAATTCAAAACCGAAAATCGTAAATGTGCTCCGATTTTGATGGTTGATGGCTCTATTAATAGGTGTTGAGACCTGTAATTCTCACGCTAACGGGCATTTAAATCGCTCGAATATTTCTGCATATTTTGTAGAAAATTCAATTTCAAAGAAAATCAACTGAACTATAGCCCACAAATTCAAAACCGAAAATCGAAAATGGGCTCCGATTTCGATGGTTGATGGCTCTATTAATAGGTGTTGAGACCTGTAATTCTCACGCTAACGGGCATTTAAATCGCTCGAATATTTCTGCATATTTTGTAGAAAATTCAATTTCAAAGAAAATCAACTGAACTATAGCCCACAAATTCAAAACCGAAAATCGAAAATGGGCCCCGATTTCGATGGTTGATGGCTCTGTTAATAGATGTTGAGACCTGTAATTCTCTTGCTAACGGGCATTTAAATCGCTCGAATATTTCTGCATATTTTGTAGAAAATTCAATTTCAAAGAAAATCAACTGAACTATAGCCCACAAATTCAAAACCGAAAATCGAAAATGTGCCCCGATTTTGATGGTTGATGGCTCTATTAATAGGTGTTGAGACCTGTAATTCTCTTGCTAACGGGCATTTAAATCGCTCGAATATTTCTGCATATTTTGTAGAAAATTCAATTTCAAAGAAAATCAACTGAACTATATATAGCCCACAAATTCAAAACAGAAAATCGAAAATGGGCTCCGATTTCGATGGTTGATGGCTCTATTAATAGGTGTTGAGACCTGTAATTCTCACGCTAACGGGCATTTAAATCGCTCGAATATTTCTGCATATTTTGTAGAAAATTCAATTTCAAAGAAAATCAACTGAACTATAGCCCACAAATTCAAAACCGAAAATCGAAAATGGGCCCCGATTTCGATGGTTGATGGCTCTGTTAATAGATGTTGAGACCTGTAATTCTCTTGCTAACGGGCATTTAAATCGCTCGAATATTTCTGCATATTTTGTAGAAAATTCAATTTCAAAGAAAATCAACTGAACTATAGCCCACAAATTCAAAACAGAAAATCGAAAATGGGCTCCGATTTCGATGGTTGATGGCTCGTTTAATAGGTGTTGAGACCTGTAATTCTCACGCTAACGGGCATTTAAATCGCTCGAATATTTCTGCATATTTTGTAGAAAATTCAATTTCAAAGAAAATCAACTGAACTGCCCACAAATTCAAAACCGAAAATCGAAAATGTGGTCCGATTTTAATGGTTGATGGCTCTATTAACAGGTGTTGAGACCTGTAATTCTCACGCTAACGGGCATTTAAATCGCTCGAATATTTCTGCATATTTTGTAGAAAATTCAATTTCAAAGAAAATCAACTGAACTATAGCCCACAAATTCAAAACCGAAAATCGAAAATGGGCTCCGATTTCGATGGTTGATGGCTCTATTAATAGGTGTTGAGACCTGTAATTCTCACGCTAACGGGCATTTAAAGCGCTCGAATATTTCTGCATATTTTGTAGAAAATTCAATTTCAAAGAAAATCAACTGAACTATAGCCCACAAATTCAAAACAGAAAATCGAAAATGTGCTCCGATTTCGATGGTTGATGGCTCTATTAATAGGTGTTGAGACCTGTAATTCTCACGCTAACGGGCATTTAAACCGCTCGAATATTTCTGCATATTTTGTAGAAAATTCAATTTCAAAGAAAATCAACTGAACTATAGCCCACAAATTCAAAACAGAAAATCGAAAATGGGCTCCGATTTCGATGGTTGATGGCTCTATTAATAGGTGTTGAGACCTGTAATTCTCATGCTAACGGGCATTTAAATCGCTCGAATATTTCTGCATATTTTGTAGAAAATTCAATTTCAAAGAAAATCAACTGAACTATAGCCCACAAATTCAAAACAGAAAATCGAAAATGGGCTCCGATTTCGATGGTTGATGGCTCTATTAATAGGTGTTGAGACCTGTAATTCTCACGCTAACGGGCATTTAAATCGCTCGAATATTTCTGCATATTTTGTAGAAGATTCAATTTCAAAGAAAATCAACTGAACTATAGCCCACAAATTCAAAACCGAAAATCGTAAATGTGCTCCGATTTTGATGGTTGATGGCTCTATTAATAGGTGTTGAGACCTGTAATTCTCACGCTAACGGGCATTTAAATCGCTCTATTATTTCTGCATATTTTGTAGAAAATTCAATTTTAAAGAAAATCAACTGAACTATAGCCCACAAATTCAAAACCGAAAATCGTAAATGTGCTCCGATTTTGATGGTTGATGGCTCTATTAATAGGTGTTGAGACCTGTAATTCTCACGCTAACGGGCATTTAAATCGCTCGAATATTTCTGCATATTTTGTAGAAAATTCAATTTCAAAGAAAATCAACTGAACTATAGCCCACAAATTCAAAACCGAAAATCGAAAATGGGCTCCGATTTCGATGGTTGATGGCTCTGTTAATAGGTGTTGAGACCTGTAATTCTCTTGCTAACGGGCATTTAAATCGCTCGAATATTTCTGCATATTTTCTAGAAAATTCAATTTCAAAGAAAATCAACTGAACTATAGACCACAAATTCAAAACCGAAAATCGAAAATGGGCTCCGATTTCGATGGTTGATGGCTCTGTTAATAGGTGTTGAGACCTGTAATTCTCACGCTAACGGGCATTTAAATCGCTCGAATATTTCTGCATATTTTGTAGAAAATTCAATTTCAAAGAAAATCAACTGAACTATAGACCACAAATTCAAAACCGAAAATCGAAAATGGGCTCCGATTTCGATGGTTGATGGCTCTGTTAATAGGTGTTGAGACCTGTAATTCTCTTGCTAACGGGCATTTAAATCGCTCGAATATTTCTGCATATTTTGTAGAAAATTCAATTTCAAAGAAAATCAACTGAACTATAGCCCACAAATTCAAAACCGAAAATCGAAAATAGGCTCCGATTTTGATAGTTGATGGCTCTATTAATAGGTGTTGAGACCTGTAATTCTCACGCTAACGGGCATTTAAATCGCTCGAATATTTCTGCATATTTTGTAGAAAATTCAATTTCAAAGAAAATCAACTGAACTATAGCCCACAAATTTAAAACCGAAAATCGAAAATGGGCTCCGATTTCGATGGTTGATGGCTCTATTAATAGGTGTTGAGACCTGTAATTCTCACGCTAACGGGCATTTAAATCGCTCGAATATTTCTGCATATTTTGTAGAAAATTCAATTTCAAAGAAAATCAACTGAACTATAACCCACAAATTCAAAACAGAAAATCGAAAATGGGCTCCGATTTTGATGGTTGATGGCTCGTTTAATAGGTGTTGAGACCTGTAATTCTCACGCTAACGGGCATTTAAATCGCTCGAATATTTCTGCATATTTTGTAGAAAATTCAATTTCAAAGAAAATCAACTGAACTATAGCCCACAAATTCAAAACCGAAAATCGAAAATGGGCTCCGATTTCGATGGTTGATGGCTCTGTTAATAGGTGTTGAGACCTGTAATTCTCTTGCTAACGGGCATTTAAATCGCTCGAATATTTCTGCATATTTTCTAGAAAATTCAATTTCAAAGAAAATCAACTGAACTATAGACCACAAATTCAAAACCGAAAATCGAAAATGGGCTCCGATTTCGATGGTTGATGGCTCTGTTAATAGGTGTTGAGACCTGTAATTCTCACGCTAACGGGCATTTAAATCGCTCGAATATTTCTGCATATTTTGTAGAAAATTCAATTTCAAAGAAAATCAACTGAACTATATATAGCCCACAAATTCAAAACAGAAAATCGAAAATGGGCTCCGATTTCGATGGTTGATGGCTCTATTAATAGGTGTTGAGACTTGTAATTCTCACGCTAACGGGCATTTAAATCGCTCGAATATTTCTGCATATTTTGTAGAAAATTCAATTTCAAAGAAAATCAACTGAACTATAGCCCACAAATTCAAAACCGAAAATCAAAAATGGGCCCCGATTTCGATGGTTGATGGCTCTGTTAATAGATGTTGAGACCTGTAATTCTCTTGCTAACGGGCATTTAAATCGCTCGAATATTTCTGCATATTTTGTAGAAAATTCAATTTCAAAGAAAATCAACTGAACTATAGCCCACAAATTCAAAACAGAAAATCGAAAATGGGCTCCGATTTCGATGGTTGATGGCTCGTTTAATAGGTGTTGAGACCTGTAATTCTCACGCTAACGGGCATTTAAATCGCTCGAATATTTCTGCATATTTTGTAGAAAATTCAATTTCAAAGAAAATCAACTGAACTATAGCCCACAAATTCAAAACAGAAAATCGAAAATGGGCTCCGATTTCGATGGTTGATGGCTCTATTAATAGGTGTTGAGACCTGTAATTCTCACGCTAACGGGCATTTAAATCGCTCGAATATTTCTGCATATTTTGTAGAAAATTCAATTTCAAAGAAAATCAACTGAACTATAGCCCACAAATTCAAAACCGAAAATCGAAAATGGGCTCCGATTTCGATGGTTGATGGCTCTGTTAATAGGTGTTGAGACCTGTAATTCTCTTGCTAACGGGCATTTAAATCGCTCGAATATTTCTGGATATTTTCTAGAAAATTCAATTTCAAAGAAAATCAACTGAACTATAGACCACAAATTCAAAACCGAAAATCGAAAATGGGCTCCGATTTCGATGGTTGATGGCTCTCTTAATAGGTGTTGAGACCTGTAATTCTCACGCTAACGGGCATTTAAATCGCTCGAATATTTCTGGATATTTTCTAGAAAATTCAATTTCAAAGAAAATCAACTGAACTATATATAGCCCACAAATTCAAAACAGAAAATCGAAAATGGGCTCCGATTTCGATGGTTGATGGCTCTATTAATAGGTGTTGAGACCTGTAATTCTCACGCTAACGGGCATTTAAATCGCTCGAATATTTCTGCATATTTTGTAGAAAATTCAATTTCAAAGAAAATCAACTGAACTATAGCCCACAAATTCAAAACCGAAAATCAAAAATGGGCCCCGATTTCGATGGTTGAGTTGATGGCTCTGTTAATAGATGTTGAGACCTGTAATTCTCTTGCTAACGGGCATTTAAATCGCTCGAATATTTCTGCATATTTTGTAGAAAATTCAATTTCAAAGAAAATCAACTGAACTATAGCCCACAAATTCAAAACAGAAAATCGAAAATGGGCTCCGATTTCGATGGTTGATGGCTCGTTTAATAGGTGTTGAGACCTGTAATTCTCACGCTAACGGGCATTTAAATCGCTCGAATATTTCTGCATATTTTGTAGAAAATTCAATTTCAAAGAAAATCAACTGAACTATAGCCCACAAATTCAAAACAGAAAATCGAAAATGGGCTCCGATTTCGATGGTTGATGGCTCTATTAATAGGTGTTGAGACCTGTAATTCTCACGCTAACGGGCATTTAAATCGCTCGGATATTTCTGCATATTTTGTAGAAGATTCAATTTCAAAGAAAATCAACTGAACTATAGCCCACAAATTCAAAACCGAAAATCGTAAATGTGCTCCGATTTTGATGGTTGATGGCTCTATTAATAGGTGTTGAGACCTGTAATTCTCACGCTAACGGGCATTTAAATCGCTCGAATATTTCTGCATATTTTGTAGAAAATTCAATTTTAAAGAAAATCAACTGAACTATAGCCCACAAATTCAAAACCGAAAATCGTAAATGTGCTCCGATTTTGATGGTTGATGGCTCTATTAATAGGTGTTGAGACCTGTAATTCTCACGCTAACGGGCATTTAAATGGCATTTAAATCGCTCGAATATTTCTGCATATTTTGTAGAAAAATCAATTTCAAAGAAAATCAACTGAACTATAGCCCACAAATTCAAAACCGAAAATCGTAAATGTGCTCCGATTTTGATGGTTGATGGCTCTATTAATAGGTGTTGAGACCTGTAATTCTCACGCTAACGGGCATTTAAATCGCTCGAATATTTCTGCATATTTTGTAGAAAATTCAATTTCAAAGAAAATCAACTGAACTATAGCCCACAAATTCAAAACCGAAAATCGAAAATGGGCCCCGATTTCGATGGTTGATGGCTCTGTTAATAGGTGTTGAGACCTGTAATTCTCTTGCTAACGGGCATTTAAATCGCTCGAATATTTCTGCATATTTTCTAGAAAATTCAATTTCAAAGAAAATCAACTGAACTATAGACCACAAATTCAAAACCGAAAATCGAAAATGGGCTCCGATTTTGATAGTTGATGGCTCTATTAATAGGTGTTGAGACCTGTAATTCTCACGCTAACGGGCATTTAAATCGCTCGAATATTTCTGCATATTTTGTAGAAAATTCAATTTCAAAGAAAATCAACTGAACTATAGCCCACAAATTCAAAACCGAAAATCGAAAATGGGCTCCGATTTCGATGGTTGATGGCTCTGTTAATAGGTGTTGAGACCTGTAATTCTCTTGCTAACGGGCATTTAAATCGCTCGAATATTTCTGCATATTTTCTAGAAAATTCAATTTCAAAGAAAATCAACTGAACTATAGACCACAAATTCAAAACCGAAAATCGAAAATGGGCTCCGATTTCGATGGTTGATGGCTCTGTTAATAGGTGTTGAGACCTGTAATTCTCACGCTAACGGGCATTTAAATCGCTCGAATATTTCTGCATATTTTGTAGAAAATTCAATTTCAAAGAAAATCAACTGAATATAGACCACAAATTCAAAACCGAAAATCGAAAATGGGCTCCGATTTCGATGGTTGATGGCTCTGTTAATAGGTGTTGAGACCTGTAATTCTCTTGCTAACGGGCATTTAAATCGCTCGAATATTTCTGCATATTTTGTAGAAAATTCAATTTCAAAGAAAATCAACTGAACTATAGCCCACAAATTCAAAACCGAAAATCGAAAATGGGCTCCGATTTTGATAGTTGATGGCTCTATTAATAGGTGTTGAGACCTGTAATTCTCACGCTAACGGGCATTTAAATCGCTCGAATATTTCTGCATATTTTGTAGAAAATTCAATTTCAAAGAAAATCAACTGAACTATAGCCCACAAATTCAAAACCGAAAATCGAAAATGGGCTCCGATTTCGATGGTTGATGGCTCTATTAATAGGTGTTGAGACCTGTAATTCTCACGCTAACGGGCATTTAAATCGCTCGAATATTTCTGCATATTTTGTAGAAAATTCAATTTCAAAGAAAATCAACTGAACTATAGCCCACAAATTCAAAACCGAAAATCGAAAATGGGCCCCGATTTCGATGGTTGATGGCTCTGTTAATAGATGTTGAGACCTGTAATTCTCTTACTAACGGGCATTTAAATCGCTCGAATATTTCTGCATATTTTGTAGAAAATTCAATTTCAAAGAAAATCAACTGAACTATAGCCCACAAATTCAAAACCGAAAATCGAAAATGGGCTCCGATTTCGATGGTTGATGGCTCTATTAATAGGTGTTGAGACCTGTAATTTTCTTGCTAACGGGCATTTAAATCGCTCGAATATTTCTGCATATTTTGTAGAAAATTCAATTTCAAAGAAAATCAACTGAACTATAGCCCACAAATTCAAAACCGAAAATCGAAAATGTGCCCCGATTTTGATGGTTGATGGCTCTATTAATAGGTGTTGAGACCTGTAATTCTCTTGCTAACGGGCATTTAAATCGCTCGAATATTTCTGCATATTTTGTAGAAAATTCAATTTCAAAGAAAATCAACTGAACTATATATAGCCCACAAATTCAAAACAGAAAATCGAAAATGGGCTCCGATTTCGATGGTTGATGGCTCTATTAATAGGTGTTGAGACCTGTAATTCTCACGCTAACGGGCATTTAAATCGCTCGAATATTTCTGCATATTTTGTAGAAAATTCAATTTCAAAGAAAATCAACTGAACTATAGCCCACAAATTCAAAACCGAAAATCGAAAATGGGCCCCGATTTCGATGGTTGATGGCTCTGTTAATAGATGTTGAGACCTGTAATTCTCTTGCTAACGGGCATTTAAATCGCTCGAATATTTCTGCATATTTTGTAGAAAATTCAATTTCAAAGAAAATCAACTGAACTATAGCCCACAAATTCAAAACAGAAAATCGAAAATGGGCTCCGATTTCGATGGTTGATGGCTCGTTTAATAGGTGTTGAGACCTGTAATTCTCACGCTAACGGGCATTTAAATCGCTCGAATATTTCTGCATATTTTGTAGAAAATTCAATTTCAAAGAAAATCAACTGAACTATAGCCCACAAATTCAAAACCGAAAATCGAAAATGTGGTCCGATTTTGATGGTTGATGGCTCTATTAACAGGTGTTGAGACCTGTAATTCTCACGCTAACGGGCATTTAAATCGCTCGAATATTTCTGCATATTTTCTAGAAAATTCAATTTCAAAGAAAATCAACTGAACTATAGACCACAAATTCAAAACCGAAAATCGAAAATGGGCTCCGATTTTGATAGTTGATGGCTCTATTAATAGGTGTTGAGACCTGTAATTCTCACGCTAACGGGCATTTAAATCGCTCGAATATTTCTGCATATTTTGTAGAAAATTCAATTTCAAAGAAAATCAACTGAACTATAGCCCACAAATTCAAAACCGAAAATCGAAAATGGGCCCCGATTTCGATGGTTGATGGCTCTGTTAATAGATGTTGAGACCTGTAATTCTCTTGCTAACGGGCATTTAAATCGCTCGAATATTTCTGCATATTTTGTAGAAAATTCAATTTCAAAGAAAATCAACTGAACTATAGCCCACAAATTCAAAACAGAAAATCGAAAATGGGCTCCGATTTCGATGGTTGATGGCTCGTTTAATAGGTGTTGAGACCTGTAATTCTCACGCTAACGGGCATTTAAATCGCTCGAATATTTCTGCATATTTTGTAGAAAATTCAATTTCAAAGAAAATCAACTGAACTATAGCCCACAAATTCAAAACAGAAAATCGAAAATGGGCTCCGATTTCGATGGTTGATGGCTCTATTAATAGGTGTTGAGACCTGTAATTCTCACGCTAACGGGCATTTAAATCGCTTGAATATTTCTGCATATTTTGTAGAAGATTCAATTTCAAAGAAAATCAACTGAATATAGCCCACAAATTCAAAACCGAAAATCGTAAATGTGCTCCGATTTTGATGGTTGATGGCTCTATTAATAGGTGTTGAGACCTGTAATTCTCACGCTAACGGGCATTTAAATCGCTCGAATATTTCTGCATATTTTGTAGAAAATTCAATTTCAAAGAAAATCAACTGAACTATAGCCCACAAATTCAAAACCGAAAATCGAAAATGGGCTCCGATTTCGATGGTTGATGGCTCTGTTAATAGGTGTTGAGACCTGTAATTCTCTTGCTAACGGGCATTTAAATCGCTCGAATATTTCTGCATATTTTCTAGAAAATTCAATTTCAAAGAAAATCAACTGAACTATAGCCCACAAATTCAAAACCGAAAATCGAAAATGGGCTCCGATTTTGATAGTTGATGGCTCTATTAATAGGTGTTGAGACCTGTAATTCTCACGCTAACGGGCATTTAAATCGCTCGAATATTTCTGCATATTTTGTAGAAAATTCAATTTCAAAGAAAATCAACTGAACTATAGCCCACAAATTCAAAACCGAAAATCGAAAATGAGCTCCGATTTTGATAGTTGATGGCTCTATTAATAGGTGTTGAGACCTGTAATTCTCACGCTAACGGGCATTTAAATCGCTCAAATATTTCTGCATATTTTGTAGAAAATTCAATTTCAAAGAAAATCAACTGAACTATAGCCCACAAATTCAAAACCGAAAATCGAAAATGGGCTCCGATTTCGATGGTTGATGGCTCTATTAATAGGTGTTGAGACCTGTAATTCTCACGCTAACGGGCATTTAAATCGCTCGAATATTTCTGCATATTTTGTAGAAAATTCAATTTCAAAGAAAATCAACTGAACTATAGACCACAAATTCAAAACCGAAAATCGAAAATGGGCTCCGATTTCGATGGTTGATGGCTCTGTTAATAGGTGTTGAGACCTGTAATTCTCACGCTAACGGGCATTTAAATCGCTCGAATATTTCTGCATATTTTGTAGAAAATTCAATTTCAAAGAAAATCAACTGAACTATAGACCACAAATTCAAAACCGAAAATCGAAAATGGGCTCCGATTTCGATGGTTGATGGCTCTGTTAATAGATGTTGAGACCTGTAATTCTCTTGCTAACGGGCATTTAAATCGCTCGAATATTTCTGCATATTTTGTACAAAATTCAATTTCAAAGAAAATCAACTGAACTATAGCCCACAAATTCAAAACCGAAAATCGAAAATGTGCTCCGATTTCGATGGTTGATGGCTCTATTAATAGGTGTTGAGACCTGTAATTCTCACGCTAACGGGCATTTAAATCGCTCGAATATTTCTGCATATTTTGTAGAAAATTCAATTTCAAAGAAAATCAACTGAACTATAGCCCACAAATTCAAAACCGAAAATCGAAAATGGGCTCCGATTTCGATGGTTGATGGCTCTGTTAGTAGGTGTTGAGACCTGTAATTCTCACGCTAACGGGCATTTAAATCGCTCGAATATTTCTGCATATTTTGTAGAAAATTCAATTTCAAAGAAAATCAACTGAACTATAGCCCACAAATTCAAAACCGAAAATCGAAAATGTGCTCCGATTTCGATGGTTGATGGCTCTATTAATAGGTGTTGAGACCTGTAATTCTCACGCTAACGGGCATTTAAATCGCTCGAATATTTCTGCATATTTTGTAGAAAATTCAATTTCAAAGAAAATCAACTGAACTATAGCCCACAAATTCAAAACAGAAAATCGAAAATGGGCTCCGATTTCGATGGTTGATGGCTCTATTAATAGGTGTTGAGACCTGTAATTCTCACGCTAACGGGCATTTAAATCGCTCGAATATTTCTGCATATTTTGTAGAAAATTCAATTTCAAAGAAAATCAACTGAACTATAGCCCACAAATTCAAAACAGAAAATCGAAAATGGGCTCCGATTTCGATGGTTGATGGCTCTATTAATAGGTGTTGAGACCTGTAATTCTCACGCTAACGGGCATTTAAATCGCTCGAATATTTCTGCATATTTTGTAGAAGATTCAATTTCAAAGAAAATCAACTGAACTATAGCCCACAAATTCAAAACCGAAAATCGAAAATGGGCTCCGATTTCGATGGTTGATGGCTCTGTTAATAGATGTTGAGACCTGTAATTCTCTTGCTAACGGGCATTTAAATCGCTCGAATATTTCTGCATATTTTGTACAAAATTCAATTTCAAAGAAAATCAACTGAACTATAGCCCACAAATTCAAAACCGAAAATCGAAAATGTGCTCCGATTTCGATGGTTGATGGCTCTATTAATAGGTGTTGAGACCTGTAATTCTCACGCTAACGGGCATTTAAATCGCTCGAATATTTCTGCATATTTTGTAGAAAATTCAATTTCAAAGAAAATCAACTGAACTATAGCCCACAAATTCAAAACCGAAAATCGAAAATGGGCTCCGATTTCGATGGTTGATGGCTCTGTTAGTAGGTGTTGAGACCTGTAATTCTCACGCTAACGGGCATTTAAATCGCTCGAATATTTCTGCATATTTTGTAGAAAATTCAATTTCAAAGAAAATCAACTGAACTATAGCCCACAAATTCAAAACCGAAAATCGAAAATGTGCTCCGATTTCGATGGTTGATGGCTCTATTAATAGGTGTTGAGACCTGTAATTCTCACGCTAACGGGCATTTAAATCGCTCGAATATTTCTGCATATTTTGTAGAAAATTCAATTTCAAAGAAAATCAACTGAACTATAGCCCACAAATTCAAAACAGAAAATCGAAAATGGGCTCCGATTTCGATGGTTGATGGCTCTATTAATAGGTGTTGAGACCTGTAATTCTCACGCTAACGGGCATTTAAATCGCTCGAATATTTCTGCATATTTTGTAGAAGATTCAATTTCAAAGAAAATCAACTGAACTATAGCCCACAAATTCAAAACCGAAAATCGAAAATGGGCTCCGATTTCGATGGTTGATGGCTCTGTTAATAGATGTTGAGACCTGTAATTCTCTTGCTAACGAACATTTAAATCGCTCGAATATTTCTGCATATTTTGTACAAAATTCAATTTCAAAGAAAATCAACTGAACTATAGCCCACAAATTCAAAACCGAAAATCGAAAATGTGCTCCGATTTCGATGGTTGATGGCTCTATTAATAGGTGTTGAGACCTGTAATTCTCACGCTAACGGGCATTTAAATCGCTCGAATATTTCTGCATATTTTGTAGAAAATTCAATTTCAAAGAAAATCAACTGAACTATAGCCCACAAATTCAAAACCGAAAATCGAAAATGGGCTCCGATTTCGATGGTTGATGGCTCTGTTAGTAGGTGTTGAGACCTGTAATTCTCACGCTAACGGGCATTTAAATCGCTCGAATATTTCTGCATATTTTGTAGAAAATTCAATTTCAAAGAAAATCAACTGAACTATAGCCCACAAATTCAAAACCGAAAATCGAAAATGTGCTCCGATTTCGATGGTTGATGGCTCTATTAATAGGTGTTGAGACCTGTAATTCTCACGCTAACGGGCATTTAAATCGCTCGAATATTTCTGCATATTTTGTAGAAAATTCAATTTCAAAGAAAATCAACTGAACTATAGCCCACAAATTCAAAACCGAAAATCGAAAATGTGCTCCGATTTCGATGGTTGATGGCTCTATTAATAGGTGTTGAGACCTGTAATTCTCACGCTAACGGGCATTTAAATCGCTCGAATATTTCTGCATATTTTGTAGAAAATTCAATTTCAAAGAAAATCAACTGAACTATAGCCCACAAATTCAAAACAGAAAATCGAAAATGGGCTCCGATTTCGATGGTTGATGGCTCTATTAATAGGTGTTGAGACCTGTAATTCTCACGCTAACGGGCATTTAAATCGCTCGAATATTTCTGCATATTTTGTAGAAAATTCAATTTCAAAGAAAATCAACTGAACTATAGCCCACAAATTCAAAACAGAAAATCGAAAATGGGCTCCGATTTCGATGGTTGATGGCTCTATTAATAGGTGTTGAGACCTGTAATTCTCACGCTAACGGGCATTTAAATCGCTCGAATATTTCTGCATATTTTGTAGAAAATTCAATTTCAAAGAAAATCAACTGAACTATAGCCCACAAATTCAAAACAGAAAATCGAAAATGGGCTCCGATTTCGATGGTTGATGGCTCTATTAATAGGTGTTGAGACCTGTAATTCTCACGCTAACGGGCATTTAAATCGCTCGAATATTTCTGCATATTTTGTAGAAAATTCAATTTCAAAGAAAATCAACTGAACTATAGCCCACAAATTCAAAACCGAAAATCGAAAATGGGCTCCGATTTCGATGGTTGATGGCTCTGTTAGTAGGTGTTGAGACCTGTAATTCTCACGCTAACGGGCATTTAAATCGCTCGAATATTTCTGCATATTTTGTAGAAAATTCAATTTCAAAGAAAATCAACTGAACTATAGCCCACAAATTCAAAACCGAAAATCGAAAATGTGCTCCGATTTCGATGGTTGATGGCTCTATTAATAGGTGTTGAGACCTGTAATTCTCACGCTAACGGGCATTTAAATCGCTCGAATATTTCTGCATATTTTGTAGAAAATTCAATTTCAAAGAAAATCAACTGAACTATAGCCCACAAATTCAAAACCGAAAATCGAAAATGGGCTCCGATTTCGATGGTTGATGGCTCTGTTAGTAGGTGTTGAGACCTGTAATTCTCACGCTAACGGGCATTTAAATCGCTCGAATATTTCTGCATATTTTGTAGAAAATTCAATTTCAAAGAAAATCAACTGAACTATAGCCCACAAATTCAAAACAGAAAATCGAAAATGGGCTCCGATTTCGATGGTTGATGGCTCTATTAATAGGTGTTGAGACCTGTAATTCTCACGCTAACGGGCATTTAAATCGCTCGAATATTTCTGCATATTTTGTAGAAAATTCAATTTCAAAGAAAATCAACTGAACTATAGCCCACAAATTCAAAACCGAAAATCGAAAATGGGCTCCGATTTCGATGGTTGATGGCTCTGTTAGTAGGTGTTGAGACCTGTAATTCTCACGCTAACGGGCATTTAAATCGCTCGAATATTTCTGCATATTTTGTAGAAAATTCAATTTCAAAGAAAATCAACTGAACTATAGCCCACAAATTCAAAACCGAAAATCGAAAATGTGCTCCGATTTCGATGGTTGATGGCTCTATTAATAGGTGTTGAGACCTGTAATTCTCACGCTAACGGGCATTTAAATCGCTCGAATATTTCTGCATATTTTGTAGAAAATTCAATTTCAAAGAAAATCAACTGAACTATAGCCCACAAATTCAAAACAGAAAATCGAAAATGGGCTCCGATTTCGATGGTTGATGGCTCTATTAATAGGTGTTGAGACCTGTAATTCTCACGCTAACGGGCATTTAAATCGCTCGAATATTTCTGCATATTTTGTAGAAGATTCAATTTCAAAGAAAATCAACTGAACTATAGCCCACAAATTCAAAACCGAAAATCGAAAATGGGCTCCGATTTCGATGGTTGATGGCTCTGTTAATAGATGTTGAGACCTGTAATTCTCTTGCTAACGAACATTTAAATCGCTCGAATATTTCTGCATATTTTGTACAAAATTCAATTTCAAAGAAAATCAACTGAACTATAGCCCACAAATTCAAAACCGAAAATCGAAAATGTGCTCCGATTTCGATGGTTGATGGCTCTATTAATAGGTGTTGAGACCTGTAATTCTCACGCTAACGGGCATTTAAATCGCTCGAATATTTCTGCATATTTTGTAGAAAATTCAATTTCAAAGAAAATCAACTGAACTATAGCCCACAAATTCAAAACCGAAAATCGAAAATGGGCTCCGATTTCGATGGTTGATGGCTCTGTTAGTAGGTGTTGAGACCTGTAATTCTCACGCTAACGGGCATTTAAATCGCTCGAATATTTCTGCATATTTTGTAGAAAATTCAATTTCAAAGAAAATCAACTGAACTATAGCCCACAAATTCAAAACCGAAAATCGAAAATGTGCTCCGATTTCGATGGTTGATGGCTCTATTAATAGGTGTTGAGACCTGTAATTCTCACGCTAACGGGCATTTAAATCGCTCGAATATTTCTGCATATTTTGTAGAAAATTCAATTTCAAAGAAAATCAACTGAACTATAGCCCACAAATTCAAAACCGAAAATCGAAAATGTGCTCCGATTTCGATGGTTGATGGCTCTATTAATAGGTGTTGAGACCTGTAATTCTCACGCTAACGGGCATTTAAATCGCTCGAATATTTCTGCATATTTTGTAGAAAATTCAATTTCAAAGAAAATCAACTGAACTATAGCCCACAAATTCAAAACCGAAAATCGAAAATGGGCTCCGATTTCGATGGTTGATGGCTCTGTTAGTAGGTGTTGAGACCTGTAATTCTCACGCTAACGGGCATTTAAATCGCTCGAATATTTCTGCATATTTTGTAGAAAATTCAATTTCAAAGAAAATCAACTGAACTATAGCCCACAAATTCAAAACCGAAAATCGAAAATGTGCTCCGATTTCGATGGTTGATGGCTCTATTAATAGGTGTTGAGACCTGTAATTCTCACGCTAACGGGCATTTAAATCGCTCGAATATTTCTGCATATTTTGTAGAAAATTCAATTTCAAAGAAAATCAACTGAACTATAGCCCACAAATTCAAAACAGAAAATCGAAAATGGGCTCCGATTTCGATGGTTGATGGCTCTATTAATAGGTGTTGAGACCTGTAATTCTCACGCTAACGGGCATTTAAATCGCTCGAATATTTCTGCATATTTTGTAGAAGATTCAATTTCAAAGAAAATCAACTGAACTATAGCCCACAAATTCAAAACCGAAAATCGAAAATGGGCTCCGATTTCGATGGTTGATGGCTCTGTTAATAGATGTTGAGACCTGTAATTCTCTTGCTAACGAACATTTAAATCGCTCGAATATTTCTGCATATTTTGTACAAAATTCAATTTCAAAGAAAATCAACTGAACTATAGCCCACAAATTCAAAACCGAAAATCGAAAATGTGCTCCGATTTCGATGGTTGATGGCTCTATTAATAGGTGTTGAGACCTGTAATTCTCACGCTAACGGGCATTTAAATCGCTCGAATATTTCTGCATATTTTGTAGAAAATTCAATTTCAAAGAAAATCAACTGAACTATAGCCCACAAATTCAAAACCGAAAATCGAAAATGGGCTCCGATTTCGATGGTTGATGGCTCTGTTAGTAGGTGTTGAGACCTGTAATTCTCACGCTAACGGGCATTTAAATCGCTCGAATATTTCTGCATATTTTGTAGAAAATTCAATTTCAAAGAAAATCAACTGAACTATAGCCCACAAATTCAAAACAGAAAATCGAAAATGGGCTCCGATTTCGATGGTTGATGGCTCTATTAATAGGTGTTGAGACCTGTAATTCTCACGCTAACGGGCATTTAAATCGCTCGAATATTTCTGCATATTTTGTAGAAGATTCAATTTCAAAGAAAATCAACTGAACTATAGCCCACAAATTCAAAACCGAAAATCGAAAATGGGCTCCGATTTCGATGGTTGATGGCTCTGTTAATAGATGTTGAGACCTGTAATTCTCTTGCTAACGGGCATTTAAATCGCTCGAATATTTCTGCATATTTTGTACAAAATTCAATTTCAAAGAAAATCAACTGAACTATAGCCCACAAATTCAAAACCGAAAATCGAAAATGTGCTCCGATTTCGATGGTTGATGGCTCTATTAATAGGTGTTGAGACCTGTAATTCTCACGCTAACGGGCATTTAAATCGCTCGAATATTTCTGCATATTTTGTAGAAAATTCAATTTCAAAGAAAATCAACTGAACTATAGCCCACAAATTCAAAACCGAAAATCGAAAATGGGCTCCGATTTCGATGGTTGATGGCTCTGTTAGTAGGTGTTGAGACCTGTAATTCTCACGCTAACGGGCATTTAAATCGCTCGAATATTTCTGCATATTTTGTAGAAAATTCAATTTCAAAGAAAATCAACTGAACTATAGCCCACAAATTCAAAACCGAAAATCGAAAATGTGCTCCGATTTCGATGGTTGATGGCTCTATTAATAGGTGTTGAGACCTGTAATTCTCACGCTAACGGGCATTTAAATCGCTCGAATATTTCTGCATATTTTGTAGAAAATTCAATTTCAAAGAAAATCAACTGAACTATAGCCCACAAATTCAAAACCGAAAATCGAAAATGTGCTCCGATTTCGATGGTTGATGGCTCTATTAATAGGTGTTGAGACCTGTAATTCTCACGCTAACGGGCATTTAAATCGCTCGAATATTTCTGCATATTTTGTAGAAAATTCAATTTCAAAGAAAATCAACTGAACTATAGCCCACAAATTCAAAACAGAAAATCGAAAATGGGCTCCGATTTCGATGGTTGATGGCTCTATTAATAGGTGTTGAGACCTGTAATTCTCACGCTAACGGGCATTTAAATCGCTCGAATATTTCTGCATATTTTGTAGAAAATTCAATTTCAAAGAAAATCAACTGAACTATAGCCCACAAATTCAAAACAGAAAATCGAAAATGGGCTCCGATTTCGATGGTTGATGGCTCTATTAATAGGTGTTGAGACCTGTAATTCTCACGCTAACGGGCATTTAAATCGCTCGAATATTTCTGCATATTTTGTAGAAGATTCAATTTCAAAGAAAATCAACTGAACTATAGCCCACAAATTCAAAACCGAAAATCGAAAATGGGCTCCGATTTCGATGGTTGATGGCTCTGTTAATAGATGTTGAGACCTGTAATTCTCTTGCTAACGGGCATTTAAATCGCTCGAATATTTCTGCATATTTTGTACAAAATTCAATTTCAAAGAAAATCAACTGAACTATAGCCCACAAATTCAAAACCGAAAATCGAAAATGTGCTCCGATTTCGATGGTTGATGGCTCTATTAATAGGTGTTGAGACCTGTAATTCTCACGCTAACGGGCATTTAAATCGCTCGAATATTTCTGCATATTTTGTAGAAAATTCAATTTCAAAGAAAATCAACTGAACTATAGCCCACAAATTCAAAACAGAAAATCGAAAATGGGCTCCGATTTCGATGGTTGATGGCTCTATTAATAGGTGTTGAGACCTGTAATTCTCACGCTAACGGGCATTTAAATCGCTCGAATATTTCTGCATATTTTGTAGAAAATTCAATTTCAAAGAAAATCAACTGAACTATAGCCCACAAATTCAAAACCGAAAATCGTAAATGTGCTCCGATTTTGATGGTTGATGGCTCTATTAATAGGTGTTGAGACCTGTAATTCTCACGCTAACGGGCATTTAAATCGCTCGAATATTTCTGCATATTTTGTAGAAAATTCAATTTTAAAGAAAATCAACTGAACTATAGCCCACAAATTCAAAACCGAAAATCGTAAATGTGCTCCGATTTTGATGGTTGATGGCTCTATTAATAGGTGTTGAGACCTGTAATTCTCACGCTAACGGGCATTTAAATGGCATTTAAATCGCTCGAATATTTCTGCATATTTTGTAGAAAATTCAATTTTAAAGAAAATCAACTGAACTATAGCCCACAAATTCAAAACCGAAAATCGTAAATGTGCTCCGATTTTGATGGTTGATGGCTCTATTAATAGGTGTTGAGACCTGTAATTCTCACGCTAACGGGCATTTAAATCGCTCGAATATTTCTGCATATTTTGTAGAAAATTCAATTTCAAAGAAAATCAACTGAACTATAGCCCACAAATTCAAAACCGAAAATCGAAAATGGGCTCCGATTTCGATGGTTGATGGCTCTGTTAATAGGTGTTGAGACCTGTAATTCTCTTGCTAACGGGCATTTAAATCGCTCGAATATTTCTGCATATTTTCTAGAAAATTCAATTTCAAAGAAAATCAACTGAACTATAGACCACAAATTCAAAACCGAAAATCGAAAATGGGCTCCGATTTTGATAGTTGATGGCTCTATTAATAGGTGTTGAGACCTGTAATTCTCACGCTAACGGGCATTTAAATCGCTCGAATATTTCTGCATATTTTGTAGAAAATTCAATTTCAAAGAAAATCAACTGAACTATAGCCCACAAATTCAAAACCGAAAATCGAAAATGGGCTCCGATTTCGATGGTTGATGGCTCTATTAATAGGTGTTGAGACCTGTAATTCTCACGCTAACGGGCATTTAAATCGCTCGAATATTTCTGCATATTTTGTAGAAAATTCAATTTCAAAGAAAATCAACTGAACTATAGCCCACAAATTCAAAACCGAAAATCGAAAATGTACTCCGATTTCGATGGTTGATGGCTCTATTACTAGGTGTTGAGACCTGTAATTCTCGTGCTAACGGGCATTTAAATCGCACGAATATTTCTACACATTTTGTAGAAAATTCTCAACTCCTATTAATAAGGGTATCAACCATCGAAATCGGAGCCCATTTGCAGATATTCGATTTTTTGATGTGAATTTGTGGTTTATAGGTCATTTGATTTTCTAAAAAATTGTTTGGTAGTTGAGCCAGTCCCAACTCTTTCGCAGTTCTGCAGTTTTAACATCCTCAATATGATTTCTGCAATCCAACAGGCGGGTCACCGCTGCTGTGATCACATCTATACAGCAACTTCCTACTTGCGGCAGGGTTTTTATACTTGGCACGGAGTTGGATAAACTCTATCCATTGGAATTTTTATGCCGCACGGAACAAATCACCTATCTTTATTACAATTACATTAAATCCAAACAGGACAGTGGTTACAAAGTATCTCAGTATTTGCTGTGAATATGCACATTTCTTGATGTTACGCCTTCGAGAATATCATGGATGGGTTCAAGAATAACCAAAACCGAACATCTTATTGCCTTTGGAAACCAAATATTTAGCATAATACCTCTTAAAAGTTAAGTGGACAATAGAAAAAATTCTTAATACAACTTAGTCAAAATTATATACGGCTTGGGTTGGTTATTCTAAGTAATGCCTTAGTGTTGTGTTGTGTGTGTTCAAATTCAGCACACATATGCTATATACTATATATGTATTTCGCATCCTTTTGGTTGTGTAATTTTGTGCCTTTTATTAGAAAATGTTTACACAGCTTAAATAGGACCAACTACGATTTACCCAAGAATGTATCCTGTGTCAATCTTTAGGCGAAATTAAAACAAATATTTTTAGATTTACCTATTTTTACATTCCAAATTAGGTTAACATTTAGGGGAGTCAATGATTCAGGGTAATTCTGTCAAATTTCTAGAGGAATTCCTTCCAAAAAATATTTTTCTTCAGAAAATCGTTTCGATTAAAATCCGTTCAAAACGTGTTATGATGACTTAATTCCTTAAAAATTTTAAATAAATTCCTCCCGTTTCATCCTTAATTCAAGCATATCAGTATAAAATCGAAAATAAATTCCGATAACAATAAAAAAAGGTTCAAATGTTTCTGATCTCTTTGGGGACACCAAAATCCGATTTATCGAATCGGAAAATAAGGGAAAAATCAATTTTTCCATGATTTCCGTGAAGAGATACACAAATACAGCGATTATTATGTTACCATAATGTCGTATGTGTAATCGATTTTAAAAACATGTGCCGACCGTTTCTTCCACAACTTTTCTTAATTTGTCATAATTGCCGACAATTAAGTATTACATACATTGTACAAGATTATTAGATTCCTTCGTAATGTACCTTTTATTTTCGTATTACAACTGATTTTGGGCATAAATACATGTTCTATCCTGTTTATAGGGTGGTCGGTCGCCTTTGTTATTTTTCATTATACGGTAGACAATTACGATTACGAAAATCCAATTGTTAGGTTTCCAAGAGTTATTATTTTAACACGCACACACACACCCAACAAAAAAGGACAAACAAAGAACAGAAAACCGAAATTAAATAAAAATGAAAGACTTTTCCTAAATTCGTCTCCGTTTTCCAAACTGTTTTTTGTTTTTTGTTAGGTTTATCCCTAAGAAGAAGGAAAACAATAAAGTTAGTAGATGTAACGGGGAGAGGGTAGTCGAACGTGTCTTGTGACTGTTTTGCGATTTTTGTTCACTTCGATATCATCGATTGTTTTAAGTGCGGCATATTTTATAGTGGCTTGGTAAAATTTGTTAATAAATCTACTAAATGTCATGATAAAACAGTGCACTTTACAAAAAAAAAAAAAAAAACAGCCACGATTTATGACGGTATTTATTGTAGAAATGAGCAGTTTTGATAACAGTAGTTATGTAAATTTGCATATTAATTAGTTTAAACTTGTAAAGTGCAAACCGACTACTTAAATTCAATTCTACCTTGAAATATTTACCATTACGATTTGTGGAATGAATCAAGATGGATTTAAAAAATATATTAAACGTGTTAAATATTGTCCTACTCATTGGTAACGTTTCAAGTGAACCGGATGTAACAACGTGTCAAAAATTGAAAGATCACATAACAATCGCAGAGGCGCAAACGAATTTTGGTCAGACAAAATTCATTCATGAACACGATTATACGAAGGTCTTTATCTACTCAGACGTATTCCTAAAGTTAAGTAAATATGCAGCGAGTGAATTTATTTTAAACGGTGCATCAGGCCAATTTCTAAATTTAAATCCTGAACTTGCTAAATATTCTGAGTGTATTCGTACATATTTAAATTCTGTGTGCACACCAAATAATGCTGTAAAATGTCCGTTACCAGGATATCGGCCATTTGATGGAATTTGCTGTAATATATTTGAAGCCAAAGATGGTGCATCCGGAACATCGTACAGTTCAATTTTCTATCCACATTATGATGATGGTATGTATGCGTTTAAAATTTAAATAATTTTAAATTAAATTAAATAAAAATATTTTTGTAGGTGTCACCGAAATCAAGCGATCTATTCAGAAACCAAACGATTTACCAAGCCCTCGACTGGTATCTACTTCATTGTTTGGCAGCGACTGTAAAAATATAAGCAATATCTACCAATATGGCCCAACACTGGGGGGTGTTATGTTCGGCCAGCTTATAGCGCACGACGTTAGTATGGGTACTAATCCAGGTGAATTAAAAACGGGCCCGCGCAAATGTTGTAAAGATAACGGATCCGGAGCCCTCGAAAAACCAGATGAAGATTGTGCTGCAATTATAGCGCCACAAAACGATCCAATACTCAGTCCCATTAATCGATTGTGTTTCGGCATGGTACGACTTAAAAATGTGTACGACAATGATTGTGATTTATCGATGCGAAAGCCGATGAATCTACAAACAGCATCACCTGATTTGTCGATAATTTATGGGCCCACAAAAAATCAATCGCAAAAAGTGAGAACTTTTAATTCCGGTTTAATCTTCGACAATGCAAAACGTAATTTTTTTTCGTTTGATCTGCGCGCCGGTCAAACACCTCAGTTGGCAGTTTTACATTCGATTTTCATTCGACTACATAATCAATTGATAAAATTATTGCGGTTACTAGATCCTCTAGGGCTATGGGGCGATGAGAAACTGTACCAAGAGGCTCGTCGTTTTAATGTGGCTTTTTACCAGAGCATCATATTTAATGAATGGCTGCCAATATTTATAGACAAAAAATATATAAAATTACGATTCTCCAAATGTAGCAATGATACGCTAGCATCTAACATCGAGTTTGCACACTCTATGTTCCGGCACCAGCACACATTTTTACCAGAAACATTTCAACTGTATACCGAGAATAATATTATATCACTGAAATTATCGGAAATTATCAGCCGTGTTGATTTGTTGGAAAGTTTTTATGACGACATAGTTCGCGGATTTTTTATGCAACCAATCAATTTCAACGGATGTCATGACGAAATAATTAATCGACTATTTAAAGATGGTACTGGTGTTGGATTCGATTTACTCGCGATAGATATACAACGTGCACGTGAAACTGGTGTTCAATATTACGTTTCATATGCGAATAAATGTTTGGACAAGGACATCAATACATTCGAGGATCTTGCGCCAGAGATATCGAACGACAATATCGGAAAACTAAAACAATTATATACATCTGTTCACGACGTTGATCTGTACGCAGGAGCCAAACTGGAAACTGTTGAGCTAAAATATAAATTTGGTCCAACACTATCGTGTATAATTGGTGACCAATTTGCACGGTACAAATATTGTGACAAATACTTTTATAATAATGTGTATAATCCGAAACCTTTTGGTTTACTGCAATTAGCGCAAATTGAAACAATAACATTTGCACAAATACTGTGCGCCGTTACAGACATAAAACGTGTATCGATAAATTCATTTCGCACGTTACAGGGCTTAGTCAATTGTGATCAAATACCTAAACTTGTAATTTTGCCATTCTAAATAAAATAAAACTATCGCCCTTATATATATGTACAGTCAAAAGCTAATCAAGTTGAAAAAAGCAGTCAACCGAATTTTGTAATGTCATCCAGTAACTTTTGAACTCGGTTAAGTTGTATAATTTTTTTTTTATATGTATGTGTGTGTGGTGTAACAAAGTTGAATAAATATGTCTAGGGAGAATTGAATAGTTTTGTTTTTTTATATCGTGGGGGGCTGCGCACTTGAATGCTAATTGCGTTAAGGAACCCAGGTTCAAACAACTGTAATATGTACACCAAATACAAACAATTTCTTAGCTATTGATGAAAAATTGTGTGACAACTGAAAAAGCAACAACAAAAAAACAAAGATTGGTTATAATAAATGTCTTTTCTTCTAAAGTTTGTTGTGCTTTTAAGAAACGCCTTTTTGTTCTCCTTTCGGACATAAAAGAATATAAATTATGTACTTGCTGTGGTGCTATAACGTTTTTTCCGATGTTATTTGGTGTATTAATGAATTCGTCTGTGTTGGAAATTATTTTGTGTCGTCCCTTATCGTGTACCAAATTGTCACAAAATAGTCACGCGTAGTTCTTGGTTCTCCGCAGGTCTTATTTCAGGATTGGGAAAACAAACATAAACCAACCACTTCAATTTATCACAAACTAATTTATTTATTTAACAAAAAAATTAACCCAACACAATTTATTAATAAAAATTCGACTATTTTGCACTCTATTTTTACACTCAATCACTTTTAAATCCAATTCGATCTCATTCGTCTTTTTATGAACTCAAATCAAAATTCTAAAATTATCATGCTTTTCCCAGTAAGATTAGTCTAGTACAATGTAGAACAGTTTTAGCATGCAAATTTTCTATTACCCTGACCTAGATGTCACAAATAGTAAAATTTACGCTTTTAATTAACTTGGGTGGCAGGTAGATGCAACAACAATAAAACTAAATGACAAAGGATTGTTACACGAAATGAACTTACATCCAAAAGCCCAAACCACTAGAAATTTGGACGTGTTGTTACAATATCGTACGAATAGTCACCATACAGACCGCATCTGATACATTAAGAGATTGAAAACTTCGATTAATCTCAAAATAATTTAGAAAAGCTCAAAAATTTTAGAAAAATTCCGATGTTTTAAAACATCGAACAGTTAAGAAGAATTTCGAATTCAAAAATCCCAATGATCTTATAAATAAAATTTCGAAAACTTCGAGCGCCGGCAGAAATTCTAGGCTATTCCCGTAGACTGTGCAAATCTCGATTTACCTCGAAAACCTCGGTAAAATCTCGAAATATGTATCTCAAAAATATTGAATGATCTTGAAAATCTCGAGTAATTTCGAAAATCCGCAAAGACCTTAACAAATTTCAAAAATATCGTGAGCCTGCAGCAATTTTAAGCTATTCCCCTAAAGACCAAACAAATCTCGAATTATTTCGAAAATGTTGGTAAATCTCATAAAGCTCGGATATGTCTCAGAAATAATTTTGATAAAATTCAAAATTATTGAGTAACCCAAAATTATCGAAAACCACAAGCGCCAGTTACAATTCTAAGCAATTCAAATGAAAACCAAGCATTTCTCGATTTATCCTGAAAACCTCGATTAATCTCAAAATAATTTGGAAAAGTTCAAAAATGTCGAACAGCTTAGGAAAACCTAGAACAATTTCAAAAATCCGTAATAATCTTTAAAAATCTCTAAAAATTTGATCTTGCACGTTTTAGTTTATTGCGAAAATTTCGATAAATGTCGAAAACCTAAATATATCTCAAAAATAATTTCTGATAATACAAAAATCTCGAGAAACCCAGAACTATCAAATTTTCGTATAAATTCGAAAATTGTCAAAATGATTTGAAAATATCTCGAAAACCTAAAGAGCAAGAGCTCTTGAAAGCTGTTGAAAAGCTCAAATATTCAGAAGAATTCCGAGTTATCGAATAATCTTTAAAATACGGAACAACTTTGGAAAATCTCGAATAAATTCAAAAATCCCCAATGATCTTAATGAACCTCGAAAGCTTCGAGCGCCAGCAGCTATTCGAAATCTCTGTATATCTCACAAATATTGAATAATCTTTAAAATCCCGAATAAGTTCAAAAATCTTTAAAATGATTTTAAAACCTCGAGCGTCAGCTGAAATTTTAAACAATCCACTTAAAGGCTAAGCAATTCCCTTCTTTCTTAATTTAGGAAAATCTCGAAAAAATTCGAAAATCCCCAATCAATCTCGATTTATCTCGAAAATTTTGTTAAGAAAATCTTTAGAAATCCAGAATTATTGATTTTGGATAAGTTCGAAAATTCCCAAAATGATTTTGAAAAACTTTGAGCCCCTGTAGCAATTCTAAGCAATTCTCCTAAAAAGCAAGCAAATCTCGATTAGAATCGATAAATCTCGAAAACCTCGACACATCTCCAAAAAAGAATATTGAATGATCTTGAAAATCTCGGATAACTTAGAAAATTCCCAAAATTATTTTGAAGAATATGGGAAAACCTCAAGAGCTAGCAGGTTTCTACACTATTCACCTAAAGATCAAGCAATATACGATTTAATTCGAAAATTTCTAAAATTTCTGAAAAGCTCGATCAATCTCAAAATATAAGCTCAAAAATTTAGTAAAATTTTTCGGATAGTCATTAAAATATTGAAGAAGTTAGGAAAACCAAGAATAAATTCGAAAATCTCTAATGACCTTTAAAAATCTCTAAAACTTTGAGCGTCTAATTTCGATAGATCTCGAAAACCTCGATAAATCTCCAAAATAATTTTGAAAAATCGAAAATTCTTTAGAAACCGAGAACTATTAGATGATCTTGAAAGTCTCGAATAAATTCAAAAATCCCGCCAACATCAATTCTAAGCCTAAGGACGAAGGATTTCTAGATTTACCTCTCTAAAAATTTTAAACTTCTTGAAAACCTCGATTAATCTCAAAATAATCTTGAAAAGCTCACAAATTAAGGCAAATTCCGAATTATCGAATAATCTTTAAAATATCGAACAGCAAGGAAATTCTCGAATAAATTCAAAAATTGCCAATAATTTTAATAAATCTCGAAAACTTCGAGCACCAGCAGCAATTCTAAGCTACTCCTCCCTCCCATAGAACATGCAAATCTTGATTTATCTTCAAAATTTCGATAAACTTCGATATATTTAAAAAATAATTTTGAAAAATCCAAAAATCCAGAGAAACCCAGAACTATTGGATGATCTTGAAAATCTCGAATAAGCTCGAAAACCCCCAAAATATATGCATGTGAAGTTGGCCCAAAATTCATCCCATAAAATGGAGTTTAAAACCAAATTTATCACGACAGACTCTCAATCCAAAAGTAAAACTATGAAGGGAAAGGAAACACACTCGTATATGAAGCAACTGAGTATTTTCTCAAGTCCTGTATTGTTGGGACCAATCTCCCGATGATTTTCTATTAGACCTTTCAACTGCGAGTACTCTGGATTTTTTCATAATTTTACGGATCATACGGATCTCTGCGCAAGCGGACCTGTCTTTCTCCGGTACTAGTGTGCATCTTTATTTACCTCTCCCTCCCCCGTAAGACATTCTACACGTAACCCTTGCCTCAAAAATATTTTTCATAACGTTAAAAAATTGAGATTCGTTAAGGAATACTCCTTTTCTGACTATCGATATTAACCTATAGCCTCGATATTCAACCTGCTACCCGGAAAGCCTTCAGGAATCCCAGAATGACCAACTGGAGCAAATATGAGGAATTAATGAAGGGATTTTGGTCGTCGAGGGCCACAGTGATCCCAACGACTCTAGGGAAACACAACCAGTCCTATAATGTTGTTTGCCAATTGGATAGTGCCAGGGGAAAGCAAAATCCAGTATTAGGGCCCAGAGAACTGGGAACCTATCGTAAGGCTAGTAGGACTCCCTTTAATAGAACAAAAAGTACAAGAGGGACTCCTATTATAAGGAAATTAGAATTTATAAGAGTGAATTAAGAAAGGCACAAATGAGGTCCTGGAGACTCTTCTGTGATAAAATGGAAGGCGAAACCTCTCGCCTTAAGAAGAGTCTTTCCTAAAGCACAGCGGTCGAGTTATTTGATTAAACCGGACGGATCGTGGACAGGTTCTAGTGAAGAGTCTTTGGAGCTATGACGACCTGATGAACGGATCAGGACAGGCAATGGATCCTAAAGGCACTAAAAGGTTTTAAACCATAAAAATCGTCTGGCCCAGATCAAATTATACCAGCGGAACTTCAAAACAACTTAGTAATTATTCTTCCTTATCTGTAAGCTATATTCAAAGGATGTTTAAAGCTGGTTTATATCGCTAGGTAGTGGACGGAGGTTAATGTAGTCTCTATCCCAAAAGCAGCGAAAAGCTCACATTTCTATCCCAAGAGCCTAACACCTAATAACTCTATCATCCTTTCTTTTGAAAACATTAGAAAGGCTGTTAGATATATAAATTAGAGAAACTCGAATGAGTTTTGTTTGGTGGCCTTCCTGGATATAGAGGACGCCTTTAATAATGTGAAAACAGTGACAATCAGGGAGAGATTGCCATTTTTGGAACGCAGGATTGTTAGCTCGGAGCTGGAGGACTCCACCATCAAGAGGCGAATAATTAGGGGGACCACAGAGGGGGTTTCTACCCCTCTTCTCTGGAACATAGTAGTAAATGGGTTACTACTGGAGCTGGAGAGAGAGGGTATCGAAGTTATCACTTTCGCAGATGACGTGGCGATAGCTATTACCGGGAAATTCCTACACACTATTGTGGACGTGATGCAGAATGCACTTATAATCATTACAAATGGGCTGGCAAATGTGGACTCTGAATTAACCCGTCCGAGATACAGCTCTAGTACTCTTTACTAAGAAATAGTAAATCCCGATACGGGACAAAACAAGATATCTGGGTGTTATCTTGGACAGTAAGCTTATTTGGAGGGCCAACATTCTGGAGAGAGTAAACAAAGCTGTAGGAACGCCATTGGTAATAGATGCGATCTGCAGCCGGAGCTGGTATACTGGCTCTACACCGCCGTAGTGAAACCTGTACTGATATATATGGGGTAGTTGTGGGATGGCCAGCTCTGGACAAGGTAACTTAAAAAAATAAGATAGATAAGGAGCAAAAAACGGCCTGTATGCTTGTAAGCCGGGCATTGTTGTCGACACCGATATTTGCGAGAACTCTTAGAGGCTACGTTGCACTTTCTTTCGGTCGACATTTTTGGCAAACAGTCGTAAACCATAGCTTTCCAATTCTTCACAGACGGGTCCAAGACAGAGGGCAACGTGTGAGCTAGAGTATTCTGTGCACTACAGCGTGTGTCTCAAGCGCTAGCCTCAGCAGGCAACTGTAGTGTAGCAAGTCAAGTTTGCTCAAAGCTAGACTTAGGGCGCCCTAGAACTTTAATATCCCTAGGTAGACGTGAATTAAGAACGGTTGTAGGAATTCTAACGGGTCGCTGCCTTATTGGAGAGCATGTAAGAAGCCTGGGTCTGGAGGCAAATGACTTCTGTAGAAGCGGTTTAGACTGAAAGGAGGAAGAGACGTTAGTTCATTTCCTTTGCTCATGTGTGGGATTGGCACTCGGAAGTCACAGACACTTGAGTAAGTTCATAATGGACAACCTCTCGTATCTCGAAAAAAGGTGCGAGAAGTTTTACGCAGGATAAAGGGAGTATATCCTATGGTATCAGAATGGATCGTCACTGATCTAAGTATGCCTAAGTAGCCACTCCAACCTAAACTAATCTATTCTACTTTAAGGATAAACTACGTACACAATGAGTCTTCATACCGTTCTAATATTCCTCCGATTGATTAGAATGGAAACAATTATCTTGCGCAAACGACGACTATGCGCAAACGGCGACTTGGGACTCCAATGAACACAGTTCGACCTGAGAGGTCGATAAGAGTATCGAAAGATTAGATCTTTAGATTGATTGATTGATCAGAAATCAGAATGTTAGACCAAGCCTAAACTAGACTCCCGTATGACACCAGGTAATCCGTACACCCTTTACAGATAACAAAACCGAAGGATAGGAAAGTTAGGTTACAAATTATAGAAATTGACCCGGTTTCAGACACCTAAGTAGTCAATATTTAGAATGTTTTGTCAGTATTATATATGATCAAATAATAGCACAGCAAAAAAATCACTTGAATAATAAATTCAGGGGGACACACCCTCTCCCAAAAAAATTAGATCTTTAGAGTAATAAAATAAGTCAGTAATTGCATTTTTTTTGAATGTTTGAAAAACCATTGTGTAAATGGAAAATTGTACGTGAAAGCTTTTAATTGTGTAGAACTTAGTGTTTAAAAGAAAAATGTATAAATAACGCTCTCCAATCCGGAAACGAACCTCTTAAGTCAATCATCAGCCCACCTCCAAGTCAATGTACAAGTCAACCTCTATCTCAATCGCAACACAATCCTAAACGCAATCACCAAATTAACCGCTAACCCAACCCTCAACCTAATCACCAAATCAACTTTCAAATTAATACTTAACCTAACTCCAAATCTACCCTTAGATAATTCCCAAATCGAACAGATCACTTAACCCCAATTCAAGCTAACTAAATCCTAACTCTTCTTGAACTCTACTTAGCTCGAACCAAATCTTAATCCTCTGCTCAACTCCACATTTATGGGCCACTCAAGCCCTATTCACCATCATACCATGGTAGCAATGTACGATCATAGCCTTAAACAATCATTATTCCATCTTACCATTATTACATCATACCATCATGACACTATATCATTAAACAATCATACAATCATACCAATATACCGTAGTAACGTCGAACCACAACATCTTGATGTATATCTTAACATTAATTCACCATACCTTCGCACCATCGTATACCATCATACCATCGTACCATCACCATCATACCATCATATACCACCATCACTATCACACCATATATACAAACCATCATACCATTATACCATCATACAATCATACCGTCATCAAAGTTGAAGTTTTAGAAATTCCTCCGTAGTAAATTTGCATCAACGCCAAACTCAATCCTCAGACCAGCATATACAAAAAAATTGGACAACTGCTTACTATATCCTAACCCAACTCCAACTCAACTTTAACTTAACCAGCCAATTGACCCCTCCTAACTTAACCTTCAAATCAACCCCAAACTCAGTGGCCAATTCAATAATCAAACCAGCATATATAAAAAATTTGTAAATATTTATAAAACCATGTGTTTTAAGTCAATTCGTATGGCAGGTACCCTACCCCCTTGACGTACAGTTTCTAAAAGCTTTTTAAATATCCGCCCTTTTCCTCCGCCGTTCTTGAGATACCATGGCAGTGGTTTTGGACCTACCAAATTTTTCGTCATTTTTGACAGGATTTCAATACTTTGGTCTTTTCCGATCGAAGTAATTTTACGTTATGTTAATGTTATCAATTGTAATTGAGTTTATACTTAGGAAAGGGGAGGTGATGGGTATGCTTTAGTACATCATATTTTAAACCCACCAAATGAGGTGACGTTTTTAGTACAGTATACATATTGTACGTACCTACCGTTTGGACAAATAAAGAAATGACAGTCTCAGTCATAACTTGTAATACAGTTCTATTACACTTATTAATTGCTGATACGCACATCAGTTTATAAACTTAATTCATTCATATAGGTATGTCGGAATAAAATCGAAAATAAATTCTGATAACAAAAAAAAAAGGTTCAAATGCTTTAATCTCTTTGGGGACACCAAAATCCGACTTATCGAATCGAAAAATTAGGGAAAAATCAATTTTCCCTTGATTTTCATGAAAAGATAGAGAAACACACACACACACACACACACACACACACACACACACACACACACACACACACACACAGAATGTGTAATCGATTTTAAAAACATATGCCGGCCGTTTCTTTCTCCCACCGTCACACGTACCACATGATTTTTCCTAATTTGTTACAATTGTCATCATAACATTATTAGATTTCTTCTTAATGTAGTTAATTACAATTAAATACTTACAATAACAACAACATTATAAGTGAAAATCCAATTGTTGTCATTCAACACGCAATACCAAAAACACAAACACAGAACGGAAAACCGAAATTAAATAAAAATGAAAGACTTTTTCCCAAATTCGTCTCCGTTTTTGTTTTTTTTTTGGTTTGGAAAATGCCAGTGGAACGTGTCTTGTGACTATTTTGCGACAGTGTTTCTTCATTTCGATATCATCGATTGTTTTACGTGTGGCATATTTTGCCATAATACAGCGACTTGGTTCAATTTATTAATTCTACCAAATAGAATGATAACTCTGAATGGTCGATAGTGTTTAGTTGGTGATGGCGGTCGTCTTTTTACGATATTTTCAACCACGATAATATATTGTGCTGACCAGTACAAATTGATTTCATTAGCTTGCATAATTAGTGCTAAGAAGCCATTGCAAGAATGCAACTTTTACTGGTGGGATTATTTGCCCTGCTTGCTGTGGCTGTCGCATCTACAATTAAGCAAAGGGAAAAATCAAAATTGTAATTGTTTTAATTGAATACAGTGAAACTTCCATAGACGACCACCCCTCGAAAAAGGTCACCTCTTAAAAATATCAATTTATTATAAAACAACTTCTCTATATAGTAAAATCGTCTCTCTTAAAAGGCCACCTCGTCGACCTGACCGCGACCATTATTATTTCATGCTTTGGGAAGAAATACTGCCCTCTAACATTGTAACGGAGCGACTTAGGACCAACTAAGGTGCGACTGGTGCACTAGCTTAGATGGTTGATTTTCGCTCAATTAACAGAATTTTCTCAGTAGCTCTACGCATCGGTGACCAGCAGCACGTTTGCCGGTTAGGTTTAGAAGGTGGGCGTAGTTCTTGTCACCAGCCACCGAGATCTAGATGTGCTGCTTCATATATAGATTACTCACACTAACGACCAATGAGACTCAAATAAGGAGCGAACTACGTTGGAACTAGAAAATACTAGGTACCATATCGCGGAGTGAATTAGAATTCGACATGGAATTTACGACTAATAAACAAAACAAGTAGATAAATTATTTAACAAACTAAAGTAAGGATATATGTCCAATCACAACCATCTTTTTATAGTGTGGTCGGGATTTCCGACCTAGTGCTCACCACCCTCCCTTTTTGGCAATACCTAGCACTTAAATTTGGTACGCCCCATTTTTCGGTGTAATATGTCAGTCCATGCTACTCCAACAGCTACTCACTCATGATTCATCCACCGATGTTCCATTAGAGCAACAACGTAAACGGAACGATAACAAAAATATGCGACAGGAACTGAGATGATGCTACCATAACGCGGGATTATATAACAAAAAAAATAAAACATGTGGTTTCTTGGCAATACAACATAATTATTGGTATAAATGGTCAAAAATAATATTAATGAATATATATGTATATAGGTAATAAGTATGTACAAATGTTGTTTATAATTTATAAATTAAATATGATTGTATAATTATAAATAAAAATAGATAATAATTATTGCTTAAACCGTATTGCTTAATATATGCATATATGTACCTGAATTTAGGGATCCGCGGACCATATGTTAATTAACTAGGATTTGCAAGAATGTACATGCAAACATTTCCCTTTTTTTATATAATAGCTTATAAATATGAAAGATTAATATATTTAAGAATAACAATAAAATAATATAATTTGAATTATTAGGTATAAATATATATATATATATATATATATATATATATATATATATATATATATATATATATATATATATATATATATATATGTATATGTATAAAAAAATATAATGTTTAACAAAAACTTATCTGGATTTACGATGGGATTTTATGATTCGATGGTGATGAAAAGCAGAAATTCCGTTTGAATCACTTTTTGCTCAAGGTTGAATTGCATTTTACGGCATCGCGATTTCGAATGTATAGATGAATTTTCACCATAAAACCGATCTTCTTTGCGTGTTTATTGATGTCAAATAATTTCCAATAAAATATAGAATTAATTGAAATGTCGCGGAAATACACGCTGTGCGACAGATTTTGGGTGCACACTGTTACTGTTTACACCGGTAACGTGGCCCTATCAAGAAAAATGATATCAAAAGAAAACAAGTCTTTATAAACAAAATATAGTAGAGCCCATATTGCACCATCATAAAAATTAGTACTTAGATAAATAGAATACCTTGAATTTTTATATTCCCGCGACAATTAGATAATAAATCATGTACGATGCACATAAACTAGCACTTAATCACACACAGAATAATCTATTACTTGGCCAATCTCACTTATTTATATATAAATTATACAATATGTACTTGTTATATAGTACAGGTAATTTTAAAATGCCACTAATATGGTAGCTGTATATTATCAACTGTGTCAAATAATATAATAATCACTATGGTGCACTGTATCTTTCACCTTGCTTGACCAACAGAATAGAATCGAATGACCGATTGTATTTTTTTTTTATTTATTTGGACCGATCATTGCACCTATACTTGTCGTCGTTATGAGAGGGAAAAGAAATATAATTAAAACGGTAGTCATCATCACCATCAAATCATTATACAGGGTAGTTATACCAATAATTGCATTCTTGCCCGTAGAACCAAATTGGAGCAGACAAGACAACAAGACATCACCGAATTCAGATTTCGATGCGTTTATGGTTCCACCATCCCGAATACACTACTAGTCATGACCACAAAAAAAAAATCAACCATACTTATACGTCATTACTCATAACTGGAACTTCACCAATGTTACAACATGACCATATTAAAATAATACAATACTTTACTATACGATTAACTTGAATTATATATGTGTAGCATGTCAACTAGGGATTGCGATCGGGAATTATTCTCGAGAATTCTCGAGACTTTATGAATTTTCAAATTTCGTTTCTCGAGGGATTTTATTTCATTACTTTCGGGAATTCTTGTTTCTCGAGAAATAATGTTTTTTTAAACGGGAATTTTTAAAACATTTTCTGGAAAAAATTGTAATTCAAGCTTTATACAGTGTCCGATGTGCTTCACTAGCACTAATACATTGAAGGGGGTTGATAGAGGACAATGTGTTTATAAAAAACCGTTATCGTTACGTATAACTAGAGAATCCCCGAAATTAAGTCGCTGGAATTAAACTCGTAAATAAAATGGAATTAAAGTTGCAAAATTTGTTTGGAGTTGGATTGATTTTAATTTGCAGGAAAAGTGGAAACCGGTAAAAAATGTTAGTTTCTGAGCTTATTTCCATTTTTTTTTTTTTGGGGGGTAATAAACTAGGAAACATATTATGTTCTCCTGACTTAAATTTTCACGCTTGTATGTAATTCTGGAAAATGGAAATTTATTGTTGAATGAAAAGCAACAAACCGCAGAATAAATGCGGAGCCACAAAATCTGATCGCGGAATAAACCGCGGAACCCCAGAATCCGAATTTTCTACTTTAATTCCAATTTTTCTCCCGGGTTTACCCGATTAATTAGTGTTACACTATTGTTTCAAAAAATATCGGCTTACATTGAGCTATTTATAGTGTAAAGAAAATACGATGTTAAACCCAGATTTACTTTTGTTCGAAATTTTATCTCACCGATGATTGGTTGCTTCTTAGCACTTTGGTAAATCTAATGTATTAATCGCGATTCATGGCCCTCGTCCGTATTCTCTTTAAAATTTTGATATTCTCTATTGTTAGTTTGTCTCCAGTCTTGTTTTGAGGCTTTGTTTAGCTTGTTGATATTTATTTATTTATTTATAGTATTTTATAAATAATTTAGTATTAAAAGGAAAAGCACACATGGAAACAAAGCAATCGAAACAAAAAAAAATGAAGTTGCTTCCACCCAGCAAACCTGAGTTCACTAGTTACTACTACAATCATACAATTTTTGTATATAAAACAACATAAAATATAAAACAACAGAATAAAAGTAAATATGCTATGTTATATGCATAAAATTTCTAATTTCTACTCTTTTCCACAATCTATATGCGCATATGCAATTTTACTGTAAATCAAAGTATGTAATTAAAGAGAGGAAAATATTTCTTTTATTTTTCATTTTTTTTTTGTTCAACAGTTCAACACTCTATTCTAAGACAGACATTCGTCAGTAGTATACAGTTTGAGTTTATGTGTCGCGTGTCGGGAAACAGTGTGGTTAATTGCAAATGTGCAAATCTTTATTTTAAGTAATCCCTAAAATTAGTAAGTAAAAATACATAATTACATATAATATACAAGTTGATACAATATAATTTAAGTTTGTTATTCGCCATAAAGGCATATATGTTAAATATGTCCCAAAAATCGATTTCGAATCGCGTATGTAAAGAAAAATTATTGTACAATAACGACGTTCAGCGGTATACAAATTTAAATGTGTTCGCGAAACCATCAACTTCTTTTGCAATTTGCGAAAATAATGAGGACCAACAAAGTGATTCGCAAAATGAAACGTACAATCAAGAAGTGAGTGATGGCAGTGATGTCGAAGTATGTCATAATAATTCTTACGACCTTAACACTCAAGAGCAACGTAAGAACAGTTCTAGTGAGGATGAAATTTGGGATGGTGAACCTGTAATAAAAACAAATTTACGTTCTTGGGCTATTCGAAATAAAATTCCGCACAACCAAATTGATGATTTGTTAAAAACGTTAAAGAAATCTGGCGTCCCAAATCTACCAAATACCGCAAGAAAACTTCTAAAAACGAAACTTAGTGCCATTACTGTTAATACTATTTCACCTGGTGAATATTTTCATTATGGCATACAAAATTATTTGAAATCCCACAGTTTAGATTTTTTAGTCGATAAAGAATTAATTTTAATTGATGTGGGGATTGATGGCTTACAAGTATTTAAAAGCTCTCGTCGTGTACTGTGGCCTATCATTGGTAGTTTTAGTGAGTTTCCTGCAGAAGCACCATTTCTCATAGGATGTTATTCTGGTTTTGAGAAGCCGCACTCCGTAAATGAATTTTTAAAACCTTTTGTAGAAGAAGTACAAAAAATTCAAGCAAATGGAATTAAAATTGGTGGATTGGAAACAATTAAATTTTTTGAAATTCGCCTCTTCGTATGTGATAGTCCAGCCAGAGCTTTCATAACTGGTACCCAATATCCAACAGGAAAGCACAGCTGTCCCAAGTGCAATCAGGTAGGAATATATATGAATAATAGAATTTCATTTCAAACGGAAATAGCCAGTGAAAGAACTGATCAGATGTTTGAAGATAGAAGTGATCAAAAACATCATCAAACTAAATTTGTCACTTCTAAAATTGTATTAGAAGACATCGGTATACGAATGGTATCTCAGTTTCCAATCGATCCTATGCATATTGTCGATTTAGGGATAACGAAAAAAATTCTATCATTCATTTCTAAAAATAAAGTCCCTGGATATAACGTAGACGTTAATGCAATCAACGAGAAGCTTAAAATATGTGCAAAATACACACCATCAGAGTTCGGTAGAAACTGTCGAACTTTGGATGACTTGGCTTTATGGAAAGCTACGGAGTTCAGACAATTCCTCATGTATAGTGGTATAGTAGCTCTAAAAGATGCCATTGATGACAATATGTATTATCACTTCCTCTTGTTGCACTGTGCTATAAGACTGCTTTCTCGCAAAGAAATCTGCAAAGAAAACGTTGACGTAGCTTTTCAAATGCTCAGTGAATTCGTAACAATGTTCCCAGTAATATACGGTGAAGACAAAGTCAGCTTTAATGTTCATGCTTTACTTCATTTACCAAAATGTGTGAAACAATTTGGTACACTGGATTCTTTTTCAGCATATAAGTACGAAAATTACATGCAATTTCTTAAAAAAATTATTAAGAAACCGAACAAAATAATACAACAGATTTACAGAAGATTGGAAGAAATAAATTCATCTGGATGTCATCCACAACTGTCAAAATTTAATGTCTTCGAGGTTTCCAGCACACACGTAAAAGATTGTTACTGTCTCATTCAAAAGAACATTGTTTTTAAAGTGATTGCGCTCGGTTCAAAAGAAAACAAGCCGATTGTACAAGGTTACTCCTTTAAGGAAATTACAAATTTTTTTACAAAACCATTAGAATCTGCAGATGGTCTAGGAGTTATTTTATGTAGCGAGTTAGATGCTACAATAAAAACATTCGCAAAAAATGAAATTGTATATAAATACTTCTGTATCCCGATAGACGAGAAATTTATACTCATTCCAATATTACATCAAAATTTCGTACAATTTTCGCACTAATTTTTGTTATACTTTTTTTTTTATAAATATTCTTTCATTAATATTAATTTAAAATACTTGTCTTAAACTTAGCATCACTAAAAGGAATTAAATAGAATCACATCTATAAAAACTATATCTAAAACATGGCCGGGACCAGTGAAAATAGTAAGCAAACACATTTACACTACAATGCAAAAGCTTTTAACATGTTTAACATTTTAATACAGATCCAATATCACCTATTAAAAACCACTATTGGAATAGTTGTAATAGTACAAATATTTCAGAAGGTTTTATAACGTCTACAGAAAAATCGTTTGAGTCGCAATTAAACGATTTCGATGGAAAACTGAATGCAGCCAGAGTACTAACGCAACTATACCCAAAAAAATTATCACCACAACTAGTTCCAGAAGTAATACGAATCAACCCAGAAAGTAGTCAACCTGGTTTATTTCGTCCAAAACGGCATATATTCAAAGAAAACCGGTACAATCCAAGTGCAGTCCCAGTAACCACACCAATTCCAGAAGAACTACGAATCAGCCCAGAAAAAACTTGCCATCCAATAATGAACGATAGTCAACCTGTTTTATTAGAAAACTACCACAATCCATGTGCAGTTCCAGTAACAACCCCATCATCACAATATGTAGCTTCAGTGATTCATAATCAAGGTATGTATATTTTAATTAAATATGTATGTTCATTTGCATATAAATAATATAATATTATATTTTTATTAGACAATTTAAATGAACAGCTGTTCGAAAAAGTTGATGAAATTAATAACGAAATAAAAAGATTGGAAAGTAAATTGGACAAAATTCAAAATGATCATGAAATTCATAGGGCTGCGCAGAATAAATTGCTTATTGAAAATTTGGTAATCGTAAAAAAGATTCATTCAGGGCTAGGTAAGTTCATTGGTCCGGACGACGGATCGATTGAAATGGAGACTATCTTTCCGGTGAAAACGATTGCCGAATTAAGTGACGTGGAGCTTCGGTTAGGAGATGAAACGTTTGCGTCAAGAATTGTAATTTATATTATCATAATACAAACGCTCTATTTTAAGAATTTATTTTCTGTTTCAGAATTCGTATTTAAGACGATTAAAAGGAACGTCATCTTTAGAAAGTGTTTTCAGGTTTTTGGCTACCGATACAGTGTATCACGAATTTAATTTAGAAGGTCGAGCTGGGAAACGGTCCTTAAACTCTTTAAAATTATTTAAGAACGTACTTTTCGGTAAGCAATTAATGTAACCTTACAGTTAAAATATTAATGATCTGAAAATTCTCGTTGTTTTTATATTAGACGCTTGTGGAGGAATCGTGGGTAAAGAAAACTACCAAAAGGAATTGAGAAAATGTGTGCTACATGCACATAACAGGTTTTTTAAAAAAAAATAAATAAATTATCTCTTAATAATACATATATATATTTACATTTATCATTTATTCATTTAATTACTCTGAATTACTGAAAATCTGAATTTTATATATTCATTAATAAAAATACAGAAATTGAGCTTTAGAATTAAGATGCGTTTCATTTAATTTAACCAGTATACATGAACATGAGTATGTTCTATAATATCCATAATGTGTTTTGAGAAGAAATTTTCATTGTATGTACTTTTAAACCGGTTTCTGCGATGTACTATTGAAGTAGTTTATAGTATTATACATACTATACTAACCATTGATGCTTTAAATAAACTTTAATGTTACTTTCATAGTGCCTCTCTATCCGTTCTTTAAACGTACTATTTAAGTATTATTTATTATTCAACTGTAAGTATTAAGAATTAGTTAAAGAAGTACTTTCAAAGTGATTTTAATGATATTTATGTCTCTTGCTATCATACACAAAAACAGGTTTATAAAAGAAACAGCAAAATAAATTCAATAATTAAAACAGTAGGTAAGTAATATCATTGCCAAATAAGACAAAAAGAAACAACAGCATAAAAATTTGTACCCATACAATTACAATATGAAAGTAAATAAATGAATTTTTTCCCACTGGCCTATTCATTTTCAGTGGAAAAAAATTACAATCATTCGGTACTATTAAAGTACCATAGAAACTACTTTTACGTTTGCTGGGCATTAGGCATAAAAACCTCTTAAATTTTTTCAAACAATTTTCACCTCATGCTTACACATTCTATTTTGAGCAGTAGCTCATTTACAATAAAATGTACAGCACGAGGTGAAATAATATTAAAAAATTAACAAAAATAAATTAAAAAACTACGTATTGCCCATCAATCACGCCACTCCAAAAATATTGTCCTAAATAATTTTGCCGATCCTAATCTCTTAATTTCCAATGGAATTGAATTCCAAAGGGAAACTCCCCTAACATAAAATGACGTGTTTGACGACCTACAACAATTTTTAGCCGGAATTAGGCGGAAGTTAGAGGAATGAAATCTACTAAACATTATTTCCTATATAGATAACAAGGCTCCTTACCTTTGAGAAGTTTAAAAATCAAAAGACAAACGCGTAATTCGTAGAAAATAGATAAACTACATTCTGAAACAAGGCTAGAGTAGGCAGAAATATGATCGAACTTCCTAATACCAAAAATAAACCTGGTACAAGCATTGAAACATCTTTGGAGAACATTCTTATTTTCTTGAAGCATACCGAATAAAACTATGTCACCGTAAATAAAATGAGGAAGAAGATAAGACAAAAACAATTTTTTCCTAAACCGACTATCAGAAAATCCAACTACTTTATACAAACAACTAAGCATGCCAAAGACCCTCTTACTAATAGTAACTAAATGGTCACCCCAAGTAAGAGTTTTATTAATAACTAAGCCTAAATCCCTAACAGTATTTGAATATTCAATTAGCGAATCCTGCAGAAAAATACCAGGAAAGGACGAGGTATATAACGATTTCTTATAAATTATAATCGAATGAGATTTATTTGCGTTTAAAACGAGCCTGTTAGAGACCGATCAACTAACGACATCACTTAAATCTTCATTTATCAGAGAAATATTCCTAACAATAGAATCCTGATCTAAACGACTATTTCTATAAATTTGGACGTCATCAGCGAAAATGTGAAATAAACAATATTGAATGGAGGATTCTATGTCATTTATCTACATAGAAAATAATAGAAGACCCAGCACTGAACCCTGAGGCACGCCGGAAATTACAGGAAGGAAGTCAGACAAAGAATTATTGTCGAAAAAAACTGCCTGAGAACGATTAGAAAGATAGTTAAAAATAAATTTGGCAGCAGAAAGCGAAAATCTAAACTGAGATAAGAGTTTATTAAAAAGGATTCTGTGATTAATAGAATCAAAGGCCTTAGAAAAATCTAACAATGTTAAAGAAGTTAGTTCCCTATTATTCATATTACGCCTAATATCATCACATACAGTTAATAACGCAGTAGAAGTGCTATGAAATTTTCTAAACCCAGATTGGAAGCAACTAATTAAACTATTGCTATGTAAATGCGATTGAATTTGATTTTTAACAACTATCTCGAAAGCCTTAGAGAGAGAACTTAAAATGCTTATTGGCCGAAAATGGGATAGCTCTAAAGGATCACTGATCTTTGGGATCGGGATTATTTTACTTAGCTTCCACTAGGAAGAGGATGTGAGAATAAAATTGAAGATATGTAACAAGTATTTTGAGACGAAAGGGAAAACTACCTTAACGAATTTTAAATTGACGTTATCCAGACCAGAAGATTCCGATTTAACCTTCCAAATAGCAGATTGTAAATCCTCGAGAGAAATATTTGAAAACGAAAACGAATTAGAGGACGCGTTAGAGAACAAATCGACGGAACTACTGCCCGAGTTCAGACTAGAGCAAAAATAACTATTAATTTCATTGGGTTTGAAATCCCCACTTGAACTAATCTTGCATCTGCCTAGGCCTAAATTACGAACATTACGCCAGAAAACCTTGGGAGGAAGAGAGGAGTCTAATTTGTCCTTGAAAAAATTACGTTTAGCAATTCGAATTAACCCTACAACTCTGTTACGAGCCTGCTTGTAATCTAAATGAGACTGACTATTAGGACACCTTTTCCATACACGATATTTACTAACTCTAATATTTATGGCATTCGAAATTTCCTGAGACAACCAAGGCAGGGATTTTGCTTTGCAAGTAACCTTTTTAAGCGGAACGCAACTATTAAACACCAAAATAATATACGAGTTGAAAAATTCTATTTGGCTAGTTGCAGAACTAAGGCAAAAAATATCCTCCCAAGGAACTGAGTTACAAACTAAGTAAAGGCGGGAATTGTCTATACCAGAAAAATCTCTAAAGCTAAAACTCTTAGGTTTAGGTGAAGAGTAAGAGTTTACAGAAAAATCTAAAAGATCATGATGGGATCCCATACCGAGAGACAACTGATTGAAAAAACAAATAGAGTTATTAGTAAAAGATATGATATGATCAATAAGGGAATAAGATGCCCCGCTAGCGGTTGGACAAGAAAACGTTGGTGCCACAGTGTTGTGTACGGATAAATTAAGACTATTTAACAGATTCAAATAATCCCGAGGGAAGCCGGAATTTTAGAGTATATCGAAATTAAAGTCACATCAAAGACACATCGTATTCAAATCAAAGTCGCAATAATGAAAAAATGGAACCAAAAATTTCACTAACCCTATATAGAGAGTATAGGACTGGTCATCTTAATCAAGTGGCCCGGGTGCAAATTTTATATTTTTTTTTGCTAAAAAGCGGTGAAAGGCTACTCTATATACGTACAGGTCTACCATCAATAACAACAAACAGACATTTTGGGTACTACCTGAGCAAAATTCATTTATCGAATCATTTCATTTCGTTATATTGCTGAAGAGATCCTGATGTCGATTTAATTTATGTATTATGTTTCAAATTTTCACAGCCGTAAATACTTGTACAAACCACGGTTTTTCTTGGCTTTTCAAATAGCTCGGGGCCCCATCAATCAGCGACATGGGTGCCTCACATCTGCCGAACCCCCTTATGACAGGCCCTGAGAGTGAGTAGAGAGGGCTTTGGATCATAATTTTGTAACATTTGTGAATTTCGAAATACATATTGTGAATCAACGTCATCGCAACAAAAATGCTCTGTTTACTCTTTGGCCTGTACTTCAACTTAAAATTAATGATGACGAAACTTTCCGTTATTTCCCGAGATTACTCGAGAAAAAATTTCAAAACTCTCGAATTCTCGAGAAATGAAATTCGGGAAACGCTAAAGCAACAAATGCATATGATTCCAAAAAATATAAGCAGCAAAGCACCGTAATGATATGGGTGTCAATGTCATTGGGCAAAAAAAGAAGCCCCTTGTAATTAACTCGTCAAACGGCCAATATGTGGTAACCTGACAGCATGGATGATCAGTTCTAGAAAATTTTTCAAACAGAAATGAAAAATTATTTTATGGCGGACAATGCCGGCCAGCATTTCTCAATCGCTTAATCAGGGTATCATTTAAAATTTTAAATTGCATTATAGACGACGAAAGCTTACGATAATAATCGTGAAAATGGAGACTGCTGATAATTTGGATGAATTAGTGAAACAAATTAGTGTGGCTGATGTGTTTGATTATGTAAAGGAAGGTTGGCAAAATGTCAGCGAAAAAATGTTGAGAAATGTTTCACTTAATAGAACCACAAAATGATGTAATCTCTATCGGTAATTGCGGATTTTGAATTCGATTTTGGAATCGGGGGGCCGAACTATTAAATACGGATCAAAATATATTTGGGGGAGAATGGGGGGGGAGATCGATGAAGAATCCGATACTGTAGCAGTAGAACCGACCCCTACGAATAAGAGCCTGGAAGCACTAACGGGTCTTAAACAATTGGCCCTTAATTTAGAGAATGGAAAGTTGTTAAACCATTTTTTATGAGTGTGAACGAATTCTACAAATAGAAATCATAAAGCATAAAGTCAGTTCATCAAGGCAAACGACTTTTTCAGAGCCGAACGGATAGAATTTCACGTAAATTTTTAATACCTTAAACGTTTACTTATATATTTATGCGTTTTGTATTGTTTTTCTCTAAAGCGAATACCTTTTGGAAAGACCATTTCTCTCTGGTACGCAAGGCTTAAGGAAGTTTCACTGTATTCGGTAAATTCGAAAAAATTAATTATGTTTCCCTTGTCTATATGCAAATGTGTTCCCGAGGAAATCATTCAAAGCGAGATATCGCAAAGTCTCTACATTGAAACATCACGACATAATGCAGCTGAAATTTTGTACAACAATGGTCAACAACAACAACATTCTAGGATCAGAACCGTTAAGCGATCTATTCTATCTTAATAGCGTTGCGCCAGGGGTCCAAGCACGTTACGATCAACCTGATCGTTTAATTCAATTGGTCGAAGTTATTCAAAATTATACCACATTAAATCCAAGCACCCAGTTATTGTCATGTGAACAATTTGTCGAATGACTGGTGGATCAAAGTGATTGAACTCCTATTGAATTAATTCAGTTTGTGCGCCATTGCCACGGATTACGAGCCCAACTGACCAACGCTACCGTACTGTCATACACCATATCCAAGCAATTAAACTTGGTGTTTCTGGAAATGAATTGCCACAACCACGTATTATCGCAGCCAAATTATTCGAAAATTGAAGTGTTGTACAGCCGATCATAAAATACTTTCGTCCGACTTAACATCATCTGTTTATGCTAAGCGAGCCGTATACCAGAATACGATACCTTCTATTCCGACCATAGTATAACCTGTATGAATTTTTTACGTTCATTCACAATTTCAAAGGCAAATTGTGAAATTACAGCAGCACTCACTTCATTGATGGATCGGTTCTTTATGGAGCATCCAATTCAGCATTAAATTCATTCCGACCATTTGTTGGCGGAAAGTTCGCTCTTTCAAATAATGTGCTGCCCCCATTTAAAACTGGTGGATTCACTGTAACGAACATGTGTGACATGGTGACGAACATGTCGTGACAAATGCCGAATTTAATTATTTACCACTCGGTATATTATCGTGAACACAATGGTATCGTTGAAGTGGAATGACGAATGCCTTTTCCAAGAAACTAAAGGTATTGTGATCGCACAAATGGAACACTCAACATTTGATGAATTATTATCCGTGTTTATTGTTGAAAAGGCACTCCCAAAAAAAGGCTTATTATGCCATGGAGAATGATACTGTGATTGTTATTCAGATATCGTCGATCCTACAGCTGGTCATGTTACCCAGCATCCATTGTCAATGATCTTTTTTAACCAAAGATCATAATTGGACAACACTGAATACACACCATTATTAATCGGTATGTTACAACAAGGAATGCACATGGCCAGTGGTTTCCTATTCGAAATACTCAATTTAATGTTTCGCGGATTTTCAAAAGGCGGTTTCGATCTTTTATCAACCGATATTAATCGTGGATGCGATTACGGTTTCCATCGTAGGCCTCAATTAGCGAATATTGTGGATTAGGTTCGAGGATAGTTTTACTAATTAACTATGCCGCAATACAAATATTACATCAGAACCAATGAATGCGTTCCAAATATCGGGACCTAGAAATCCAGAAGTGTAGTGTAGCAGCTTGCCACTATTTAATTTGACACCGTCGAATCCGTTCGTTCGAAAATATAAAACCTCAAAACGAATTTTTAGTTCGAATTTAGCAGTGACGCAACTCCGAAAAAACATAAAGTGAAACAACGCAAAGCAAGGTATTGGTGTATATAATTTAAATTCTTCTAAGTTCATTAGTATTATGGTGGCCTAAGTTAATCGAAACAAGTTACACTATTATTATTATTATGAAGGACCATGTGGGCGATAAGCCACCTCGCACTGTGACCTAAAAGATCTATTGTGTTGGATCCTACTTAATTATCCGTCCAGTCAATATTCAGGCTCTTAATGATCCTGATCGACCGGTACAAGATACATACTATCTGGGGTCATTGTTTTCCCTCCTAGATGTTGCAGTCTTTGCTGGAAAATGGATGGGCATTGGCACAGAACATGTTCCGCTGATTCCGCTTCCAGATCGCAGAAGCGGCATCCATTTGTCGTACTTAGACCAATCTTCTTAAGGTGATACCCTAAGGGGACATGACCTGTGACGAAGCCAGTAAGCAGCCTCAACTCAGGTTTCCTAAGTTCAAGACGCTCACGGGCAAGGCCATCAGCTGCCTCATTTCCTTCGATTCCAGTATGACCTGGCACCCACATAAGTGTTACCTTATTTGAGCCTGCCAGATGTTAATAACCTTCAGACAATCCCATACTAGCCTTGACTCAACGGTACAAGACCTAAGAGCATTTAAGGCCGATTGTCTGTCTGATACAATATACATCTTTGCATCGTTTACGCCTTCTGATATGCCTATCCTAGCGCAAAGTTCTATAACATATGTACTTCTGCTTGAAGAACGGTAGCATTAGTACCCAAGGACTTCGAGAGGGCAGTGCCATCCCGTATATTCCTATGCCCGCACCGTCTTCCGTTTTTGATCCATCTGTAAACCATACATTGGACTGTCGCTCAAAGGATGATCCACCTGCACTCCACACTTCCCGGTCAGGTAACCTAACACAGAATGGTTTGTGGAAGTCCAGTTTAGCTGGCATACAGTCGGAAGGCATTCCTATGGTAGGGTCTGTGTGAAATTCCTTAAGGATTTCCAGATGTCCCACCATATTGTCTGGTTTAATATTTTGTTCCGCCTGCATTTTCAGAGCCATAATTGAAGCGTCCTTTTTAACATACAGGTGCAACGGTGCTAGTCCTAGAAGTGACTCTATCGCAGTGGTCGGACATGTTTTCATTGAGCCCGTAAACCGATGCAGGCCCTTATTCAATAAAGTTTGCGTTACCTTCTGCTTAGTTTTAGGCCACCATACAACCGATTTGTAGGAACCTATAGGCCTAATGATTGTAAGAAATGACCAGTAGATCATTTTTGGTTGTAGTCCCCAAGTACGCTCATAGAGTCTATGACAGGCCCAGAAAGCCTTGGTGGCCTCTATATTGAACTTTCAACAAGAAATTTAACCTCGCTGGAAAATGGAGCAGTAGTACCGTTTAACGAGGGAGCTGTAAGCGGGAGCTTTTTCCTCCTCGTAAAAGGAATAATGACAGTTTTGTTTGGATTAACACTAAGTCCTTCTTGGTAACACCACTGCCGTTCAATCGAACGATGAAGGATTTACGAAGTGACACAAGACGTTTTGGTGGAGCGATGATTCTGTTGGCCGGCGATTTTCGTCAAACGTTACCTGTCATTCCAAAATCGATAGCTGCAGATGAACTCAACGCAAGTCTAAAATCATCGAGTTTGTGGCGCTATGTGAAGAAGTTGCAGTTGACCACGAACATGAGAGTCGCGTTACAGAACGACTCATCAACTACTGATTTTTCTAAACCACTGTTGGCGCTTGGCAACGGTCAAATTCCTGTTGATGTTTCGACCGGATTGATTTCATTTCCCTCCAATTTTTGCATGTTTACGACGTCGAAGGAAGTGCTTATCACGAAAGTGTTTCCGGACATCCGCCAAAATTATGTGAACCACGATTGGCTCAGCGAACGAGCAATTTTGGCAGCAAAGAACAAGGATGTAGACAGTCTGAATTACTTGATTCAAAACCAAATTGCTGGGGAAACCCATTGTTAAAAATTCGTTGACTGTGTGACCAATCAAGACGAGGCAACCAATTATCCGACCGAGTTTTTGAATGCGCTTGATTTGCCAGGAATACCACCGCATAACTTGATACTCAAGGTTGGATCTGTAATAATCATGCTGCGCAATCTGATCTGAACCATCCGAAATTGTGTAACGGAACGCGATTGAGTGTGAAGAAACTGATGAACAACGTGATTCAAGCGACGATCATCAAGGGCAAATTCAAAGGAGAAGATGTTCTAATTCCGAGAATTCCTATGATTCCAACTGACATACGCATTCAGTTCCCCGTTCGTTTGGCGTTTGCTATGACGATTAACAAATCGCAAGGTCAATCGTTGGAAGTGTGCGGAATAAATCTAGAATTTCCGTGTTTTTCTCATGGTCAGTTGTACGTCGCGTGTTCGAGAGTTGGCAAACCATCATCGTTGTTTATTTATGCGCCGGAGAACAGAACGAGAAATATTTTGTTTACCACAATGCATTGTATTGATTTGCGTCTGTATTCGATTTAATTCCACTCGAATAAAATACATTGAATTCTTTTGAATTCCAACTGACTCCAATTCATTTCCACAATGAGAGAAAAAATCCAAAACACAACTCAATTTTCGAAAGACGCCTGAGTTTGAATCGACATTTCATTCACTTTTCAATACATTAGTGTTGAATTCGATGAAAATGGAATGGAATGTCCACTCAACTCAATCATCTATTGAGAATAGAGTTGTGTTGTTTGATTTTTTCTATCATCAAAATTAATTTTCGTGAAGGACAAAAGTATTTGCTCGAAACGAAGTAATTTGAGGCGGGACGAAGTTCGCCGGGTCAGCTAGTATATTATAATTAATGTAAGCAAAATCCGATAAGTTAAAATATTGTGCTAAGGTTTATTAGTATAGCAGTTATTAGAAAAGGGGAGTACAAAATGAAATAGTGGAGCACAGGAGTGAGCAATAGGTGAAAGTATAGTACAAATACTTCGATCGTACTCACTTCGATAGCATTGCTCCGGGGCCGATAATTTTTGTGCCAACTTGTATTTTGATCGCTGGAAACCATAAAATTTACTTTTCACTCAATTTTATGCTAACATAAGGGTCACGTGTACATAACATAATATTGATCCACATAAAGCCAAAAATATAACCTTACACAAATACCCTCCCAATTTTAATTTTTGATAACAAATAATTGTCAATTGTCAAAATCATTTCTATGATGTTTCTCTCCATATATACCTCCTTTCTATAAGATAAAAAAAAGATTCCAAAATTTTTCCCCAGTGATTACTTTCAATAAAAATAAATTTTATTGATTGCAGATTTGGAATGACAATCGAAGAAATCGAAGATCATAAAATGTATTTTTATCTGTTTTTATTGTTTATTGTTATGAGAAGGATTGAGGACTATAAAATTTTATTTTTATCTAGTGTCATGGTGTTGTTGAGAGATTACGAATTGATAAACTCTATAATACACATGTACATAGATATTGGCTTAGTTTCCGACTTATATCAGTTAAACAGGAAATACGTGTGATTTGCGCTTCCTTAAATCAGATCAGATCTCAAAAATGTAATATTTGTTTTTTAATTTTTTAGTATGCGCTTATGCAAAAGGAAGGAAAATGTGAAAATACTGTTTACATAAATCCTTCTTATACTCGTCTAATTTCAATTCGAAATCTAAAATAATTATTGGGAACTTTAAATCAATAAACAATATAAAACTTAATATCTTCATTGCATAAGAAAGACAAAAAGAATAAGACAATAGTATCTTATGTATATATGTGACTAAATCAATATTTTCACTACTTATCACGTATTATGTGCTTTATCTACTATTAGTATTCATCCCATGATTCGTTATTTTCGTTTTGGGAAAATTTTCTTTAGCACAAGAGTGTTTTTCGCAATATTCATATATACATACGTAACACATTTAAACGTAATATGTGTGAGAGAAAATTAATTATGTATTAATGAAAATTGTTTTTTAAGGTGTTGGAAAATGTTGTTTTCTTCCATCTATAAAGTGAAATTTTAATTAATTACGATATCTGTCTGGAAAAATACGTCGCTATATGTACCTATATACCATTGAATTATTTAATTTGACTTGAAGAGTAAAAATGGCATAATACAAGGATTAAAGGATATTGGGACATCCACCTCAAGTACGCAGAATTATAAAAAATTTGTAGGCTGTATACCGCTCAGATTTAGTTACTTGATCAAACCTGATGGGCTGTGGACCACGTCTACTGGGGAATCACTGGCGCTTCTGTTGGATACCCATTTCCCAGGTAGTGTGGATGTGTCGACGGAGCTTGGCGGGGAGGGGGAAAGAGTATCGTTGAGATGCCCGTAGGAAATCGTGTGCAAGAATCGGATGCTATGGGCACTAAACGGCTTTAAACCCTTTAAATCGGCTGGCCCGGACGGTATCATCCCAGCAGAGCTGCAAAAATACTCGTCGATCATTCTCCCATGGCTGAAGGTGACCTTCAGGGGGTGTCTAAAACTAAATTACATTCCTAGGAAATGAACGGAGGTTAGGGTGATTTTCATCCCGAAAACGGGAAAGAATTCACAGACCTACCCAAAGGACCTAAGACCGATAACTCTATCATCCTTTCTGTTGAAAACATTGGAAAGATTGATCGACGTGTACATACGTACAAAAATAAAATCCAGTAAGTGGGCGACTTCTCAACATGCGTACTGGAAAGGGAGATCTGTGGACACGGCTCTGCATTCCCTGGTGCGAACAATTGAGAAATCAATCCACTCGAAAGAGTACTGTATGGTAGCCTTCCTCGATATAGAGGGCGCCTTTAACAACGTCAAGACGGAGGCAGTTCGGGAAGGACTGTCTTTCTTAGGTGTGGACGACCCCTTAGGGAGATTAATAAATAAGATGCTAGAAGGCAGGATTATTAATGCGGATATGGGGGAAACCACCATTAGGAGGCGAGTAGTTTGAGGAACTCCGCAAGGTGGTGCCCTATCACCTCTTCTCTGGAACATAGTTATCAATGGATTACTTTTGGAACTGGAGAGGGAGGGAATAGGAGTGATAGCGTATGCAGATAACGTGGCGATCGCGATCTTGGGTATGGCTCTGTACTATTATATATTTATGTATGTATGTCCATAATCAAATTATAGTTCAATGTACCTTAATCGATCATTGTTATCATCTCTTCCATATAAGTATACAAATGTAAAATATCAATAAACAGAAAAAGAAAGGGGGGTCATCGATGTCCCGTAGAGTTATAAACATGAATGTATTATGTATAAGTTACAGAATAATAAAGAATAATTATAAAGTGTGACCGAATTGTTTCTTGAAAGTGAAGTGTGTGGTATCGGAGAAATACATAACATTGGTGACGAGAATAAAAATTTAAGAACGCGTGAGTGAAGAGAATTTGTGAAATTTTTTTTTTTTCCTTAATAACTGTCCAAGTGAATCCGCTATGCCACATGTAGGGAAAATTGAAGAGTTTGAACCGGGTGATGATTTTGAATTTTACCTTGACCGTCTTCAAATTTTCTTCAAAATTAATGAAATTGCGGACGGAAAAAAACGCTGATGCTGCTAAGTTTAATTGGCAAGTCAACTTATCATACATTAAAACGTTAGTAACACCAGATGATCCATCCGGGAAATCATTCGATGATTTAGTTACCGTTTTGAAAGATCATTTCCAACCGAAAGTGAATAAACGGGCGGAACGTTACAAATTTTATAAAACGGTACAAGGGAGTGGTGAATCAATTACTGATTTTATTGTGTGGTTAAAAACGTTAGCTCAACCTTGCAAATTCGGGGATTATCTGGTCGGAGATGCCAAAGCAACAGCTTTTAAAAGTAAGGCGCTGGACGATGCGCTAATAGATCGTTTTATTGTCGGGTTGCAATGCGAGTCCATTTAATGTGAGCTGTTAAAAGATGACACCATCGATTTTCATGGCTGTTGTTCAAAAGCAATTAATATGGAGATGTCGTCACGTGAAGCAAGGAATTTGCAGCCTTTACCGCAATACAAAGTCGAAGATCAGTCGAATAAATTAAACCAACACACAAGTCGAAGTCCTCAGCAACAATTTAATAAGTCGTCAAGTGGAGAGTCATCACCTTATCGTCAAACAAGTCAATGTCGAAGCAATTCACAAGATCGGAATGGTAGACGAAGTCAGTCAAGGGCTAATTGGAATACATGTTTTCGCTGTGCGCGAAGACACAATGTGGAATCCTGTCCTGCAGTTTTTTGGGAATGTTTTCGATGCCATCGTAAGGGGCATACATCCAGAGTCTGGCGCAGCAACAATTACAAAGTAGATTTGATACAAAGTGTCACCTCAAACCAACAACCAGCATGTATTGTCGTAAGCATTGAAGGTCAAACCTGGGAAATGGAAGTGGATACTGGGGCCTGCTCATCAATCATATCACAGGAAGTTTTTTGTTCTAATTTTAAAAATATAAAGTTAAATTCAATTTCTAATACACTTTTATCTATTACAGGTCAAGCTATCGATGCGTTGGGAAAAATCAAAGTCAATGTCTTGTTTAATAATAAAAAATACTTATTGGAACTTATTGTGATCAAGACCAATAAAACTTTTCAACCATTATTGAGGAGAAATTGGTTGAATATTTTAGTTCCAGATTGGAGGAATAATATGTTTCGTCAAAAGGAATGTACCAAAATTTGTCGGGAAAATGAGTCGCAACCATGTCAGGACCAAACCATACGTAAAATTTATTCAAACATGTACGACGTAATTAAAGAACAATTTCCAACTGTAATTAATCAACAGTTAGATGAACCAATACGTGGGTACAAAGCAGAAATAGTGGTGTCGGAGCAGGTTAGTCCAATCTTTCACTGTGCCTATTCAGTTCCTTATAAATTAAAACCCAAGGTAGAAGCCGAGCTAGATAGATTAGAATCCGAAAAAATTTTAGTACGTGTAACAAAAAGTAAGTGGGCTAGTCCAATTGTCGTAGCCCCTAAGGTATCAGGAGCAATAAGGTTGTGTTTAGATTGTCGGGTAACCATCAACTAAAAAATTTCTACGGATTATTATCCTCTTTCGAAAATAGAGGATATTTTTGCAAATTTAGCAAATTCCTAATTTTTTTGCGTATTAGATCTTGCTGGAGCCTATCAACAGTTAGCTGTATCGGAACGAACTCAAGAATATTTGACCATTAATACCCACAAGGGGTTATATAGATATACGCGACTCCCGTTTGGAGTTTCTAGTGCCCCTGCAATATTCCAGTCAATAATGGACCAAATTCTAGGCAATTTGGAGAAAACATTTTGTTATCTAGATGACATATTGATAGGAGGTGAGTCAGAAGATGATTGTAGGGCCAAATTGATGACAGTTCTAGAAATATTAGCGAAGTCCAACGTCAAAATCAATGTCGAAAAATGTAAATTCATTCAACCAAGAGTTTTATATTTAGGTCATACTCTGTCGAAAGAAAGTATTAGTCCAAATGAAGAGAAAATTAGGGCCATCGTCGAAGCTCCAAATCCTATAAGAATCTAACCGAACTTCAATCTTATCTCGGTCTTTTGAAATACTATGGGAAGTTCATTCCGAATTTGTCTACGGAATTAATGGAGTTATATAAGCTATTAAAAAAGGATGTTGCATATATTTGGTCGGAAGCTTGTGAAAAATGTTTTAAGAATAGTAAAAAATTAATTTTAAATAATAACCTTTTACAATTATATGATCCAACCAAAGAAATTATTATTTCAACTGATGCTAGTCCATATGGTGTCGGGGCAGTATTGTCTCATTTAGTCGAATGTGTCGAAAAACCAGTACTTTTTGTCTTGAGTACTCTTTCGGCGGCTGAGAGAAATTATTCTCAGTTACATCGAGAGGCACTGGCGATCATATTCGCATTGAAAAAATTTCATAAGTATGTATATGGACATCAATTTACTATATTTACGGATCACCAGGCTCTAAAAGAAATTTTTCACCCCAAAAGAGGAACTCCATCTGTGGCTGCTGCTCGTCTGCAGAGATGGTCTGTTATTTTGTCTATGTACAATTATAAGCTGGAGTACAAGAGTGGTTCTAAAAACGGTAATGCAGATGCAATATTAAGATTGCCTCTAAATGAGCCTACGGGAATAGACGAAACAAACTGCATTAATTTTATTAAAGATTCTGTAGATATTCCAATTGATATGTTGCAGATTTCTCATGAAACTACTAGAGATCCGATATTACAACAGGTGATTACGTTTGTTATGTCGGATTGGCCTACAAAGATTTCAGAAATTCTTAAGCCGTATTATTGGAATCGTTATAGTTTGAGTACAGAAAATGAATGTTTATATTATGCCAACAGAATTATAGTGCCAGAAAAATTAAAAAATATAATGTTGAGGTTGTTAAATGAAGGTCACTTAGGAATTGTTAAAATGAAGTTATTAGCTCGTTCTTATGTTTGGTGGAATTTAATAGACAAAGATATAGAGACCTATGTAAATTCTTGTAATGTTTGTCAGGCAGTATCCAATGTTCCTGTAGAAAAGGTAATTACGTCATGGAAACCAAGTGAATACCCATTTGAGCGAGTACATGTGAATTTCTTAGAATTCGCAGGGTTTGTGTTTCTGCTTATAGTCGATACATATAGTAAATTTTGTGATGTTCTAATAATGAATAATACTAATGCTCAGAGTGTCATAAAAAAACTGTACAATTTGTTCCTTGTGTATGGGTTGCCAGGGAAGATAGTATCGGATAATGGTCCACCATTTACATCTTTTGCAATAAAAAATTTCTGCAAGACTTATAAAATTGAGTGGATATTTTCACCACCTTACTACGCACAATCCAATGGGTCAGCAGAAAGATATGTTCAAATCGTCAAAAAATGTTTGAAAAATTGTTTAATCGAAAACCCTTCCGGTGATATACAATATAAAATTAATAAATTTTTGATGGTAAATAGAAATACTCCAAGTACAGTTACAAAACAGACACCAAATGAATTGATTTTTTCATACAAAACGCGATCTATGCTTGATCTTGTGAATAACAAAAAACAAGTAAGATTTAATTTACAAAATAAGCAAATTGATAAAAATGTAATAGAAAATAAAAATAATGAATGTAGAGATAAGCTAATCACGAAAAAAATTAATAATTTTAAGGAGGGGGAGAAAGTGCTACGAGTATATAGAAATCATTTTAAAAATTCTGTAAGATGGGTGCCATCTCGAATTCTAAAGCGAACCTCTCAGACGATGTATCTCTTTAATGTAAATAATAGTGTCAGGAACGTGCATGTCAATCAATTAAGGTTATCGAATTTGGCAGATAAATTTCATCCCGCGGTACACATTTTTCCACAACAAGTGAAGCTTCCAAGATATCAGAATAAGCGCAAACCGAGTACAACAATAGAGCTGAGACGTTCGAAAAGAATTCGTAGATCGCCTGATCGTTTTCAAAGCACAAATTAAAAATCTAAATTAGTCTGCCATTACCTTTAAATAATTGAGTGAGAAACTAAAATTTAATGTGAAGATTTTTGTTGTAAAAGTAATGAATAATTTATTAGCCACTTAAAATTGTATTGTTAAATAACCCAGCAGGTATGATTAATTTAAGAAGGGGAAAGTGTTATATATTTATGTGTGTACGTCCATAATCAAATTATAGTTCAATGTACCTTAATCGATCATTGTTATCATCTCTTCCATATATGTAAGTATACAAATGTAAAATATCAATAAACAGAAAAAGAAAGGGGGGGTCATCGATGTCCCGTAGAGTTATAAACATGAATGTATTATGTATAAGTTACAGAATAATAAAGAATAATTATAAAGTGTGACCGAATTGTTTCTTGAAAGTGAAGTATGTGGTATCGGAGAAATACATAACATTTACTCATGTAGGAACGCCGTCGGAAGGAGATGGGGTCTAAAACCAGAGCTGGTACACTGGCTTTTCACCGCTGTAGTCAGACCGATTCTGATATACGGGGTGAGTGTGTGGTGGCCAGCACTAGACAACAAAACTTATAAGAATAAGATAGAGAAGGTGTAGAGAACGGCCTGCTTGCTTATAAGCGGGGCACTGAGGACAACCCTACACGTGCTCTGGAGGCTATGTTCTACCTTCTTCCTGTCGATATCTTTGGTAAGCAGAGAGCGGCAACTATGGCTGCACGACTCTCTGCCGTGTGTGAGTGGAAATGTCTTCACTTTTGGAAATGACTACACAATACCGGTTGTATGCTTTGAAAAGGGTTTCCGGATTTTTCTCCCCTCAAGGGAATCCTGGGGGAACAGGTCAATAGCAGAAACTGGTTGTATACAATTTTACACTGACGGCTCCAAGCTAGACGGCAAAGTCGGAGCAGGAGTCTTTTGTGACAAATTAAATGTGAATTTATCCGTTCGTCTTCCTGATCATTGCAGTGTGTACCAGGCGGAGGTGGTAGCGATTGAGGAAGCGCTGACTTGGTTGAGGCATAATGTCATTTCCACAAGGGATATAACAATATATGTGGACAGTCAGGTGGCAATCAAGTCGCTGGAATCAGTTTCTCTGACATCCGTGGTGGCATTGAAGTGCCGCTCATCTCTTAACGAAATGAGTGAGCAGTTCAATATCCAGATAATCTGGGTTCCCGGTCACTCGGACGTACTAGGAAGGAGCAGGGCGGACGAACTGGCAAGGCAAGGTACAACTCTCCAATTGAAACCGGAAAGGGCAAATCTTGCGCTTGGTAATGAGGCGATAGCCTCGGCACAGAAGAGGTGGACTAACACCATAACATGCCATGTAGCGCGGCAAGTCTGGCCGAAACTGGACTTGGAGCGCTCCAAGACGCTCCTATTCCTACGCAGACCTGACTTAGGTATAGTCGTAGGGGTACTCACAGGACACTGCCTCATTGGGGAGCATGCGAGGAGGCTTGGGTCAATGACAAATGACTTCTGTAGAAGCTGCATGGATGAGGAGGAGGAAGAGACTCTGAGCCACTTCCTCTGCTCATGCCCGGCGCTAGCTTACAGGAGGCATAAATATCTGGGCAAGTATAGGTTGGACGGCCGTACGGATCTCAAGAACTGCAATGTGCGAGATATCTTACGCTACATAAGTAGCTCAAATTGGTTCCAGTGAAGGTGGAAGAAGAGTAGGATCCCTCGGTATCACAACGGACCGTCATCGGTCTAAGTGTGCGTTTTGGCAGCCGCTCTAACCTAACCTAACCTATACCGCTCAGATGATTTTAAATCAAATTAAAGTTTCTATGAAATGTGTAGAAATGATCCAGACGCCAACTGGTACCTATTATTAGAGGTATCAATGTGATACTGTAAGTTTTGGGCAGAAAATTGATTTAGTTGAAACTTATAGGTTTAGAAGACCCGAATTTCAGATTTAATGGAAAATTCTAGTTTGATTAGAAAGTAGTTCGAAGTTATATTTTCAAATTTTAATAGATTTAGTAAACGCGCAAGTTAACTTGATGCATTTTTCGCTACATAATCAGATGGATATTATTGATTCACTTATCCTGGACCACATGTCTTTGTATAATGACAAACTACTGGTGTAAGTTTGCAACTTCTCCGCTAAGAACATTTTTCCGTTTTATCGGGTGTGTGATTCTAGGTTGAAAATCTTTGCGATTGAAGTTCTCATTTCAATCGAGTTTATTGACTTTGAAGAGAATTGGTAGTTTTCAATCATTGTCCTATAGATCATGTTTTCCGAAAGAGACAGCACGACCAAAGAAAAAGTACAGAGCGTTTGCCACTAGATGTCACTACAAAATCAAAAATATATGACTGACATTTTTCAAAAGGACTTTTATAAAAAGTTCTTAAAATTAATTTAATTATCACGTATTAATAATAATCACTTTTATAACACGAAAATATTTTTACTTATGTTTACAAAATGCACATATAAAAATGTCATACAATTTTTGACAGCAAATATATAGTGACACCTAGTGGCATTATGTGAAAGTTGCTTATGCTTTCGGAGTTTTCCGAAAGATGGTAGCTCTTGCGGTATAAGAAAATTTGACATTTAAACAAGATCTATTAGCTTTAAAGTTAATCAGTCAATCAATAAATTAGTTGATTCTGATTTTTTGTTGATTGTTGCGTTGAAGAATACTTTAAAAATGAAAACTTGTAATAATTATGAGAGAAATCGTATCTCGTATAGTCGTATAATGAATAAAGCCTTTTGATTTGGCACCATGCATGACGTTTACTCTCCATAGTTTGTGAATAAGGCGAATCAGATAAAAATGACCAGAATGGAACGGAAACGGACGTTATTGTGTTTGAATCTTTACTGAAATTCCTAAGATATTGATTTGAAAAATATAGACATTTCAGGTGATCACGATTTGTCAAATAGCTCCAAAGTTGAAATACCAGTAAGAATGGTCTTATCTGATATTGTCAACCCCTTATTTACTATGCAAAATCCACTCCACCACATCAGGTTTTTTAAATATACACTTGGTATTCCATTAATAAGGCTTGTTTGATTATAATCGTGAAATTTTCAAAATTATTTTAACAGTTTACTAAATCCTAAATCATGTATCGTTAATAATCAATGATGATTAGTGGGCTTAGGATTTAATATGCGTATCTAAAATATGTAACTAAAATTGCCAAATATGTGGTAAAAATATGTGATTAAAATGAAAAATGTGTGGTCAAATTTTGAAAAGAAAGCCAAAACTAGAACTTATCCTAAGAGGATTTCAATTCACTCGTTTAAAAAACAAAATTATGGCTGTAAAGTAAGACAAACTAACTCCCCTGTATTGTAAAGTTCTGGAAAGGTAGTCCAAAAATGATTCCACATCTCCAAACACTTGAAAATTTGGACACATAAACGTTCCCTACTTTAAAGACAACATGTTTGATCCATTTTCGAAGAATTCCTTTACATACATTTTCCAAATTCTCCACTAATCAGATAAATATCTTTCTGGACGAGAATTATTTCAGTTTTAAAATGAAAATGTTGTTTATTGTCCCTAAGAATGATATCGGCAACTCGGCTTCGCAACTCCTGGTCCGCGCCACCCATGATCGTGTAAAATTGCAATAAAACTTAGCCCGTTCAATTTTGGCGTACATATACTCTTGAATTTTTTATAACATGACTTTAGACGTATTTAAGCCTGTCCTGTACTCTACATAATATCACGTTTGATTTGTTCTTAATTTATTGATCTAACTTAACTACACTCCCGAGCAACTAAATCGACTCAAACCTTCAGCGCTCACCGAAAGGCGATTTTTTTTAAAACGGCTTAACCGATCTTCATAAGACGTTATTTTTTTGAAAGCCTGATATTTTTACTTTAAAATGACATTATTTTCATGAAAATTGGTTCAGCACTTTTTTTATAATGAATTTTGAATGAAAACGCAACCAAAATTGATGATTATGGAAAAAAATATTGGGGATATTTAAATTTAAATTACAACCAAAAATTTAAAGGTTTTAAAAATTTGTTAAGGTTTTGACAAAGACTTGGGTGATCGTACCCCATTCCTCATCAACGCAATCATAAGGTCACTGAAGTTAGATGGTACCGAATTTCTTGCCCGGACCCTCCGTTTTAGTTTGTACTATAAATGCTCAATTGGATTCGTTGCGCTCGAGTCCAACCTCATCCATGAACGGGCATTGTCATGCATCAATATGAAATCTTCCCCTATATATCCTGCGTCGAGTACTACATTATCCATACGAGAACGTCCTCGATATATCGTTCAGCGGTCAGGCCTCCTCTACGGCCTCCACCAGCTATAAAAACAAGATCAATTTTTCCCACAAGCGATATGCCAGCCCACACCATGCACGAACCGCCGCCGTACGAGACTGTTTAAGCAAAACCGCATAGCGAAAATTCATTGCTCGATGCTTCAATTGATGTGTTCGCGAACAAATTCCAGTTGCTCTTTGCGGTGGCGTGCTATCAATTTTGGGGCTCTAGCGGGTCGTCTTGTAGTGAGGTTGGCTTGGACTAACAGCTAAATCCCAAACTTGTCTTAGATCCTGCTGCACATCGACGCCCGTGAGATGACGATTTCGCAGTGAAGTTAGGACGAAAAATTGATCGTTCCTCTCAGATGTACATCGATACCGGCTGGTATGTGATCTCCGATTGAAGATGTCAGTTTCCTGAAACCTTCTGGATACTCCTGAGACAACAGATTGGCTCATGTTTGGCTGACGAGTGAATTCTCGTTGATTGCATCCTTCTTGCAATAAAGCAACATCTTGTGCGGCTTTTTCTGGAGTAGTATCCATGATTTTGAGGAAACAACGAAAGAAACGGGTAGAGATTTGTTCAGGTCAACGTCTGATAAGTGGCTGATGGCGAAATATCGCATTTTGCTACGAATGCTTTATTTGAAAAGTACTGTATAGATTTTAATGATAAAGGTGTCCTTCTAAAGATAAAAAAATAAGCTGTCAAAAAAAAAGTTATTTTACGAAAATCGGTTGAGCCATTCTAAAAAAATATGTCTTTTTGTACGTGCGGAGGTTTGAGTCGATTTAGTTGCTCGGGAGTGTAGTTTAGGCAAAAGTAAAACTTTGTTTAGTTCTTAAAAAATATTGTTTGGCTTAAATGTCTTTGATTTATCAAATTTTAAGCTACGTATCTCTTCCTAATGCACATTATAGCTACCAGTTACGTCGAACAAGTATGTTGAGAAAATAATACGACACCCATTCAACGGATTCAATTAAATTACAATCAGCTGTTGGCATTATCCAATAAAATAAAACGAACTCGCAGAAGTAGAGGTACAATTTTCAATTTCAAAACATTACACTAAAAAGCTTTGCATAATTTATTTGTGTGGATGATTCAAAACAACTTAAATTATTTTATTAAATTTAAAACAGACTTTCGATCTAAAAATCAATAAGGGAATAAATTACATAAGAACGGAACCAATTTTTCATTACTTTCGATTTAAAATTGATTTTGCTAACCCTTTTTCATCCCCCCTATAATACTCAATAGTAAATAGAAAATGCGAGTGATACCGTCGTTGTTATTTATGCTATTTCCATAAAATATTTCCATTCTTATCGGTTGGTAAAATTTATTTTTCATTAGTTTCGATGTCAAAACCAGATGATTTTAAAGTTTTGTATATACCGTATAAATTACAGTGGTTTATGTGGGGGGGGGACGGCACGGCGGTAGTATAAAAGTGTCAATAATAATCGGTACACTGTACAAACACAATTTTTAATAAGTATTACACAATCAAGAATGATAAACGATTTTTGTACAAAAATAATCATTTATTATACATTTCCAACAATAATTCGATATTTAATTCAATTAAATGTGTGAAAATGAGATTGCACAATTCCACAATCATAATTTTCGACACATTTTATATTTCTCATGACTAATTGGTCATGTTTGGTTATTTATAAGTAAACGAAATAAAATTGGTTTTTGTGATTAATCATAGTTGTATGTATTACACAAAAAACAATTTTAGCATTTAATACCCTAAAAACATGACCTATTCGATCGAAAGGACATCTATATGGATATATGATTACTTAAAATAACCTAACCTAAAAATGATTATTTATTGTAAAAAACATAAAATAGTTGTGCATCTTATAATTAATTACATAAATTATTTATTTAAATTTTCTCGTATAATAAAAGTTTAATTTATATTTTACAATAAAAAAAAATAAAAAAAAAGTCGAGAGAAAATCAGGAAAATAGTTTTTCATTTTTACTTACATATACGGTATATTGTAGCTTGTAGGTATGTGTATCTATAATAAGATAAAAACAAGAAAACTTTCTCTTGAATAAAATAAATAACGGTACACAATAATAAATAGTAAATTTATTTAAATATATTCAGGAAACCAATATTTAAAATAATATATAGTTACGTATTATTTTATAAACAGAAATAGAGTGAGGTTAGGATTTTTTCAAATAAAAATTAGAATATTATATTTTATTTTGTTTATTAAAATAATGATAATAGTAATTATTTGTGAATAGATTTATTTATGTATTGTTAAAATCTGAAAACAAAACTAAATAGATTTTGGAGCAAATCGATAAAAGTTTAATAATTTTATTCAAATGAATTTATAATTAGGTTATAAAAGGTTGGTACAAGCAGTGGTTTACGGATAATTTATCGTAAACAGTTTACCGTAAAGCAATTGATGGTACGGGGTGGGAAAGGGGGCTTAAGTAATTGGTCTACAAATAGTCCAAATGTCATCCTCACCTGCACGTGGTGCACCCTACTAGATAACTAAAGAGGCTCTGGCGACCGAGACACGGCGGTATAACCGACTATCGAGAATTTAGTAAATGATCTTCTCAAACCAGACCCACTACCAACTTGTACTGGTCAGAGTGGTAGATGCTTTATGACCAGTAAAAAAAACAATGAGTACAACGGATTCAGGAAATTGTACCCCAGGTCGTAACCCAGCTAATCAGCTGGCAAATCCACCCTCTAACGAGGCTGGCTCAAAGGATTCTGGGGTGAGCCAATCATTGTTTAACAGCCCTTTTGGGCAACCCAACCCATTTAAACAACAATCCAGGGTGGGTAGATCACCATCACCAATAGCGAACACCTTAGAAAGGGATAACGCAGAACTGCGCAATAAGATTTACGAAATAGAAAAGTTAACGTTAAATCTAAACAAAGACCTCAAAAACTTACAGCGAGAAAACAAGGAGTTAAAAGATGCTCTAAATGCAGTAATGTCTGAGAAAGAAGCCACTAAGATAAGCGATACCAATGATCATATAGAGGTTATGTTTGAAACAGACGACGAAGAACTCAATAGAGAAACGGGATGGATTCTGAACCGTAACAAAAAAAATAAGAAACGTAAGATGAGTAAATCACCACAGATTTCACCCGAATCGAAACAATCAGTTATGTGTCTTCCAACCGGAAGTAGGCACGTGCAACAGGAGGATAAAGCTTAGGTTCCGTCGGAACAGAAACGATCAAGTAATGAGCTCCCAATCGGAAGTAAGAATGTACAACTGGAGAAAAAAGTGCCACGACCACCTCCAGTAATAATATCTAATTGCAATAATTATCAGAGTATTAGAAACATCATGGACAACAATCATATAAAGTTTCAAGCTACAGCGTTAAATAGTGGTGATATCGAAATGTCACAGACGGTGATAGCTATAGAAAGTTAACAGGAGCTCTTAACGAAGAAAAGACAGCATGGTATTCCTACGAAGATAAGCAGACAAGTCAAACCAAAGTCATTGCTAGGAAGCTTCACGCTTCATGCAAACCAGAAGAGATAAAAGAGTATCTGTTGGAGAAAAAATACAAAATTAAAGAAGTTACACAGCTGCTAAAAAGAGGTGACAAAACACCTCTTCCATTATATATGTTGTCTTTTGAAAGAACAGAAGACATTAAAAATATTTATGCAATCAGCGAAATACTCCATATGAAAGTGCAAAGAGAAGCAGTTAAAAAATCTAAACTGATCCCCCAGTGCAAAAGGTGCCAAGTCTACGGACACACGCAAAACTTTTGTAATAAGGAGCCCAGATGCGTGAAATGTGTAGGAAAACACCGTACGGCTGAATGTACGAAACCAAAAGACACCCCACCAAAATGTGTCAACTGTGGAAAGACACACCCAGCCAAATACAGAGGTTGCATTGTTATAAAAGAGCTGCAAAAAATTCGCTACAAAACAAGGGAAACTTCAATAATTACCAGGCCAGAAATTAACTCAGCCTCAACAATAATACCTACAAATTTAAGGCCACACCAAACATTAAACCAGCCATCAAGAACTACTGGAAGTTCGAGAAGACAACATAGTTCTCTTTTATTTAATGATTCAAATAATAACCAAACTAATAAAATACTACAAGATATTCTTGATAGACTTAGTTCACAAGAAGAAAAGCAAGAAAAAGCCCTTATATCAATCCTACAAAGGCTCACCCTACTCGAAAAACATGGCAAATAATTTAAAAATTCTTGCATGGAACTGCAATGGTATATTGCAACGACAAAATGAAATACAACTATTTCTTGATTTAGAAAAAATAGATACATATATGTTTATTATCTGAAACACACCTTACCTAACCGCCTATGTTCTCTTCAATGACCCACTACCAACTTGTACTGGTTAGGTTGGTAGTTGATACATAACCAGTTTTAAAGCAATGAGTACAACGCAAAAAGGAAACAATACCCCAGGTGGTAAACCAACTACACAGTTGGCTAATCCACCCTCTTACGAGGCTGGCTCAATGAATTCTGGGGTGAGCCAATCATTGCTAAACCCATTCGAAAGAAGTTCAATATTGTTAAGATCACCAAACCATCATACTAACTCTGCAAATCAGCAGAAAGACGGAAACGCTGAACTCTGTCGAAAACTCAGTGAAGTAGATATACTTTTAACTCAACTAAGAAGCGAAATTGAAAAACTAAAAAAAGAAAATGGAGAATTGAAGAAGCCCAAACCAATGGAGATTTCTGAAAACCCGCTAACTTGTTATAATGAAACAAGTACTCACACCAGTTATAACAATGAGTTTCATACTGATGAAGAGGATCTCATGAGAGAAACACATTGGGTACTGAAAAGGAAGAAAAGACCTACCAAAAAACGAAAAGCAGAATTCTCGCCTGAAGTTGGAGATCATTCGCAAGCTAATGTATTAGTAACTGGTGATACTAATACCAAACCAGCTCACCAGCAACAGCAACAAAATCGGCAACAAAAGGTTGTACCGAAAGAAAAGGCTCCTCCGCCAATTAATGTAATCGGCATAACAGAATTTGCTAATCAGTGACAGCTAAGGAATATAGAGTAGTGTCACTAAACAATAACGTGTGGAAAATCAATACACCAGATTCCGATACATAGAGAGCTCTAGCAACAAAGCTCAATGCGGAAGGTAAAGAATGGTTCACATACGAAGATAAAAACGAACGCGCAATTAAGGTTATGGCCAGAGGCCTTCATCAAACGTGTAAGGAGGACATAATTGAGGACCTAAAGGCAAAAGATCTGCAAATAGAAGATGCAGTAAACATCCTAAAACGAGAGAGAGATGAGAACAATCAAGTCAAAAAAAGGGGGCTTGCACTCTTCATGCTTACGTTTAACAAAAGGAGAAATTGAAAACATCTTCAACATCAAAGCAATTCTCAATATGAGGGTTAAAATAGAACCGCTTAAGAAAAACACGAGGCTAATACCTCAATGCAAAAAATGCCAAGGTTTCAATCACACGCAAAAAAATTGCAGACGGGAGCCAAGATGCGTAAAATGTGCTAGAAAACACAACGCGAAAGAGTGTACAGAAAGTAGAAACACCCCTGCAAAATGTATAAACTGTAAAGGGCATCATCTTGCAAATTATAGAGGCTGTGAAGTAGCCAAAGATCTTCAAAGACTAAGAAACAAAATGCATCAGTTTCCTCAAAACCCTAGGGTTACCAGAGAAGAGAAACCAACTAAAACCCAAGCGGAGCCAAAACCACCAGGTATAGGTACAGAGCGGAAAAGTTATTCACAAATTGTACAGCAATCATCTAATGCTACGAATGATAACCCCCTTGAAAGGATTTGTCGAAGCATAGAAGCCATAAATATAAGGCTAGCAAAGCAAGAACGTGGTCTAGAAGCTTTATATAAGCGTCTAGATATGCATCAAACCTTGAACGATGCAACAGCCATCATATACTAAAATGAGCAGATCATTAAGAATTGTCACCTGGAACGCGAACGGACTAGCGCAACATGTTCCAGAGCTAGAAATTTTTCTAAATTTAGAAAAAATTGATATCTGCCTTATACCGGAGAGCCATTTGACAAAAACATCATTTATTAAAATACGTGATTATGAATGTTACCATGCTGTTCACCCAGGAGGAAAAGCCAGAGGAGGACCAACAGTAATAGTGAAAAAGGATCTCAAACACTATGAAGAACCTAGTATCGAAGAAGAAAGTATGCAAGTTAAAACCATAAAAGTTAAAACTAACAATAATAATGAATACAGTATTTCCTCTATCTACTGCCCTCCACGCTATAATCTAAACAAAGAAGGTTATAATAGACTCTTTAGATCACTAGGATCCAATTTTATTATTGGTGGTGACTTTAACGCAAAAAACACCTATTGGGGATCAAGACTTACAACCCATAAAGGAAAAGAGCTATTCGAAGCCGGACGAATAAATAACTGCGAGTTCCACTCTGGAGGTAAACCAACATACTGGCCTGCTGATATAAATAAAATACCAGATCTCATTGATTTTTATGTAACGAAAGGAATCTTCGAGGATTACATGTGCATCGAAAACAGCGAAGGGATATATTCCGATCATACACCTGTTATCATGACACTCAGCACAATGATAATTAATAAGGATAACCTGCCTAAATTAAGAAATAATAGAACTAACTGGGACCTATTCCAAGAACTAATTGAAATGCAAATAAATCTACGAGTGCCGATTAAAACAACGGTACAGTTGGAAGAAGAACTAGAGGTATTTAACAGTACTATTCAACAAGCAGCATGGGAAAGTTCTCCTGCTAGTCACACCGAATCCCGTAGGAACCTAAATTATCCTATTGAGGTCAGGGAGTTAGTTAGAGAGAAACGGAAGGCAAGAAAAACCTGGCAAAGGACACGCGCCCCGGAAAACAAAAAAATCCTCAATTTTCTATGCAATAAAGACTAAAACAACTTATAAAAGAAATTAAGGATGAAACTATTAACAAGTACTTAAATGGTCTCACCGAACATAAAGATACTGATTACACTCTTTGGAAAGCAGCAAAGGGATTAAAAAGAACCAAAACGCATGTGCCGCCTATTAAAAATGAGGAAGGAACCTGGGACAAAAGCGACAAGCAAAAAGCTATTCTATTTGCAGCTCACTTGGAAGACACCTTTCAACCGTTACCTAGGCAAACAGCAGATGAAAACATAATAACAATTAGCAAAATTGATGAATATAATATTCGATGTGTAACATTACAGGAATTAAAAAATGAGATCAAGTGTAATTTGAACGCAAAGAAAGCTCCAGGATATGATTTAATTACTGGACAAGTCGTAAAAGCCATTCCCGAGAAGGGACTACGAAAATTAGTTCAAATTATCAATGCTGCCTTCAGACTAAAATATGTTCCACGGCAATGGAAGGTTGCTGAAGTAATTATGATCCCCAAACCAGGCAAACCAGCGAACGATAAAAAGTCGTACAGACCGATTTCACTACTTCCTGTAATTTCAAAATTATTTGAAAAATTACTGCTCAAGAGACTCAAGCCAATAATAGAAGCGAGAAATTTGATTCCACCACACCAATTTGGATTTAGAGAAAATCACTCTACGATAGAACAAGTTCACCGAATAACGGATATAATCGAAGACTCACTTGAGAATAAGAAGATATGCTCCAGCATCTTCTTAGATGTAGCACAAGCTTTCGACAAAGTTTGGCACCAAGGACTTGAATTTAAATTACATCGAGATCTACCAAAGCAATTCTATCAAATTCTTAAATCTTATATCGCAGACCGACATTTCCTTGTAAAATATAACCGAGAATACTCTGAACTAAAGAGAATATCAGCAGGCATACCACAGGGTAGCGTCCTGGGTCCTATATTGTACATCCTGTACACCAGATATATGCCAAATACAGAAGGTGCCACCATAGCAACATTTGCAGACGATACAGCTATTCTGGCGACTGGAAAGTGTATATCAGAAGCAACGACCAAACTTCAAAAAGTAACCGACACAGTGAGTAGTTGGACAAAGAAATGGCGCATTAGCCTAACCAAAGCAAAATCGGTTCACGTAAACTTCACAAACCAGAAAGTTAACTGGATTCCAGTCCTGTCTTCCATTCCTTAATTCAAGGCCGGTTCCAAATGCAAATACAGCCAAATACCTCGGCATGACTCTCGATTGCAAGCTTAGATGGAAAGAGCATGTTAAAAAGAAAAAAGAAGAATTGAACATTAAATATAGGAAAATGTATTGGCTAATAGGTAGAAACTCTGAGCTTACAATACATAACAAATTGCTATTATATCAGCAAATACTTAAACCAGTATTCAACTTTGGGATTGTACCAAGAAGACAAATGTACAAATGATTCAATGTTTTCAAAACAAAGTGCTGCGGGGCATTGTAAACGCACCATGGTACATTAGAAATGATAACCTCCATAGGGACTTAAACATGGAATATATAAGTGAAGAAATACAAAATCATGCGAAGAAACACATTCAGTGGATATCTCGGCACCAAAATGCAGACATACGAAGTTTGTTGGATACCATCAATGCAGTAAGAAGACTTCAAAGGCAGAAACCTTTGGAATTGGGCAGTTGAATCTAATTAGGATAGAGAAAAATAATTGCTATGTAAATTCAAACGGGAGTAACCATTGGGCTACTGCCCGTCAAATGTGAATCATCATTTAAGAAAGATAAATTACTAAATGATTTGTAAATCAGTTGTAATATTAAATAAAGGAAAAAAAAAAAAAAAAAAAGTTCCTTGGGAGGATATTTTTTGTCTTAGTTCTGCAACTAGCCAAATAGAATTTTTCAACTCGTATATTAGTTTGGTGTTTAATAGTTGCGTTCCGCTTAAAAAGGTTACTTGCAAAGTAAAATCTCCGCCTTGGTTGTCTCAGGAAATTTCGAATGCCATAAATATTAGAGTTAGTAAATATCGTGTATGGAAAAAGTGTCCTAATAGTCAGTCTCATTTAGATTACAAGCAGGCTCGTAACAGAGTTGTAGGGTTAATTCGAATTGCTAAACGTAATTTTTTTAAGGACAAGTTAGACTCCTCTCTTCCTCCCAAGGTTTTCTGGCGTAATGTTCGTAATTTAGGCCTAGGCAGATGCAAGATTAGTTCAAGTGGGGATTTCAAACCCAATGAAATTAATAGTTATTTTTGCTCTAGTCTGAACTCGGACAGTAGTTCCGTCGATTTGTTCTCTAACGCGTCCTCTAATTCGTTTTCGTTTTCAAATATTTCTCTCGAGGATTTACAATCTGCTATTTGGAAGGTTAAATTGGAATCTTCTGGTCTGGATAACGTCAATTTCAAATTTGTTAAGGTAGTTTTCCCTTTCGTCTCAAAATACTTGTTACATATCTTCAATTTCATTCTCACGTCCTCTTCTTATCCAGATCAGTGGAAGCTAAGTAAAATAATCCCGATCCCAAAGGTCAGTAATCCTTTAGAGCTATCCCATTTTCGGCCAATTACCATTTTAAGTTCTCTCTCTAAGGTTTTCGAGATTGTTGTTAAAAATCAAATTCAATCGCATTTACATAGCAATAGTTTAATTAGTTGCTTCCAATCTGGGTTTAGAAAATTTCATAGCACTTCTACTGCGTTATTAAATGTATGTGATGATATTAGGCGTAATATGAATAATAGGGAACTAACTTCTTTAACATTGTTAGATTTTTCTAAGGCCTTTGATTCTATTAATCACAGAATCCTATTGGAAAACCAACTGGCCCAGTGATCAAAATAAAACACCAGACCTAATTGACATCTTTATAACAAGAAAAATCCCGGTTGATTATATACAAGTGCAGGAAGGATTGGACTCCACATCTGACCACTCCTCTATTTTAATGATAAAAAGTCATACAATAATTACTAATAATAAACAGCCACTGTTAACAAATAAACATACTGATTGGAAAAAGTTCAGGAATGAACTAAACAATAGCATCATTTTAAACACACAACTTTCATCAGAAGAAACATTAGAACAGGAGGTGGAGAAGCTCGTCAAGGACATACAGCTAGCGGCGTGGAAAAGTACTAATACAACAAACAAACAAATAGCTGGCAAATGCTATCCAATGGAAATTAAATCACTAGTTATAGAGAAGAGAAGTACCCGAAGGGAATGGTAACGTATACGAGACGCAACCATCAAAAATAGATTAAATAATTTAACACAACGAATACGTAGAGAAATACGGGAATTCAAAAATAAATCAATAAATTCATACCTACAATCTCTCACCTATGATAAAGGAAGTGATTATTCATTGTGGAAAGCAACCAAATATTTGAAAAGGCCAGTTATGCATATACCACCAATAAGAACAAATAATGGTCACCTGGCTAAAAGCAAAGAAGAAAAAGCAGAAAAATTCGCGGAGCGTACCTTTCAACCAAACAACTATCCTGAGACAGGAAATTCCATTAACTAATGCTAACGAAGTAAAACAAGTAAAAAAGAACCATGTAATACTTAAAAAATCACCAGGATATGACTTGATAACTGGAGAGATTCTAAAACAACTACCTAATAAAGCTATTAAAAAATATCGGACATAATTAATGCTTCCTTCAGACTCCGTTATGTCACTCTATCTTGGAAATTTGCGGAAGTGATAATGATACCTAAGCCAGGTAAGCCACCAAGTGAACTGGCCTCGCCAATATCACTTCTTCCAACTATGTCAAAACTATTTGAGAGATTGTTATTAAAACGAATTAAACCAGAAGTTGTAAAATCAGGAGCTGTTCCGTCCCATCAGTTTGGATTTAGAGAGGAACCCTCCACAATCGACCAAGTCCATAGAATAACAGATATAATAAAAAAATCCTTAGAGGAAAAAAAGATTTGTTCAGCCATATTTCTTGACATAGCGCAGGCATTTAACAAAGTATGGCTAGATGGTTTAATATTTAAATTGGAGAAAACTCTGCCATTTGAGTATTGCGAACTGGGATACAACAGAACCAGCCTACCACCGGTAGCATATTAGAAATTACTTGAATTAATTAACATTCAACAAAAACATTGATAAAAAGTAAAAATTAGCTTACACACAGAGCAGTGTGAATATCGTGAAGAAGAAAAAAATTGTAAGAGAATTCATCTGTATTAGTACGATTCGCTAGTACTTAAATCACAGCACATTCTGTATATATAGAATGTAAATTGTGGTATAATCAGTCCAGTCGCCGCGGCCTGATGAGAAGATTGATTTTTTCATAATCATAAGCTCATCAGTTCGAAACTGGATTGGATTCTCTTACAATTTTCGAAACATATTAAACTCACTACATGGATGTTTTTCTGGGGTATCTATTTAGAACAATGGGGATACAACAGAGCCAGCCTACACAGCAATCTACGAACAACAACAACATAAACGAGAAAATTGAAATTAAAGAAGAAAAACCTAACCTTGGATACATCGAGGTAATATTTATATTTATAGTACTAATTATAATAACTTATTATTAAGAGAAATTTGTCGTCGATATAAGAAGCGTTTGATAGTACTCGTAGAAGTAACAGAAGCTGCGGTACGAGCCTCAAATGCGTAGATAAAAAAAAAAAAAAAAAAAAAAGATTGTATAAATAATTTAGAAATTTAAGAGTAGAATTTAAGAAAATTTGGTTTGAGAAAAGTGTCGTTTGGTTGTGCATATTTGGTGATTTTTATTTTTATTTTATGTGGATCATATTAATTTCGAATTTCATGTGTTGATGAGTTATAAAGTTGTGATTCCACCATTTAAGAAAAAGATGGATCTAAATATTGCTGATGCCGTTAAAATTATCCCTGTATTTAATGGAGAACCTAGGGATTTAGAGAGTTGGCTTAATTTAGTTAAATTAGTTCATGACCCATTAAAACAAGCGGAAAAAGAAAAATTGGTTACTTATAAGGTCTAAGATAGTATTAGAAGACAAACTGATAACTTTTGACCAATTAAAAAATTGTTTCGATAGGATTTTTGTGTCGAGAATAACTGCACTGGAAATACAGTCAGAAATTTGTCGAGTTAAGCAAACGGGTATAATTGAGGCTTATATTACAAAAATAGAAAGTTTAGTGAATGACTAAAACTTAATCCAGAAAAGAAACCTTAAGGATGCTGATTGTAAAACAATCTATAAAATTTCAGATCAAATAGGCCTGAATGCGTTCAAAGAAGGGTTAGTAGAAAAGTTAAAACCTACTATAATAGCCAGTAGACCAAAAACGTTAAGTGAAGCCATAAAAATTGCTCGTGATGCTTCTAAAATATTGGGGACTGACACAAATATTGTTTCGCATCTAAGAAATTTTAATAATCAGCAGGTGCAATTTAATAATAGGAACTTTAAATTTAGGGGCAACAATAGAAATTTTCACAACAGTAGGAATAATATGCCACAATTTTATAATAATTATGGAAGAAATTATGGCTAAAATAATAATTATCGTGGGAATGTTAGATATTCCAATGCTCGTGGTAATTTCAATAATGTTAATCAACAAAATAGGTATGATGCAAGGAATCGAAATATTAGAGTAATACAGCATTCGGGAAACGAGATGCCTCCTCCTACAACAGCACAGGAGGATATAGTAACGCAAATAGGCGACTTGATTGTATTAAAATCTGATTTGTCGGGAGACGTCTCTCATATCTGGTTGATACAGGATCGGATATCTCTGTAATTAAAATAAATAAGATAATTAGTAATTTAGGAATTATTGAAAAGGAAAAGTGTAGAATTACAGGAGTAACAGACTCTGAAACGTATTCGTTAGGAACTGTCTTTGCAAATTTTACAATAGATAGACAAAGTATAAAGCAAAAAATGCATATTGTAGGTCAAGATTTTCCCATTATCACTGATGGTATAATAGGTAGAGATTTTTTGAGTCAAAACCAGTGTATAATTGATTATGAAACCTTTACAATTTTGATAAGATTTCAAGAAGAAGAAGTTGTCATACCAATGGAAACGAGTTTGCCCAAGAAAAATATTTTTAAAATACCTGCTAGAACAGAAATTTTACAGGCATTAAATATAAAACGAAACAGTGATAGTATAGTCTTAAGTGATGAAATAAGAAAAGGAGTATTTATTTGCAACGCATTAATTCCAAAAATGGTATTGCACATATAAAAATAATAAATACTACAGAAGAATCTGTTCAAATAGAGAATTTTGAACCAAAAGTGGATAGTTTGAGTGACTACCATGTAGTGTGGAATATGCAATGTAATAATAATATATCGAATGAAGAAAGACATAAGAAAATAATTAAGGAAATTAATTTAGAAAATAATAATGATTATGAAAAACAGGAAATTGTTAAGATATGTAGAGAATTTTTAGATGTATTTCATGTTTCGGGTGATAAGTTGACAACAAATAATTTTCATAAACAAGAGATATTAAAAGAAGATAATGTTCCTGTCTTTATAAAGAATTATAGGCTACCACATGTCCATTATGAAGAAATAAATAAAGAAGTAAAGAAACTAATAGATAATGATATTATAGAACCTTCAATAAGTCCTTACAATTCACCTTTATTAGTAGTTCCAAAAAAATCTCCAGATGGAAATAAAAAAGTTAGATTAGTGGTTGATTTCAGGCAATTGAATAAAAAAATAATAAGTGATAAGTTTCCGTTAACACGGCTAGAAGATGTGTTAGACAATATGGGCCGAGCGAAGTATTTCTCTACGCTTGATCTAACAAGTTCATTTCACCAGATAGAGTTAGAAAAAGAATCACGTCGTATGACTGTGTTATCAACGAATCAAGGGCATTTTCAATTTAAAAGATTACCTTTTGGACTAAAAATCTCAACAAATAGTTTCCAAGAATGTTATATATAGCATTAGCCGGTTTACATGAACTTGCTTTTCGTTATGTAGATGATATAATTGTTTTTGGATGTGGATTAACACATCATAATTCCAATTTAATTAGAGTATTACAGAGACTGAGGTCCCATAATTTAAAAATCAATCCATTAAAATGTAATTTTCTAAAAAAAGAAGTTACATAATTAGGTCATCGCATTATTATTATTATTATTGAGGAGGACATGCGGGCGATCAGCCACTTCGCACTGCGACCTAAAAGATCTATTGTGCTGGCCCCTGCTTAATTATCCGTCCAGTCAATATTCAGGTTCTTAATGAACCTGACGATACTGCCTCCCGGTACGTGATACATACTATCTGGGCTTATTGCTCTCCCTCCTAGATGTTTACTACAGCATGTAGTTCCGCTAGAAAGACGGTAGCATTGGAGCTCAAGGATCTCGAGAGGATTGTCCCACTCTCGTATATTCCTACTCCTGCCCCGTATTCCGTTTGATTTTACTCTTACGAGTTGCTCGGAATTGCAAATCACCTGTAGGTCACCCAGCTTTACTACAGGAAGGCTAAATAAAACTGGAGGGTGCCTGGTATCCAGAGTCCGCATATTTTGGGCTGATTAACCTATCAGCCATTCATCTTTCGGCATATGCTGTTCCACCTTAGATTAGGGTTTTTTGTCAAGGTTTTCTCCTTTAGCGCCGTACTTTAGCCTGTGCCAAATGGCCAAAAATGTGCCAAGTGGCCTTAGTTACCAGTGGTTGCCACGAGGAGGCAGTACGTACACTTGCGAAATGTGAACAGGTTACCCCTTACACAATTGTACCCATCACGCAGCTGCCTAATGACAAGACCAGAACAGCTCACGTGATGCGCACCCTACTGGAAGGTTACGGAGCTGGTAGATTAATCTACTCAACTTTAGTCCCCCCCTCCAATAGTCGCCAAACCACCAAAGAAGGTCATCGCATTACCGATGAAGGTATAAAACCAGATCCTGAGAAATATGAAGTAATCAAGAACTATCCTCGCCCAACCGATGCAGATGGTGCGCGTAGATTTGTTGCATTTTGCAATTACTATAGAAAATTCATTCGTGATTTTGCGTTAATAGCAAAACCTTGAAATACATTGTTAAAAAAAGGTACAGAATTCATTTGGACTATGAATGAGTTTAAAGAAAAATTTAATAATCTGCAGATAAATAAGTTAGGGACAGATAGTGAAAATGACTTAAGAATATTTATTTATAAAGCTCCTAAGATAACAGTTAATCCAGAAGATATGTTAAGAATAATTGAAGAAAATCATATGACCCCAATTTGAGGGCATACTGGCATAAAAAGAACAATTTGTAAAATTAAACAAAGGTTTGTGTGGAAAAATTTGAGTAAAATGGTTAAGAAATTCATAAATAATTGTGAATTATGTAACAGAAATAAGATAGTTAAACATACAAAAGAAAAATTGGTCATAACTGAAACACCAGGAAGTAGTTTTGAAGTAATATCAGTAGATACAGTAGGACCACTTAAAATCTCGAATGAATGTAGATATATCCTTACATTACAATGCGAATTAACAAAATATATTGAAGCAATCCCTATGAAAAATAAAGAAGCAGCAATTACAGTCGCAAGAGCAATAGTAGAAAAATTTATTTTAAAATACGGTATTTTCAAAATTTTGAAATCAGATATGGAAACAGAATTTCTGAATGAAATATTGAAAAACATTTGCGATTTATTGAAAATTAATCAAATTAATTCAACTCCTTATCATCATGAGACATTAGGTGCAATAGAGCGAAATCACAGTGTGCTAAATGAATATTTAAATAATTTCACAACAGATTTTAATTGGGAAGAGTGGCTTCCTTACTTTGTATTTGCGTATAATATAACACCGCACACAGAAACACAATATACTCCATTCGAATTTTTTTTTGGGAAATTAGCAAACATACCTACATTCATTACAGCTGAAGTATCAAAACCAATCTACAACTTTGATAATTATGCGGAGGAAGTAAGACGATATAAAATATGCTTACTAAATAAAAATTGAATTAAAAATTAATATATAAGAAAATTTAGTTTTTAAGTAAACATAATCAAAAGAAGTCAAAAAAATCTAGATAGTGAACAAAAAATGTGAATTAATAAATTCAATAAAAGACATTACAGCCATATCCCAGAACTTCTTCCACATATTATTTTAGAATCCACTTTCTATCAATATGTCGAAATAAATCATACCGAAATTATTTTTATTAATTCGGGTCGGGCGCCCGATTTTTTAAAAAGTAATTTCGATTCGATCAATTGCTTTACGATAAACTGTTTACGATAAATTGTCCGACTTCCACAAGCATTACTACCTAAAGGGTCCCATTTTTAAAACCACCATTCAGATAAAGACTGACAATAAGACCATTGTTTGCAGCGTAAATGTAGCAAGGTTTTGAAGCATTTCAATCGAATCAATTAATCACATTAAATCGTATTAATATTTATCTGTAACACAAAACAACAATATAGCACCATTAATATGCTAATAATTTCTACCTATTTCAATAAAATCTATCACTCATCCATTTATTATAAAAATTGATTGACGTTTGATTTATGTACGCACATATGGTACATACGTATATTGTAGCTTTCCATCTTTTATCATTTTGTTTTTTCTAAGAATTTTTTTCCAATTTATATTCGGCAAATAATTTCAATCTCTCTTCCCACCTACTTTATAAACAAAATTTAAAGTTTATAGCAGGTATTTTGAGTTTCCCTATGTAAAAACTATATACAACTCGTATTTACAAAATTGGTGATAATATAGTAGGTGTAACCTATATACCCCTCATAATTTAATATATTATGATAAACTGTCACATTATGCGTTAATTACTTTTATGTGCCACTACCGCGTGATAATTAAAATCCATATTCAAGAGTATTAATTGATTGAATATTGTTTATGTTATTATTTTATTTAATATTAACAATAGTAAATTAAAAGTATTATTTATTTATAAATAATATAAACAATAAACAATAATTTATAATTTGTGCCTATATCCAAAATATAAAATACAAAAAAAAAACAAACAAACAAACGTAAATTATTTTTATAAAACGATTATAATTTTATTGAAAAATAACAGTATTTTAATTATTAAGTTATAAAATATTTAAAATATTCAACAAAAAATAAAATAAATTCGATTTAAAAATATAAAAATAAATAAAAATGTTGTATTTAAACAATGCATAAATAATAAATATGAAAACAAGGTATTTGCCATCCATTGGGAATGAATGCATGTACAAATTTTTAAAATTTAGATTTTGCTTTTTGGTTTGTTGGGTGAAATGTGAAAGTGAGAGATATGTGTTATGGGATTCACACGCTATTGACTATTGTGTATACAAAATTAAGTTTTATTCTATTGAAATTGATAAAACCATAGTAATACAAGTTAACACCACCACTAATGTTGAAACAAAACAATGTGATTTATAAGCCACTCGCAATCTTGTCGAATCAAGAGAACGTGTGTTGTGTGCGCGTTTCTATAAGATAATACCTTTCTATACATTTTATGCAACTTCAGCTTATTTTTATTGTGTAAAATGATAAAATATTTCTGTAAGTTTTTTTTAATTTTAACTCGTTAGCCGTAACATACAAAAGTGAATAATTAGTGAAAGTAAAAATACTATAAACTACTACACAACTATAAATACGGGAGGTGGTCTAGGCGTCTGGTGAAGGGGGGAACAAAGCTGTGTAGTAATTACCAGCTCCGTAATCTTCAGTAGAGTGAGCTCCAGCAGGCTGTTCTGGTCATGTTTTAGGCAGCCCTGCCTGGGGCTCACGATCGCGTGAGGGATAACCTAATCGTGGTTCGCAAGTGTACATGCTACCTCCCCGTGGTGACCACCGGTAACTGTTTGTTTTTGTTTATCGAACAAAAGGCTAAAGTACGACGCTAAAGGAAGGAATAACCTTGATAAAAAAGCCCAAATCCAAGGTGAGACACGTGCGCCGAGGGATTAATGATCATGGGTTATGTGGTCTCTAGCACGGAACTCCGTATACCTGGCGACCTCCGGTTTCAATTAACCTTACCACAGTAAGAGGTGCTGCTGTGGTGGACCTTCTTTCCTCAATCAAGATCTGTTGTATGGACACAAATAATATAAAAAATAATGAAGGCGGTGCTTCTCTAAACGCACCAATCTCGGTAGATGACAAGGGCCTAGTAGGCCTTGCTTCCGAGAAAAATGTTCAGATAGCGAGAGCAATTGCTCTAGGCATGGATACCGTGGTTGGCTCACCGACTCATGGCACTCATTTGCCAGTACAGGTTGAGACCCAATCTACCTCAACAACACCACAGGGGTCAGAGAGAATCTCGCGTGCCGCAAGGAAGCGCCTGGCCCACTTAAAACAGTCAGGTGTGTCTCACGATGTCGCCGTGGGGCAGTGCCGAACGAAGATAAAGGACAGAGATCCAAATAGAACGAACAAGCGGAGCCGGTCAGACGGATCTACCCCTAAGGGTCTGGCACCAAAACGGGAGAAGAGGTCCAGCCCCTCACCAAAGGGAGCGGAAGTCGTCCCCAAAGTCGTGGCGAGTTTGGGTCGTAGAAACACGACCGTATCCAGCTACAGCGACACAATCAAATCAATCAGGTTGGAAATCATCGACCAAGGCTTCCCGGATGTCAAGCTGGGTATCACCCAGATCCTGGAAATCCAGTGTGCCATTATGGAAACAATGTCAAATCTGCCGCTAGACGGAGTCAGCCCCAACTTTCTGGGCTGCCGTACTAGGAACGGTTGGCTCACAGTAAACTGTGCGCACGAGGACACGGCGGCGTGGCTTACAGCCGTCGTACCTAAACTGAAGCTATGGGAGGGGGCAACCATCAAAGTGGTCAAGGAGGACGAGCTTCCTCGCCCTAAGATCTTTTTCGTATACTTGGTACGCTGTGGCAAGGAGACGGATGAGAAGATACTTCGCCGGTTGGCGATTCAGAATAAAGAATTGAAAGAAGTGGACTAGAAGGTTGTGGCGAGGAAGGAGCGGGAGGGTGACCTCCTCCAGGTGACGATGTCCGTTTCCCACTAAACGGCGGAGATCCTTAAAGGCTCCAATTATAGGGTAAATTGGATGTTCGGTGCCGTACACTTTCGCCCTAAGAAGGAGAAAGCTAGGGATGGGTGTACCACAAGAGCGGTCGTGCGGAGGGGACCGGAACCACCAAAGATGGCGGTGGCAAAAGACGTGGAACGCGTCAGAGCTGCCTCTGAGCATGGCATGACGAATAGGCCTCGCACATCAGGTGTGACAAGGCCAAGACCGAGCCAGAGTAAGAAGCGGAAACGCCTCGGTTTGACCCCAAGGAGCTGGGTGGCACAAACACAGCCCAAAAAGGGAGAACAAGGCTATTCAGAGCCCATGGCAAAATAAACAGGAAGATGCTGCACAATTCAACACACCACACATCCTTGAGATGTGTGCAGATAAATCTTCATCGATCCAAGGCGGCCACTTATAACCTAAGCCGCCTTTTCTTAATAAAGGACTGGGGCATAGCCCTCATTCAGGAGCCATGGGCCCCCAATGGAAAAATCAAAGGTTTGCCGAGTAAAACATCTAAGCTAATTTACAACACGGAAGTGGATAGGCCGAGGACAGCAATTCTTTGTCGCTTGACACTTAATATATTCTCCATTTATGAATTTATTTCCAGGGACATAACAGCGATCTCGATAGAAACGCCTTTATCCAAAGGAGGCCGAAGCACACTCAACTGTGCTTCGGCATATTTTCCCGGGGACGAAAACAACCCACCTCCAGAACTTTTATTAAACGAACGATTCGTATGGATTAGGATTTTTTAACTAAGTAATTTAGAGGCCTATTCTATGTGCTAGCCAAACCTTTGTCATCATTGTTGACAATGGCCGATATGGCCGATGTTGACTCTTGAGAGTTGAGTGCGATTTCAATAAATAATATTGTAGAACTTTTACTAAACGAACGATTCGTATGGATTAGGGTTTTTTAACTAAGTAATTTAGAGGCCTATTCCATGTGCTAACCAAACCTCTGTCATCATTGTTGACAATGGCCGATATGGCCGATGTTTACTCTTGAGAGTTGAATGCGATATCAATAAATAATGTTGTAGAACTTTTATTAAACGAACGATTCGTATGGATTAGGGATTTTTAACTAAGTAATTTAGAGGCCTATTCCATGTGCTATCCAAACCTTTGTCATCATTGTTGACAATGGCCGATATGGCCGATGTTTACTCTTGAGAGTTGAATGCGATTTCAATAAATAATGTTGTAGAACTTTTATTAAACAAACGATTCGTATGGATTAGGGTTGTTTAACTAAGTAATTTAGAGGCCTATTCCATGTGCTATCCAAACCTTTGTCATCATTGTTGGCAATGGCCGATATGGCCGATGTTGACTCTTGAGAGTTTTTTTTTTTTTTCCTTTATTTAATATTACAACTGATTTACAAATCATTTAGTAATTTATCTTTCTTAAATGAAGATTCACATTTGACGGGCAGTAGCCCAATGGTTACTTCCGTTTGAATTTACATAGTAATTATTTTTCTCTATCCGAATTAAATACAACTACCCAATTCCAAAGGTTTCTGCCTTTGAAGTCTTCTTACTGCATTGGTGGTATCCAACAAACTTCGTATGTCTGCATTTTGGTGCCTAGATATCCGCTGAATGTGTTTCTTCGCATGATTTTGTATTTCTTCACTTACATATTCCATGTTTAAGTCCCTATGGAGGTTATCATTTCTAATATACCATGGTGCGTTTACAATGCCACGCAGCACTTTGTTTTGAAAACATTGAATCATTTGTACATTTGTCTTCTTGGTACAATCCCAAAGTTGAATACTGGTTTAAGTATTTGCTGATATAATAGCAATTTGTTATGTATTGTAAGCTCAGAGTTTCTACCTATTAGCCAATACATTTTCCTATATTTAATATTCAATTCTTCTTTTTTCTTTTTAACATGCTCTTTCCATCTAAGCTTGCAATCGAGAGTCATGCCGAGGTATTTGGCTGTATTTGCATTTGGAACCGGCCTTGAATTAAGTTTCACTGGAATCCAATTAACTTTCTGGTTTGTGAAGCTTACGTGAACCGACTTTGCTTCGTTTAGGCTAATGCGCCATTTCTTGGTCCAACTACTCACTGTGTCGGTTGCTTTTTGAAGTTTGGTCGTTGCTTCTGATATACACTTTCCAGTAGCCAGAATAGCTGTATCGTCTGCAAATGTTGCTATGGTGGCACCTTCTGTATTTGGCATATCTCTGGTGTACAGGATATACAATATAGGACCCAGTACGCTACCCTGTGGTATGCCTGCTGATATTCTCTTTAGTTCAGAGTACTCTCGGTTATATTTTACACGGAAATGTCGGTCTGCGATATAAGATTTAAGAATTTGATAGAATTGCTTAGGTAGATCTCGATGCAATTTAAATTCAAGTCCTTATGGTGCTAAACTTTGTCGAAAGCTTGTGCTACATCTAAGAAGATGCTGAAGCATATCTTCTTATTCTCAAGTGAGTCTTCGATTATATCCGTTATTCTGTGAACTTGTTCTATCGTAGAGTGATTTTCTCTAAATCCAAATTGGTGTGGTGGAATCAAATTTCTCTCCTCTATTATTGGCTTGAGTCTCTTGAGCAGTAATTTTTCAAATAATTTTGAAATTACAGAAAGTAGTGAAATCGGTCTGTACGACTTTTTATCGTTCGCTGGTTTGCCTGGTTTGGAGATCATAATTACTTCAGCAACCTTCCATTGCCGTGGGACATATTTTAGTCTGAAGACAGCATTGATAATTTGAACCAATTTTCGTAGTCCCTTCTCGGGAATGGCTTTTACGACTTGTCCAGTAATTAAATCATATCCTGGAGCTTTCTTTGCGTTCAAATTACACTTGATCTCATTTTTTAATTCCTGTAATGTTACACATCGAATATGATATTCATCAATTTTGCTAATTGTTATTATGTTTTCATCTGCTGTTTGTCTAGGTAACGGTTGAAAGGTGTCTTCCAAGTGAGCTGCAAATAAAATAGCTTTTTGCTTGTCGCTTTTGGCCCAGGTTTCTTCCCCATTTTTAATAGGTGGCACATGCATTTTAGTTCTTTTTAATCCCTTTGTTGCTTTCCAAAGAGAGTAATCAGTATCTTTATGTTCGGTGAGACCATTTAAGTACTTGTTAATAGTTTCATTCTTAATTTCTTTTATAAGTTGTTTTAGTTTATTGCATAGAAAATTGAGGATTTTGTTGTTTTCCGGGGCGCGTGTCCTTTGCCAGGTTTTTCTTGCCTTCCGTTTCTCTCTAACTAACTCCCTGACCTCAATAGGGTAATTTTGATTCCTACGGGATTCGGTGTGACTAGCAGGAGAACTTTCCCATGCTGCTTATTGAATAGTACTGTTAAATACCTCTAGTTCATCTTCCAACTGTACCGGTGTTTTAATCGGCACTCGTAGATTTATTTGCATTTCAATTAGATCTTGGAATAGGTCCCAGTTAGTTCTATTATTTGTTAATTTAGGCAGGTTATTCTTATTAATTATCATTGTGCTGAGTGTCATGATAAAAGGTGTATGATCGGAATATATCCCTTCGCTGTTTTCGATGCACATGTAATCCTCGAAGATTCCTTTCGTTACATAAAAATCAATGAGATCTGGTATTTTATTTATATCAGCAGGCCAGTATGTTGGTTTACCTCCAGAGTGGAACTCGCAGTTATTTATTCGTCCGGCTTCGAATAGCTCTTTTCCTTTATGGGTTGTAAGTCTTGATCCCCAATAGGTGTTTTTTGCGTTAAAGTCACCACCAATAATAAAATTGGATCCTAGTGATCTAAAGAGTCTATTATAATCTTCTTTGTTTAGATTATAGCGTGGAGGGCAGTAGATAGAGGAAATACTGTATTCATTATTATTGTTAGTTTCAACTTTTATGGTTTTAACTTGCATACTTTCTTCTTCTATACTAGGTTCTTCATAGTGTTTGAGATTCTTTTTCACTATTACTGTTGATCCTCCTCTGGGTTTCCTCCTGGGTGAACAGCATGGTAACATTCATAATCACGTATTTGAATAAATGATGTTTTTGTCAAATGGCTCTCCGATATAAGGCAGATATCCATTTTTTCTAAATTTAGAAAAATTTCTAGCTCTGGAACATGTTGCAAAAGTCCGTTCGCGTTCCAGGTGACAATTCTTAATGATCTGCTCATTTTAGTATATGAGGGCTGTTGCCTCGTTTAAGGTTTGATGCATATCTAGACGCTTATATAAAGCTTCTAGACCACGTTCTTGCTTTGCTAGCCGTATATTTATGGCTTCTATGCTTCGACAAAGCCTTTCAAAGGGGTTATCATTCGTAGCATTAGATGATTGTTGTACAATTTGTGAATAACTTTTCCGCTCTCTTGAGAGTTGAGTGCGATTTCAATATATATTGTTGACAATGGCCGATATGGCCGATGTTTACTGTTGAGAGTTGAGTGCGATTTCAATAAATAATGTTGTAGAACTTTTATTAAACGAACGATTCGTATGGATTAGGGTTTTTTAACTAAGTAATTTAGAGGCCTATTCTATGTGCCAGCCAAACCTTTGTCATCATTGTTGACAATGGCCGGTATGGCCGATGTTGACACTTGAGAGTTGAGTGCGATTTCAAAAAATAATTTTGTAGAACTTTTATTAAACGAACGATTCGTATGGATTAGGGATGAATAACGTACACTTGAGATTAGTATATGCGCAAAGGGAAGAGTCACACCGTTAAAGGTAATTACCGTACCAGGTTTGGAACTGTGTGCCGCTCAATTATTGACGCAGCTCGCACATCGTGTAATACAGTCACTTGGAATCAATTTCACTACAGTTTCCTTATGGAGTGATAGTCAAATTACGTTATCGTGGATACAAACCGATCCAAAATTATTGAAAACCTTTGTAGCCAACAGGGTGAGCGAAATCAAAGAACTAACCGCGAATTATTTGTGGTGTTACATAGATTCACATAACAACCCTTCGGATTTAATATCAAGGGGCTCATTGCCAAATAAGTTGGCGGGACTTGAACTTTTATTACTCATGAATCCAAACCATATGAAATAAGTCGTAATACAATAAATTGGTCAAAATTAGAATTAAAATATAAATCGTCACTATTTCTCGAACCATATCAGATTAATGGCGCTAGTTTCGTTCTGATGGGGGGAAAAATCAACGAAAAATCAAATAAGTGGCTATATAAATATAGTTTATTTTCTAAAGAATATGAGGATTGTGGCATATATTCAGCATTTTTTTAAAATTTGCAAAATTAAATCACCACATTCAAGTGGCCTATCAATCAAGGATCTTGAATCGGCAACATTGAAAATCGTACATTTAATTCAGATGGAACATTTTAGTGATGAGTACCATTGTCTCAAAGCAAATCGACCGATTCATACAACAAGCAAAATTAAATTGCTTAACCCATTTCTTGACGGTGAAGTCATAAAAATAGGCCGGAGGCTATCAAACACAGATTTACAATTAGAAATGAAACATCAAATTCTCTTACCAGATCATAACCATATTACCAAAGCCTTATTTAGAGAATACCATAAGAAATATGCACATGCAGGTGTTGCATTACTAATAAGTTTTGTTCGCCAAAAGTACTGGCCAATAAATGCAAGATCGATATCCAACCACACAATTCGAAATTGTATCGAATGTTTTAGATTAAAACCAGTAATTAGATACCAGGTCATGGGTAATTTGTCCCCAGAACGTGCCGAACCATCAGCACCATTTTCAATTACGGGAGTCGATTAATGTGGTCCGTTTTACGTAAAACAAGTAAAGAGACAACGAATACCTGACAAGGTTTATGTTGTTTTATTTGTTTGCTCCTGCACTAAATGCATACATTTGGAAATTGTTTCAGATTTGTCATCAGACAAATTCATTTTGGCATTAAAACGTTTTCTATATCGCAGAGGAAAACCAAATATACCATTTGGTCAGACAACGGAACTAATTTCGTTGGATCCAACAAGGAGTTACAAGCAGCATTCAACGAATTTAATCTTTAACAGAATCAGAAGGGGATTTCCGAGTTTTGTATTACGGAATCCATCAAATGGAAATTCATTCCGCCGAGAGCCCCAAACTTCGGAGGTTTATGGAAATCTTCAATAAAAAGCTTCAAAACGCATATCCGCCGAATTACCAAGGACGTAAATTTCAGGTACGAGGAGTTGAACACAAGGATAGTAATGGTAGAGGGCATACTGAACTCAAGACTACTTGTTGCTCTTTCAAATGATCCATCCGACCCATTACCATTAACTCCGGCACATTTCTTAATACATCGGCCAATCGTTGCTAATCCTGAACCATTGTATGTAGAACAACCTTCTAACAGACTTTTGAATTGGCAAAAAATCACTAAACTTACACAAGATTTATGGAAACGATATTCAACGGAATATTTGGATACACTGCAACAAAGGCAAAAGTCGAAAGCAGATTCTGATAACTTAAGACCAGGTGACGTCGTTTTGGTTGTTGACGACAACTTACCTTCTACTCGGTGGCTTATGGGAGCGGTGAATAGCGTGTTTCCGGGAACTGACGGAAGACAATTACAGTCCATTATTCTGTGTTGTTTATTCAAATCAATTCTTTACAAAGACTTAAATACAGAAAAATGTATTGGCTGATGGGAAAGAAATCTTCTTTATCAACATACAATAAACTTCTACTTAATAAACAAATATTGAAACCGATTTGGACCTATGGTATTCAGCTTTGGGGTTGTACCAAACAGAGCAACGTAAATATCATTCAAAGATTTCAAAATATGGTATTAAAGAACATCGTTGCTGCCCCTTGGTATGTCAGGAACAATGACCTTCATAGGGACCTTAAAATGAACCTCATCTAAAACGAAATCCAGGAAAAAGCATGGAGACATGAAGAAAGGCTCCAAACATATGAACATTGAGGCTAAATTCTAAAATTTAAACAAACTCTGAACCAGTGGCTGGCGGCTGCTGACTTATATTTTCACGTTCGAGTGTAAATTTAATAAAATGGAAAATTTAATTTTGAACAAAAAAAATTCGAAAATTTTTGTTAAATTCTTAAAATTTTATCAAATTCTGAAGTTTTAAGTCAAAATATGACGTTTTAATCAAATTGTTGGACATTTACTTGTTTAAAACTATGTAGTCGTAAAGTGTGTATCTATAATAAATTCCTTCAATGTGTCATGTAAAACTATATTAAACACAAAAAACAAAACAAATAAATTTTTTAAGGAAAATACCACGAATTTTTCAATTTTTTGTACTTTTGAAAAGAAAAACGTACATATTTTGTTTTATTTCTTTTGGTTCTCAAACCAAAGGTTAACCTCAAAACCTCAAATTTTTATTTTTAACCCGTTTATACATCTGTACTCATATATGTATAAGACATAAAGTTTATTCTATTTTAGATAGTTGTTGTTAGCCTTGTATTTATCTACATTACAATATATTAATATTTTCCCATGTTAGGCTACATACATATGTATGTACATATGTATAAGGAAAATACATTTTTACATACATTCACATGGGGAAAACTTTTTCTAATATCAGCTTTTTTTTTAAAGGATACTTTTACTGTTGTTGTATTTGTTTAAATTTAATATTGAAAAATTCCTTTGGAAATTCTTGGAGTAAGATTAATTGTTTGTGTAGCTTAGAGAGAGGAAAATATAAAAAAAATGTTTGTGTAGACTATCCCTTAAACAATTTTTTTTGTGATGATTTGAAAATTTGTTCTATCATTTATCTTTTGTTTTGGTTCAATTCATATATTAAGTGCATGAATAAAATCTCTGAGCAATATGCAGATAGGGTTAAACAAATTTATATTGAAAAAGGATGTTGGCAGATTATATACACAAAACGTGGCTGTGTTTTAGCTCAACTAATTCTAAAATCAACTGAGACCACAAATTCTCACTTTACAAACGACTACAATACTTTTTGACATTAATACACTATTATATCATCTTCAGTCACGTTGATTTGCCCGATACATTTCTGTAGATTGAGTTCGAAGATAATAAACCCGAAATACTCTCCATAAGTACACATCTGGAGTATTATAATCGCCTTCGCTTTAAAGCAAGTTACGGAGAAAGTGGAAGAAAAGTACATTAACTAGGTATTCTTGCAATGCCACAGGAACTTCTTTTACATTTGCTGGGTCTAAGAATGCAGTAAATGTTCATTTTTCGTATCACTTTAAGCTTTTCACGTATAAAATATAAAAATTTTAGATGGCCGTTATAATTAAAACCCGTGATTTTGAACCAAAAATCTGGTTCAAGCTTTTATATAATTAAAAGCTTTGAAATATTAAAATCCAGTTTAGCCCGAAAACAATAAAATTTCTTAAGATTTGTAAACGACAATCATGTTTTACCAAATTTTTTCACAAAGGAATACCCAAAGCTTCACTGATATTTCAATTTAATTTCTTGAGTGTTAAAAACCTTAGTGCGAGGATTCAAGAAAAGCTTTAAATGATTACATTGTTGAACTAAGTAATTGTAGACGTTTAGTGCTGTAAAGCCTCGTTCTCATTAGTCAAGCTTTTTAATTTCAAGTACGTTCATATATATGTATTCAAATTAATTTAGTCAAGTAGTTGTATAAAATGTCGTCGAATGTTCCACAAAACTTCCTAGGATTGATGAATTTTCCAAAAAATTATGATTTCTGCATTACTCCACTTCATTTTTGGTAGATGTCAAAAATTTTAACTTCACTATTTTGATTAAGTACTTTACACACTACTAAATTTTATAATGTGCCTCATCTCAGACATCTTGACTTGTATACAAAGTTGAAAGGTCCTCTACTTTACTTGAAACTTGAAGTCAAGTAAATTTAAGTTGAATTCAAGCAAAATAACACGTTAATATTGGTCAAGTAGGTTCAAGTTACTTGAATTCAAGTACTTGAAATCAAGTAACTTGACTAATGAGAACCAGGCTTAAAGTTTTGGTTGCTTAACGATCCAGAAAATTAATAAAAGCAGCAAATCTTTTATAATCTTTCATCAAGCTTTTAAATTGTTAAAACGAATTTGATGATTAAATATTGAAACAGCAAATCTTAAAACTTTTTTAAAACTCATTGTAAACTCACCCTCCATAAGGGCACATCGGGAGGTATTGAACTATAACCGCAATCCATCAGATATTAAACCAGCTCATGGTATACCCCCCCCCCCTCCAACAGATACAAACAAGCTAATCGCGAATTCGAGATTATTTTGGTTTGTTTCGGTCACACCGCGATTTTAATGCTTATACCGGATTAAAAGAGAGAAGAAGATTTATTTTCTGAAATTATCGCGATAATCTTTGTGTCTGCCAATGTTTGTTATAAGGCTACATTTAACTAACAATTAATGAAATCCACTATGCTGGGTCATACGTAAATTGCTCAATATAAAGCAACACACGATTTTGAAAAATCGTAGTAACCCACCCATATTTAAAAATGGTTTTTGCTTTGTTTTAAGACAAACAAAAAAAATTAAAAAAGTTATTATTGGTAGTAGATTGATAACCAAATCAGGCACCGTTTCGGCTTCAAAATTATTTGTTGCACAACTAATTATTTTCGGTCCTAAATTTTTATTTTATATAAACGTTTCTAACCATGGCAACAATGATACGTACGTTCAGTGAAGAAATGCTTGGACTTCCAGGCCATCCAAAACCAGTGGATAAACGAAAAGAATTTTCCGAATCGGGACCAGCCGAACAATACGAAAAAAAAATGTTACACAATGTTCAAGAGGGTCGTAGAGAATTTTTTTCAAAGCTTATAGAAAATCCGATGAAATTTGCCAAATCGTGTAATTCTACTCTGCAATTGATAGATATGGATGGTGATGATTATGCGAGTACAGTGGGTAGTCAAACATTGTTGAGCCAATCGGGGGGTAGTCTAACAACGTCAGGCCATAGTAGTGGTATGGATTTGATATCATCACCAAGCTCGGTAGATGAGTCACGAATTGCACGTATATTGCAAGAATATGAGGCAAGTCAATTAGATGCATCGGGTGACGATGAAGGGGTTGAACGAGATGATGATGGACGGCGGGTCAGTTTCGACCTGGGCGAATATTTGTACATGTAGATAAAAATACATTTAATATTTCTCGTGCGTTTATCTCGAATAATTTTAATAAAATTTATTACTACAATTCTGTGCATTTTAATTATTTATTTTTTGTTTTATCATTTAAAATAAGATTGCCTTGTAGAATATTTTCGTATATAGAGCGAAAAGTTTTGCTTGCGCTTTTCTTTTTTTTTTTTTCATCTACTGTGTAGCTAATTTTTATTTTTTCGCTTCATTTTCCAATATTTTTCATTAAAAAATAAATAAATATAAATTTTTCGTCCGAAGAGTTTTTGTGGAATGAGAAAAAGCTTCAATTTTTTTTTTTGTACATTTCAATGAAAATTTATTAGTTTTCCCCGAGAGGGATAAAATAAATAAATAAACTAACTTATTAAAAAAATCAGTTGCCACAAGAATTTCATTAAAATATTTTCTTCAAAATAAAATTCTTTAATTTTCCTTTTAGATAGTTTTTCGTTTTTCATTGTTTCGGTCTTAAGTAAACTGAGGGCCCCAGAAGAACTCATACATTCATTGATTTGGAAAATATGATGACATTACCAAAAATTAAAGTACAACAACAATTTTAATATTCTCATCGCCGCGCAGCCGATCTGAAAAATGCGTTCAAAGGCAATTGACGATTGGAAATTGAGGGAAAGCACTACCTATCGGAATAAAATAAAGCTGTAACACCATACAAAAATTAGCATCAGCGCTCGCAGAACGACTGGAATATGGTATAGTGGAAATTTTTTGAAGTTGTGAAGCCGACAAATATTTTGTCTAAAATAACGGTTCCAATCGTCAATTGTAAAAGTAGGATTTTACTCTTCAAAACCGTCTTCAAAATGTTTTTCCACTAGATAGAATACATGATGCCAAGCCAAGCCCTTTGAAAAAGTGTTAAACTGAGCTGCCTGATAATTTGACGTTCAAAATTGTTGTAAGCAAGACGAATTTTGAATTATAAAAACAATTTTTAATTACCGGATTGCTAAATTTTCTAATTTTCTTTCATCGCATTTGAGACAAGTGTCATCTTATCAATAGCAACATTTTAATTGTTTTCATCGAGAGGTGCTTTCTGTCTTTAGCAATCGTCAATTAACCTTCGTGTATCGGTAAGGCATTGCCACATAGCACAAATTTGAAAAACCTTTTGGTAAAGAATTTTCGTTTTATGATGAAAGGGAGGATTTATACAGAAACGATACATTGTAACGTTAATTAATAATTAAACTACAAAAACTTCAATAGGGAAGGAACATGGGAGGAAGATGTCATATGTTGTTGCACCGTGGTTATAATTTGTAAACAAACCAATTTTTTTTGTTTATGACGTAAACATAGTTCGTTTTTGTTTTGTTCATGTGGCAAGGTACGCATGTAAAACGAACAAACCGTTCGTGTTCGTGACTCTATGTGACAATGCTTTTAATTCATCTTTGGATTTCAAGAAGTAAACGAACGTCTCATTGAAATAATCAACAATTAAGGAAAAAACAACGTATTCCACCAATCGATTTTTCTTCCATGGGTCCGCACAAATTCCCATTAACCAACTCTAAGTAAACAAATTAGAGTTCTAGCCCAAAAACACGTGTTATTTTAAATGGGAGCTTCAAAACTAAAAATTCTCAAATTTAAATTTCCTTTAAAACTTTAAAACTTTAACACTTTAGCACTTTGAAACTTTAAAACTTTGAAACTTTGAAACTTTAAAACTTTAAAACTTTAAAACTTTAAAACTTTAAAACTTTAAAACTTTAAAACTTTAAAACTTTAAAACTTTAAAACTTTAAAACTATAAAACTTTACAACTTTGAAACTTTAAAACTTAAAACTTCAAACATTAAAACTTTCAAAGCAATAAATCTTTAAAACTTTAAAACTTTAACACTTTAGCACTTTGAACTTTAAAACTTAAAAACTTTGAAACTTTAAAGTTTAAAACTTCAAACATTAAAACTTTAAAACTTTCAAAACTTTCAAAGCATCAAATTTTTAAAACATTAAAACTTTGAAACTTAAAAACTTTAAAACTTTAAAACTTTAAAACTTTAAAACTATAAAACTTTACAACTTTGAAACTTTAAAACTTAAAACTTCAAACATTAAAACTTTCAAAGCAATAAATCTTTAAAACTTTAAAACTTTAACACTTTAGCACTTTGAACTTTAAAACTTAAAAACTTTGAAACTTTAAAGTTTAAAACTTCAAACATTAAAACTTTAAAACTTTCAAAACTTTCAAAGCATCAAATTTTTAAAACATTAAAACTTTGAAACTTAAAAACTTTAAAACTTTAAAACTTTAAAACTTTAAAACTATAAAACTTTACAACTTTGAAACTTTAAAACTTAAAACTTCAAACATTAAAACTTTCAAAGCAATAAATCTTTAAAACTTTAAAACTTTAACACTTTAGCACTTTGAACTTTAAAACTTAAAAACTTTGAAACTTTAAAGTTTAAAACTTCAAACATTAAAACTTTAAAACTTTCAAAACTTTCAAAGCATCAAATTTTTAAAACATTAAAACTTTGAAACTTAAAAACTTTAAAACTTTAAAACTTTAAAGTTTAAAACTTCAAACATTTAAACTTTCAAAACTTTCAAAGCAACAAATATTTAAAACTTTAAAACTTTAATTCTTTAAAACTTTAAAACTTTAAAACTTTGAAACTTTAAAATTTTAAAACTTTAAAACTTTAAAGTTTAAAACTTCAAACATTAAAACTTTCAAAACTTTCAAAGCAACAAATCTTTAAAACTTTAAAACTTTAATTCTTTAAAACTTTAAAACTTTAAATCTTTAAAACTTTACAACTTTAAAACTTTAAATTTTAAAACTTTAACACTTTAGCACTTTGAACTTTAAAACTTAAAAACTTTGAAACTTTAAAGTTTAAAACTTCAAACATGAAAACTTTAAAACTTTCAAAACTTTCAAAGCATCAAATCTTTAAAACTTTAAAACTTTAAAACTTTAAAACTTTAAAACTTTAAAACTTTAAAATTTTAAAACTTTAAAACTTTAACTCTTTAGTACTTTGAAACTTTAAAACTTTCAAAACTGTCAAAGCATCAAATCTTTAAAACCTTAAAACTTTAACTCTTTAGCACTTTGAAACTTTGAAACTTTAAAACTTTAAATCATTAAAACTTTAAAATTTCAAAACTTTAAAACTTTGTAGCAAAACAGAAATCGAAATAACCGTTCATCAAGGCGGTGCTGTATATAGTACTACTATAGTCTATGTTAGTGATTTAATGCCGAAGAAAGACACATATCCGGTTTCGAAAATTCCTAAGGATCAAGCCGAAAGCACTCCGAAAAAATCGAGAAGTGTTACGAGAAATCAGACAAAAATGGCGACAAATAATGTTGTAATGACTGATGACCAGTTTCGGAAATTGTTGAATATGGTGAAACAACAAAATAATGATGGAACAATAAGCCCTCAAAATATGCAAACGAATACAGGTAATTTTGCAAAGTGTACGTCCCGGTTAAATGGTGAAATATCAGTTAGTGTCGAAGCATTTATAGATGCAATAAAAATGTATAAGGACTGTACGCATGTTTCGGAGGGGAATGCTTTAATGGGTTTGCCGATGTTGCTTGAGGGCACCGCTGCAAAATGGTGGTATGGAGTGAAGGGTACCGTAGCATCATTTGATGATGCTCTGGAGTTATTATTGTCTGTTTTTGGTCGGAAGAAAGCCCCATATAAGATTTACCGCGAAATATTTTCAAACGTTCAGGCGGAAACAATGAAAACGGATCTCTTCATTTGTAATGTATGCGCATTGTTTTCACAATTACCCCCTGAATCGTTGACAGAAATCTTACAGTTGAATATGGTGTATGGATTATTGTTAAAGCGTATACGCTCAAGAATTAAACGAGAGTCATTCACAAAATTTGATGAATTAATAAAATTGGCTCGAATAGAGGAAGATTTTTATGAAGATGAAAATCAACTAAAAGAAAAGATTCAAAATGTTGGTTTGGAGACTTTCTGCAAATATTGTAAAAAGAAAGGTCATGTAATTGAGGAATGTCGAAAGAAGCCTAAAGATTCGAAAAGTTTCAATAAGAGTAAAACTGAAAAATTAGGAAATTCGGCTCAGGAGCCAACTAAATCTACTTATAGTTGTTATGGCTGTGGTACACCGGGATACGTGCGAAATACATGTCCAAAATGCAGTTCATCAAGTTTTAGTTCTAATAAATCACCTCCCGCGGTTTTTAGCGCTTCAACTGTGGATTTTCATAATCCGTTAGCTGCTGAATTTGATTCAGTTTCCTTGAGTTGTTCAATCTCAGAATATAATATTTTGGGAACTACGTTAAGTCCTTAGCCAAGGCCGGTGTTGAATATTTCTATATTAGGTTCAAATGGATGTGGTATAATCGACACCGCTGCAAAATTGAGTATTGCGTCTCTTTCGCTTTATAAAATTTTACTAGATAAGGGTGCTACTTTCGAATCTCAGGATTTAAATATTGTTTTGGCGGATGGGATACAGAAACAGCAACAAATATTATTTACGAAAACTGATGTTGTGTTAGAGGGTCGGATGATTCCTACCACTTTTATTGTTTTGCCAGGCGCCGACAATACTAAGACACTTCTGGGGATAGATTTTACTAAAAATTCCCAAATTATAATACATTTCGCAAAAAATCAATGGAGGTTTCATGATTCAGAAACAGAATTTAGTTTGAAATTCGAAAATACCAATCAGAAACTATCTACTGATATATCTTCTTTGAATGTGCTCAGGGCTTACGAGGGATGTTCTCTTACCGATTTACAACGGGGAGAAATAAATAAATTTCTTGAACAAAATGAAACCGTTTTTTCGCTAAGGGGAGTTCCTACTACATGTGCGGAGCACTGTATCACATTCCTGTTTTTGGTCCTGCCTATAAAATGTCTTTGGAGAAACGCAACATTATACGCCAAGAGTTAGACAAAATGTTAAAAGATGAGATAATAGAGGAATGTGAGTTAACTTGGGCCATCTCCGGTGGTACTTGTGAAAAAACCTAATGCTTCTTATCGATTTTGTGTAGCCTATAGGCGGCTTAATGCCATATCGACATCAGATAAGTACCCAATGCCAAGGATTGACGAGCTCTTGCATTTAGCTATGAAAACTCTTTTTATGTCGACGATTGATTTGCGGTGTGGGTATTGGCAAGTTCCAGTTCGCTTTTCGGATCGTGATAAAACCGCCTTTGTATGTTCGTTTGGATTGTATCGGTTTAAGCGAATGAGTTTCGGGTTAAAAAATGCGCCCGCGATATTCCAGCGGATGGTCGATAGATTTAAGTCGGGAATCCCAGAGGTCACAATTTTGGCATATCTGGATGATACAGTCATTCTTTCAGAGTCCTTTCAACAACATTTGTCTGATTTGGAGAAAGTTTTTAATCATTTGATGCAGTTTAAATTACGAGCTAACCGCGAAAAATGTTTTTTCTATCGAGAGAGTATTAGGTTTCTCGGTCATGTTATAAATGGCGAAGGTATTAGCACTGACCCCGATAAGGTTTCCGCAATTTCAGAGCGCGACGTGCCACGGAATGTAAGGGAAGTGAAATCTTTTTTGCAGACGTTTTCTTGGTATAGGAAGTTCGTTCCAGGATTTTCCGAAGTATCACAACCTTTGAGCGACTTAACAAAAAAAAAATCGGTATGAGCATGGAATGATGCCCATCAGCGAGCTTTCGATTCGTTAAAACGGTTGTTAATTAACGCGCCCATCCTTCAGCAGGCAGATGAAACTAAACCATATATTTTGCGAACCGATGCTAGTAACTACGCCGTCGGTGCTGTGTTACTCCTGGGGGAGGATGTGAATGAATTATAGTACAACAGAACGAGAAGCGTTAGCAGTTGTGTGGGCTTTAAACAAATTTAGGGGTTATATTGATGAGGCAGAAGTAACAATCGGAACCGATCATCAACCACTCAAATGGCTAATGACCTTAAAGTCACCATCTGGTCGCCTTGCGCGATGGGTGTTGCTCATCCAAGGATTTAATTTAAAATTTATATATACGCCTGGTAAAGCTAATCCGCAGACACTTTGTCTAGACCACCATATGATGAAAATAAAAAAGATTGCGAAATAAGTTCATTTCAAATTGACTTTCCAACTTATGCTACTAAGGATATAAGGAAACTTCAGTTGGAAGACGACGAATTGGAGAAGATTATAACTTGTTTTGAGCAGCTGGATCATCCCGATATAGGAAACTGGACAGGACGTGGGTATTTAATGGAATCAGGCATCTTGTTTCGTTATGCTTGATAGTCCAACCGCAGGTCATTATGGTGTGGAACGTACCATAAATAAAATTCGCTCTAAGTATCACTGGAAAGGAATTCGAAAATATATCGCTGAATATGTCAGATATTGCAATGAGTGCCACAAATTTAAACCCAGTAACCTAAAACCAAGTGGATTACTCAAAACGCCAGTTATGCAGCAACGATTTGAGGTTCTAGCGATCGATTTATTTGGCCCATTCCCGATTACCGCGGCGGGATATAAGTGGATATTGATTATAGAGGATACTGCAAGTCGATGGGTTGAGTTGTTTCCGCTTTGTGTTGCAACAGCAGAGGCGCATGTGCCAAGGTTTTGATTAATGACATTTTTTAATGATATCTGATAATGGATCACAATTCATTAGCGATGTAATGCAACACGTGTCACAGTGTTTCCATATTACTCAAAATTTAATACCAGTATATAATCCGGAGGCGAATCCTGTTGAACGAAATAATCGCGATTTAAAGGTGCAACTTGCAATTTTAACTCAAACTGATCATACACGGTGGGCAGAAAATATATCCTCAATTAGATTCGCGTTGAACACTACCGGAAACGATTCTACTGGACAAACGCCAGCATTTGTGACTTTCGGAAGGGAACCTCGAGTACTAGAAGATGTAGCCATGGACATAAGGCCCATCATTGAGTCGGAAAATTTTATTCCACAAATCACTCCTTATTTATGGAGGCTTCAGAATAAAATTAAAGAAGTTCGCGACCATAATGAAAACCAGCAAGTCAAGCGAAAAGCAGGGGCAGATAAATCCCTTCGCCTTGGACGACAACATAAGGTGGGGGATTTGGTTTTAGTTCAGTCCCATTTATTAAGTAATGCTGATAAAAAATTTTCAAAGAAATTTGCTCCAAGACGCGATGGACCCTACCGGGTATCCAAGGTTATATCATCCACCATGTTTGAACTTGAGACGGCTGATAGGAATAAAAGTGTTAGTGGTAGATATCATACCTCAGCTTTAACACCATATGCCGGCCAAGAAAACTCATCTGAACCAATCGTTCGGAAAAGGGGAAGAAGACGTCGTGCTGAACTACTATCGAGACGATTAAGTAGTCCAGAGGGGGAGCAGAACAGAGCATGTAGCAAAACAGAAATCGAAATAACCGTTGATCAAGGCGGTGCTGTATGAAGTACTACTATACCTACACTGTATGTAAAATAGTCGTGTTGTCTCGTATAAATATAATCAGTCAGTCAATTTTTAGTTACCGAGACAAACACACGAGTCTGAATTATTATAAATAAAAGAAGAAATAATTTATAGTTTATAGTTTACAATAAAATTGAACTTTTATTTTAAATCGTTTGGTGTAACGAAATTTGTCGAGTAAATTACCCTTCTAATCATCAAATGCATAAATCGTGACGACGACCAAAAAGCAAACATCACATTTTTTTTAAATAAGAGACGACTACAACTTTAAAAATCTAAAACTTTAAAATTTTAAAACTTTAAAACTTTGAAAGGATTAAATCTTTAAAGCTTTACAACTTTAAAACTCTAACACTCTAAAACTTTAAAACTTTAACACTTTGGCACTTTGAAACTTTAAAACTTTAAAACTTTGAAACTATATAACTTTAAAACTTTAAAGTTAAAACTTTAAAATTTTAACACTTTAGCACTTTGAAACTTTAGAATTTTGAAACTTTAAAACTTTAATACTTTAAAACTTTAAAACTTTAAAACTTTAAAATTTTAAACTTCAAACATTAAAACTTTAAAATTTTCAAAACTTTCAAAACTTTCAAAGCTTTAAATCTTTAAAACTTATTATTATTATTATTATTATTGGGGGGGCCATGCGGGCGATCAGCCACTTCGCACTGCGACCTAAAAGATCTATTGTGCTGGCCCCTGCTTAATTATCCGTCCAGTCAATATTCAGGTTCTTATTAAACCTGACGATACTGCCTCCCGGTACGTGATACATACTATCCGGGCTTATTGCTCTCCCTCCTAGATGTTTACTACAGCATGTAGTTACGCTAGAAAGACGGTAGCATTGGAGCTCAAGGACCTCGAGAGGGTTGTCCCACTCTCGTATATTCCTACTCCTGCCCCGTATTCCGTTTGATTTTACTCTTACGAGTTGCTCGGAATTGCAAATCACCTGTAGGTCACCCAGCTTTACTACAGGAAGGCTAAATAAAACTGGAGGGTGCCTGGTATCCAGAGTCCGCATATTTTGGGCTGATTAACCTATCAGCCATTCATCTTTCGGCATATGCTGTTCCACCTTAGATTAGGGTTTTTTGTCAAGGTTTTCTCCTTTAGCGCCGTACTTTAGCCTGTGCCAAATGGCCAAAAATATGCCAAGTGGCCTTAGTTACCAGTGGTTGCCACGAGGAGGCAGTACGTACACTTGCGAATTGTGAACAGGTTCCCCTTACACAATTGTACCCATCACGCAGCTGCCTAATGACAAGACCAGAACAGCTCACGTGATGCGAACCCTACTGGAAGGTTACGGAGCTGGTAGATTAATCTACTCAACTTTGATCCCCCCCCTCCAATAGACGACAAACCACCATCTTTAAAACTTAAAAACTTAAAAACTTTCAAAGCATCAAATCTTTAAAACTTTACAACTTTAAAACTTTAAAATTTTAACACTTTTGCACTTTGAAACTTTAGAATTTTGAAACTTTAAAACTTTAATACTTTAAAACTTTAAAACTTTAAAATTTTAAAACTTTAAAACTTTAAAATTTAAAACTTCAAACATTAAAACTTTAAAATTTTCAAAACTTTCAAAACTTTCAAAGCTTTAAATCTTTAAAACTTAAAAACTTAAAAACTTTAAAACTTTAAAACTTTAAAACTTTTAAACATTAAAACTTTAAAACTTTAACACTTTAGCACTTTGAAACTTTAAAAACTTGAAATTTTAAAATTTTAAAACTTTGAAACTTTGAAACTTTGAAACTTTAAAACTTTGAAACTTTGAAAGGATTAAATCTTTAAAGCTTTAAAACTTTAAAACTCTAACACTCTAAAACTTTAAAACTTTAACACTTTGGCACTTTGGAACTTTAAAACTTTAAAACTTTAAAACTTTAAAACTTTAAAACTTTAAAACTTTAAAACTTTAAAACTTTAAAACTTTAAAACTTTAAAACTTTAAAACTTTAAAACTTTAAAACTTTAAAACTTTAAAACTTTAAAACTTTAAAACTTTAAAACTTTAAAACTTTAAAACTTTAAAACTTTAAAGCTTTAAAACTTTAAAACTTTAAAACTTTAAAACTTTAAAACTTTAAAACTTTAAAACTTTAAAACTTTAAAACTTTAAAACTTTAAAACTTTAAAACTTTAAAACTTTAAAACTTTAAAACTTTAAAACTTTAAAACTTTAAAACTTTAAAACTTTAAAACTTTAAAACTTTAAAACTTTAAAACTTTAAAACTTTAAAACTTTAAAACTTTAAAACTTTAAAACTTTAAAACTCTAAAACTTTAAAACTTTAAAACTTTAAAACTTTAAAACTTTAAAACTTTAAAACTTTAAAACTTTAAAACTTTAAAACTTTAAAACTTTAAAACTTTTAAACTTTTAAACTTTAAAACTTTAAAACTTTAAAACTTTAAAACTTTAAAACTTTAAAACTTTAAAACTTTAAAACTCTAAAACTTTATGACTTTAAAACTTTAAAGTTTAAAACTTCAAACATTAAAACTTTAAAACTTTCAAAACTTTCAAAGCATTAAATCTTTAAAACTTTACAACTTTAAAACTTTAAAATTTTAAAACTTTCAAACTTTAAAATTTTAAACTTCAAACATTAAAACTTTAAAATTTTCAAAACTTTCAAAGCTTTAAATCTTTAAAACTTAAAAACTTTGAAACTTTAAAACTTTAAAACTTTAAAACTTTAAAACTTTAAAACTTTAAAACTTTAAAACTTTAAAACTTTAAAACTTTAAAACTTTAAAACTTTAAAACTTTAAAACTTTAAAACTTTAAAACTTTAAAACTTTAAAACTTTAAAACTTTAAAACTTTAAAACATTAAAACATTAAAACTTTAAAACTTTAACACTTTAGCACTTTGAAACTTTAAAAACTTAGAAATTTTAAAACTTTAAAACTTTGAAACTTTGAAACATTGAAGCTTTAAAACTTTGAAACTTTGAAAGGATTAAATCTTTAAAGCTTTAAAACTTTAAAAATGTAACACTCTAAAACTTTAAAACTTTAACACTTTGGCACTTTGAAACTTTAAAACTTTAAAACTTTATGACTTTAAAATTTTAAAGTTTAAAACTTCAAACATTAAAACTTTAAAACTTTCAAAACTTTCAAAGCATTAAATCTTTAAAACTTTACAACTTTAAAACTTAAAAATTTTAAAACTTTAAAACTTTAAAACTTTGAAACTTTAAAACTTTAAAACTTTGAAACTTTAAAACTTTAAAGTTCTAAACTTCAAACATTAAAACTTTAAAATTTTCAAAATTTTCAAAACTTCCAAAACTTTCAAAGCTTTAAACCTTTAAAACTTTAAAACATTAAAACTTTAAAAGTTTTAAACTTATTAACTTTAAAACTCTAATGCCCGGTTTCACAAAAAAATATTCAATCCCTAGTTAAATAGTATTTTCTCCCTTTCTTCTTTTATAAAATTACGTTTTGTTTCATAATACAAATTCTATGCAAGTTGATAATATTTTTTTTTACATAGAAGTATTTAGCATTCAGCTAAATATTGAGCTCGATGAAATTGGGCAGTTAAATATTTAACTCTCTAGTTAAAATGTTGATGTAAAAAAAGAAATAAAATTAGCAAGCGCTGAATTTGTATTATGAAATAAATCGCAATTTAATAAAAGAAGAAAGGGAGGGAATATTATTTAACTAGAGATTGCTATTATTTTGTGAAACCGGGCATTAGACTTTTAAACTTTGACAGTTTATCACTTTAAAACAACAAATCCAGCTTGGCGGATTTTTGAGTTTTGCGACCTCCATTTAAAATAACCCGTATTTTAATGCTGGAACTCTTATAGCTTCACTATTCATTCTAATTAATGTGAATGAGCAGCCTAAATAAATTATAAAACCTATAAGGGGCACGTCTATACTTTTCCATACAAAACTTACGGCCAAAGAAACAGACAGTTTTATCAAGAATGCAGTTTTATTTGATATGTGAACAATTATTATCCGTAAACTTTTGCCAATTTTTGGTACATAACTATAATTCAAGTCTAGTTGTCATTTATAATTGTGTTGGTTAATTTTGCTTCCGTTTTTGTTTTAAAAAAAACGTTAAATATCTAGGTAGCGCTACCATCTCAAAAAATTGAATCTTTGGATATTTTTGACGGCGATGTCCTTTAGAAATATTGTAATTTATTTGGCGCAGCTTTACCTTATTTGCTACATTTGACTCCGCTTTGAAAACTTAAAAATATTTTTAGCCGATTTGTAGTACAAATTGCGCTGAGGCTGAATTCTTGACCGCAGCCTATTAATTTATAAAAAAAAAATTACCCAATAAGCAAATTAACAAGTAATAAATTTATGAAGAATTTCTGCATTTCAAATAAACTGTAATTTTAAATACAAGACCAGCAACAACTAAAAATATTAATAAAATGTAAAATGCGGCAAATATTTGATGTGCGTTATTTTTTGTAAAAAAAAAAAAAACTTTAAGACCAGCTTTTTGGCCAACATATGTATTTACATATATAATGTTTATGTTGTACATTGCAATTATTCTCTTTTTTTTTTGGTTTTTGTTGATAATTTGAAACCGTTCATGTGTGAAGCGAATGGTGATTTAACCCTTGAATGTTTATAGAAATACTTTATAAATTCCAATGCGTAGATAGCCCCCCGTTAAAAGGGTTTCAAATTCAAAAACAAATAATGATAGACATACATACACATTTTATATTACACCATAAACGAAATTTATTAAAATTTTAACTGTTTAATGAATTTATAGTTTGCGCTATATTCTATCATGTACGTACATATTCCATGTGATACCAAACTGCATAGATTTCGAGTTATAATTTGGGAACACATAGGGAACATTTTATCCATAGTAGCAAAAAACTATTTGGTATTTTTATTTCGCTTTTAATAAAAATACAAAAAAATGCTACAAATTTTTTGATGTTATGCTCAAACATATAAACAATAATGATGAAATGTAAACAAAAATGTTTGATGATCCTGAATATAAATGTGGAGAGGAAAGCATATAGTCGTATGCAAATTACAAACGGCAAAGATTTTTTGTAAATATGGTATCCACGAAAACGAATTTATATTAAGCCGAACGATGTGTACGTCGTGTATCTTAAAATATTAATCTTTTAATTTTGCCATCTATAAATTTTATTGTACTAATTTTAAAGAAAAGTGGAAGATGAAAGTATATATTGTATATCACCCTCGTGAGTTTGAATACCTGAAACAGTCTAGCTTAGTGAATAATTGTGTGCATATAAATAGCAGAAGCATATAAAATATTCTAATTTATGTGCAAAAGTAAAATAAAAGTAAATAAATAATAAATTAAGTGTTAAGAGTATGATTTACTAGCTATAACCGGGAGAAAATTAAAAACGAGAAAAATTGGGGAAAAGTGAAAATGAAAGTTTTTTTAAAACAAGAAGTGATATACCGTGCCAACTCTATTTAACCATAAATAACTTAATACTTAATTTATTGATTACTTAATCATACAAAAACATTTATTAGAAAAACTTTAAGTTCAATAATTATTTGTAACCATACAAAGACATATATTTATGTATATACATAAAAGCTCTATTGAACTTTATAATAACTTGTTGCTCTCTCTCTATCTATGTACATACAAACATAAATGGTTTATTGCATTATATAGCATAAATAAACTTATATTTTGTTTGTTGAATTTATGTACTTAAAGGAAATTATTCTGTATATACATACAGAAATTATTTATGATTATTGTTTAACAATCGCTCGATAAGCATGGTTGTAGTTTTACACGACGGAGTTTAGTTTCGTATCTGTAACCATCTATTCAAACCAGGGACGGTAAACGTTACATAACGTTACCCGAATAACGTTTAAAAACGCTAAAATTGCGAAGTTTTTCAAGAAAACGTAACTAAACCTATTAGGTTATGTTATAACGTAACCGTAACAGATAACTTTATAAAATTTTGATATAACCAAATAAAATAACCTTATAAAAAATGTTTTTGTTCCTGGTAGCATTATTTAACACTAGAATTATTCATCCGTCAAAATGACGGATTGTACATTTATTGAATTCACTTTTTTCCTTCATTCTTGAATCCTCATTTTGACTGGTCGGTAGTTCTAGTGTTAAAACCTTACTAAAGCAAGAGTTAATAATTTATTTAACTTTAGATAACGTATTTGTTTTTTAACGTTAAAAATATTAACTAATGCTAGATAACGTTATGTAACGTAACGTTTCACATAATTTAAGGTTAAATAACGTTATAACGTAATCAAAAAAAATTTGGGAATTTTTTCCAATAACGTAACGAAATCTTAGGGTTTTCCGATCCCTGATTCAAACTTAAAACCTGCAAAATAAATTCTATGTTGTTTGTGACTCTTAATCTCTACTTGAGGTATGAATTCTTGTTGAGTGTATTTCGTTCAGTTGTCAAACTGAGTAGGACAATGAAATGAAAAATAAATGGTAGTAAAGTGTGTGTACTGGCTAACAAACGAAAAGACGTATTTTATCAGAGCACCCTGTATTTTATAGAGCCATAATCAAAAAATCTGAGCTTTTATAAGGGAATTAGAATCGAGGAAAAAACGAAACTTTTCATAGTAAAACACACAAAACATATGGGAAATCACTTTTTTCCTAAGACAAATTTTTAAATGAAAACGTTACAAATTCATAATTATGATTTCTGAAATAGTTTCATAAATGTTTGAATTTCAACATACATGAATATCGTTTAAGTAAATCGTTTTCATTTTCTTGTAATAATTGATTTATTTAAACCAAGATATTAAAAAAAATTCATAACAACAGCATTCTGGTCAAATTGAAATAAAAGCTTACTACGATTCGTTTGGTCATTAAGTCAATATACATTACATAGATGGCAGTGATGGCCGTAAAAATTTGGAAAAATTGTACCAAAAATTACCACCTGGGGAAATTTCAAGTTCAAAAATTGTAGCAAAAGCAAAACAAATTCACAAAATATAGGAACGTGTGATAATTTTGTGATTAAATAATTTTTTTTTCGTATTTTTCAGTTACCATTTTAGGCATCTTACGTACACTAGTAAAACTAAAGATAAATTTAGCAAGTATTATTTTAATTTGTCAGAGCCAACTTTGATGTATTTTTCAAAATGAAAGTTCGAAAAAATATATTTTAGAAATAATTTAATTTTAATATTTCTGCAATTAATATTTACTTTATTTAATACGGTCTTCTAGTATATTGTTCTTAAAGATATGTAGAAAACTTTTATATAAACATTTTATAATATTTTTGGTTTTTTCATTGAAAAACTTTAAGCTAAAAAACACCATTTTCACTATGGATTCCTATGGAAATCAGTGAAAAGTTATACCACTAAAAAAGCTTCTAAAAAATACGTCATTAAGATTATGGCTCTCTATTTTAGAAGGCTCTGGTTTTATTTTTCACTTGAGTAGGGTTTGGTCTAAGTTTATCCTAACTTTTATCTGGAATCATCCGAGTAATTTCAACAATTCTAAAATTTTTCTAAAATCATTCTAAATCTTTTCAAAGTTTTGCTCTTTATTACATTAAACCTAGAATGCTTAAGTTTAGTTGAATATACAAATTAAATATAAATTGTACAAAGTTTAAACATATTGCCCGCTTTGAACTAGAAAACATAATAATTCAAACTTGATTTCAAAACATAGATTTTAACCAAAAAACATTTACATGCACAATCAGCAATTCACTTGAAGGAACTTTGTATTATCCTTTAGTTGCTATAATTTACTAAATTTACTAATTAACTTTCCTACAATAGCTACTTTTCTGCTCAACATATAAACTGAACTCTCTGGAGATTTTCAATAGTACACGACCATTGACCAAGCACGCACTTCATGTAGTGTTTTGCACTTTTAATGGTCGCCTCCTACAGTCCCCAAAATGTGGAGCTCTGCACACAATATCTTAAAAGCCCGTGTTTGTGAACCTCAAATAAAAATAACTGTCGAAGATTTTGACAAATAAATAAAGCAACATACATAGGTTTTAATTAGTGTTCGTGATTTGGTGTTAGTTTTGGTCATGAAAGGATCACAAAAATCAATTTCGACGTTTTGAAATGGCCTGGCAAGATTAACGCGATGTTCTGGTATAGTTGAACCATATAAGTCAAATCCTGAATTTTTGCGATTCGATTGACAACGAATTTTTTGAATCTTGATGGTACAGATCTGATACGATATAATGTGTTTTCAGAATCAGTACTTTGGTATCTAATTGTGATAATGGTAACTGAAATAATTAATGGACGGATGCTGATTATTGTTGAACACAAAACACGCTATTATTATGATGACTTTACTAAATACAACCAAACTTTTACAGCACTGGTTATTATTATAATCGGAGAGGTTGTTGATGAATCGAGAGCGCACAAGATAATGGTCGAAAACCAAAGGGAAATTATATAACATGAATTTGGTAACGTACCGTAAAGTGTAGTAGTGGAAAATAACACACAGTGATCGCTTAGATCGTCTCAGGGCTGAAGGTGTTTCTCCTAAAAAATTTTCTCCTGAAGTCATAGAGGGTTTCCTTGGCGGTGACTCGATTGACTTGTCGTCAATTGAGGTGCCACTGAGCGTGATCGCGGATTACCTGCAGAGCGAGTAGAAATGGAGAATTCCTTTCCGTATTACTCTCGAATCTTCGTAACCAGAACGGTTCTCGATAAGCGACGTAACAGCTCGTTTTCGTAACTGGTTTTGATGTCTTCTCAAAGTAAAATACATACGCCTTCCCTCCGGTTTAATAACAGTTTCATCGATCTATTTCTATTTCTTCAGATACTGCAGCGCGACTATTGGTTGGCCGACTTTAATTTTTATCTATTTTGCATAGTATATAGCAGCGTTTTATGCGGTCTACCATGCAAATATTCAGCAGGTGACTTTCCTGAACTATCCCGGTTTGATCGATATATCGACAAGTAAATAATACTATCTGTTAAGTGATTGAAATGAATTGTGTTCCGTTGTCAGACACAATGGTTTGTGGCAAATCTTCGATGTCAAAAATGTTTTACATGTTGACATTTTTATAACGAAAAATGAACTCGCATAGTCCATATGAATCGAGACCAGTCAGAATATGGGCTTGACCAACTTGTATATTCTCGAGGCGGATGGTTTACATGCGACTAACAAACTATACAATTCGCAACGGCTTCTTCAATGCGTGGCTACCAAAAATATCAGCGAGCTAATTGTTTCATTCGAGTTATTGCCCAGTGACCTTGGTAAAGCATTTGGAGTACCCTTGCTTATAAGTTTTTTGGCACTACTACTCGCGGCTGATCAGTCTGTAACAGAACGTTAGTACATACATTTAAAGACAACCTTCCACGGAAATAAGGTAACAAATCGATATATTTGCAACCTAACTTTTCAGGCCAACTCCTTTTTACAAATTCCGAAATCTATCGGCCTTATAGGTAGAGGGAAAATTTTTAAACACCGTGATTTCGATGAAAATGCGATAGTCTAGAAATCGGGTGCCGATCCACGTTTGGTTGGGGATTAATCGTGACTTTAAAATCACCAAAAATCCTGAGCGTCGCGTTTTTCTTCGTGACTACGACGATTAATGCAGCCCACTGGCTTGTAAGTAACTCTTTGAGAATTCCCAACGAAATTAACCTTTCAATTTCGGTTCTTACCGCGGCTAATTAATCGCGGCTTCCTGGGAGCCCCCGCTTCGGAATATTGAAGAACCAATCTAAGCCCAATATTTGAAAGATAAGGTTCTTACGGATCATAACCAGATAATTATTTTTTTACGAAGAGCGAAATTAAAAAAAATTTTGCAAGTTCACTTTCGATCTCAATGAGAATTACGAAAAATTAAATTTTTCGTAATTCTCATTCAGATTGAAACTGAACTTACAAAATTCCTGTAAATTTCGCTCTTCGTAAACCGAATATGCTATTTCCCGTTTCACTATTAACGACTAGCAGTGATAACTTTAAGTCAATCCCAGTTGAGGGCTGAGGAACAAGGTGGGCTACCGGTTGGGCCGGTATCTACACCGTAGTTTTTTTACTTCAACTCTTCTGAATATATTATATGAGCCGTTGGCCCTGAACTAGGATCGAAATGGGTGGCTGAGTCAACACGTCAACAGACTTTGATTGATTTTGAGGCAGCGATCGACTACTGCTAACAACTCTATTTGTAGAGTAATAACGAAGTTCGACTAGCACCCATTCTTTGATTTTTTCTGGAGAGACAGACGCTTTCTCTGTGACCTTGTCGTTCGCAATAGTTATCTATTGAATCGGCACGGAAACACTGACTGAAACAATTTCCCAAAATTATTCCAATTGTGAATTTAATGTTTCAAACTAACATAACTAAGTGACGCACAGAGTATTTAATGTTGAATCGAAGAGTTTAGGATCATTGTGAATTTCACCCATCCATAACAATATAACCGAAGCAGGTACAAGGAGTTTCTCTTAAAACATTTATCTTTTCATTCAAGGTTTACTGGATATGACGGAAGCATACTAGTAATATTTTGTTTAATGAAGTTCTCAATTGAAATATTGAAATTCAATGTTCTTGATTCGACGAAAATGATAAGACGACCATTGAAAAACTACGTGGGTCGGAAAATTATCAAACATGGTCGTTTGCTATACGCTCATTATTGGAGCTCAATGATCTAGAAAAATGTTTAAATGGCACAGCGGCTAGCAACGAAACAGATCCGGTAAAATTGAAAAAAGCGAAGGCTAAAATAATTTTGTCGATAGAAAGTGGATTGTACGTTCATATTCAAACATGTTCGAGGACAAAGGTCTTTCTAGCCGTATCGGTCTATTACGTAAATTAATTTCAATTAATCTCGAATCATCCGAAAGCATGGACGACTATACATATATCAAAGATTGTCGGTACAGCATATAAATTAAATGCGTAAGGTTTCGAAATTTCCGAAGAATGGGTGGGATCATTTTTATTGGCTGGATTGTCATATCAATTCAGACCATTTATAATGGGAATAGAATCAAGCGGAACGAAAATCACCGGTGATTCAATTAAAACCCGTCTTTTTGAAATTCAGGCTTTTGTTGGAAAACAATTTAAGAAATAATTTAAAAAGTGTGAACACTGTGGTAAAACAAAGCTTCATGATAAGGCTCTAAATTCGGATGCATGGCCAACCGGTGTATTTATTAGGCCCTTCCATAAGCAAAATTTTCGGACAGGAGCCTCATATGTGAAATTCCGGATACCAGCTGCAGTAGTCAACTCTGCCGAAATTTAAATAACGCAGGGTCAAAGGTGATGCGTCGGCCCAAAAGTTCTGGACAAATTACTTTTACTTCGATGTACTATCACAACGCCTTTAGTATTCGGGGGAAAGCTAATTATTCTTGCTTGGCGTTCTTGATAACGATTACGATGTGATTATCATATCTGAAACATGGCTTACTAAAGGGTTTAATTCAGAGGAATATTTCCCACCCAACTACGTCGTCCACAGAAAAGATCGACATGATTTTTGTACCAGCCTTAAAGGTGGGGGTGTGTTGATTGCTGTTAAGAGTTCGATCCCAAACGAGCTCATTGCATGTCATCCAATTTATGATGTAATTGCTGTTCGGATTAATGTATCCGAGTCATCTATCCTCGTGGTGGCTGTATATGTTCCCTCTGGATCTACTATGGAATATAATATGGGAATTGTTAATTTCATCAGTTCTGCGGTCATGCCATTGGTTCGTATTAAGGAACAACTAATGATTATAGGGGACTTCAATCTTCCCGATATTACTTGGTTTGATGTTGATGGAGTTTTCACATCCTCTTCTTCTGGCCAGAAAGAATTAGCAGTTACTGATTATTTTGCTAGCTTAGCAATGATGCAGTTGAACCGGATAAGCAATAGTCGGGGCATATTTCTCGATTTGGTTTATTCAACTGATCTTATGTTTTCGGAGATTTCACCTTGTGAAGATTTTACTGGATGTTCGAGCGTTTACCACACTCCAATTACCATATATATATTTTTAGAGAATTGCAACACTACGTGTACTTTTAGTAATTCTTTGCATTTCGATTTTAGGCGTGCGGACTACGATTCGTTAAACGAATTTCTTGTCGGTTCTAATTGGGACTTTCTCGAGCGAGATGAAAATTTGAACCATTCTATTTTATAGTTCAACGGGCTGCTCAAGACTGGTATTGAAAGGTATGTTCCATCAAATAAAAATGGACCTAGGTTTCGTGAGCCGTGGTACAACAAAGAACTACTACGTCTTGAAAAAAAACGGAATAAGTTCCATTCTTTGTATAAGTTACAGGGCGCTGAGTTTTATTCCAGATTCAACTTAGCTCGTAAAGAGTTCAAAACTTTAAATTGGTTCCTTTACAACAACTACATTTTGCAAATAGAAGAGGATCTGACTTCCAACCCCAAAAATTTCTGGAATTTCATAAATGGTAAAAAGAAGGTTGTTGGGTTTCCTACTCCAATGACCTTTCAGAACTCTTCCGCAAGTTAACCCTCTGATATCGCTAATCTATTTGCAAAATTTTTTGAGTCCGTCTATGTAGTATCTGGGGATTCTGGTACCAAGCTTATAAATAATCGCGATTGCTCTGATTTTAATTTTTTACAGTTTACTGAAGCAGAAGTTTATGATAGCTTATCTCAACTTTATAGTAATAAGGGGGCAGGACATGACGGTTTTCCACCTATCCTTATTAAGAATTGTGCAGAGAGTTTAGCCCATCCACTGACTCTAATCTTTAATAAGAGCCTACGTACTGGGATTTTTCCGGATCCCTGGAAACTGTCTTTCATTCGTCCGATTTTTAAATCTGGCAGAAGAAGTGATATCAGCAATTATCGCGGAATCGCTATTCTTGCTGCCATACCAAAACTTTTCGAATCAATGGTACAGAAATTCTTGTTTTTTCATGCAAAAATTTTTATTTCTCCTGCTCAACACGGATTTTACACGGGTAGGTTCACGGTTACTAACCTAGTCGGTTTTTGTCAACATTTATATAGTAGTTTAGAACATAGGCAACAAGTGGATGCTGTTTACACCGATTTTTCGAAGGCTTTCGATAAAATTGATCACTCGATCCTTATCGATAAGCTGGATAAACTAAATTGTCAGTTTATCCCCATCAGGTGGTTGCATTCGTACCTGTCTGATCGCTACCAATTTGTTAAGATAAATGATTTTAGTTCTCGCTTATTTCGAGTTACCTCTGGAATTCCTCAATGTCACAAGCCACATTGGTCCACTTTTATTCTCATTATTTGTCAATGATGTTGTTGATTGTTTTAAATTCGCAAAATGTTTGCTTTACGCAGATGATATGAAGATATTTGCTCCTATTACTGGAGTTTCTGACTGTGTTAAATTACAAGGTGACTTGAGTAACTTTTGCAGTTGGTCATTTAAAAACAAATTATTGTTGAATGTGGGTAAATGTAGGATTTTATCATTTTCTCGTACACACTCACCTGTTCTTCAGCAATATTTTCTATACAATACCGCTATTGACAGAGTTGAGGTCATAACCGACTTAGGTGTAACCTTTTCTTATGATCTTACTTTTACCAAACACATTAATTCTGTTATTTCAAAAGCTTATATTATGCTGGGTTTCATTAAGCGCAATTGTAAAGACTTCTGCGACCCACTCACACTGAAAACTCTCTATGTGTCCTTTGTTCGTTCCATTCTAGAATATGCTTCTCAGATTTGGTCACCATTTTATCATTGCCATTCATACAGAATTGAGAGCGTTCAAAAACAGTTTCTTTTGTATGCGCTTCGCGGCTTACCTACGGAGCGAGTGCACCAATATGTACTACCTCCTTATAATGATCGTTGTAAATTATTAAAATTACAACGATTAGATCACCGACGAGATGTTGCATCCGCTATCTTCGTTCAAGATGTTCTGACTTCCCGAATAGACTGTGTCGATTTACTGGCTCGTTTCAACTTTTACGCTCCTACACGTTGTTTGCGCCGTCGTCGTTTGTTACATATTGATCCGGTTTCTACAAACTTCGCACTCTCAGAACCAGTTTTGAGAATGTCGCGACTCTTTAATTCGGTTTATGACGTTTTCGATTTTAACATGACAAGAAATTCGTTTAGAAATGAGTTGTTTAGATTTTTGTCTATCATTAAATAATTGTTAAATGTTATTTTTGTGCTAAAATATTGTATAATAACTGTTAATCTTTTTTGCATACCGATTGTATATTTACTGTAGGTTAAATAAATAAATAAATCATCGAGACGTTTTAAATGGTTAAAAAACAATAAAGCAGTGAACAATGAAAAAGGAAATTCAAATAATTCTCCAAACGTGTTTAGTGCCTTGATCTCAAATAATATTGCTAATGGAAACGTGGTGTGTGCATCATCAAACCGAAAGGTTTTTTATTTGGATAGCGGAGCTTCACAACATATGGTAGCTAGTTCTGAATGGTTAAATGATGTCCGACCAATAAATATTAACCATATTTGTGCTGCTAATAACAAGAAATTGAATGTGACATGTGTTGGTGATTTAACAATTTACATAAATGGCAAGGCGATTGAGGTTAAAAATGTGTTATGTGTTCCAGAGCTGGCAGCAAACCTTTTGTCGGTATCAAAAATAACCGAAAAAGGAAACTGATCGAGAAGGATGTTCGATATTCAATTTGAAAAATGAACCTTTAGTTCGTGCAACATTAGTGGACGGGGTTTACAAAATTATGGCTAACATACCCATGGTTTTATCTGCAAAATGTGAGAGCGACATTATCACCTGGCACCGAAAATTGGGTCATCTAAATTTTGACGACGTAAAAAAAATTTAAGTCAAATAATGGCATCGAATTCAAAAATGAGGAAAATCAGTTAATTTGTGAAATATGTATTAGAGGCAAACAAACTCGGCTTCCGCTTACAAATATCGGAACAAGGGCAAAAGACTTCCTCGAATTAATTCACACCGACCTCTCTGGACCATATAATACTTCAATTGGAGGTTCAAAATATTTTCAAACATTTATTGACGATTTTTCCAAAAAGGTGTTTGTATATTTTCTAAAAAATAAAGATGAAACTCTATCAAATTTCAAAATATTCAAGGCAGCGGTGGAAAACGAAAAAAAAAAAATCCTTCGAAGCGACAACGGTGGTGAATTTATGAATATTCATTTTGATAAATTTTTAAAAAAATGCGGATCAAACATCAAACTACGGTTCCCTATACACCTCAACAAAACGGTTTGGCTGAAAGAATGAATCGCACAATTAAAGAAAGGGCAAAATGTATGATGATAGATGCTGGTCTAGATAAAGAAAAGTTTTGGGCAGAAGCTGTAGCAACTGTAGTTCATTTAATCAATAGATCTACGAATTTTTGGTACTGAAGCAATGAAACCTATCCCAAAGGTTCGACGCAAAGGATTTGATGAACATTCCAAAAAGCTTTTGTAATGGACTCTTTAATGGAAAACGAAACTTGGTTAATGGCTGATTTACCAAAAGCAAAAGACAGAAAGGCAATCAAAACTAAATGGGTATTTAAAACTAAGAAGGATGAATGCGGAAATATTATTCGATATAAAGCCCGGTTAGTGGCGAAAGGATGCTCTCAGACTCCGGACATAGATCATTGTGAAACATATTCACCCGTGATTGGGTACTCATCAATTCGTTATTTGATGTGCAGACTCCAAAAGGTCATGTACGGTCTTAAACAAAGCGGGCGGCAGTGGAATATTAAATTGGACAAAGCGCTCAAGGATATGAATCTGAAAAGGTCAAAGGTTGATCCATGTGTATATAGTAAACGGTCAAATGAAAAGGTTAAGTTGGTTATCGCAGTTTATGTTGAAGATATATTGATTTTATGGGAGAATGAGGACGAGATGAATGAAATCAAACGGTCGCTAAGCACTAAGTTTAAAATGAAAGATATAGGAGAAACCAACCAATGTGTAGGACTAAGGATATCTCGTGATAAAATTGGAAATTACTACCTCGACCAAGAATTTTATATCAAGGAGATCATTGATAAATTCGGTATGACTGACACCACGGCAGTTTCAACTCCATCAGATCCAAATCAAAAATTGTCAAGGGATATGATTCCAAAAACAGAAGCCGAAAGGGATCAAATGAAACATATTCCTTATCAGCAGTTAGTGGGTGCACTTTTATATTTGGTCCAAGGTACGCGACCAGATATAGCTTTTGCAGTTGGCGATGTTAGCAGATATAATTCTACCTTCGGAAAGGCTCATTGGACAGCTGCTAAACGTATTTTAAAATACCTTAAGGGAACAGCAGAGTTCAAATTAAAATATTGCAGCGGAGACATGACTGATATAAATGGTTTTGCGGATTCTGATTATGCATCCGATCTCGACAAACGGCGCTCCTGTACGGGATATATTTTTCTATTGCAAAATGGTGCAATATTTTGAAGCAGCAGACGTCAGCCTACAGTTGCACTGTCAACTACAGAAGCGGAGTACATAGCATTAAATGCGGCTGCCCAAGAGGCAATTTGGTTAAAACAGTTTGGAAATGAATTGGGCAATATTTGTCCTAATCAACCTATCACAATATTTTGTATGTATGATAACCAAGGAGCATTAAACTTAGCAAAGAACGATGTATATCAAGCCAGAACCGCAAACATATTGATGTCTGACACCATTTCATTCGTGATAAAATAGCAGACTCAACTGTTCAAGTTACCTACATTTCAACAAATGAGATGGTGGCAGATAATCTAACTAAAGCTGTAAACGGTATAAAACAATTATTTTTTGCAACCAAATCGGGTTTAATTAGAATTTAATTAAAAACACATATGTATATGAATTTATAGTAATTCCTTTATTATATTTTAAAATTTGGTTTATATAATGAAGTAAAAATTTTAATACAGTTGGAGTGTTGAAGGAAATACTTAAAACGTCAATATAGACTTATTTTGGAACATACCCTTCAGGTTTTGTTCAACACTATAAATGTATTGATGTATGTATTTAATAAAATAAAAGAAAGTTTTAGTTCAGTGAATTACTTTGATGTGTAAACACGTTTCTATTTTTACTCTGCCAACAGAAACCGTTCCATAAATTCCGAACATATCAACTTTGGTCATGGTTGATTTAAGGTTTAACGATTGAACCGTTTTGTTATCCAACACTGTCCAACAGAGTGTGACATTTTACTCGTTCACCTACAGAATTGCGAGTCGATACTACTCCTGTGACCAACATAATTTGACATTTCTTAACAACATTCTCGATTATGATTTTGATCTGAGTCGTTTCGCGACAATCCAGATGGCAAAATAGTATTATTAAACGATGATTGTGGCATAGATTTGGTAGAACATTTTTGTCCTGAACGATCGCTCGACAAATTTTTGCTTGGCACAGGTGATTGAAACGGAGCCACTGAAGGCGATTTACTCGAAAAATTATGCTGAAACTTAGCTCGTTCGAAATGCAACAAAATATGATGGCTTCAGGGAACATAATGAACATGCAATTATTGAAAGTTGAATCAGCTAGTAGAACTTCCAGCATGTCTCTGTCTAAAATCATTAGATTTTGGTTTCTAGGAAGAGGCAGTATCTGTAAGATCTGCATCGTTCTCTTTTCAGTTTAGTTGTCGATAAATAAATTTGTAAATCAACCAAACCATTTGTTCTCTAGGTAATAAACGTCACAGGTTTTCATTATACATAAAAAAACATTTCAGTTGGCATTTCATTTTAAATTGAGATAAAAATTTAAAAAGCGGTCATCAAACGGAAAAATCTTCATTTAAAATAGCCGAGAAACGCACCAAAATGTTTATTTTTATGGCATAAACAGTTTTTAGTTGCTTGTTATGTTCTAAGATGGCACATGTTTGAAAAATGGTTTTATGGCGGCAAAAGCGAAATACTGCCACCTATTTGTTCAGTAAATTACTATTAATCATATACACAAACCATTATAACAGTTTAAAATAAAAAAAGGTTTCCAACTCCATATTTTATAGCAAAATTCTGACAGATTCAACACTACGAATTAAATTGTAAACAAAACGTGATACACAAGATTAGGCAATGGCACGCGAGATTTTAACACTCCAATTTGGAAATTACAGTAACTATGTGGGAACACATTGGTGGAATATTCAGGTAAATATGATAATTCATTTTTAAACTCAAACTACATTCTACAAAAACATTTTTGTTCTACAGGAATCCGGATTTGTTTATGATCCATCTGCTGGTGAAACTGAATTAAATCATGACGTTCTATTCCGGGAAGGCAAAAATTTTAAGGTAAATCTTCATTTTATATGAGAAACTAGAACGTAAATAATATATGATTTCATTTAATATTAGGGCGAGACCACATTTACCCCTCGACTATTGTCGGTCGACCAGAAGGGTGTATTAAAGCATTATCCTGAACAGGGTGAACTCTATGAGCAACCAATAGCGGTAGCACAAGAAGGAGTACTCGAAAAAATTAAAACTCGATCCAATTGGGATGAGGATAACGTGGAGGTAGTGAAAAATCCGCCGATTGAAAAGCCTGAGTATCAACGTGACATTGATGATGAGGAAACACTTCCACCGGCCGAAAAAGATTACGAATTTAACAAAAACGTTACCTCTTGGACCGATTATATGTATTCACGTTATCATCCACGATCAATCACCTTGCTCAATGACTGCACACACTCGTCGGAGCACAACTCTTTCGATACTTTCACATTGGGCCAGCAGACATGGAAACAGAATTATTTTGGCGACGACTTCTCTGATAAAATTCGTCAGTATATCGAGGAATGCGATAATTGTCAAGGATTTCAGGTTATGTTTGATTGCACCGATGGATTTGCGGGGCTTGCTATGCAGTGTTTGGAACACATAAATGACGATTATTCATATTCAGTATTCGCAGTCCCATTCATTCCGCCAAAAGTTTCTCATTTTAAAAATTCCGATACGGCGATGAGTGATAGCATTCGCGTAATCAATACAGTGATGGCGTATAGCGGATTAGAAGCGAATTCCTCATTATTTCTACCACTATCGACAATGACGCGAGGATGGCGACAAATTTCATTGCCACGGAGAATTCCGACGCTTGTGTACGATGCACAAAGCTACTATCAGACATCGGCAATATTGGCAAGCTATCTGGATACAATCACAGTACCATACCGTTTAAAAAGTGGTTCAAATTTCTTACCCGGCTTTACATCCGACCTCAATAATTATGGCCGGAAATTAGCTGGCGGTGCACTTGGACTCCCGTTTCCGATGAGCCCCACCGAAGATTTAATCGATTGTCTAGATAAAATGACCGATCCGATATTTGTCGATATATCACCAAATACTAAAATCGGTACCGATGAAGTAATTCAAAGTGTTTCGGTGCGCGGTATACCAAAAACGCGACTTAAACGTCCACGACAATATGCCCAAAAACAAATGCAATTGAATGCATATCGATGTGAATCGGTAAGCGAAATGTTCCAGCTTTATTTCCAGTGTAACAATTATCGCAGCATGACACACGTCTCGTCAATTCAATCCGCTCTTCCCGTTAAGACACCGTATCCAATTGAAATTTTCGATGCAAATTTAACGTTCGAAGGTTTCACATCGGAGTTTGAGTTGCCAGTGGCGCAAAAAGTTGTATCGACTCCGGTTATCGCGGCTATTCAAAATTCGAGTAAAATTAGTGATACAATCGAGGGTTTACATCGTGAGGCGAAAAGAATTAAGATTCAGAAAATGCACCGATTCCGAGATACAGGCCTTGAACAGGATGATTATGTAGAAGTGTTGGAGAAATTACTCGAATTTGGTGAGAATTATGAGAATGCGTTTGAATTGTAAATGAATCGAAGGTGCCCTGATTCATCTTTGAAATGGTTACGCTTATAAAATGTATTACAATTATTCACAATAAAAATGTTATGTTTTTTTTACTTTAGTGTATGTGCATAATTATTTAACATTGTTAGCAAATTCGGGTATTACGACAAGTTTAGACATCAAAATAAAGAGACAACATTCAATGAATTATGAAAATAGCTAGTATATGCGATTATGCAATTGGCAATACACTGTATATCGTTCAGCTATGTGGGAATAGATTATTTCGGTCATGGTGGCATTATTAAAGAGCCCATGGGGTTGCACAGGAACGTTTATTTTGGATCAAGTGGACCTTGTAATGAAAAAAATAAACTTTCGGGAAAATTTCTAACAGAGTTTAGTTTAAGACTTATACCCCCTCCCGACAACTTGAGGTGTGGAAAAGCACATCAATTATTCCCTGTTATTCGATCATGAAAACAACGTGCTACGCAAATTATTAAAAAACTCACCTGAAGAGATAATGTAGCCCAAAACACTCTGTGGATTAGATTTCCCGGTTGTGTGTATCCAAAGGCCATTCAAGAATCCAATACAACACTCAACACGTTGTATTTACCTTTTAACTAAACTGATAGTAGTTTCCTAACACCAAAAGAAACAAAATATTTCTATTTACACACAAGTAATCAGAATAGCACTCTTATTAACCTTACCTAGAGTAGGCTGGTGTGGCGTATTTAAAATAATAATAATTTCACCAAATGGTGTCACCCTATATAAAATATAAACACTATATATAACATATACACTGCTTGATCTACTAGATAAATATTATGTGATCAAGTCGACCAATAAAACCGAAGTGGGGTGACATGTTATAACCATCCCGTTTTTCGCTTCAATGCATTTTCGATAGAATAACTGTATTCCTTTGTTAAAAATATAAAATTTTAAAACAATTTCGTTGTGAGATACCGTTACTCTGTCGATATTGCATCGAAGCGAAAAAAGTGATGGTATATATAACATGTCACCGCAGGATTAAATTTTGCTTGCAGACCGACCAGACGCAATTAAACAAATAATTGAATTTATTCGGTCGATAACGGGTCAGTTTCAATACCATTACAAGGCAACTAATACTGAAAATCTACCGAGTGAATTTTTCTTCGGCTGGCGACGAACATCATCAACACATACAAATGACCATCATAGGTATACGCACAAACAATAAGGTATTATGTATATTATCAAAAGGCATGCAAATGCAAGTAACATAACTATTTACGATTTCGTTATAACCTTCATCCCATTAGCATCACATGAATGGTGCATAGTATGGAACGCAGTTTGGCCAAAGCGAATCAAAATCCCTATTCAAATATTAAAAACCTTATTCGCTGAAAATATGATCAACAGACGGATCGAAGCCGTACGCCGAAATGATTTCATCAAATCGTATATTGCATCGAAATTGGTTAATAATACGTAGGGCGGAACGCTTTAACAGGAATCGATGGGTGAACGATTATATGCACTACATAGTTGACAAGACGAGCGAAATAATCCGGTATCCGACCGTTAAGATTGAAGAAGGTAGCTGGAAAATGCCATTTGTTTACCGAAAGCGGTCAGTAGTTTTATAAGCGAAATAGCCTGCATATTGTAAAAATCACTTTAAAATCTAACATAACCTAAAAATTGTGTCAGTTAAATCATGGCGACCATTATAGAATTATGATTAACGATCTACAACTGTACATTTCGTAAATGGTGTTATTATACTATAAAATTTTAATCGTATAGGAAATAAAAGTGAAACTCTTATATTTCGGCGGTTTGTAAGTAAAATAAAAAAAACTCTTTTCTTAATAAAAATAAAATTCTATTTTTATTTATCCAAGAGAACAAAAAAAAAACATAATTAATTTTCCGAGCACGGTTGGTTTTCTTAAATTTTATTTTTTCTTTATATTTTATTAAAATGTTTATCATCAATAAATTGCTCAGTAGTAGTATTCTCAAAAATTTCACTGTGTCAAAGTGTTTTGTGATAATTTCTTGACAAAATTAAAACGCATCACGTATCAATACGAACATGGATAGAATAATTGATCAGGCGGAAGAGGAAAATAAATCTGATAAATCGAATTGCTTTAAACGATTTGTATGTGGACTAGATTATATATTCTGTTATCAATGGCGTAAAAAAATGTTGTACATATTTTTCGGTGTTATCATTTTATTAATATCCGTGAATTTCGCATTAACCATTTGGGTGTTCACGGTACTACAAATATCACCTGTGAGTACTTTTATATAACGCGGTTATCGTTTGATCGTGAATATTTTAATAAGTAGAATTTTATTTCTAGAACCATATTGGCCAAATAAAATTTTTGAAGGCCGGTTTCGAATTTTCTGGGACTGTGCTCATAATGGACATGTTAAAAGCATCAAAAATTTATACAGAACCAAATCAGGATATTGTGATCGAGACACAACACTTATTTGTGATGCAAACGACCAAAAACGATAGTAGTTTGGAAAATAGTTTAAAATTAGGATACAATCATTTGGAATTGGTATCAAACGAGGTGTCATTCCGAAATGATGAGAATTACACTATTTTTCAAATAAATTCGAACGAGGTTTATCTAAATACAACCGAGTTGGAGATAAATAATGCAAATGGTGGTACGGTATTAAATGAATCTATTGCATTTTCCAAACTAGTAACACCATATGGATTTGGTCTCGTGTAATTAAATTAAACTGATGACCCCATTTTACTCGTTTACGCTGGTTAAACTATAAAACTATTTTAATTTTAGTTTTGAATCGCCGACTAAATCGATAGAAATGCGAACCGACGAAGATGTTTTAATTAGTGCAAAATCAGGTGATTTTCAAAATATTTGCCTTAAAGACATGAAACTGGACGCTGAGAAATCGGTAAGTTAGGCAAAGTTCATCAAGTAAATATTCAGTAATACAAATTTTTATAGATATATCTACTGGCGCCTGATATTTTCATACCAGACATGGAGATCAGCATTAAAGAGGAAGAGACACGTAACGTTTTTAGTGTTACGGACTATAATTTTTTCGTTCGAACCTATCAAATGTGCATATGTGAAAATGGAAAAGTATTTCTAACGTTACCGCAAAATTCGTGCGTTCTACTAGATTCATCAAAAACGTGTGATTAATTTTAGTTTTATGTAAATCAAAAATGGTTTGTATTCGAGGCAATTTCTCGTATAAAGAGCAAAATTGAATAACACATGAGAATCCGTCTCCTTTCAATTTCAATCAAACTTACCTTATTCAAATAAAATGGCGAGTGACAACTCAAAACAAGATTAAAACAAATTTAATATATAATTAATTATTTATTCATAAATCATAAAAAATAAATGTATGTATATTGTAAATTCAATTAACAGAATATACGTGTCTTAATTAAAATTTAACCCTATCTACTTCATCGGTCATAATTCGTATATAAAAGCTAAAAAATTTCAGGTGCCAGAACATAAAATTTATTAAAAATAAAAATTTCTATCACGTTTGCATTTTACACAACACATTTACTATTCGCGCACTACTAAAAAACTATCTAACATTATTCGTAACATTATAAAATAGTGTAATTATATAATTAAGTCCAGTCTTTTCGTTCGATTCACAAACAAGTTACCTAATAGTTTTAACATTAAAATTTAGAAGAAAAAAAATAGTTTTTATAAATTATATCTGAACTTAATAATTAAATAAGAGGAGATTTTATTGATTTGTGTAGATCGGTTCCAGCTCGAGATCATTAGCTTCGCCTTTTTTACGTAGATTGGCACAGATTTGTTGTACGATTTGTGTAAATATTGTGACATTAAGATTTTGTCCGAGTAAATGGAGCAGCAGGAAATCACCTACTTGAATGTGACGCACTAAATAATGGATGTCCTTGTATTTAGCGGTTTTTTTGTCTTTTAATGTGTGTGGATCCTTTTCGTTACAGAATCGACGTTTCATAATAGCCTCACGTGTTGTCGGCATCATAATAAGCAGGGCGGAATATATGATTGCCAATCCGGATAAAACGGCCAAAATAATAAACCAGAACCATAAAAATATATAGATTTTCTCATTTAGTATATTCAATGCCAAGACACATAGAGCATCATGTTTTTGTATACTACCCGACGAACCGTATTTATGGAACGTACACTTAGTAATTCGCGGAAATATTTCGACCATCGGATCTGATCGATTTTCTTGATTTAAATTCGAAAATTTCAGCACTTCAGTACCGTATGTCATAAAGGAGCCACCCAAAAATTTATCGACAAATATTATATTCATGATGACATTAACAAAATTGAGAAACTCGCATAAAAAGTATCCAAACGAGTATGAATTATGCATGTTCATACTGTCCAAGAGATATTGTTCGATACGGGATTGTCGTGATTTACGTTCGTCCGCCGGAATTGTTAAAATGCCACGCATACCGCCCGAAATAAGACTGACTTTTCCTTCCTCCCAATTTTTCCAGATCCAATGCGGAATATAGAACAGAATACCCTGTATATATATAGACAAATATTTTATGAAATAAGATAAATTTTCAATTTATATAATTAATATACAAACCTGAAAGAATAAGGCAAATGGCACCCATTGATAATAGCTGTGAAATCTCTGTGGTTCAATATCATTTCCGAGACCTGGATGGGCAACATGTGTTCCGATTGATTTACCATGTTGCCCCGGCAGCGTAAACGTATACGTTATCCAACAATACGTATTTATAACATGATTTGGTACCGAACCATCATTGATACACATAATTGGGTCACCAATTAAATTATTTGCCGTCACAATGATGCAGCACACGAAGAGGGCAGCACTTGTGATTTTATAATGGCAACGAAATATCATATTATCGATCACCGCCTTATCGATTAGGTATCGTACTTTGACGAAACCCGCGACCGCGGATACCATACCAAAGACCGACATGGTGGTCTATAAATTTTGTGCGATTGTCACGCCACGACACTAGAGGAAATCTGAAACAAATAAAAAAAAAAAAAAAAAAGGAAACGTTAAATATATTCATAAGCGTTTAATGGATGGTGCTACTCTAAATCTGTGGCAGGTCAAAATCCAGGAGAGAATTGCCAGTACAATAAATAAGCGGAGTTTGTGGCGGTATCAACTTAAATCTCGCGGATCTAATAATACGCAAGAAAAGAGTTTATCCTTATACACTATTTAAACAGGAAGTTATAAAAATTCTGGGCGAGTCTGAAAACGCAAAATTACGGAACGGAAACCATCATAACTATTAAAAATGTTCTAATTAAATGCCGGTGATAGTGTTTGTGAGCAGACAATCGGGCAGTTATGGATGGAGCGTTTTGTCCGAACGAGCGGACATCATTGTGGAAACCTTGACACACCTAAATCTAGACACCATCAGTGTAACACGAAAGGACCAAGCAGATAATCAAAACTCGGCAAATAATCAACAATCGGCGTAATAGATCACCAACCCGCTGTAATAATAACCAATACAGATCATGTCCCATAGATAAAACTAAATTGCAACCAAAAATGTAGCTATTGATTGCCAAATTTGCAGAAATTACCCAAAATACAGTGGGAACCCCACCGGCCAAACAGAAACATAGATTAGCGCCAGATAAATTAAAAAGAGCCTTGAATAACGTTACTACACCCGATCGTTATCCAATCCCTTACATTCAGAACTTTTCGCTTCAGAACTATCATTTTTTCAACCCTCGATTTAGTAACAGCTTATTATCAAATTCTAATAGAACCAAAAGATCTACCTAAAACACCCATCATACGCAGAGTTTTTATTCAGTTCGGCCAAATTAAACACAACAGAAATGCAGCACTTATATGATCGAGAACTTTTGGCAGCGTATGCATAAAACATTTTAGGTACTTGTTAGAAGGTAGAAATTGTACACTATACACAAATCATAAGACGCTTAAAATTAGAAATAGCCTCGCCAAGACAATTTAAGCACCTTAACTTTATTAGTCAATTCACATCGAACATACAGCATATTTCGGGAATCAATAATGTCGTCGCTGATATATTGTCGTGAATTAAACCATTCGGGGTGCATATTAACAAAAAATTTCATTTCATGCCTTCAATTAACAAAGATGCTAAAATTATGGCTCAAAATTGTTTAGTTTGTTAAAAATCTAAAATTTCGCGGCATACAAAATTCCCTCTCGGTAAATTCGATCTAGTATCGTAGCGTTTCACTCAAGTTCAACTCGAGATTATTGGTCCATCAGATATAGTGTATACAGTGGCATTTTCGGTATTTTAAACGTAGATAGCTCGATTTGGCGTCCCAGAATCAATTTTAACTGATCAAGGAGTTCAATTCGAGTCACAAATCTTCGAAGGATTGTCTAAATTTCTGGGATTCGAACACAAATGAACAACGAGCTACAATCCTAAGTTCAATGGCAAATAGAATGATGGAATCATACAGTCAAAACGGGCATTATGCGCTACAATTGAAATGACTGGAATAAGAGTTTACCAGCAATTATGTCGGTTTACGTACTACATTATGAGAGGAACTCCAATTATTATACGGAACAACATTAATTGAGGTCAATAAACAATTCATTCCACAATCCGATTTTGTCAAAAAGTTGAACGATCATTTCGACTGTAAGCCGTTCATTAGCAAGAATTTGAAAACTTGTTCGCACATAATGTTAAGAACGGACACACAGAGAAAATCACTAGAACCACCTTATTCAGGACCATATTTAATGATTAGTGGCAAAGAACTACCTTTTGACGTAACGATTAACAATAAACAGGTTAAAGCGTCCATAGATCAATTAAAACCGGCTTAGATAGAAGTTCAGAAACCCAACCGGATAAAATAACCACTCGATCAGGTAGAATATCGAAAAAATCTAGTCGAATACGTGACTAAGGTCACTGGAACCGGAGTATATTCTGGCGGTTCAACCTAAATTCCACTTAAACTTCATCGCTATACCAATGTCAAACATTTTGAGTAGAGTGTTTTTAGTTATAAATTTTAGCCTTTTGGTTGGCAACTACTTAGGCACTGTAGTATTATGATTTTAAATGATGCCCAAAGAAAAAACAATCGCTGTAAATTAATCAAAGAGCAACATCTTTACTCGGGCAAGAAAAACTAACTTGCGTATATAAATGATCACAATTTCCTTCCGGAAATACTCAATTGTATGTATAAAATAAATTAAGTAAAATAACAGGGTGAATTACAAAACAAGAATTATGTGTAGCAAGTGCAGAAACTTAGTGATATATGCCAGTTACATAGATGGCCTTCTACACTATATTATTATAAACCATTACCCTAACCTAGAGGCCTGTAAGTTCACTAATAGTAGCACTTCGGCTTAGCGAAATAAAGAAACGCACTCTGGTAGTTCAAAGCACAGAGCCGAAGATAGCAATCAAAAAATCACGAAACAAAAATCTACGACATTCTGATAGCTATCATGTTGGCAATTACCGACCGTTTAAAAAGCTTACCGCAGTGGTTAGCATGCATGCTTGCTTTAAGCTCTGGAGGTCCTGAAATGATGAAAAAATTACGGCCGGTTAATGTAGGACCAACGAATTAATCAATCGTTATCGGTTAAAAATTGATTATGAAACATCATTATGAAGCGGCCAAATCCATCTATACGATGTAAAACTGGAAAGAGCACAAGTACTTCATGTGACGATATAGGGGTACTGTCAATCGAAGGCAAGAGCAGTAATTTTTTGGGCTGCAAAATGGATGGCTCTCAGTCAATTGTATGCAGATAGGAGACTCTCTAGAGCTCCAACTATAATATAAATATGGGAAAGCGGAGGAGAGGGGCTGGGGGAAAACGAGCCTCCCAATCAATCTACCTATGTGTGTTCTGTAAATTCCTTTGGCCTTTTCCGGGAGATGATGTTAGTGTCTTTTTTATTTTCTTACAGCAAAGGTTCAGATAAAGCGCCCTCCAAGTGTAATGGAACTTAAATATCTGAGAATAATATTTGATCAAAAAGTGTCATGAAACCCCCCAATTAATACTTTATGAACAATAAGCAAATAAAGCTTACTTTACTTGTCAACGAATGATTGGCAAGATGTGGTGCTTCAATCCGCAAAAGACACTTGTACCAGACCATTATAAGGCATATGGCTATGGTTTATGAATTATTTAATCGAACGAATCCAAATGAAGTTATGAGCAATAGATATATACTGTAAAAAGGTGACGTTGAGAATAATAGGGTAGTTAGTGGTGGTACGGCGCGGGGAATGAATTAAAGTGGTGATATGTTACCAGAAGTATATGAAAATAAAGCATTTTTGATATAGAAGTTAACGAGTTGAATGTGTATAATTGATTAGCTGAGAACCGGAACCAGTACCTGGACAACCAGAATACACCATTGGCGACGAGGATAAAAAAATAAAAAAAAAAGAGGAAAAATGGAACATAGCCTCAACGCTATACCACGTTTTGAGACCAGATCGACAACGGACATTCGAAGCCGTTGGATAAAATGGACACTGAGGCTAGAAAATTATTTCGAAGCGGCGTCAGTAGAAGAACAAAAAAAAAAACGTGCGATTTTACTTCATGTGGGTGGAGAAGAGAAATTTTTGATTTATTCCAATCATTACCAGACGAACTAGTACCAGCAGTAACATCGGGAAACACCAGCACCAGCACGAACAAAGAAACTTCGCAGCAAGCACAAAGTACAGATGAATATGAAATTGCGAAACAAAAATTGACCAATTACTTTGTTCCAAAAGCAAATGTTAAATTCGAGATATTCAATTTCCGTAACGCTAAGCAAGAACCAGGCGAGAATATCGATCAATATTACAGTCGATTGTTAAAATTGTGTGCACATTGTGATTTTAAGAACAAATCGAACGACATAAAATAACAAATAATCTTGCACACAACATCATCAAATCTACGACGGTATGTGGTCTAAAAGATCAACCAAAACTGGAACAATTATTGTCATATGCAAAAACGTTGGAGCAAACTGAAGAACAAATAGCAATAATTGAAAATCGGCAAGAAATAGTTTATGGTACAAGTATCACTGATACCAAACGGTACAGCCATAATAATCAGCACAATAAAAAAAATTATCACCCGCAGCAAAACCATAATAGTCAGAATCCAAGTGATAACAATCGTCAACCTCAGATCAATCAACGATGTAAAAATTGTGGCAATTTATGGCATACGAGAGGTTTGAGTTCGTGTCCAGCTCAAAATTGAAACTGCCATAAATGTGGTCGCGTATCACATCACAACACAGAAGTCAACATCAACAGTCGAGGCTAGATCAAAAAAATCATTTTCAACGAGCTCAAAGAACAAATAACCAAAAATACCAGCCAAATCAAAATCAAAGCAGGCAGCAGCCATCGGTAAATCTGTTACATAAGGATAATCAAATGGAAAGTAGCAGTCAGGTAGAACGAAGCAACCAGTCAGATTCTGATGAAATATTTTCGGTGACAAACGAAAAACAAAGGCGTCCTACAGTCGAGATAGGTGTAAATGGTCAGAAAGTGATTTTCATGATTGATACCGGGTCATCTGTCAACATAATCAATTCAAGTATTTGGAAAGAAAACTTTCGGGATACGCCGCTTATAAAGGCAAACGAGAATATTTTTCCATACAATTCGGATGTCAGTTTGCCCATCGTAGGAAAATTTGACGCTAAATTTTCATACTATCAAACATCGACTGAAGCAGAAATCTTCGTAATAGATGGCAATGCCGAATCTTTGATGAGTTTTAAAACCGCGTTAGAACTAAAAGTTATCAAAACAAGTTTCAGTGTAAATTATGGGATCAGTAGAGAGTTTATCAAATCAAATTACCCAGAACTAATATGCGGTGTTGGAAAATTAAAGGATTTTCAAGTCCATCTTCACATTGATAGTTCCATTCCACCAGTGGCAATAAAACATCGACGAGTTCCGTTTCATTTACGTGGGTAAGGGGCGCCGGTTTAGATGGTCTTATTATACTAGCCCAAATGCCAACCTCACCTGCACGTGGTACTTCCTGCTAATTAACTAACGAGGCTCTGGCGACCGAGATACGGCGGAATAACCGACTACCGAGAACATAGCAAATGATGTTCTCTTCAATGACCCACTACCAACTTGTACTGGTTAGGTTGGTAGTTGATACATAACCAGTTTTAAAGCAATGAGTTCAACGCAAAAAGGAAACAATACCCCAGGTGGTAAACCAACTACCCAGTTGGCTAATCCACCCTCTTACGAGGCTGGCTCAATGGATTCTGGGGTGAGCCAATCATTGCTAAACCCATTCGAAAGAAGTTCAATGTTGTTAAGATCACCAAACAATCATACTAACTCTGCAAATCAGCAGAAAGACGAAAACGCTGAACTCTGTCGAAAACTCAGTGAAGTAGAGGTACTTTTAACCCAATTAAGAAGCGAAATTGAAAAGCTGAAAAAAGAAAATGAAGAATTGAAGAAGCCCAAACCAATGGAGATTTCTGAAAACCCGCTAACTTGTTATAATGAAACAAGTACTCACACTAGTTATAACAATGAGTTCCATACTGATGAAGAGGATCTCATGAGAGAAACAGATTGGGTACTGAAAAGGAAGAAAAGACCTACCAAAAAACGAAAAGCAGAATTCTCGCCTGAAGTTGGAGATCATTCGCAAGCTAATGTATTAGTAACTGGTGATACTAATACCAAACCAACTCACCAGCAACAGCAACAAAAGGTTGTACCGAAAGAAAAGGCTCCTCCGCCAATTAATGTAATCGGCATAACAGAATTCGCAAGTATACAAACTATAATGAAATCAGTGACAGCTAAGGAATATAGAGTAGTGTCACTAAACAATAACGTGTGGAAAATCAATACACCAGATTCCGACACATATAGAGCTCTAGCAACAAAGCTCAATGCGGAAGGTAAAGAATGGTTCACATACGAAGATAAAAACGAACGCGCAATTAAGGTTATGGCCAGAGGCCTTCATCCAACGTGTAAGAAGGAGGACATAATTGAGGACCTAAAGGCAAGAGATCTGCAAATAGAAGATGCAGTAAACATCCTAAAACGAGAGAGAGGTGAGAACAATCAAGTCAAAAAAAGGGGGCTTCCACTCTTCATGCTTACGTTTAACAAAAAGGAGAAAGTTGAAAACATCTTCAACATCAAAGCAATTCTCAACATGAGGGTTAAAATAGAACCGCTTAAGAAAAACACGAGGCTAATACCTCAATGCAAAAAATGCCAAGGTTTCAATCACACGCAAAAATATTGCAGACGGGAGCCAAGATGCGTAAAATGTGCTGGAAAACACAACGCGAGAGAGTGTACAGAAAGTAGAAACACCCCTGCAAAATGTATAAACTGTAAAGGGCATCATCCTGCAAATTATAGAGGCTGTGAAGTAGCCAAAGAACTTCAAAGACTAAGAAACAAAACGCATCAATTTCCTCAAAACCCTAGGGTTACCAGAGAAGAGAAACCAACTAAAACCCAAGCGGAGCCAAAACCACCAGGTATTGGTACAGAGCGGAAAAGTTATTCACAAATTGTACAGCAATCATCTAATGCTACGAATGATAATCCCCTTGAAAGGATTTGTCGAAGCATAGAAGCCATAAATATAAGGCTAGCAAAGCAAGAACGTGGTCTAGAAGCTTTATATAAGCGTCTAGATATGCATCAAACCTTGAACGAGGCAACAGCCCTCATATACTAAAATGAGCAGATCACTAAGAATTGTCACCTGGAACGCGAACGGATTAGCGCAACATGTTCCAGAGCTAGAAATTTTTCTAAATTTAGAAAAAATAGATATCTGCCTTATATCGGAGAGCCATTTGACAAAAACATCATTTATTAAAATACGTGATTATGAATGTTACCATGCTGTTCACCCAGGAGGAAAACCCAGAGGAGGATCAACAGTAATAGTGAAAAAGAGTCTCAAACACTATGAAGAACCTAGTATAGAAGAGGAAAGTATGCAAGTTAAAACCATAAAAGTTGAAACTAACAATAATAATGAATACAGTATTTCCTCTATCTACTGCCCTCCACGCTATAATCTAAACAAAGAAGATTATAATAGACTCTTTAGATCACTAGGATCCAATTTCATTATTGGTGGTGACTTTAATGCAAAAAACACCTATTGGGGATCAAGACTTACAACCCATAAAGGAAAAGAACTATTCGAAGCCGGACGAATAAATAACTGCGAGTTCCACTCTGGAGGTAAACCAACATATTGGCCTGCTGATATAAATAAAATAACAGATCTCATTGACTTTATGTAACGAAAGGGATCTTCGAGGATTACATGTACATCGAAAACAGCGAAGGGATATATTCCGATCATACACCTGTTATCATGACACTCAGCACAATGATAATTAATAAGGATAACCTGCCTAAATTAACAAATAAAAGAACTAACTGGGACCTATTCCAAAAACTAATTGAAATGCAAATAAATCTACGAGTGCCGATTAAAACACCGGTACAGTTGGAAGACGAACTAGAGGTATTTAACAGTACTATTCAACAAGCAGCATGGGAAAGTTCTCCTGCTAGTCACACCGAATCCCGTAGGAATCAAAATTATCCTATTGAGGTCAGGGAGTTAGTTAGAGAGAAACGGAAGGCAAGAAAAACCTGGCAAAGGACACGCGCCCCGGAAAACAAAAAAATCCTCAATTTTCTATGCAATAAACTAAAACAACTTATAAAAGAAATTAAGAATGAAACTATCAACAAGTACTTAAATGGTCTCACCGAACATAAAGATACTGATTACTCTCTTTGGAAAGCAACAAAGGGATTAAAAAGAACTAAAATGCATGTGCCACCTATTAAAAATGGGGAAGGAACCTGGGCCAAAAGTGACAAGCAAAAAGCTATTTTATTTGCAGCTCACTTGGAAGACACCTTTCAACCGCTACCTAGGCAAACAGCAGATGAAAACATAATAACAATTAGCAAAATTGATGAATATAATATTCGATGTGTAACATTACAGGAATTAAAAAATGAGATCAAGTGTAATTTGAACGCAAAAAAAGCTTCAGGATATGATTTAATTACTGGACAAGTCGTAAAAGCCATTCCCGAGAAGGGACTACGAAAATTGGTTCAAATTATCAATGCTGTCTTCAGACTAAAATATGTCCCACGGCAATGGAAGGTTGCTGAAGTAATTATGATCCCCAAACCAGGCAAACCAGCGAACGATAAAAAGTCATACAGACCGATTTCACTACTTCCTGTAATTTCAAAATTATTTGAAAAATTACTGCTCAAGAGACTCAAGCCAATAATAGAAGAGAGAAATTTGATTCCACCACACCAATTTGGATTTAGAGAAAATCACTCTACGATAGAACAAGTTCACAGAATAACGGATATAATCGAAGACTCACTTGAGAATAAGAAGATATGCTCCAGCATCTTCTTAGATGTAGCACAAGCTTTCGACAAAGTTTGACATGGAATATGTAAGTGAAGAAATACAAAATCATGCGAAGAAACACATTCAGCGGATATCTCGGCACCAAAATGCAGACATACGAAGTTTGTTGGATACCACCAATGCAGTAAGAAGACTTCAAAGGCAGAAACCTTTGGAATTGGGCAGTTGTATTTAATTTAGATAGAGAAAAATAATTACAGTAGAATTCGCTTATAATGAACGGTCATGGGACAAATAATTTTGTTCATTATAAACGTGTGTTCATTTTAACCGTAAATACTTGGTTTGTGCATTCGAAACTAACTTACATATGTAACTTATGTAACTGAGATTTCCAAAAATTTACGAAAGTTAAAAAAAATACATAGACACCAGAAAAAACTCAAAATATTTCCCTATTTCCGTTACATTGTTTCTAGTAATCTAGTATATGTATGCACTATACACGAATCCATACACACATTACATTAAAAAAAAAATATGTACGCAAAATTATGTGTGTGAATATGAATGAATAGACCAAAATATAATTAAAAAAACGAAACAAATAATGATCGATGTTCATTATAACAGTAGATTTTTGTACTTAACAGGTATTGTAGGAACATTTATAAGTTTATAAACGAAGTTCATTATATGTAGTGGAAACAAGAAAAATTGATTATGTTAATTTAAGGGACTTAAAAAATCGTTCATACTAACCGTGTGTTCATTATAAGAAGGGTTTGTTATAAACGAATTCTACTGTACTATGTAAATTCAAACGGGAGTAACCATTGGGCTACTGCCCGTCAAATGTGAATCTTCATTTAAGAAAGATAAATTACTAAATGATTTGTAAATCAGTTGTAATATTAAATAAAAGGAAAAAAAAACAAAAAAAAAAATGTACGTAGCAAAGTTGAAGACGAATTAGATCGCCTGATTAGTGAGGATGTTATCGAAGAGGCAGTGGGACCAATACCGTGGGTATCACCGTTAGTAATAGTGCCGAAGCCAAACAATCCAGATGAAATTCGAATGTGTGTAGACATGCGTGTACCAAACACATCAATTAAACGCGAGCGCCATGTCACTCCAACTATCGATGACGTTTTCCATATTTTAAACGGAATGACAATATTTAGTAAAATCGACCTAAAAAATGGCTACCATCAAATAACCCTGGACGAAGAGTCAAAAGTCATAACAATGTTTTCAACGCACTGCGGATTATACTGGTACAAACGGCTCAGCTTCGGAATCAATGCCGCCGCTGAGATTTTCCAAAATATAATTAGACAGGTGCTTGTCAACATACCAGGAACGATAAACATCAGTGACGATATTATAGTAGCAGGAAAAGATCAGCAAGAGCACGATAAATCACTTCGAATGGTGTTGGACAGGCTGAAACAACATAATTTAACAATCAACATACAAAAGTGTAGTTTCAGCCAAGAACAAGTTAAATTTTTCGGCTATGTGTTTACTAAAGAGGGAGTACATCCAGATCCGGAGAAAATAAGTGCGTTGGAAAAGTTAGAACCTCCGTCGAACCAGTCAGAATGCCGCAGCTTGTTAGGTATGCTGACATTTGTGGGGAAATTTCTACCAAATTTAGCCAGTAACACCAGAATTTTACGTGAGTTAATCAAAAAAAATAACAAAATGGATATGGACAGTATAACATCAAGAGTTGTTTGAATTTTTTAAGCATCAGCTGGCGAATACCAATAAACTTGCGTACTTTAGTGCAGAAAAACAAACACATATTCACGTCGATGTGGGACCAGATGGATTGGGTGCAATTTTGTCTCAATAATCAACGGGAGGTGAATGCACAATCATAGCATACGGCAGCCGTTCTCTCTCACCAACGGAATAACGATACAGCCAAATCGAGAAGGAAATGTTAACCATAAATTGGGGATTACAGCATTTTCATTTATATTTGTATGGTACTAATTCTGTCGTACATACAGGTCACAAGCCATTGGTGGCTATTTTAAAAAATCCAAAATCATGTTCCAACGCTCGAATCGAAAGGCTAATGCTCAGAATCCAACAATATTCGTTGACGATTGTTTACCAAAAAGGGATAGATAATCCAGCAGATTACCTTTCGAGGCATCCAACAAACCCGCCTGATGAAATATCAGCTGGAAAAGTTGATAAATACATCCATTTCATCATCAAAAACAGCATTCCTACAGCACTAACCATTGACCAGATCAAAAAATCTACAGAGGCCGATAATATTTTGAAAGAGGTTATCAGAAGCATACAAGAAAACAACGGTTTACCACAACATTGCAAACAATTGGGTAAGGTATTCAACGAGTTAACAGTTCAGAACGGAATCTTACTTAGAGATCATCGGATTGCATTGCCAGAAAACCTTCAACAGAAGGCAATCAATTTAGCACATAAAGGACATGGGCATTGTTAAAACTAAACAATTACTGAGAACAAAAGTTTGGTTCCCAAATCTAGATCGGATGATCGAGAACACAATTATGGAATGCACAACATGCCAAATTGTTACCGAAACGCAACATCGGGATCCCATTTGTATAATCCAGCCGGCAGAGTGTGTATTTCAACGAGTATCAATTGACAAAGAAATGTTCTATTCGAAATATTTACGATGTTTGGTATACCAGGAATGTTGACATCGGACAACGGGCCTCCATTTAATGGCCATGAATTTCACGATTTCCTGAAGCAACTAGATGTTATCCATCATCGTATCACCCCATATTGGCCAGAAGCAAATGTACGAGCCGAACGACTAGTGCGAACAATAAAAAAATCATTGTTGTGTGCGAAAATTGAGCAAAATGATTTTACAGCGCATATAAATGCCTATTTATTTAATTATCGAGCCACACCGCATCCTGCCACATTGAAAACACCATTTGAAATCATTTTTGGTCGATCAGTAAAAACAATTTTACCAGACATTAGCCAGTTTAAATGTTCGTCAGCAGGAGAAGGTGATAGTGATATAAAAGAACGAGAAAAGCAGAGGTTGTATGCGGATAATAGAAGACGAGCAAAACACCATGATTTCAAAATTGGAGAAACAGTAATATGCAAACAGTCGAAAGACAATAAATTGGCGACTCCTTTTGATCCAGAACCGTATAAGATTATTGAAATACATGGAACCAAAATAAGTGCTGAACGTGATGGTAGAATAATTCATCGGAATGCATCATTCTTTAAAAGAATAACTCCAACTGCATCAAAAGCATTCAATCAAATAACGGATGATTACATACTACCAAAACAGCAACAGGACCAGATTGAACAACAACAACAATAACAACGACAGCGACATTACCAACACCAGCAGGAACAGGTGCCAGTTTCTTTTGAAAGTTTAACATTAACAGAAGGTCAACTTCAACCGACACTTTTCATTCAACCACCGAATCCAAGTGAAGTTGAACCGGATGTTGTACCATCAAAAGCTTAGCAATCCTTCCGAAGTTGACGGATGCCAAAACATTTGGAAGAGTACGAACTTTATTAAAGGTTGAGAGGAATGTAGTATCGGTAAGAACCGAACGAATCCAAATGAAGTTATGAGCAATAGATATATACTGTAAAAAGGTGACGTTGAGAATAATAGGGTAGTTGGTAGTGGTGGTACGGCGCGGGGAATGAATTAAAGTTGTGATGTTACCAGAAGTTTATGAAAATAAAGCATTTTTGATATAAAAGTTAACGAGTTGAGTGTGTATAATTGATTAGCTGAGAACCGGAACCAGTACCTGGACAACCAGAATACAACACCAGAGTCAGCCACTTTGTGTTAAAAAGCGAATAGACGATAAAAAAAAACAATTTAATGCGAACGTGTTTGACATTTGTGATTTAATATCGATTTCTTACAATAGATATCGCCACTGTAAAGGCAACGGATGTTCAAATTTCTCAATGCCTACACAATTCAGAGCCAGAATGCTAATCCAATTGGTACAGTCGTGGTAACAGCGTTCATCAAAGAATTAAGCCTTCACTTTACGTGGTAAAATTAATAACTTTTTGGTGCACGCTTTAAAATATTCGTTTTTGTTATTTGATTTCACCTGAATTATCTTTTAGAAGGTTACAACACAATTTAATAAGGTAAATAATTTTTTTTTTATTTATATAATTTATTAACATTTTCTAGGTGACATAAACTATAATAAATTAAAACACAATTATGGTATTTTTTGTTGTATGTACTCGGACTAGTTAATTTGTCAAAATTCGAATGACATTAAACAAATGTCATTTGTAACGGTCATATGAATTTGAACACAATCATAATCGTGATCAACACGTTGTTAATAATAAAATAAATTGATCATGATGATGATGACATTACACAATTTACACTTTCAACGCGAAAAATTTAATTTAATAATCATCTTCGTTATTCAAGTGTTAATTTTTCTTTTTTATAATTATGTGTTTTTAATTATATACATGCACTGACATAAAATTTTGTCATTTTATTAAGTGAATGTGTACGACCGACAATGATGCGGCGCGCGTTCTAATCAATTTTATTTTGTGCAATCGCGATGACAATGAAATGAATGAATCGAGATTGATATTTGATATTAGTCGTTATGATGACCTTATTAAATTCATAATATTGTGTTAAAAGTGTTAAACAAAGTATTAATTTTTACTATTAAAGAGTCCCATTCAGTAATAAAAAAAACTTGTTCGATCGAGAGAAGTTTAACTTTCACCAAGTAAGGTGGAAATACTAAATTGATGTGCTACATCGATTAGAGCAGCGGTGGGCAATTATTTGTTGTAATTTAAAGCTCGTAGTGAAAAGTTTGGAAAACGACTAGAGAAATTCTGAGAAATAAGAAAAACAATTTTATCACTATACATATTTCACAATATTTCGTAGAATTTGTAATAATTATCACGATCGGGAAATCCCTTTAATTTGTGAAAAAAGTATTGCGTTTCTTTCCAAAACTTACTTTGCCGAATAGATAGTCTTGGTGGGCCCGATACTGGCTCGCGGATCGCTTTTTACCCTCGTATGAATCATAATTTGTATATATTCTACTGCAATGTACAATTTCAATGCTGATTTCAAAGTCGTAGTCGTGATTATCATTTTAAATTAATATTCTTGAGAATCACCTTGAACTTTATTACATTTGTTCTTATTTGCAAATAAAATAAAAGCAATGCAAGTTTCTTTTGTCTGTTCTGTATGTTTACATAATGGCAGGTGCACAGACTGCAGAATTTTCATTTACTATTTGATATTGAAAATGCGACTATGTAAATAACAATTATGCTCGTAGAACGGAAGTAATTTAAAACTTGTTTGCTGATTCATCTTCGGGAAAAGCTACTTGTAATTATAGACCTTTATTCGTACTAAACTATGTAAACATGGTGAGGGAAACCCCTGCTTTTTGTTGGTGATATCTAGCAGAATACAATGATCAGCAACACGTTTTCAAATTTTCTGTACCGGGTGTGTGCTTTTATTTTCGTAAAGTGGATAGATCAAAATTTTCGAAAAAACGTTATAATCAAAATAACAGGAGTTGACAATCTTCATGAACACATCTCAAGTCAACTCAATCTATAACCTCCAACTCAACACCCAAATTAATCCCTAAATGGAAATTTCCAACTAAATCATCAGCTCACTAAACCCCAGGTTAACCCCAACTTGAGCCCAATTCAACCCTTAACCCAAAACTCAAGCCCAACTGAACTTTCAACTCAACCTCCATGGTTCGAAAACAACACTCTACCCGACCATAACCCTATCCTCAACGGAAGCCACAACTCAATGCCCAACTCAATCTTCAAATCGATATGGTCCGAAAAACTATATGTTTACTTGAATTCAACTCAGAACAACTTAAGCTAACTTCCAATTCAAATCTCAACTCAACCCGCAAATAAATCTCCAACTGAACGGCTGATTCAACCCCAAAATTCAATCAAGGCCCAAATCAACATATTTCTGAATTTGCTTCGATGGTTTTGGTTGTGGGAAGTCCAAAATCGTTTTACACTTCTCTGGGTCTGTGCGGATGGAGCCATTGCCCATCAAATTAACCAGATATCGCGCCTCTCGCAATACAAACTGGCTTTTGGTTGTATTGATAGAGATGATTGATATTAGATCTTGCCAAACGGCATAACTCCAAAACTGATATAGGGTCCGTCCAGGCCAAAGCATTCTGTCCAATTCATCTTCGATATCAATTGTTACCCAATGATTTGAAGTTTCTGTTGGTCTGCCTCAGACAATGCAAGGAATTTGTGGTGTGTTTTCTTTTTTATTTGTTTCAAAAGTTGAACCAATTGAAGAAATCGTTGGAGATATTGGATGGATATATTTATGGTACCAGGACTGATGATTAAACGTGGTGCAAGCATTTATATACTCAAAGAGTCGTTGAGATTAACCACTAGCAGTATTAATTATAGGTGGAAAATGATGAAATTGTGCCAAAGGGTCTGATATAAATTTCCAAGAAGACTAATACTGGCCTCGCTATCTAACAAACATTTAAAGGACGTGTCATTTACCAATCACCTCCGTCAGGTATGATCAACGAGGAAACCAAACCACCTCTTATCTGTTTACGATTTTCCTAATATTTTTTTGCTCTGACTAATCGAGGGGAGACAAAATCGGATATTGACATGAAGTGTATATGGCGCTTGAACGATGATGATGGTGTGGTGTGAGAATTTACTAATGGATTAAAAGCTGGTGAATGGTCAGATTATGTGAGCTCTACATAGTTCTTTTCTCCGCTGTCGATAGTGGTCGAAAGAGTTCTGGATCGGTATTGCTCGCCTTATTATTGCCATTATCCCAGTTCTCCAAGAACCGCTCTTCCGGTTTTCCGCGGATCAACGTGATTGTGGTGTTATCATATCTTTTAAATCACGATGATAGCAGAATAACCCTACATTCTTCAAACGTGTGTCCGATGTCCGAGCAATTGAAGCAAATCATATTACTCGACCAACGACCTATTTACTACGTGCAGACAGAAACTTAACTCAAATCAACTCAAGCGAACTCTAATTATAATCCAATTCAACCACCCAATAAGTCTCATCAAGTCTCATCGAAACCTGGTGATCAGGAATGTGAAGAATTTTAGTGGCCAGAATGGCCCAAACCACTACCAAAGAAAAAGGAAGGTAATGAAGAGGATTTGATAAGGAATGTGAGAATAAACGAAAACTCGTGCTAAGGAAGGTCGGTTGGTGGAGAGAAGGAAGGAAGGTTGGAAAAGCCCCACTTTTCAGTGCAAAGTATACCATACCAAATGTGGGAGTTTTATTCCAATCTACGGGTTAATAGATTAATGATTATCCCTCTCTTGTCATTTTTTTTAAATTTACAACGTAGAATCCTGAGGCACCTTGGTGCCTGCTCTTCGCTTAGAAGGTATTCCTCTGGCTTCCCACATTTTTTTTTTTGGTGAAACGAAATCAAGAATTAACTTAAATATCGTTTGGCGAAAAAGAAGATTTTAGGAAAAAATAAAATGAAGTATGAGATGTAAGTTGGATTGGGTCACCAGCATTTATATTCATAAGTGGGAAGTGATGGTCGCACCAACCATCACTAGGATTAAGCCCCACCCGTTCAAATGGATTCGAAATGTCAAGCGCTATTACTTGACATTCACCATGCCGGTGAATATACCTGTTCATTGAATGATATTTTACACTAGGGATAATAATGAAAGGTCGCTCTGGCCGAAGATGAAAGCCAGAAATTTGTTGTGCGAGAAAGAGTTCTGGGGAGAAATTTATGTTGCGAAGAGCTGCATTAAACAGCCTTCTGAGAGCTTCCGAGGATTCCATCCTACGTTAGGTTAGGTTAGGTTGGAGTGGCTGCTTAGGCACACTTAGACCGGTGACGGTCCTTTGTGATACCACAGAATATATCCCCTTTACCTCTATTGGAACCATTTCGAGCTACTTATGTAGTGCAAGACGTCCCGCACTTTAATGTTTTCGAGATCCGAGAGGCAGTCCATCCTGAACTTACCCAAGTGTTTGTGCCTCTTCCTCCTCTTCGTTCAAGCAGCTTCTGTAGAAGTCATTTGCCTCCAGACCCAGCCTTCTTGCATGTTCTCCAAAAAGGTAGTGTCCCGTGAGAATTCCTACGACCGTTCTTAATTCACGTCTGTAGTGCGTCCCAAGTCCAGTTTTGGCCAAACTTGCCTTGCAACTCTACAGCTGAGGGTGTTAGACCACCTTTTTCCCGCTGAGGATAGCGCCTGCTTCCCAAGTGCTTGTCTCAGCGCTGTGATAGGCCTCCCCAGACTTGCCCTTTCCGGTTGCAGCTGGAGAGTCGTACCATGCCTAGCAAGTTCATCCGCCCTGCAGTTCCCCATGACGCCCGAGTGACCGGGGACCCAGATTACCTGGATATTGAAATGCTCACCCAAGTCATTTGGAGATGAGTGACAACTCAACCCCACACGTGACGCCAAAGACACCGATTCTAACGATCGGATCGCCGCTTGACTGTCCACATAGATTGCGATATCATCTGAGGATACCATATTAAGCTTCAACCACGTCATAACCTCCTCAATCGCTACGACTTCAGCTTGGTATACGCTACAGTAATCAGGGAGACGAATAGAAATGTTTACATTTAATTTGTCACAGAATACTCCAGCTTCCACTTTGCCATCTAGCTTGGAGCCATCTGTGAAGAATTGCAACGCTTCGGTTTCCGATAACAGTCTATCCCTCCAGGATTCCCTTGAAGGGGAGGAGGTCCGAAATCGCTTCTCGAGGTTGTACGGTACCAGCTCTGTCTTGGACGGGTTAATACCAAATCCACATTAGCCAGCCCATTTCGTAACGATAGTAAGCGCATTCTGCATTACGTCTACAATCGTGCCCAGGAATTTCCCGGTAACAGCTAAAGCTACGTCATCTGCGTAAGCGATAACTTCAATACCCTCTCTCTCCAATTCTAGTAGTAACCCGTTTACCACTATGTTCCAGAGAAGAGGGGACATAACCCCCCCCCCCCCTGCGGGATTCCCCTAGTTACTCGCCTCTTGATGGTGGAGTCCCCCAACTTCGAGCTAACAATCCTGCTTCCCAGCATATAATTGATTAACCTTCTCAGAGGAACGTCCACCTCCAAAAATGACAATCCCTCCTTGATTGCCTCCGCTTTCACATTATTAAAGGCGCCCTCTATATCCAGGAAGGCCACCAAACAGAATTCCTTCGAATTAATCGATTTCTCAATCGTACACACCAAGGCATGCAGAGCAGTGACCACAGATCTACCCTTTGTGTACGCATGGTGAGACGGTGCCCACTTCCTGGCACCTATTTTATCTCTAATGTATACATCCAGCAGCCTTTCCAAGGTTTTCAAAAGAAAGGATGATAGAGTTATTGGTCTTAGGTCCTTAGGATAGACATGTGAGCTTTTTCCCGCTTTCGGTATAAGCACCACATTGACCTCCGTCCAGTACCTAGGAATATAGCCCAGCTTCAAACACCCTTTGAATATAGCTTCCAGGTAGGGAAGAATAATTACTGAGTTGTTTTGAAGTTCCGCTGGTATAATTTGATCCGGACCAGCCGATTTAAATGGTTTAAAACCCCTCAGTGCCCATAGGATCCGTTTCCTGGTTACGATACCCTCTGAGAACACTGACAGAGATTCCTGATGATTGCTATGCTACGCACCAACAGGTCTTCAAAGCTCCCTGGGAAGTGTGTCTCGAAGAGAAGCTCCAGAGATTCTCCACTAGAAGCTGTCCAAGATCCGTCCGGTTTTATCAAAAAACTGGACTAGCTGTACTTTTAGAAAGAATCTTCTTAAGGCGGGAGGTTTCGGATACCTCTTCCATTTTATCACAGAAGATTTTCCAAGACCTCCTTTGTGCCTTTCTTAATTCTTTCTTATAAATTCCGAGTTTCTCCTTATAGGAGTCCCAATCCTGAGCCTCCCTTGTATTTTTGGCTCTATTAAAGGCTGTCCTACAAGCCTTACGATAGGTTCCCAGTTCCCTGGACCACCATTCTGGTTTTTGCCCACCCCTAGGTTGCATGCGCTAGTAACGCTAGCCACCGTGTCCTCTAGCTCCGCAACGATCGTCGGGGGCTCCAAAACCCTCGACGGCAACAAATCCTCCAATAATTCCCCATATTTGCTCCAGTTGGTCCTTCTAGGGTTCCTGAAGGCTTCCCGGGTAGCAGGGTGAATATCGAGGCTATAGGTTAAATATCGATGATCAGAAAAGGAGTGTTCCTTATCCATTCTCCAATTTTTAACCATATTTTTAAAGATATCTTAGTTCAAAATCATGTTGATCATTGACTTTTGTTAGAAGGCAGGATTCCATCCTAGGAAAAATAAAAATGTACATCAGGCAATACTATGTTCATCCCATCCCAGTTTTTTCTTTTTAATTATAGCAAAAACTGATTTGATCAAAGAAAATATTTGTAAATAAGGGATGTGAATTAGATAGAGGCCTTATATTAGAATTTGCCCTATAGGCCCATATGCGTATAGCCGAAAATGAATATTCATGAATTTGCTTTGCTATTTTAATTAATGGCACTTAGGAACATTGAGTGTCTGTAAATGTCTCTTAAGATTTCGACTCGACATGATGTCCACCTACTGTGGTGAACATTTGAAGACCAGCCGTATATTGTTCATATTCCTAAGTGCAATTAGCTAAAATAGCAAATTCACGAGGCCGAAATCATGACAGCCAAATCTCAACAAGCGGCCTCTATCTAATTCGAATCTCTTATTTACAAATATTTGCTTTGATCAAATCAGTTTTTGGTATAATTAAAAAAAAACTGGGATGGGATGAAAATAGTATTGCCTGATGTACATTTTTATTTTTCCTGGGATGGAATCCTGGGATAACTCTACACACTTAGCAATTTTGGATTATCAGCCTTCTAACAAAAGTCAATGATCAACAAAATTTTGAACTAAGATATCTTTTGAAAAGCAGAGCTTATTTATTGAATCTCAAGTAGGCTCAGTTTAGCCACTCAAAGCGAAGTTCTTCTTAGATACGGTAGTGCTTTTTAGAGGTTTTATATCAAGGTCATATCAAGGTCATCATGGTTATGTTTCTAGAAAAGAACCCAACAAATATAGGGGACGGGAAAATTGAGTTTAGAAGGGTTGCACTATAGTAAACCATGGTTTGGTTAGGTCATTATAACGTTAACACCTTTATAAAATTTTATTAGAATACATATTTAAGCTTAAGGCCAAGATTATAACCTTAAGTTGGAATTACAACTAAATAGTAAGTATTATGCGCATTATAATTCTTCATTCTTCTTTTAATTTCTCATACATGCACCAAAAGACCACCAAAATGGTTAATGATCACGATTGAGTGGAAAGAAAAGCAAAAACAAAGCGCAGTCTATACACAAACCAATAATTCTTATTACCGAGGATAATTTTAAAATATTGCTGATTCTAAAAATATTTATTTACTAATAATCATGTTAAATGTAAAACAGTCGATATATGTACAGTATATCGTAGGCGGCGGCATTTCGATTGTATGTAGCGCTCGCATTCTTGTTATAAAATAAAAGTGAAAGCATTGTTTAATTTCCATATAGCTAAACAAAATTTAATTACTAAGTACCATGTGTTTCGGCTTAAACACAATTTTTTCGCTTTTTTTTTGGTGTAGCATGCCACTAAGTCTGTCTTATTTATAAATTTATGATTGAACTGAATCTACTAGAGAGATCGTTGCGATAAAATATTTATGTGGTGGTGGCACAGCAACAAGCGTAATGTTTATATAATTCTAGATAATTAGCTTCTCACATAAAGGAAATTGTGATTTCTTTTGCTTTTTGTTTTGTAATGATAAGTATTCTAAAATATGTAACCGTTGGTGATGGCAAATTAGCGTTTTTTTTATACAGTTCAACGCACGGTTATTGCTTTTAGTGTAATCGCGGATTACAGTAAAATAATGTTCGTTTTTAGTTATTAGAACTGATCATTAATTATAAATTCCGTTGAATCGAAGAAGGCGGTTGCTAAATTAGCAACGAACGAAATAAAACCCAAAATATTATTTGCCCTTAAATGTGGATGGTGTCACGTCTTTGAATGTGTATATTGTTAATAATTTCCATACAGTAATCCTTTGCCTTTTTTGAGGCTAGGTTACAGGTTAATGGAAAAGTTGCAGTGACGAACAATGTTTTAGCCTACCCTTTCCAGAGTGATTTAAAAAAAAAATAATTCAGATCCCATAAAAATTAAAGTGGAGGAAAATTTTTGTTCGCAAAAAGTCATTTTTTGCCCACTGTACGCCTGGAGGTCGATTATCGTAATGTTTATACATCGCACCTCGCAAATAATAGTATTACAACTCAAATTGTCATAGTTTAGTAATTTAACTTCTGTCAAAATTGCCTATAACTTCAGAGTCATGAAAATTTTAAAATTATTTGTCATACTCTAATTTTCATGAAAACAAAGTTTCAATTTGTACTAAACTATGCCATAGGAAATTGTCATAGTTTTCTATAAAAACCAAATATATTTGAAAGATAAATCAAATTGGAATACTTTAAAAGGAAAATATAATTGGTTCGAATCATGCTTTTCTGAGAGAATTGTTCAGTATGTTTGTGGCATTGATCGGGGAAAACATATTAGAATGTCCATCAGAACGCGTTTAATGGTATAAATGGCCGACAACCAAAATATTACAGCAAGGTAACTACGACATTTATTATTAATTTATAATTATAGAAGTCAATTAATTTTTTTTAAGTGGTTTACTTTATAAGATCGTTTTACGACCTAAATTAATTTATACGTTTTTACGACGCGCCATTTGAATTATTTTTTAGAAACAGTTTTAGATGAAATAAAACTTGATGACACAACAAATCATAATGTTGATAGTGAAGTCTACTTCACAAATGAAAATGTTGAGTTAGAGGAGTTCTCGGGTAAATATTTCCCTATAATTATAAGGTCTGTAAATTTATTAATTTCTAAATTAACGTTTTTACGTTTTTATTTTACCACCGGTATATAGTCCATTTTCGCCTCATATCAAGAAAATCGCGTTCCACCGCGGAAGATGGGGCCTGGGTGTAAACCATATTGTCACACCAAATTGTCATAAGAACATTGAGTTGGAGTATAGAAAACGACAGTCAGGTTTTGGACAATCGGTAGCATAAGGGCAGCTGTGAAACTGAAAGCAATATTCGAGTCTGTAAAACAATGTTTATAGACACACTTGGTAAGCGTTCAGTAACTTAATTTTATTTTACAAAAATTAAATTTATATCACAAATTTCTAGGAATAAACAGAAAGTCGATTGCTACAATATTTTTAAAAATGTATATTGTTAAGTTATCCCCTGACATCCGTGGAAAATATACCAGAAAAGTTACTTATGATCAATCTTAAACAGTGAAATCTGTAAAAGATCATATTAACCACTTTCTGTATGTAGTTTGGGTCAAAAACCAAACTGAGAGAATTACTGCAGCAACGAAAAGACAATATAAAGATATTTTTAATCAACAATTTAACGTATCTTTATGCCTTGAAAATCAAAATTTAAACAGAAACGAGGCAGCTTTTGCTGAACATTTACATGAAGCAAAACTGTCGCCCCATTTTAAATTCGACGACAAAAAGGCTGCAATAGATAGCAATGGAAGAATTGTATAAATAGTTTTCGACTTTCAAAAAATTTTAACATGTCTGAATGCAGAAATTTCCACATGAGAAATTTTACCATTTATTGCCTTAACACAAAAGTAGTTTGCGCAAGTTAGCGAACCATTCAAAAAAGTTAAGCCACTAAGTGAAATGGCAAAGAAAAGAAAAGAAATTTAAAATCTCCAACACCAATCTACTTACAATTTGCTACAAAAAGTACTGAAATTTGCCTCAAGAGGTATTAATACTAATTAACGAAGGAAGAAATAGATGCAGAAAAGCAGCAAAAAAATCCAGAACCATTCAAAAAATTTGTTCCTGTATTAACTTATGAAGAACCGTTGCCAATAACTTCAGCAAAGTGGAAGAATCTAAATTCATTATGTGAATTGAACCTTATCCATCAAAAGTACCACAGTTTTTATGTAAACTTACCGGTTACCGAAACCATCTCAAACAAGGACGATAAAGATGATGAATAATGTGGCACACATGAATTTAAAACAAGTCAATTTTACTAAATGAAGTATTTTATAAAATTTTATTTTATTATTTATTATTTGTACATATAATCGTAATTATCAAGAATTGAATAAATTACGATCAAAAACATTTGTTTATAGTTGTCGCGACACCTGAACATCTATTCCTATTTTTAATTTCATTTTAAAGTATGATTCTATGAGATAACAAATGATGATTTTCATAACCATAAAAATTAAACTGTGATAAGTTCAATGTGATAATTTAGGAAATTCCTTGTAAACTATGATGTTTTCAAATTTTAATGTAAACAATTAAATTCTGATTCATTTTATAACAAAATCTTATTTTCGACATCAAAATGACCATTTCTACCAAATACAAATACTTACATCTAATATTTTGTCATAGTGTTATTTGGGAGGTGCAACATAATAGCGTTACAAACGCTGTGACTTTTTGCGGATAAATTTCAAGAATATGGGGCCGTGCAATAATTTCTTTTAAAACTTAGTCGCATTTTATGCAATAAATTCCTCACAAACGTTGGCAAACAGATAAGAGACTTTTGCCGTGCTTTGCCAATAATGAACTTTACAGAAAGCGTCGGATTCACTTAATAATTCCAATATCTTTAAATGTAAGTATCATACCACTCGATAGCAATATACCGAACACCACATCAATACAGACAATCAAATCGTTCTGCAATTTGCAGACGATTTTGTAGTAATTGGAAAAGGGAGAAGTATTGATGTGGCGGCTCAAAGAGCGCAAAAGGGGGTAGATGATTTAATTCAAAAACTAAAAATGTTGAATCTGAGAGTGAATCCTAATAAGTGCGCTTATATGAGTTTCAGAACAAACGTTGCAAATGTTAATATAAGTGTTGATAGTCACAGAATTGAACAAGTAAATGCGTACAGGTATTTGAGTATTTGGATTGATAGACGTATGAATTTTGGGAAGCATATGAAAATTTTGGCAGATAACTGCAAGGAACGTTTAAATGTGGTTAAACGGGTGAGCAAACCTAAATGGGGCGCTCATCCGAATGTGACTGACATGTTAAGGAAGGCCCTTATATCCTCCAAAATTGGATATGGTATTAGTGTGTATGGGAATGGTTCGAAAGGGCTTTTAGCCAATTAATGAAAGTAGAAAATGCATGTGCAAGAGTGGTAGGGGGGGGGGCGATTAACTCAACCCCAATACACTCTCTGTGATCTGAAATGGGTGATTCACCTCTTGATTACAAGAGAGAGTGGATCACAGTGAGAGAGTCGGTGAGAATGATAACTAAGAAAAATGAGTTTTAGAATGAGATGATAGTAAGATTACAAAGTAGGGCGGTGTACAAATCGACATATAGAACTAGCATTGCACTTGAAAATTTGAACATTTTTCTGAGTATAGGCAATGCTGGTCCGCAACCCGTTCCTAATAATCTTACTGTATGTTTGAATATGGAGGAATATAATAAGGGAATGAATGAAATTATCGCCAAACTTATGTTTAGGAAAATCAGTCAGCGGTATGTGCAAAATGATATCGTTTATATAGATGCTAGTGTGAATGAGAATGGAGTGGGTGTTGGTGTCTTTATGCCTGGTACAAATGTTGAAAAGTATTTTAAGGTAGACAAAGGCATCTGTATAATGAACGCTGAACTGATTGGGATGCTTGAAGGAATTAAACTGGCTGTGAATGAAGGGGAAAGGAAAATAGTAATATTTTCCGATTCTCAGAGTGGTTTATGTTTGCTAAAATGTGGAGGTGGAAGGGAAGGCAATGTGTATGTTGATTTGATTTTTGAATGCGTTCGAGACTGTCAACGTGATGTGACCATACAATGGATTCCATCACATAGACAGATCGAAGGGAATGATAGAGCCGATATGTTAGCAAAAAAGGGTACATTGAATGACATGGTTCAGGAGTACGAAAGGAAGGATGCAAGAGACGTACTTCGAATGCTTCAGATGAATCTGTGGAGAAAATGGGAGAGTGAGTTTAACGAGAAAAGTCTAACGAAAGGAATAAAGTACAGAGCGCTCCGTGGTACTCCTTTGAGAATTCCGTTCTTTAAGAAGCTCAAAGGAGATACGCGAATGTTGCGAACTGTTGTAAGAATCAGGCTGAACCATGGAAACTGGAAGGAATGCTTGTGGAAACGTCATTTGAGTGAGGACAAAGGTTGTGAGTTGTGTAATTAAACATTGTTTGGTTAAAATTGAATTATGAAATAAAAATTGTTAAAATTTGAATTTTTGGCAATATGGCTCTAATTTTTGTAGGAGCCAAGGCCTAATAAAAAAAATAAAAAAAAATTAAAAAAATCCCACTCGATAGCAATACACCGATGGACGAGGCGGATTGTTAGTTGTTATGGTGTGGTCAATAGCGTTTATAAAAGTTAAAAAGGAAGTAGCCACGATTTTTTAATTTTTATAATCTATTTTATGATTTTTAATATAGAGAAATTGTTGTTGTCAAATTAGAGTTGTTGTTGTCACTCCTTATAATAAATTATTTATTTTTCTCATTCAATCGTTTGGAAAGTTATTAGTTGGAATTTTATATTAATTTCTAAACATAACAATTTCTCAGATAAGATATTATTCACACCCGCATATTATTATTATACAAAAAGCATAATATAATGAGACGTGTCATCAAAAAATGTCATAATCAATAAACTACCAAAATTATAAATTATTTTCAATTTAAACAAACATCATCGTTTCATAACCAATATATACTTTAGCTCTGTAGGTTTGTATTTAAATCGGCTACCGCATTTTAAAGAACCAACAGATTTTATCACTCTCCTTATATCATTTATACAGACATGTTAAAGCAAAACCGAATGGTATATTATTTAATGAATACTAATTTTACAAACTATTCCGTTGGATTAAAATTTGTATTGACCGTCTTCGCCTACCTTAATTAATTCATCATAAATAATATGTATCTGTATACTGTAATGATTTAAAGATTTAAACACGACGACGAGTGGTACCGCGTTCATCGTAATGGATTTGGGTTACAAAAAAAACCCAAATAAATTTGAATTTATTATCTTCTGGTTAGTAGAATCGATTTAAGGTTATTATTTTATTTAATACCGGTTTCATTTTCTTACGGGTGATGAACCGCGCATGCATGCACGGATACATGTCTGTTTTACACATTATTATGTCATTAATATAGTATTTTCTTAGAAAATTAACATAATTTACTTTAAGCACGAATATAAATATTGAAAAATCACATCGTATTAAAATAAATAATCAAATAAATTGACAGAAAATAGTGTTTTTGGTAAATAAGGTATTGACACAATAATATATGTCAAAAAATGTTAAAGCTAATAAGAGAACCGCGTGCGGCGTGTAACGACATTTTGTTTAAAAGCAAAAAAAAAATGTAAATTACGCACAAATTTTCATGTGGCGGCTAAATTATACACACTAAAAATTAGTTAACAATTTATTTAAATATTTGGAGTTTCAAGCTCTATCGAAATACATAACACAAGGTATATAATAATGTAATGTTCCACCTGTACAAGGTTATATAATTGTGACAACTAATTATCATCTATTAGTTCGCCGAGAACTAGAATTTTTACTTAAAGCTTATCAACATGAGTTATATAGTTGTTAAATTAGAAAATTAATTTTATTTAGTTTATATGTACTTGGCTAGGTTAAATTAATCATGTTTTCATAAACACACTCAGCCATACATACACAGTTACACAGAAAGAAGGTTAAATGGAAATAATTTGCACTAAATGAAAGCTTCCGATGATTTATTTCATACTCGTATGTAGCTACAAAAAAAAATGTAAAATTGATTCGATTCATGCAAACTGTTTGTTATAAATATGTAATATATTTATGTAATTTACAGTTAGAATTTATTTTTGTTGTAGCTAGATCATAAATATTGATCTTGTATAATTGGACGCCATTAATTTTTAAAATAGAAAACAACATTAGATCTTTTGTATTATAAAGAAAATAGAACGGGTTTAACGATTAACTTTACCTACTGCTACTATACAATATATTGTTACGGTATTATCAATTAGAATAGCAATAGACAGTAGAATTAATGTTAGTAGCTCTTTAACCTCTTTTCATATTAAATGCATTGATCATTTGAACCAAATCACACTTTTCACACTTTACTCGAGTAAATAAATTTGTGCCCGTATGTATGTTTGTCAGGATCTATGGTTGGAGGTTGGTTTTAACCTTCTAATCAAAGCCAGAAAACTGCTTACATAATGTATATTGTTGAATATTAAATAAATAATAAGATGAATTTTAAATGGCTGTCACCAGTAAGAATCGTAATCAGGACCCGCAGCTGATTTTTTCTCATATAGACAGAGCAAACTTAGCTAACCTCTTGTTAGGTTCACTAATACACTAACTCACCATCTGACAGCTAAAAGCATCGAGCAACAAGTTAGCAATTTAGTTGTCCTCGCATTTATGTTGCTCTAATTAGCGGAAAACAAAGAAGATTAGTGAAGTGAATTGTTTACAATCTTACACCAATTTGAAAACAATCAAAGGATTTGCTTTCTTTTCCGACTATCTGTACGCACTGTAATATTTTTATATTTAGCCAGCGAATTTTAAAGCTTCAACCACATAGGGCACTAGAGGCGAGACCAAATATATTCGCTAGGAAAAAAGTGAAGTCATAGTCAGACTGCCAGATGATTTATGGGTTGTTAGAGATGAAAACTAAGCACTCAACTATCCGCCTCATCATATGTTACGCTGTGTATGAACGTCCCCACGATTTCATTTAAGGGAAACGCAACCGGACAGTCAGATCATAGAAAAGACATAAAAAACAGTTCTCTGTTTTAAGTCACCTAATCCTAAATATGGGCTCACACACTATGCCATTCATTGTGGCAATCGTGTTATTACAATCTGTTGTGCAATCTGTTTTGAGTGGTAGTTTGAGGGACGTTAAAATGTTTTTTTTTTGTAATTAACTTTCTTACATAACCTACATTTTCGCTCGTTTAATTTTTAAGCTTCAATATATTTACATAACAATATTGGAATACCCCAACTTTATACAATTCCCCTAAATGTTGATCAGTTATGTTTTGAAATTTGAAATTAAAACGGATTTTTGACTTAAGGTAGATCCGCACGACGTGTTTTCACAAGTACTTTTACAAATGTGTCAACTTTTGTGACAATTTTTTATGGCCACATGTTGTGTTTTTGCTTTTGTGATTACCTATGTTTCCTCACATGTGTAATTTTCGAAAATGACTTTTATCCATTTTGGTATGTTTTTACACAGGGTATAACCTCAAAAAATTAAACAAATCTCATCATTAACCATGGTTTTGACCGTAATTTTTCCTTTTTTTTTATTTTAATTGTAGGTATTAATGAATCTAAAGAAATCAAAGTCGCCTGGTCATAAATTGATCTATCGTCGTCCATAATAATATTGAAAAACACAAATGTTTTTAATGACCGTGTGGATGTGATTTTCAACTTCATAAATATTTTAAAACACACTTGTATTTTTTGACATATTTTCGTTTGTTAGAACATAACTGAAAACACATCGTGCGGATCGACCTTTAGTATATAAAAATGTCTTCGCGTATTTTTTAAATATTTAATCAAAGCAATCACTTGTGTTTCACTTGTTTTTATTTAACAGTAAACAAAAAAACGCGTATTTAGTGTATATTTATATCACAATCACAACTCACACGCATATAATCCAAAACAAATTTTAATTATCAGTTTACTGCTAATTTTAGAAGAATTCGGTTTTTATTTAAAAGTTAATTTTGGTACTTATATTAACGATAATGTGTTTACGCAATATGTACTTCTCTTACAAGTGTTAGTAAGATACAGGGGCAGCAAGAATCGTGACATTGCTGCGAGAAAATTATTTATTTTATAAGAGAAAAAGAATTGAAATTGAAATAAAGCTGTAGTTTCGTCAATGTTTTCGATAGTTCTGTAAGATCCAAGAACCACCATGGGAGACTTGCTGGGTTACTCGAACCTCAATAAACTGAATTCGTCTGTAAATTTATTAAATATTTATTTAATTAAATTGTAAGCACTAACAATAATTATTAACATTGGTTAAGACTTGAATATTTCTTGTTAGTTTCTTATGTAAAAAGATTCAAGAATAAAGCTATTGGCAGCATTTAAAAAAAAAAAATAAAAATAAACTGAATTCGGGGTTACTCAAATACGATTAGAACCCTATTCCCTTAGTCGAATCGTTTGTCACGCCAATACAATAAACCATATAAGGCTGCCACAAAAAATTGTCATGATATATGGTATTTTCAAGTGAGGAATAGCTATAGTAGTAGTCACATGAAATGACTATTGCCATAAAATTCAGTGCAATACGATGTTTTGACTGTTACTTGGCGTGACAAACGATACGACTTAAGGCACTGCCCCATGCACAAACGGTAAACTAGCATTTCAAACCGTCAAATTAAATTTTTGACAAAATTTTTTGATTTACAATATTAAAATTATTAAAAAATAGTTCGAATCTATAAGTTTCGCTTTATTCGTAGAAAATTTTATTAAAATCGATTTAATTTCATTCATAAAACCCCAACTTTATGTTTTGACGGATGGATTTTTGCTTGATTTTTTTTTTTTTTTTTTTTTTTTTTGAAAATAATTCTGTTTTATTATTTCTTTTTTAATTACAATCTAGTCTAAGACTAATAAGCAATTTTATTCTAACTTAAATTACTACATTTTACTGAAATTTAAGGGTTCATCCATCGATGTACTCCTTAGTTTTGATATTTATGATTTGATCGCGCTTTTGTCGTGCGCTAGATAAAGATTTATTTTAACTGATTTACACTAACTCAAAAGGCTTTACTCTTTTGAGCCTTCTAACTAAATCCGTATTATCCAGTAGCTGGTTGGCCTCTATGTTGACATGGTGAAGTAGCCGTTGTTCATGACTTCTAGCAAATTTCATAATTTCGGTTTTGATGAGTTCTATGCCCAGATCTTTGTGGATGTCGCTATTTCTGACAAACCATGGTGCGTTGACGATGCTTCTTAGCACTTTGTTTTGGAATCGTTGGATAATATCCATGTTGCTCTGCTTGGTACATCCCCACAGCTGTATACCATAAGTCCAAACAGGCTTCAATATTTGCTTATAAAGCAGAAGTTTATTAGGGATTGATAAATGAGAGTTTCTTCCCAGTAACCAATACATTTTTTTGTATTTTAATTCCAACTCGCCTCTTTTCTTTTTTACATGAGCTTTCCAGCGAAGTTTAGCGTCTAATGTCATACCAAGATATTTGGCAGTGTTTGCATGTGGTATTTCTTGATTATTTAAATATACTGGTTTATGAACTAATCTCTTGTTCGTAAAGTCAACATGTACAGATTTAGTTTCATTTAGTTTTATGCGCCATTTTTTTGTCCAATTGTGTACTTGCTCTATGACGTTTTGTAATTGCTCTGCTGTATCTGAGTTGTTGTCACCTACTGCCATGATAGCTGTGTCATCGGCGAAAGTGGCTATCATGTTGTTTTGTGGGATTGGGACATCTCGGGTGTATAGTAAATACAGAAGTGGCCCAAGTACACTTCCTTGTGGAACTCCTGCTTTTATTCCCTTAAGCTCTGAATATTCATCTTCTTGCTTAAGCCTGAAATATCTTTCCGTTATATATGATTCCAGTATTATGCTGTACTGTTTCGGTAGGATTAATTTGAGTTTGTAGATTAATCCTTCGTGCCAAATTTTATCAAAGGCCTGCGCTACATCAAGGAATACTGCTGAACAAACTTTTTTCTCTTCTAAAGTCTTCTCAATAATATTGGTTATTCTATGCACTTGATCGATAGTTGAGTGCTCACTGCGAAAACCAAATTGGTGATTCGGAATTAGATTATTTTTTTCAGTTATTAGTTTAAGCCTTTTTAATAGTAGCTTTTCAAAGAGTTTGGACATTATCGGCAACAACGATATAGGCCTATATGATGTTATTAGATGTGGCGGTTTTCCTGGTTTGGGAATCATGATGACCTCAGCCACTTTCCAAAGTTTGGGTACATATTTTAACCTAAATGCGGCGTTTATGATATTAGTTAACTTTACCGTAGCTTTTCCCGGTAGCTGCTTTATTATTTCTCCGGTAATCAGGTCAAACCCTGGTGCTTTCTTTAAGTTTAAATTGTTTTTAATTTCATTTGCTACTTCAGTAGTCGATGTAGGGGTGACATCTTCGAGAATTTGTGTTATGTTTTCATCCAATATTTCTCGTAATTGACATTCATGAGGTTGAAATATATTTTCAAGATGATTGGCAAAACCTTCAGCTTTTTCTTTGTTTTTCCTTGCCCATGTTCCATCCATTTTCCTGATAGGATGGATCGGCATTATTGGCCTTTTCAGAGTTTTAGTTGCTTTCCAAAGCGAATAATCCGTATTACTATCATTCGTTAACTTACTTAAGTAGAAATTAACTGACTCATTTTTTAATTTATGAATTTCTCTTGTTAATTGTTGAGTAAGATTATTTAGTCTTTTTTTGTCCTGTGGAGCTCTAGTTTGGTGCCATTTTTTTCTGGATTTACGTTTATCCCTAAGGAGATTTCTAATTTCTATTGGATAGTTATTTCCTTTTAGCCTTGATTTGATTTCTGGAGTACTTTCCCATGCTGATTGTTGAATATCTGTAATGAACTTTTCTACTTCTATGTCCAGTTGATCCATAGTTTTTAAAGGAACTTTCAAAAGTATTCTTTGTTCCAGGTGTACTTTGAATCTTTCCCAGTTCGTATATTTGTTGGTTAATACTGGATTATTCCCTTTTTGGATGATATACTCGCTTAGAGTTACGAATATTGGAGAGTGATCTGAGCTCATATCTTGGCTTTCTTCAACTTTCATAAAATTATTAGAAATATTTTTGGTTATAAAAAAATCGATCAGGTCAGGTATTTTCCCTGGGTCAGTTGGCCAATATGTTGGTTTACCTGTTGAAATGGATTCACATCCATTTTCTTTGATGGCAATCAATAATTCTTTTCCTTTAGTGGTAGTTAATCTAGAATCCCAGTGAGTATTCTTCGCATTGAAGTCACCACCTATTATGAACCTTTTTCCCAGTCGCTTAAAGAACTCTGAGTATTGTTTGCTTTTAATTGAATGTCTTGGTGGACAGTATAATCCTGCCACAACAATAGGAAAGTTTTCCGTTTTTATATAAACCACTGTGGCCTGAATTTCTTCTTTTCCGTACTTTGCTTCTTCAAAATGTTGGATATTTTTTTTAATGATGACTGCACTTCCTCCTCTGGCTGAATTATCTGGATGAATAGTGTGATATATGCAATAGCCTTTAAATGTTATGTAGGATTGCTTAGTAAAATGTGTTTCCGAAATAAGACACACATCTATATTCTCAATGTCGAGGACTGCTTGTAGTTTTTGCTTGATGGCCGGCAAAATATAAAATTGAGGTTTTTTGGTGTAACTTATAGATTTGAACTATTTGTTGATAATTTTCAAATTGCAAGGTGAAGCAATTTAGCCAAAAATTGGGTTTGACGGTTTTAAATGCCGGTTTTTCGTTTTAAGGGAATTTGGTTGTTAATCAGGCAACAAACTGTTTGAAGAAATCCAATCGATAAATTTAAGCGTTCCAATATTAGACAATCACTGATGTATAGTCAAAAGCTACCGCAAAGGCAGCTTGTGCTTTATCAATTTCATTAATAGAGTCGCTGGTAAATTCCATAAGATTTATCGATGTTGATCTTTTTGGCATAAAGCCGGTTCAAGTAATATACGTATTGAAGATTTTGATGTAATCCGTCTATAACAAGAAACATCATTTCTTACCCCAGCTTTGAAAATTGCTGTCACTCTGGTTATTTTCCATTTCTGTGGAAATTCTGCTAGTTTTAATGATTGGTTGAATAGAAGGCACACGGAAATTGCCAACATTGTGAAATCTGTTAGTATTGAAGTTGGAACGTTAACAGCATCACATCAATCTCTGGTTACTTCTGGAGCTCGATGAATATCGTCGGTTTTAATCCGTTGTTTTCAACAATGTGATTGGTTTTTCATACTTATTCATATTTTTAACTTCCTTCAATGTCATACACGCTGGGTAACCATTAGTTTCACATTTTTCTTTAAAAAATCTCCAAAAATTTTTTAGATCATTTGGCTGTAACAATGTAACTCTTATCTGTTTACCTCAAAAGTAACTACCGAAATTTTGGTTACAAGCAGTGAATTTTTGTTTGCTTTATTCGGAATAGAATTTTGAGATTTTCTTTGTAAGCTTTGTCTTTCTTGTTCTTAAGATTGATAAGTTTTCATCATACTATGGAGAATATTGGTTCGATTATGCCACAAATTTTGCGAAATTGAGTTTGGGGATTTCCATAAGGTATGTTCTGACATGATAACATGATGGAAGTTCTGTTGATTTGCAGTTAAAGCAATTCATATTGAAGAAAGCATTTGGTCCTCTTCATTCGATGAATAGTAGTTAAATTTGTGTGTTTGTGTGTGCATCTGGTTAATGCTACTAAAGCATAGATAGTCGGACGACTGCCAATTGATTTGCTGTCAAGCTTCAACAGATGATCACTCTTCAATATATTAGAGAATTTCATTGAGGGTAAAATTTCTTTTATTGAATAGTTAAGTGGTGTTGAGTTATATATATATATATATATATATATATATATATATATATATATATATATATATATATATATATATATATATATATATATATATATATATATATATATATATATATATATAGATATATATATATATAAATATAGATATAAATATATATATATATATATATATATATATATATATATATATATATATATATATATATATATATATATATATATATATATATATATATATATATATATATATATATATATATATCTGTTCACAGAGATTACAGCGAGAATTATAGTCAACGTCATATGGCAAATATGGTAGCAATTAACGGTGCTTTATACATTTTAACGATATTTATTTGAAATTAGAAATAGTAAGGGAAACAGTGGGAAAACGGTTGAAAGAAGTGGGTTTAAGAAAGCGAGTTACTATTATATGTTCAGAATTAACGGCAGAACCCCGAAAAACACAGTTGCGATTTACCCGGGAAGATGTAAATTGGGAAATATTTTTAATTTGATTCAAGGAATACGGGGAATTTACATAAGTATATAACTGCTCGAACCTAATTGATTACCTGAGAAGAGGCTCACTTTCATAACGATATAAGCTACACAAGTAATGAATTTTGCTCGATTTATTGATTAACATTTTTTTGTATGCATAGTAATACACCATCTTATGAACTATAAAATGTTCAGCGAACTTCAATCTGCATAATTTATAAACTTATTTAATTAAAAACATCTACAAAAGCATCTGGTATAAGCAGATTTTAAATTGAAAATAATTTAAATGTATTTGAATCGCCAAATTAATGAGAAATGAACAGATAGATTGAAAAAATTATACAGGCCATTAATCGTCAGACAATTTATACGGAATTTGTATAAATCGGAAATCGACCTTAACAATTATTAATACGAATTTAATATGTTGAATCATTTTACTCAAAATATACTCACAACAAATTTCCTGTAAGAGTATGACGAATTTAGTTTTCATCCGAAATTGGGGAATTCTCTCAAATTCTTACTGCATGCCAAAACAATTTACGCAATTTTAATTGAATTTAAAACACTTTAAATTGTTTAGTATAAAATGAAGCTACCAAAGTAATAATTAAAATTTTAACGATCACGTTACAATTTATGTTCGGTAATTGTTTCTCATTTTTACTAATACTTTTACATAAATACTACATAAAACATTTACAAGTTTTAATTAAATTTTTTTATTTTATGAGATTTTAAATGAAGTTATAATTTAAATTTGTTATTATATCCGTCTAACCAGATAAATGCTATAATTTATATGCTAAATAGGCATCACTGAAGTATACTGTACATACATATAATTGGAATCTAAAAATATTTAAATTAATGAGATAATATTCAACGATACAGTATATTCAATTCCGCGAGCTTCAAAATTGTATAACACTTAAAATAGGCATAAATAATTCATAAAGTAGTTAAACCTTTTTCGAGTTGTCTTATAGGCATAAGTTTGTGAAGTAGATTTTTTCAAAATATTGAAAATTTAATACTTGGAAAGTCGATTAACTTAAACTACCACAATAATTCATATACAGCTAAAGGGATGGTTAGACGTCACCGAAAAATTCTGGCGGTCACGTGTATAACCACGTTTTCTGCCACCACCATACTCTTCAGTGGTGCGATTATGTAAGCATTACGGGTTTCGAGTTACGAGAAATTGCGACAAAACGCGATTATGTGTAAGACATTACGAGTTCTCGTAATTGCGACTTGTTATTGTTGTTTTACTCGTACAACTTTTTAAGTACGATAGGCAACTCGTAATGATTAAAAAGATTATTTTTAAAGAACATTTGTCAACATATTTCGAATTCTCGAAATTCGTAATTCGTAATACGAGCGATACATAATCGCACCCCAGATCATATCATTTTTACGGGGGTAATATTTAGGCCAAAATGAAGCATTACCTACAAACAAAAAGTAAACAAACTGATATACCTATACACTTGAAGCAATACTTCACCTGAAAAATATTCACCAATAATTATATTGCACCAATGTGTGTGTGTAAACAATCGGAAATAACAGGCAGTATTTACACAAAACATATCCACTTCGAAACGTTTCACTGCGAACTGTGTTTGAACGTGACATTACCAAAAACAAAAGCCATTTTTGAAACTAAGCCGGTTTTGGGTGTACAATATTTTGTAGCAAAGGATATTTCTTGTAGAAGAAGCACATTCTAAATATAAAAGTTAGTACTTTTGCTCCAATTAAATAATATGAATGGAGAAAATGATTGTTTGTTTATTTGGCAAAAGGTTCGAGGAATTTACTGTTTTAATGAATTATATATTAATTGTTTTATTTTCAAACATTCAAACCATCTTTCTAGTAATTTCACCAAAGAAATCTTACTGTAATATTGAGGGCCATGAGATTGCCGATTCGTTAACGAAGAGAGAGTTAGGAAAGTGATTATGATCTGTATGAGTTAAGCCACGAGCTGTCGTATCTCGGAATACTATATTCGTATGCCAAATTTAACCCTGTCTAATTTCGGTTTGTCTTGGTCGCCATCCTTTCAGGTCGTACATCATATGGGGATGCCTCAGAACGCTTTCTGCTGGGATCGTCACAAACTTGTCCGGCTTTTGATATATAGTCAGGTCCCAATTGCCCGGTTTATGGACCGTTTTGTGGCACCTTGGTGGGTTACAACCAATTTTAATAATAATAATAATATTTTATCAGGCAACTAACCCGTTTTGTACCGTGTATCTCGTTATTATTACAAATTTTCCAATAAAAAAAAATGAAAATTCATTCCCCATATAGGTTTGTATATTCTTTCAACGAACAAAGCAAACAAAATTAACAAAAAAAAACGTAACAATTAAATTTTACACAATATAACATGGTATCAATATTAAACACTCCTCGAAATCGTCATTCTAATATGTACGAGCCCCCATTATTTTCAATCAAAAGCTATTTTGATTATAAATGGTTGTATATGGTTGCACGATATCAATGACCTAATAAAATAAAAGTAATTTCAGAGTGAGCATATTATACCCGTAGTAAACCAGTTATTATAACTTTTAAAACATAAAATGAAACATTAAATTTTGTAATGCAAATTTTCTTCGCGGTTTATATTCGCGGTTCGTAGAAAAGTAAATCACAAGCATGATTCAACATTAAAATTACCATCTCACAGTCTCAATACATATGTATGTATATAAAGAGACGATCATGTTGTATTATGCAATTTGGGGATTTTTTACATTTCTCAGATTTTTTTTTTTTTTTTTTTGAAAGACTTCGGATTGGCAACCAAATATACATACATATGGACGTACAAGTTTCGATTATTATTTGTGAAATCTTTAAATATTTGTTTGTCTGTTTTACATTTATGACGGCTTTCTTATTTAAAATCTTATACTCTTAAGTATACTATATATGTATGTAAACAACAATTTCGGTCAAAATAATATTTTTTCTTGTTATAATCAATTTCAACTTGGTGACACATATCGTAATCAAAGTTAAGAGATTAATTAAGTTATAGCGTACAAATGTAATAAACATCCTGTTTCGGAATTTTCGTACAACAATATAATTTGATTACATATAGAAATAATATGATGGTGTAAAGATTCGTGATTGACCAAACAAGAAATTAGCAAAACAAAGTCATTTAATAATCTGCCCCTAAATATAGACTCTGATTTGTTTGATTAAACATTGTTGTTGTCATCCATAATTTTTGTTGTTGTCAATTATTTTAAAAATTTATTAAACCATATAGAGACTTGTCAGCGAAAATGTTCTGAAGAGGTTTTCATAAAATGATGTATCGAGAATCATAAATTTCGCTGTTTGTAAAGAAAGACTACTTAGCCAGTTTAAAATTAGAAACAATATTCACATCACACATGTTCCATACGAGTTAACCTTTTAAGTTATAACAACTTTTTATCAAAAGCAAAAATCTGTAAAGCAAATCTTTTGTTTCATCATCTTTACAATAATATCAATGTGTATAGAGGACAAAAAGTAAATACAGTATAAACTCGCTTATTGCAGCTAATTGAAGCCAAGCCGCAAATTGCGAGATTATGCAAATATCGGATATACATTTTTACTAGCTATATAAAGAGCAGTAAAACCTCTACAGGGTACAAGCAAAAAATTGCAGTTATCAATATTCAAATTCTAATCGTTGATATTCTAAAGAATTTTACTACTATCGAGTGTTGCAGAGTGATTTTGTACTGTTCATTTTCTAACCTAACCTAATGTCTGTTAGATAAACGGGTATACATAATAAATAAATTCAAACAAAAAAATTCCTATTTATCCATCTTTTATGTATAAAGGCAAACAACTTATAAGAAAGCTCACAATTAGTAATAAAATCTACTTTGCTCACACAGTATCACGAGTTCTCTACAGTTGAATATTTCAAATGATTCAAGGAGGAAATTGCATTTGATTTCGAAACATATGTTATGTGGTTCATATCTCGACGAGATAAAACGAGTTTAATAAGAAAGTTTAGTAAATCTTGAAATTTTCTTATTTAAATGTTAGAGCAAGAACAAATAAAATCGTCACTATTGTTTATATTGTATAGGTATATTAGAATATTATTTTATAACATCTTTCAAAAAAGATAAACATTTTATAAGATAAAGAAATTTTTATTTATTTATTATATAAAACAAAATTGTGTAAATAATTACGCGTCTTTATGCTTTATATTGTATATTATATATTCCTTATGTACTGGGGGGCTTGATGATTTCTGTACTTACAATTAAGTTTTTATTAACACAAAATTCACAATTTTTTTTTTTATTTCACAAAAACCCACTAAATTATGTTTTATTGTAAACATAAAACATTCACAATCACTTTAAAGTTATAAACAAACAAACAAAAAAATATTACACCATAAGATTAACGAACGTGCACAAACCGTAAAGGTCTTAAACAAACTGAAAACTACAAACCGAATACAAAAAAACAAAAAATGGATTGATCTTGTCTCGACTCGAGTTAAAATGTGTAGTTACTTCTCAATGATTTTAAATAAGTAGAAAAGAGGCAGATGTATTATGTGTGGTGCCCGTGCTTGTTTTTTTATAAAACATTCTTGGCTTTGTTTATTGATTAGAATTTAATTTTAGGGGAGAATTTTTTGTTTTGTTTGTTTGGTTTATGTGTGGCCCATTCTTTCTATGTACATGTTATAACATGATACTCCAAAATGCAATGCAATCTTATTATGTTCATGGTTTCTTTACTGTTGATTGTGAATATTACAGACGAAAAAAGTAAACAAAAATTCAAGTTGACTTCACACAATGACCTGATTGATAGCAAGCAGCAGGCAGATGATAACTGAAATTTTGAATAAAATATTTTTATGTATTATATAAAATTATACGGCATTTTCTGATATGTTTTATTATGAGGGTTAAGTTGAATGGAAATATGTAAGACGCATTTTACGAGTTACATATTTACATGTAACGCGGTCATGCTGACCAAAAAATAATACGAGTCAAGATTGAATACGTAATACAAAACAATCAACGATAATTTATAATTCGCAGATAGCTAGGTCACGCTCATGACCCTAAACGTTAACGATAAAAACAGTGTTTCTTAGCACATTTTCTAATACATATATATATAGAACGACCAAATAAGAAATTGTTAAACGTCATTTACATAAAGAAATTCAATTTCCGTCATTAGCGATAAAAATAGAATTATACAGTATTTCTTATACTGTTTTGATTACAATTTCAATAAAGCATTATTTGCAACAGACAAGTTTGTGGTCAGTAAAATTTCAAATGCTGCTGTGAGTATATTGTAATTTTTTATCAACGGCACAAAAACATTAAGTATCTTTATCAACACTATGCCGAATAATCTCAAAAATCACGAAAAATTTCGAAAATCTTGAGAAATATACAAAGCCCTGTATAACACCTTAAACAACTCAAAACAAAGTGAATTTGCATTAAATTTCTAATCTCGTGATCATGGCTCTCCTATTAAATGCCATCAGGCATAACCACCCACGAATATTTTTTGTATGATATCTTTTGGTATTGGCTTCAAAATACGCTATTACTATTCATAAAAAAAGCAAAGTGAACTCTCATACCAAACGAGAATTCTTCTGACGTAGGATGTATGACGTAAAACTAATATCTTTCTTTTCACTATTAGCAAAAACACTATCATACTACTGTGACCATCATAACATCTTCTAATTGTAAACCATAATGGCGCATGTGGTGTATATAATGACGAACCAATAGTAGAGTGTGATGGATGTAGTAAATCGTCCCGTCAAAGATACGAAGAATTCAGTGATGACCAAAGCAATGCTAAAAGAAAAAGACGCGGCTGTCAACACATGTGAGAAAAAGGGTGAATGCACAAATAAGCAAGGTATAGGGTAAATATACCGAAGAATCTAAACAGAGGCAATGCTTGCCTTAACGTGATAGAAAATTGTTGACGATCAAGATCTGATATAACCAAGTTACATTGCAAGTTATAGCAGGCGCAAGAGAAATACAAAGCGAAAATTGAACTCATCCGGACGAAATATGGTCGAAGCTCATAAGGTTCATATGGTCGAAGCCCGCATAAAAGCAACAAGCCAGAGATAGCCTATGATACAAATGCAATCAAATTAAGAATAAACTGAAAAAGATGATCGTCTCTGCTGAGATTGCTAGTGCCACGGATAAACAAATATGGATAAGGAAATCGATTCCAAGAAAATTCCCCTTGTTTTCTGAAAACCCAAAAGATTGGCCAGCATTCTATAAATGAATATCAAATATCGATAGAGTTCAGAAGTTGTGCCAGAGCGCCATAGGCACCATCAACGAAAGACAGGCGATCATTAATTAGATATTCAGCAGCCGTCAGAGAGAAGAATTTTCAAAAGCAGGAATTTCCTCAATGGGAAAGTTGACGTAATTGTTACATATATAATAACATTAACACAGTGTAAAAAATACATCAAGAGGCCAGTTTTGCTGCATAAACGTAAGGATGTAGACCAAAATTAATTTGTGTTTGTGTTGTGCGAACGGTTAAAAATCTGAAACTACCCAGTACAATCAATTTTTCCCGATGAACTGAAAAGGAAATATATACTCACCTACAAAATTTGGTGATAAAGGGTTCAAGGTCAAAAGCACCGTAAATTTTAATCGGTCTAAATAATTGGCACTTGGCAACAATACTCGACGTGAGAAAAGATGACTTGATGTTTTTGGGTACCGAATCAATATACTTAGATTTCATTTAGAAATTCTCAAGGTGACAAAAATACCTACAAAACGCGAGCTATTGAAATTATACACGAAGTGTGGTGTGTAGACACTGGATAGAATAAGCAAATAAGAGCAGAAGTATTCACCAAATGGTTAAAACGTATCGGCTTGCTCAAGGAATTGGAAAAGACCAAAGTCCAGAACTCACCGCTGTTGTTGTCCAAATGAAAAAAAATCCAATCGAAAAAAATTGTTCATCCAGTCTATCAAGTATATACATACTTGGAAATATGACGTTCACTAAACTGCAATCAAATATCGTTAGATATTTCTCCTTCCCCTTGATGAGATCAGGAACAACTTCATTTTTGTTATCTTATGATACACCTTTTATAAAAAAGGTTCTATAATAGCATTCCGTCCATTTCTTTTATTTTTGAAGTCGAGTTACATTTTTCTCTTCAAACAAAACCTCAATATCTTTGTTTAAATAAATGTCTTAGTGAGTTGCAGTTTTCGGATATCCAGTTTTAGGTAATTTTTTATTTACAACAGTCACGGCCAACTCTGGCGAAATTGGCCTAAATATGCTGTAAACTTCTTGCCGGGTTCAGTAACGGTTACAAAATTAATTTATGGTGTAATATCTCTGCTTAAAACTATGACTTCGCACAGTGATATTAAAATATAATTGGCATATTTGTAAGACGTACAATGACTGAGATCAAGGAAGTTTTGCAGAGGAGCAAGGTCCAAGCTCTCTCAATTTTTGCCAGGTCATCAAGGATGTATGAAAAAAAAATCGAGTTTTCCAAGTGATCAGACGTTTGTTTATTTTTCTCTGATTTGAAAATTTTAAAAAATAATTTGAATTCGATTTTGTGAAATAAATATTATAATTTAATATTTAATATTATTAACTATGTACTATGTGTTGTGTAAATATTAGTGTTTGGTGAATAAGTTTTTAAACAGTGTAAATATTAATTTGACATTGCCATTTATATTTCTTTCTCTTGTTCTGTTATTGTGTTAATATCATAATATGGAATGCGGTAAATGCAGCTTGGCGTTTACTAATAATCAAATGATTAGCTGCTCTGGATTTTGTAGTAACACTTTCCACTATGGATGCGCTGAGGTTGATCGTGTTGCATATAATCTAACTTTGAAATGCCCAAATATCATGTGGTTCTGCTGCGATTGCCGTGACCTTTTAAGAAATAAAGCATTTTTTAAATTAATTAAACATAATTTGAGTGATGATAATGCTCAGCATTCCTTCATTGAAAAGTTGCTTGATGAAGTTTCCTCGCTTAAACAAAAGATCGGCATGATTTTGGATTGTTTACCTCAGTTGAGATCAACTAATGTTATATGTTATTACATCTATGCCTTTAAATTCCTCTGTAGGTGTGAATGAAGATTTAGCTTTGGTTACATCGCCTTTAACTAATGACGACGATCAAAATCCAGTATGTTCCAGTCCTACTAATTTCGGTGCTTCTTGTACGACATTTGCTGAAGTGGTAAAAAATCCTGTAGTTGTGCCTGTTGCAGCATCGAATGGACTTGCATCTCGCAGTGGTGCTCCGGATCAACCAAGCAAATGTATGAATGCTAGTGAAGTTGGAGTTAAAACTCCACAGCGCGTAGTCACTAAGTCTATTTGTGGTACTAAAAATGTTCCGAATAATTTTGGTATACAAACGGTTACTCCAATGTTTTGGATACATATTTCAAGATTTGCTTCTAATACTCCTGAGGACGACATCCTGGCTATGGCAAAAACTTGTTTAGATACAGATAACTGTAAAATTTCTAAATTAGTCCCAAAGAATCACAATCTGAATGATTTGGAATATGTGTGCTTCAAATTGGGGTTTAAGGAAGAATTGCGTGGTAAGGCTCTGGATCCTGCTACTTGGCCAATTGGTATTTTGGTTAGAAAATTTGACAAAAAAAAATTTTCGGGCATCTCTAACTCCACGTGTGAAATTTCGGATACCAGCTGTAATCGACACACCACTTGTTTAGATGACAACATTTTTTTACATAATTATAATATGTATACAGGCTCAATCGATGAAGCTAATCAAGCTGTTCCAGGTGATAATTTGCAGGTACATAACAATTCTTATTTAAAGTTTGGTCATTTGAATGTGCGCAGCTTGGTAAAACATTTTGATGACATAACTATTATTTTACAAACATATCAATTTGATATTCTTGCCTTGACTGAGACTTTGCTTAGTAGTAAGATTTCTAACAAGTCGCTTCAAATTAATAATTATAAACTGCTACGATCCGATCGAATAAATAATAATTGAAGTGGAGTTGGTCTTTATTTTTGGGCCACATTTAAGGTTAAAAAAATATTCTCTGGTTCTTTGGGTAAAGTAGAATATCTAGCATCTGAACTTACTGGGAGTTTTGGTAAAATTTTAATTTTGGTTATTTACAACCCACCTCCTGCTTGTAGTAATGATATTAACAGTTTACAAACAATTTTTGCTGAATACCTAATAAGCTATGAAAAGATTTTCTGCTGTGGTAATTTTAACTTCAATATGATAGTTAATAATCAACTAGAAGCTTGTTTGAATTTGCATAATTTATGTTATTTACCTTATAGACCCACTAGGATCAACAGTCTTTTGGATCTGATAATTTTGTACGTACCTGATAGACATAATATTATTTCATTTGGCCAGGCTGCTGTTCCTGCTATTTCTGATCATGATTTGATTTTTGCATCTTATAAGTTTTCTCGTACTAGGGATCAAATTTCTTATACTGTTGTTCCTGATTATAAAGCTATCAATCACGAGCATTTTGTAAATAATTTCTTTTCGTTAGATTGGTTTAATATGCACAACTATTCCGATGTGAATGACATCCTTGATATATTTAATTCAAATTTCTTACATTTAGATTTAGCTTGTGTACCCCGGAAAAGTATCATTAATAAATGCCCTACTGCACCGTGGTTAAATTCGTATATATTAAATTTAATGAAATGTAGGGATTTGGCTCATAAAAAATATAAATTGTATGGGTTGGATGCTGATTTGACAGCTTTTAAATTTTTTAGGAATAAAACTGTTAAAGGCATCAATCAAGCTAAACAAAAATTTTATTTTGAGAATGCTCATAACTCTAAGACAACGTGGAATAATTTAAAAAAACTAGGTGTTTCAAGCTCTACAGGTGATGCAGCCATTGAATTTTCTGCGGAACAAATCTTGTCTGGGTTTTGTAATATTTGTGATTCTACTGGGGTTTTGCCTTTACCTGATATTGATTTCTGTAATTCTGAAAATGATGCCTTTGTATTTGATTGCGTTGATGAACTTATAGTGTTGAATGCGATTCGTGCAATTAAATCAGATTCGAAAGCTTATGATATGGTAGACTTCAAGGTACTAAAATTATTTATTGATCTGTTCCTGCCTCTTATAACATTCATTATAAATCAATGTTTGACAAAGTCTGTGTTTCCTGATTTATGGAAGATAGCTTCTATCACACCACTACCTAAAAAGGATGTTATTTCTGGTATTGGTGATATACGTCCAATTAGTATTTTGTCTGCTCTATCTAAGGTCTTGGAAAAAGTTATGCAATTGCAGATCCAGGAGCACCTTAATAAATTTGATTTTCTTTGTAAATATCAATCCGGGTACAAATCCGGCTGTAGCACTACTACAGCCCTTGTACATATTGTTGATGATCTGTCGTCTACCTTAGACAGTAGAAATTCGATGGCTATTTTGGTGCTCTTGGATTTTTCTAAGGCATTTGATTGTGTTAATCATATCCAGTTGTTATACAGAAGCTATATTTGTATTATAAGTTTTCCAATTCTGCTATTATGTTGATGCATTCGTATTTATGTAATCGTAAGCAGTTTGTGAGGTGTGGTGATGATCATTCTTGTATTGCGGGGATACTTGCTGGAGTGCCTCAGGGATCCATATTGGGTCCTTTGTTATTTTCTATTTATATAAATGATCTATCATGGCGAATCCTAAATTGTCGGTTTCATCTGTATGCCGACGATTTGCAACTGTATATTGGTGGTAACTTATCAGAATTGAATGAAATTGTTTTGCGACTTAATTCTGACCTTAGAAATATTTCTTTATGGGCCAAGAATAATTCACTTTCAATTAATCCAGGTAAAAGTAAAGCATTGTTTCTTTCTAGAAATACTTCTCTTAATATTAGACCTGTGCTTTATTTGGATAGTGATATCATCTCATTTGTTCCAACATTAAACAATTTAGGGCTTATACTGAACTCAAATCTTACTTGGAACGACCATGTGCGCTCCTTGTGCCAGCGTATTAATTATAGCTTGTACACGCTTAGGTTGATAAAAAAGTTTTGCCCTGTTAACTTAAGAATTTATTTAATTAAAAGCTTGGTTGTACCCATTTTCAGCTATTGTGATGTAATTTATAACAAATGTGATAATTCCTCAAGACGTATACTTGAGGTTACATTTAATAATTGTACTCGATATATTTATGATCTTAGAAAGTTTGATCATATCTCTGAGTATAAAGATATAATTCTTGGATGCGACTTGTTTCAATTTTACTGCTATAGGAATGCCGTTTTTATGTTTCGTATAGTTAAATCGGGCATGCCATTGTATTTGCATGAAAAATTAAATTTTTCCCAGTCACTGCGCACAAAGAATGTTAACTTGCCTGTTAACAGAACTAATGTTAGGAATAATTCAGCATTGATAAATGCAATTATCACCTGGAACAGCTTGCCTTTGGAGCTAAAATTCATCAGCTCTCTAGGCTTATTTAAAAAGGGTCTGTTTAAATTGATAACTGAACATCGATAATATTTGTAAATATGATTGTTATTCAAAAGCTTCGGCTTATTTAACATTTTAATAAAATATTACTATTACTATTACTATTACTATGTATGTGGTCTGGCATTGTCATGATGGAATCTGCTTAATTGCTGACAGCAGAGATTAGAATCAATCGTTTCACCAGGATGTATAACCTCATAATGTACGATAACCTTCCAATCCCACCATACAAACAGCATAACCTTATGGGGCGTCAATGCTGGCTTTGGAGCGGGCTGTGGTGGTTCACCATTCTTTGAGCATGATCTTTTCGAACGACATTCTTTGATTTGCTTCGTCGATTTCGTTGCGTTTCTAGTAGGGATTCCCAGTAGCTTACTTTGTCTATGCAGCCTTAAGGAAATGTTTCAAAACTGTTTTGTGATCGATATTTAATTCCTTAGCAATGGCAAGCTTATTCGATTCGATAAAGCATCTTGAAAGCAAACACCATACATTTTTTCCTGGGCTTGGGCAGCCTTTTTGCCTTTTTCGTAGTAAAATTACAAAATACAGCGAATTTTTTCAGAAATTTCACTCATTTTCACACTAATACAGCTTTTAACAAGATGTATGACGCAATAAGACACCAAACACCATCTATAGTGACAAAAATCTCTCAATACTTTTTGATACCCTTTTCTTGCGAGAATACCTTTTACAGAACTTTAAATGCAGTCCAAGGAGCAATATGCTGCTAAGACAGTTTCTTTTGTATAAAGGTAAACCTTCTAAACGATTTTTAATATTAATCGCTTTCTGAATCCAGAGACTAATAATGACATAAGCGGGTTTCCCGTCTTCTAAGCAATTGCATATTTAATTCTTTAATGTTTGTCTATTATATACGTTACACTTGGAATAGACCAAGTGGCAAATTCATTCAATTTCTCTAAACTGCTATTATCAAGGTCAGATTTTACATTTTCATACTCACTTTCCACAAATTGTAATTTGAGCGCCCAAATCTGAAATGATTCACTTTGAACAAATGGCGAAATAAGCTATCTTAATTAAGCTATCGCCACTAGAGCTGTCTTCATAAAATATTTATTAATTATTAAGAAATTACCGCAAAGGTCTTCTCTACGTTGTTCACAAAACATGTATACAAAACATGTTTGCATAATTCTGCTAATACATCAATACTTTTACAGCTGTGGCTAAACAAGAAACCGCATCCATTAATCTCATGTCGATATGCACGACTATTATTATTATTAAGAAGTATATAATAATTATTTAGGCAAAAAATACAAGAAACTATAAAGAAAATTGATGAATCATGTACATAAATATTACGATAAACTCGTAAGCTGAAGTATAGAATTTATAACATAAGTCAAAAAAACCCGAAACAAGCTTTCTTCGCTGTTTTTTGTGTTGAACCGAGTTCTGTACATATTCTGCAAAATAATCTTACACTATATCATGTATTAAATAGTTTCGATTGGAATGTCGTAAATTTCTATTTTGTCATTTATACATTTTATTATGTATCTCAAAAGATCCAGTACAATGAAAGTAAAATTGTTATTTTGAAAGTGTTTTATTTAAAACTATTTTTTATGGAATAGCTTAGTTTTATGTACCTCCATAAACCAGTATAAAGTCATTCAAATTATACATAGATTTTAATTACCGTTTTGTTAAATTTGTACCTAAGTTTTATGATCCTATAAACCAATTATGTTTAGTTCAAGGTATTGTATTGTATTTAATTTCACCATATACGTTTTGTTATTAGTCAAGACGTTGAGTGTATGTTGGCTTAAAAATTTGTAGATCGAGTTGTTCGTCCTATCGACAATCGTTAAAGATGACTTTTGCCATTTGATTTGAAACTCAATTAATATCCTTAAATTAATAAAAATAATATCATGGTTAAGATGTTTCCGAAATTAAAGTTCGTTAAACTGCCATTTGTTGTACATTTTTGGTATAATGACACAGCCTTCTTACACATCTTTTCAATGGATTTGTCTTTTTTAAGTTTTACAATTAACATTTTTGAAATATTGTATTGTATTTGATTGAGCTAAAATAATTGCATCATGATGCTCCGGCAAATTTATTGTGATGGAATTCTATGGCCCACTGAGGAATCAATCAATTTCTATTTCCATTCAATACCGAAAAAAATCAACTCCGAAATATTTATGATTGCCATCTATTGGCGACCATTTAAAATCACCAAAAATATGTACTACTTGAGTCAAACTCCCATATTGTCAAAATGTCAAAAATACTTTGAAGTTTTCAACTCCTCTCTCTTTTTTCCGGTGTCCGCTCAAGCAAAATATTCAAGTACGTGAATTTCTTATACAAAAATTACTAAAATTTATATTCATCTAGCAAATAAATAAAAGTTTTTTCAATAAAATCAATAATAGATAGATTTAAGTTTGGTTCAATAAGAAAATTTTGGTTTTTTGTGCATTATTTTATCGCAATTTGGTTAAAATATTAAACTTAGGTTATGTTGCCAAATAAAAGTTGTTTCCCCAATATAAATTCATGTTACTTGCCATTTAAAGATAGTTTTATAATTTTGGTTACGCATAATTATTAAAAATAGTGTCCGTAAATTATGTCTATTTTCATACGATTAATATTCGTTTATTTTATTTATTTATAGAATGTTTATGCCAAAACAGCACCGTGTGTCAATCTATGAATATCTATTCAAAGAAGGTGTTATGGTAGCAAAGAAAGATTTCAATGCACCAAAACATCCAGAATTAGTGAAAATTCCTAATTTACATGTTATCAAAACAATGCAATCGTTAAAATCACGGGGATTCGTTAAGGAACAATTTGCATGGAGACATTATTATTGGTAAGTGCCTTACACAGGGTTTGGGTCTGTCAAATTTTATGTTTATTTTGTGGATTTTTAACTTTGTAGGTCATTGACAAATGAAGGAATCGAATATTTGCGGGCTTATTTACATTTACCACCAGAAATTGTTCCATCAACATTGAAACGTGTTGCACGCCCAGAAACCGCTCGTCCACGGGCTGCTGCTTTGCCACGCTCAGGAGATGCTACAAAATCAGCTGAAGACAGAACTGCTTACAGAAGAGCACCAGGTGCAAGTGGTGGTGCTGATAAAAAAGCTGATGTTGGTGCTGGCGCTGGAGATATTGAATTAGTAAGATCATTTTTCTCACTCAAATTTTGTCAATATACGCTAACTTCTTTAATTTTGTTTTGGTTTTTAGCGTGGTGGATTCGGTCGTGGATCAAGACCCCAATAAATGTTTTAATTTTATTAAGATTTAATAAAAAAGAAGAAAACCTTAAAATTCAATTATTTTATTTCTATCCTCAGCCATACACAATGAAAAACTTTTTTGCTTTTGAATTACAGGTTCTATTGTTGTATTCCTTGATTACCAATCAAGCGATTATTTAATTAAACGTCCGGATTTATTATTAGGGAAATATATTTATCTCTATTTTTTTCGTACCCTTTACAATTATAAGATTTAAATCTAGATAGCTTATCGCGATGATCGTCGAACCATTCTGGTCATGTAATCACCAGCGTTGTGGGACTTTCGGCATTACCTGGAGTCGTGCTTGTGGTGTTTCTTCGTTCTCGGGTTCTGTTTCAAACTCTGGGTCTATCACTCGTGGTGCTAGCGCTGATAAATCAAAATCATCCAGCAAAATGTCACCGCTTTCGAGGGAAGTGAATCACATCTGGTTTTCATGGATTTTAATTTCACGTTTGCCCATTGGTGTTTCAGTTAGCACAAAATAGTTTAACAAACCGCACCTCTTCGTAAGACTCGTGGTGACCAATTCCACTTATTCCACACTCACCAACCTCGAATTCTCCACTTAGCGACATGATGCTGATTAAATTTTTGCTCCATTTTCGTCACACATTCATCTTTGGCTCTTGGTTTACGCAAGTTTAATTTCGTCTTCATCGGGCGTCCCAACATCACTTGGAAGGGTGAATTCTCATGCCAAGAGCAAATGAAGGTGTGTAACGGTAGTACATCAGAAATTTGCGTAAAATTTGATCAACGCTTCCTTTTCCTTCTAGCTTTTTGTTTAGTCAGACCCGCAATCGAGTTACAATTTCAATTTTGTGCCCACAGCAAGGCTTTTGACCTGTGTAGATGTTTCGTACTCCACGAAAGCATCGTGTCGCTGCAGCTGACTCACAGTAATCTATCTTGTGACCGACCTGGATACACTCAAAACACTCTTTTTCCCGAAATAAACACACTTTGGAAGCTTTGCTTTCTGTGCCTCAGCTTTTGGCGTCTCAGCGTTCTGTTCTGCCTTTTGTCTGTTGCGGTTCACTGTAGTTTTCGAGGCGCCTGGGCACAAAACCATCGACTTCTCGACTTTTAGCCCGCTTAGTCGTGTTGTGTCGCTGCTTCGTGATTTAGCTCTTGGCTGTCCAACTTGTTAACGAGTTTCTCTAGCGTCTAGCGGTTTGTTTAGTCCCTGCAGAAAACATCAGTACTTTAAAATCGTCAGATGTGCAATTTGTAATGTCGAACTTTTCGCATTTCAGATAGACCCGTACTGCATACTCGGAAAAATCTTTACCAGCTTCTTTTTCCATATTAAGGCAATTGTAGCTGATCGCCGAAAATGTGCTTGAGTTCTTTCACTGCGTCATCGAAGGGAATAGTGTCTTTTCTGAGTGGCAAAATCGTATTGGCAAAGTTTTGATAGTCGGCTGTAGAAAGTTTTTCGGCCAGCAAATCCACTTTCTGTGATGGAGTCATCGTAGCTGCATCTGTCAAAAATATGGTTTCATATTGATGGTACAAAAGACCTTTTGTGCTTGGAGCCTGCTTAATTAACCGTCCAATCTATAATCGGGCTCTTAATGCACCTGATAATATTACAAGCCATTGTTCTTCCTCCTAGATGTTTCAGTCTGTGGCGGAAAATGGTTGTGCATTGGCACAGAACATGTTACGTTTCCACGTCCCAGAAGCGGCACCCGTCTGTCGTACAGGGCCATTTTCTTAAGGTTATAATGACGTAACACAGTTTTTATAAAGAGAAACGTACTCTTTTTATTGACTTTGGTTTGGCGAAGGTAAGTTTTCAGTGTTAAGTTGAACTTCAAAATTAACATGTAAAATATAAAGTAAGAGGAAAAATTTAAATCCGATTGTGAAAACAGCCACTACGGATAAAAAACATTTTCAAGACTTTATATAAGTAAAGATATCTAAGTGGTAGCAAATTTAGTTGTCGAAACATAGGAACTGAAGGTGTTATCTGTATATTAATTTAATTATCCTTTTCTGGGCAATATATAGACCCTCAATGTTACTAAAATATGTGCCACCCCAACTGGATATTCCATACAATGTTATTGACTCAACCAGGGCGTTATATAGTTTTCTCAGAGTACTGATTGGGCATAATTTCCTTAAATTATAGAATTTATGTACTGCATCGAGTTCGTTTTTCCTAGTGTTATTGAGATGAGACTTCCACTTTAGTTGAGCATCGACCGTTAGACCCAATTATCTAAACTCGTTGCCAAATTCAAGCGTAAAACACTGAGACCAGCAAATGTTTGTATCACAGAGATGAGCATGGTATTTCACAGGGCATTCCGAAAAATGTATGTTATTCTTTCCAAATAACATAAGTTTTGACTTAACGCTTATAGCGAGCCGATGATGATAAAACCATTTACTTAGGTTGCTTAAGTCGTATTCAAGTCGTACAAACTCCCTCCAATATTTCCCCATATTTGCTCCAGTTGGTCCTTCGAGAATCGATATGAAAAATATTATTTGATACGAGGATCACATCTAGAACCTCCTCTCTTTTACTAATAATAAATGTGGGTTCTGGCTTCGTATTACACACTGAAATGTTATTATCGAGCAAATAATCAAAAAGTAACTCATCACCCCTCTCGTTGATATTCGTGCTTCCCCAGATCGTGCGATACGCTTTAGCAACAACTCCCAGTACCACACAGATTTCTTTTGTTCCGTTTCAATTCCAGATTATCCTTATTAACCTCCTTTTACCGGTTCATGCAGGCTGAAATTTGCTTCAGTCAGAACATGGAAGATTTACATGAAAGAGTTCTGTTCGGTAGCTTTCCTCGATACAGAGGGTGCCTTTAATAATGTGAAAGCAAAGGCAATCAGGGAAGGATTGTCATTTTTGGAGGTGGACGTCAATGTATGTAGGTTAGTTAATCATATGCTTATAACTGTAAGCAGAGGGAATTCCACCGGGTGATTAGGGGAAAAAAATTGTAAATGGATCAGTACTGGAGCTGGAAAGAGCGTATAGAAGTGATAGCTTATGCAGATGACATGGCGGTAGCTGTCTCCGAGAAATAGCTGGGCACGATTGTATATGTAATACAGAATGCGCTCACAATCGTTACGAAATGGGAAGGCTAATGTATGAAATACAAAATCCCGGTAGTTGTCGTTCCTCCCTAAAATGGCACGAGACTTGCTTTTACTGACAGTGCAATATATTTGGGTGTTATTTCGGACAGTAATCTCAGTTGAAAGCCCAACATTTTGGAGTGAAGCTACTAATGTGCTCCTGCAGGAATGCCATTGGTAATAGATGCGGCGTGAACCCGGATCTGGTACACTGGTTCTGCACCAATGTAGTGAGACCATAGCACTCATGTATGGTGTGAGGGTGTGGTGGCCAGCTCTACACCAAATAGCATACAAGAATATGATAGAGAAAAAAATTTCATTCGTTAAAAACCAGAGTTAAATAAAAAAATGTCTGGATAGATGCTATAATTTTTTGACGGTACAAAATCGACGACGTAATTTTTGACGAATAGAGCGATGATACTGCTTTATTTTTTCAAAATTACAATATTTTTTGGCTAAAATGAAAACTTTTCGAATTTAAAAATTAAATTTTAATTTTTAATTAAAAGTTTTAAAAAATAAAAATTTAGCGCTATAAAAATTCTTGAGGTACGAAATATTCCCGTTGCCGCTAGTGTCGTGGCAGCTGTCATTTGCATTTTTCTTGTTTGTGTACATATTTACGTTTTTATAAAAACATTTTACAAGCACTGTCAGATTGATTACAATGGGTCAAAATGTTAGCACGGCTGCTGAAAATTTTATTCCCGACACCGTTGAAACTATCCAATATGAAGTTTTAAAACAAATAAAAGTGTTAACGGAAATAAATGATTTATCGTATGAGGATTTTCAGAAAAGTCTCATGGAGTTGAACAGTCTGTAAGTAGATACATAATTGGAATACGTCTTACTACATGGGGGCACAAACTAAATACAAAATGTGTACTTTCCAGATCGAAAGAATGTTTCCAGCATACAAATACAAAACTAGTGTTTGCAATAAAAAAATCAAGTGATGATTCTCTATTGTGGAAGGCTACTGTTCGAATAGCCTGCGTTAAAGTGGACACCGAGAGTAATAAAATCGAGAGTTACAAGCTACTGAATCTCAAGCAATTTATACGAGTTTTTAAAACGATGCAGTCTCATTTGGAGGTGATGAATGATAGTGAAAATCAAACTGTAAGTATTGTATATACAAGATTTAGGAGCGTTTAAATGCATCTCTATTTAATTTTAGAAAGCGCGCAGTATGAGTGCTTCTGTGCTGCTCAATAAAATGGAATCGATCGCATTATCGAGCCCTGAACATTCACAGCCATCATCCAGTAATAAAGATCAATTCAACGAGTGTTGTATATGTCTCGATCGGAAGCCGGAAATATTATTACCGTGTACCCATACCTACTGTTGTCCATGCATCGAGCAATGGAATGTCAATAACAAAACTTGCCCAATATGTCAAGCGAAATTGAATAGTACGGACGAATCCTGGGTATTATCAGAACTGCCCGATATGCAAGAGATCAATGAAGAAATTTACACCGAATTAATAAAGTTATCTAAAGATTAGAGAATCCTGATGTCCCAACTCCAATTTTTTTTTTTTTTTTTGTATAAATTGCTCCAATTGGCTTAAAATTACAACTAAACTCCTTTTTGAAATGTTTAGATTTATTCATATGCATAACACCTATTTACTTATTTTACTTTCGGTAAACTCTTAAAATTTTTATTGTGATACTGAAACTAACTAGAAACTATGAGAAATAAATGCCTCACTATAAATTTAAAGAACCATTGTTTATAAAATTATAGTTTTAATCGAGCACACCGTCATTTTGTTAATCCTAATAGCCTTCTAATTATAATGAGAAAGTGGTTATTTTTATGCTTTCAACGCAAGGAAGCTTCATTTAAATCAATCATCCTGTTTAATTATTTGGGTGTGTGGGCCGCCAAGAAATATCCCATCACGCACTAAATTTGTACAAAAAAAAAAAAAAAAACGGGATTCCGAATTCCAGCCGAGCCAGGCAGATACTTGCTTTTATTTTTATTTAAGTCAATGATTTAGTCTTTGCGAATAGCATAAGCTGAACAATTGAGCTGCTGAAATCCAGGTTTAAAATCCGGAAACTACATAAATAAATTTAAGCAGTGGATAGATGAATCATCGGTTTTGGATCAATCGTCGCTCAAACTTACGATGTAATTTCGTTTGAACGACAAGATAATTGAAACTTTACTATAACTATCGGTAAAGATTCATCCTAACATTTCAATTTTAACACAAGTACCCATCCAACTCAGGCTGTTTGAATTGAACTAAAGCGAGTTCTGAAATGTCATAAAGGAACGGCTAACCTGAAAGCTTATTAGGATTCGCATATCCTAATCGGGTAGAGTCCAAAACTCGCGTTTTTTTTTTTTTTGGTTCAACGGATGAGGCGACTTTTGTATCACATGAGAACTTTAAATACAAAAAGTTCATGTGTTCGCCACCAGAATTTCTTAAGAATTCGCAAACATGCGGTTATACGAATGTTCAGTGCGACATTAATCATAATTATAAATAATAAATAAAAAGAAATAAATATGTTTTGTTCGATAATGGAGAATTAAAATCGAAGTCACTAGACGGAAGTAAGGTAAAAATCTTTATTTATCTATTAAAATGTGATTGAAGATGAAGAAGGCAATTTACTGCCGAAACGATTAGGAGAATTCAAATCGAAGTCACTAGACGGAAGTAAGGTAAAAATCTTTATCTATTAAAATGTGACTGAAGATGAAGAAGGCAATTTACTGGCGAAACGAGTAGGAGAATTAAAATCGAAGTCACTAGACGGAAGTAAGGTAAAAATCTTTATTTATCTACAGTAAATATATCTATAATCGGTAAGCAAACATACAAAAACAAAAATTAACAATTATCTATAGACAAAAATTTAAGCAATTCATTTCTAAACAAATTTCTTGTCGTGTTAAAATCGAAAACATCGTAAAAGGCGGGCTATCTGTAATTTCGATTAGAACTATTGGATTCTTATTTGAATTGAATCAGATTCATTCGTTTCCTAATTAAATCTAATATGAATCTCTATTTCGAAGAGTCGAATCGAATAGAGCCGCGACATTCTCAAGATTGGTTCCGAAAGCGCAAAATTTGTGGACAAGATCAAAGCAAACGACGGCCGTCCTTTATTTACATAATTAATGATTGATATATATTAAAAACTTAGTTTATTTGATCTGGTTTTAATTTATATTCTAATTTATTTAATAAATTGATGCTTCTTAGAAAATTATGAGATGTTACAAAAATACAGCTTATTTTGAAAAGGTGTAGGTATATGGTAAATTCCTCTTTAAGTCCTGCAAAATAATAGAGAGGAAAATAATATCGGATTCCAAAGAACCAAGCCAAATGTTTTATTAAATTCCTTAATGATTCTACGCCTTGGTCTTATGAAGTGCTTCGAATTTATATTGATAAACTCTCGTTCTGAATCTGTTAAATTTAACAAGCAACAAAAACTCCAATTGTATTTTCATTTATTCAATTTCTAAATATAAAAATTTCATATAATCACCTAATTTGATGTATCTTATTTTAAAATTTCAATAATCATTAAATCAAATATTTTAATAAAAAATAAATCCGTACTTTATAAATAACAACGTGTTGAATTCCATCAAAATGGTGTACGATTTATTCACCATCTATTGTTGTGTTGTAGATACTTTATTTTAAAATTTACGTATAATATAATAATTTAAATAATGATAGTTAATTAAAATAGAATAATAAAATTATCTTTTCTTTTTCGTTTGTGATTTACGTTTCTTTTCCTCCGCCTCTTGTCGCATATCCTCCAAATCTTCCATTAAACCAATCTTCTTACTGATAAATTCTTCACGCATTTGTTGCGCATACGATGATTCCATTTCTCGATCATCGAATTCCTCGTCACGATACCTGTGTGTTTGAAAATTTCAACAATTAATTTTTTGGGTGTCGACTGAACATTCAGTTATACTTACCGACGCTTATCATAGCCAAATATTTCCGATATATATTTCGAATAGTCTTGACCTTCTTCACCGTCATCAATAAAATCATCCATTTCTGAATCATATTCCGAATCATCATCGTCCAGGATTCGACGTTTTGATGCCATTTTTTTCTTTTGTTCTATCATGCCATTACGATCTCGTGGCGGGATTTGTCGTGGTCGATTGTCACCGCCCGGTTGAATTGGACGCTGCGATTTAACATCGGGAGGTGGGAATTGACGTGATTTAACGTCAGGAGGTGGAAATTGGCGCGATTTAACATCGGCTGGGGGGAATTGTCTTGGTTTAGTTTCACCATTTTGGGGAGGTTTGCGTATTTGTTCCTTAGAAGAAATATCACGACTATTCGAACTGGTGCTGCTACTTGGTTTAGCTTTTGGTCTTTGTTCTGGAATATTTTTTGATGTGGATGATGAGCTCGATGGCCTGTCGACTGGCCGACTTCCCTGTACTGGTGGTGGAGGTGGTAAAGGTCTCGACGCTGCGGCCGACTTTGAAGATTCTTTATGATTACTACTAGAGGCTGCTGGTCTCGATGAAGGCTTGCTTGATTCGGATTTGGTTAAAGCACCATAAAGTTTACTCGATCCCGCTGGAGGGGCAACACTTTTTTTGTCATATGGTGGAACAGATTTTATAGACTGTGGTGGTCTATTATTGGCACTTTTAACTATACTACCGTTATTTACTTTTGGGATCCGACCATTTGGTTCCATCTTGACTGGGCCAGATTTTGATTGTGGTGTTTTTGGTTCGGGTGCATCTGGATTTGCCAGTTTGTATTCCCGTTCTTTCTGTCGACGTTCCTTTGCCTCAAAATATGCACGTTTCTCTTCCATTTCACGCTTTTCTTTACTCGTCAATAAACGTTCATTCTCTTTTGGTTTGGCCACCTCGACTTGGATCGGTTCGTACTGTTTTTTCTCGGCTAATTTAATTAATGCCTGGAAATCCAATGCTGGAGGTGGTGCTCTTTTAGGCACCTTTGGTTTAGGTCTTTCTTCCACGCGAGGTTCTTCAATCACTTTAACCGGAACTGCAGTCCCTTTTCGATTGTCAAAGCTTAATTCAGCTGGTGGTTTTGCATGACTTTTACGTTGTCTCTGATGTGGCTGTTGCTCTTCTTCAGTTTCTTTAGCGATAGCGGCACGCACACGGTCTTTTGTGATTCGCATCTCTTCTTTGCTAAGCGCTTTACCACTTCCATTGAATTTTTTCTCCTCAGGCATCGATTTATATTTTTCCATGAGTTTTGAATACAAAGCACTCGCCTCTTGAGACACATAACCATAGTCATCTTCATCGGGTTGTTGGGGGCCACCTATTGTGACCGCTGTATGTTCTTGATCCACATCATCCAGCACTGATTTGTTTGCAGATTTGATAACTTTTAACATTTTGTTGATTTTATTTTTAGCCTTTACATCTCTCATGGACAATAATTGGTCACGTTTTTCTTTAGCAATTCGAGCCTTTTCCCGTTCCTCCTCATCACGTTTGGCCAAGAATTTCTGTATATTACTCGACAATTTCTTATCCTTGGACTCTTTTTTCGGGGGAGCGAACTTGGTACTGTAGTACTTGCCCTACAAAATACCAAAAATCAATTTTTTTTTATTTTCCATATGGAAACTTGTGTTTTCCACATTTTATACTCTCGTATTACAACCTAAGTAGCTTATTTACACAGCAAAAAATTACAATTTCTACAAATTGTTCATATTTCAGAATGATTGGGTATGGAAAATGTTTTAGTTTCAAATTATCTTACCTCAGCTGGTTTCTTGATTTCATTTTTACTATTTTGTTGGGCTACGTGTAATAACGAACCGAAATCCATTATTTTCAAGCAAATTATGGATTTTTTAAGTAGTAAAATACAGTATTATATTTTTTTTTATTTAATTTTCCACAATAATCGACAAAATGATGACACATTTACAAATGCGTATATCCATGTTTGAATGTAGATGGGGAACTAACACAAAAATAATAAAAAAATTTACGAAATCGAAAATAAAAACAATGACAGAAGTGTTGCCCGATGTAGGATAACATTTTGATAAGAGGTATGAGTGCGTTTAAAGATCCAGTATTTTATAATTTTGTTTTTTAAAACCCATAAAACCTTTCGACCAGTATTTCAGTACTGTCAACTTTCTATAAACAAAACAAGTCTAAAATCACGTAAGCTGTCATTTTGATGTGGGATTGTGAAGTGTGAAATTACAATATTTTGTCTTTAGTAAGGCCGAGCCCGAGCCTCATTTAAATGACTTACAATAATGTTTATAATCCGTTGCATTGTAACGAAGAGTTTGACTTCGATGAAGATAACATTGACGATTTTTATGGCGACCAGAATAACGTAAACAGCTACAATAATCATAATGATGATAGTGAAGAAGGTGAGAACGGTAGATGGTTAAAGAAGAATGCATTTTCTAATAAGTTGGGATAATTTCTAGATACCGAGGAGGCGAGTGAAACAGATGTTATTGCGGTGCAAACACCTCGCAGTTCAGATGAGCCGATCGACATTCGAGAACAGTAAGTCCTACAGAATAGGCTCTGCTTACTTCTGAATCATTACTTAGCAGCAATTAGTATGCCTTTACCGAACTCGACTATGCAATATAATTTTCCTTTAACCCTATTCGCATTGCAGGATGTATCAAGACAAGCTGGCAAATTTGAAGAAACAACTCGAAGAACTGAAGAATGGAGTCCATCCGGAATATATAAGACGGGTCAAAAAGTTAGATGCTCAATACAAAGAGCGACTTCGTCTTAACGATATCTACAAGGATTATCTGATCGAATGTGTTGAAAAGGATTACATTTTCGAGAAGAAGGCAACCATTAAAGAGTATGAGGAAAAAAAAGCTGATTTACGGGAAAATCTCTTAACCGATTTTGAAGATAAGCGCAAGCTGATCGAAACCGAACGTAATACCATGGAGCTAACGAGCGACTCTATGGAGGTTAAGCCTACGATCACCCGAAAATTACGTCGACGCCCAAACGAACCGGTCCCAGTGGTAGAGAAACGAAGAAAACCACCGTCAGGCCAACTTATCCTTCTGCTCGAGGAGAAAGACATCGAAAATGATTTGAAAATTATCAGCCGAGGCAAAGCTCTAACACCAATTAGACTGTCAAATATGGCCAATACCAATGGGATTCCTGCAACCACTGCACCATCGGTAGCTGTACCGACCACAAATAACAATATTACGTCCCCGATTGCAAATGCCAACGAAAATAATTTCCCAATTGTCGAGACCAAAATTGAAGATGGGAAACTTTTGTATGAACGGAGATGGTTTCATCGTGGCCAACCGGTTTATATCGAGGGTCGTGAAATGCCCCGATTCGCGGCCACGATTTCTGCCATTGGAAATGAAGTTATTTGGGTGAAGAAAGTCACGGATGGCAATAAAATCCGTATCCAAGCGTCACAATTGAGCCGTGGTAAAGTTTCAATTAAGCGGCGCGCCAATTAGTTTTTAGTACAAAGATTCCAATAATTTCTCACATTTTTTTTTTTGTCTTAACGTAATAAATACCGTAAATATATCAAAAATAGTATTCTTATCTTATCTAACTTGACCTAATTTTTTGGATAGTTGTGTATTTGCACAATTGCGGTTTTACATATTTGTAGGTTAGTAGGGTTTTAGTACTAAGTCTGAACGCGCCTGTAAAACTTGTGTTCTAATGCATTTTGACATTGAAGTTTAAAATTCTCAATTGAAATATACTATACACAAGTAACAGTTCGCAGAAAAGACCTCGTGTACGTAGCAAAAATATTCTTTTTGTATTGTAATTGCAAAAAAGAAAAATTTAATTATTAATTATAAACATAATTTAATATAAGTAATTTATAATTTAATAAAAGTAATTTAACATGAGTGAAGTTCAGGAGAAGACTACAAACGGTGATATTGCATTGAAACCAAAATCGAATGACAGATCACAAAATCGTGGTGGAAAAGTAAGTTTTTGTACACAAAAATTATAAATGAAAATTATGTTAATTATCTATTAAAATATGATAAATATTTGATTAAAGCGTCTTTAAAAAATAAAATACGCTTTAACATAATGCCAAGTGTTAGGGGGGCCCATAAACAGAACACGTAACAATTTTTATTTTCTCTCTTGTTCTTATGGAATTTCGAAATATGACGCGAAATTGAAATTAATCACGGATATTTCATAGTTTAATGTACTTTCTAAATAATTTGTTAATTATTTTTGTTTTGTACAATAGATTTACACTATTTTTGAGTACAGTTGCAGCTCGATATAATTTTAATTTCATTGTTTCGTAATTGTTATGAAAATTTTATGATTTATTGCATCATAATTATTTAATTGAAACGATTTATTGATGAAAATGTTCAATGACTCACAATTCTGGATTAACTGTCCTATTAAATGAGTAGCTGAGATTTCAGATGTCACCACATTCGCTTAGTTTAAATCGAATTAGTTTCCGTTATCACTAGAAAAGGAAATGTGAGTATTCTGGTTAAAAGTTTACTGTACCTCACCAGAAACTATTGAGTTAATGACCTTGACCTTTATTAAACTTCTAAATCACTTCTTTACTACACCACATTATGATTTATTTACGAAGCGAGCTGGTACTTATTCAAAATTGTAAGATTACCAATCTTTAAAACCCTAGGCACTAGGTAGTCTTAATTTTTAACTAATTGACCATTTTTTCTTCTTCTGCCATACAGATTTGTTAAAAAAGCGTGTATCGTCAAGTAATACCAAAACATAAATCATAAATATAAATAAATAAAACAATTTAAAAAAGAAAATGTTTTCTCAAATTTTAATTCAACAAACATTACGATTCATTCTAAATAAAACCGTTTATAAAACGCCGTCATTATTTTATTGTACCGCAGAATCTGTATTGCAGGTTAGGTTTAAATGATTACTAAAGTCCTAATTTTTTCATTTTTCTATTTATTTCTATTACTATTTAGAATAATCAACGAGGTGGCGGCAAACAGAATAGCAGCGAAAAAAATGAAGGAGATAGTTCCAAATTAATTTTGAAAACACCAAAGGGGACACGAGATTATGGCCCACAACAGATGGCATTGCGACAAAATGTACTCGATAAAATTATTGGAGTTTTTAAGAAACATGGTGCCGAGACGATTGATACTCCGGTGTTTGAGTTAAAAGATGTATTAACGGGGAAATATGGTGAAGATTCAAAATTGATTTACGATTTAAAGGATCAAGGTGGAGAAATTTTAGCGCTACGATATGATTTAACTGTACCGCTTGCAAGATATTTGGCAATGAGTAAAATTTCGTTTATTAAACGGTATCACATTGCTAAGGTATATCGGCGTGATAATCCTTCGATGGCTCGTGGACGATATCGGGAGTTCTATCAATGTGATTTTGATATTGCTGGTACGTACGATGCTATGATTCCGGATGCTGAATGTGTTAAGGTTGTGGCTGAGATCCTATCATCTCTAGAAATTGGAGAATTTGTTATTAAACTCAATCACAGGCAACTTTTGGACGGTATGTTTGAGGCGTGTGGAGTTTCAGCTGATAAATTCCGGACAATCTGCTCAACTGTTGATAAATTAGATAAGTCGCCGTGGGAGGAGGTACGCCGTGAGATGGTCGAAGAAAAAGGTTTAAGCACAGAACAGGCTGATATGATTGGAGAATATGTACAATTGAATGGTGGTATCGAGCTCGTCGACAAATTACTTGTGGATGAGAAATTAAAGGCTGTTCCCTCGGCCGTAAAAGGATTAGAAGGAATGAAATTACTGTTACACTATTGTAATATAATGGGACTTAAGGATGTGATTTTGTTCGATTTGAGCTTGGCCCGTGGTCTTGATTACTATACGGGTGTTATTTATGAAGCAATACTTAAAGGAAATGATCAACCCGCAACTCCGACGGGAGATGAAGGTTCAGCCGTTGGATCCGTCGCTGGTGGTGGTCGGTATGATGGTCTTGTTGGCATGTTTTCCGCTAAATCACGAGATGTCCCGTGTGTTGGCGTGTCGATTGGAGTTGAGCGAATATTTTCCGTGCTCGAAGCAAAATACGCCGCAACCGGTGTCAAAGTAAGAACAACTGATGTTGATGTTTATGTAGCGTCCGCCCATAAAGGTCTTCATGAGAAGCGATTACAAATTCTAAATGAATTGTGGTCGGCTGGTATTAAAGCAGAACACTCCTACAAACATAATCCTAAATTATTAGCCCAGTTACAACACTGTGAAGAAAATAGTATACCATATGCAATTGTGCTCGGTGATTCAGAATTAGAACGTGGTGTAGTGAAACTCCGTCAGGTGAGCAACCGAAATGAAGAAGAAATCCCAGTTGATAAATTGGCCGACGAAATTAGTTTACGGATCAAAGCATTGAAATTATAAATTATCTTGATAGATTTTAAAAATATATAAATTGATAAGAGTATTTTTTTTTATAATTTATTTCGCATATTAGTAATACAGTGCGCTTTTAAAAAGTAAACATTTTTGAACGTCGCTAAAAAATCCAAAGAAATGGATTTTATACCATTGTAACGGGTGTATACTAAAAAAAAATTTAATTTATTTTATATAAAATTTAGTTTTAAAAAATGTAAAACCCTAAATAACTTGTTTATGCTTTTTAAAGTAATTGGTAATTGGTTTTATACATTCATTTTCTCATTACAAATTCTTAATTTCACTTTAATTGTCCTTTTCACAAGTTTATACATAATACATATACTGTAAGATTATTTAATAGCATATAAATAAAGCATTATTACTAATAAATTTCCGATTTTATTTAATAATTTTGTATTATAACATGGTTTACGATGGTTTGGTCATTATTCTGGTATTTGGCTGCTCTATGTTCGAAATTTTAACTAAAATGGTTTTACCTATGAAATGTCAGATGGCTAGCGATTTATAAATTGAATTATGCAACTAATATGGACACTAGTGACCTTACGTTGTGTACAGAGGCCGATTAACGCCTAGGCACACTGACTAGGCAGGTCTCTAGGGCCTGTGCATTTTGGGGGCCCATAAATTTTGTGATCCATGAGCGGGGTAGCCGTTGTTTTTTCAAAACCAACATACTACGTTTCGGAAGACATGAATGTTTTTCAATATTTCCTCAAAATTTTGGAATAGTTCGTCTGAACTTCTGGAGCTTTCGTTTTTAATCCTCGCTTAACTTCTTCTATGAAGTTTTCTCGATTGGGTTAAAGTCAGGGCTTTGCGGTGGCCAGTCCAAAACGTTTATTCTTTGATTCGTAAACTAAAACTTCATTAATTTCTTCTTTTAATTGTACACCGAATAATTATTTATATCTTGATTTAAAATGTTTAAATTTAACATGATAGTAATAAAATGTTCCATGGTGGGCACCAATTCACAGCCGGTAATAAATTGATCATTATTAAGCAAGGATTTAGAGGTTAGACTGGTTTGGACTCGTAAACTTTTCAAGGATCAAGAGGTGTTAATGCTTAATACCTCGCGGTGACCTTCTCCGTAGCAAAATATAACCGATCAAGAGATATGAATCGCCCATCTAAGGCCAAGCGAATACTAACTATTTCCTATACCAAGCACTGTCCGGTTTAATGTAGCTTTAACACATGAAACTACAGAGTCTCGCTGTAGAGCACCTTCTTTTCAACAGAAAACCACAATAATTAATGGTTATAACTGATTAAAAAAACTAGTAGGTTCTCCTCCTAAGGCATCAACCTCAGAAACTACGTTTCTGACCTACATTTGAGTAAGATGACCTCAGGCTACCTCAAGATAGTTTGAAGAGCAGAAGACAAAGAGAGTTCGCCTAAAGCAAATCTTTTATGTTTGCACCGCAGCAAATGTTTTATGTTTACATTATTAATTTTTTTTTGTTACATGAATTGAGTAAGTGAAAAATTGGTAAAATTGCCTATATAAAACAAAATGTCCTTAAAGTCGATTTTACATCCTTTGTATGTATCATTTTTTAAACTGCGCATTGTTGGATTAAATGGATTGGTTTTAGTTTCATTATAATCATTCAATTAATTAAAATTAGACAATGTCAAATTAATAAATCGATAAATATGATTAACTAAAATTTAAATTCACATCAAGCAAGATGGCGTTAAATTTGCAACATAAAAACTACAAAACATGTTGTACACTTTTAAAATGTGTCTTCGCTCTAAATACGGATGATGAACATGCAAAATTAATTTTTTCTTATGCAGGTCGCTTTATGTGTGTAACACCAAAAGCTTAAACAAAATTAAATGACATTTTCGATTCGTTTGTTTCATTATTTGATCGTGTTGCATCATGATTAAGTTAAAAATTGGTTTTATTTTGATTTTATTTAATTAAATGTAATGTACATGTGTAAAGTGTAAATAACTATGTAAATGTAAAGTGAAATTAAGCAGTAAGCCGTATATAAGTGAAAATGTATGTAATGGCGTATTGAGTTTACAAACTCAATATTAAATCGTATAGTATACTAGTAAGTACAAAAATAAATGATTTACTGTTGTAAACATCTTCATTCACGGCATCGACAGATGTGTAGATGAAGATATAAGTACCCCAAAGTCTTCCAGAATGCATTACGGTTAGTGCTCGAATTCCAGTTAAGATTCAGCTTTCTTCTTTGTAACTCTCTTTGAAGGTTTTTTTTCTTTAAGGTCTAATCGGTTTCTCTTTTCAGTTCGCCTTCGTCCGTGAAGAGGTTAAAGGTATATCTAAAGGTTTTCTACTCTCTGTTGTTTTCTCATCTGATGTTTTTTGGTATGATGTTTTCTCTTCTGTTGATGTTACCTCAATGTTTAGATTCTTTTTAGATCTTCATTCTCTAACTTAAGCCGCGGCTACACGAATGGAAAATGTCGACCAACATTGGCCCAATGTGATTTGTCAAATGTTGGACAAATGTTGGTGTAATAAAATTTGACTGTCTATACGATTTGCCCAACGTTCATTTTTCGAATGGCTACCAATGTATAACCAATTTTGGTGGTTTATATATTGATATTTATCACTAGTTGTCACTACTAGTCATACATTAATTACAATATCTCCCACAAGATGGAAGCCAATGCAAACATATTGCTTTAAATGCACTTCGAACTTATTTTTATGTTTACAGTGTTTTAAATCCCAAATTTCGGGATAATTTTGATATAAATTTATAAATTCTAGCACAAATTCAGCCGACCAGTCAGATTCCATTTTGGATTTATTTGTTTATAAATAATAAAATATAATGATATCTCAAAAATACATTTTTTCTCACCAATCGTGTAGACGAAGTACCAATATATACTCCAAAGTTGGTAGTTTCCTTTGATCTTTTTATAAAAACCCCTTATTGAGCGAATGGTTACCAATGTTGGACCAATATAACCTTCATTTGTATTTATTATTTTTTTTCTGTCTACACGATTGGTTTTTTGGACAAATCTCCAACGTTGGTCTACATTTTCCATTCGTGTAGCCGCGGCATAAGACTAACTTAGAGTTTTAAGTTCATTGCTCAATTTTGTTTTCTCGTTTTCTCGTTCTAGATTCTTTGCGTGCAGCAACTCATTGTTCCTTCTAATTGAGGGGATATATTTTAATTGCTCTTTATTTTGAATTTGCTTTCTGCAAGACAGGTGTCCCACCTGGGTTAGTAACACCTGTTGTTTTATCCATTGCCTTTGCCGCATCTTGACAAGAATTATTGTGCATTTTATACCTTCTGCCAGCGAAGGCTCATGAATTCGCCTTAAAATGTATTTTGCTTCAATAATTCGCCTAACAAAAATATCGATAAACAGCGTCATTCCTTGGCCGCAGAAATTTTTTGCTTATTTACTTTTAAAGGGCCTCAGGCGATATGATGGTTAAGAACATTTCAATTCTTCGTCTAAACAATTGATGAGTTATAACTTGGATTTTTCCGAGAAATTTATTTAAGGACAATTTGTTAAGGGAATCGAAGTGAAATGAGTTTCGGGTAAAATGGTTGATCATTTTTCACTTCGATTTCTTTACCAAACTATTCTTTAATATATTACTGAAGCACCCTATTTTGAGGGGCCCGGATACGAAACGTTGCATAGAGCCCGGATTTTCCTTAATCTTGTAGTCATTGTTTTTTGTTACTTCTGTACTGAAATATGTGGCAAGGTCAGCTCAAAAAGTGCAGTAGTGAGATGTCGAGATTCCTCACGGGTGATAAAAAAGATCTTACGCAACTTCTAAAGCTGCTTTCCAAACTTTGTCTAAAAATTGTTCAAAGGACAGGTACGACCATCCATAGCCATCTTCATAGAAGTCAACCATCGATGAAAATCTTTTGTATTCGGTCCTTACCCACATCTCATAGTCTGCCAATAATTTGGCATGCAAATATTGTTTTGGCGCATTTACATACAATCACATATTGCTTCATCACATTCATGAAACAATACTTGAAATAATTTTTTGTTTTCTGTCGAAATTTCTGTGTTTAAACAATGAAGTTACGCTCGATGCATTTGTTGAATTTTGGATATTCCACAAATTATTTTTGAGTCCTCAACCACCTCATATATTTGCTAAATTATAAGTTGACTAATGAACGATTGAAAAATAATTAACAATCGAATTCAATAAAATGACAAAAAAAAATTTATTAAGAGGAAAGACAATATAAGATTTTTAACAATACCTTCTTAAACAAAAAAAAAAAAAAAAAACGTTGTTTGTTTGTTAAATTTTTTGCGCAGATTTTGTTTAATTTACCATTCCGTTAGAATAAATTCTTTTTCTTCTTTTATAGTGATGTTAGGTGTGCGTGTGTGTGTGTGTATTATGTGTGGCAGTCAAATCACAACGAGATCACTTAATTTTCGTTAAAAGACCCCAAATTAATTAAATCGCCGCCAAACAAGTGCAGCAACAATTTTAGCACAGCAAAAACAAAAAAAATTGTTGGGCGCGCGGGGGGAAACATTCTGATTGAATGAATCCAAGATCAATGAATCCAATTTGAATACATCTAATTTTCGAGTAAATTTACAATTAACCGTAAAAAGTAAATTGTTTGTTGCTGATGTGTATTAAACCTTGATAATGATATTTCACAATAAATTACCATAAAAATGTGTATTGGATGACACTAGCGATGCTTAACCAGCCGTTTTATGAAAGTTTTTGTTGTGTTTTTTTTTTAAGCGAGACAATTTCTTGAAGAATTTTGGTGATAATAGGCATCCCCGAGTAAGCCTTATTGGATTTCTTTACTTCTTAGTCCCTCTTAAACCCCTTGGTTTACAGCTGTAAATGAGATAATCCATTCAGATAATGGCGTATCGGCTAAATGTTGCTCGGAAGAAATTTATCGTGTTTTAGTTCCATAATGTGACTGGTAAAAACCACAATCGCACACAATTTAAATTGATTAGCTAGGTTCTTAACTTCAACTTGGGTTGTAATTTCAGTATTATCCAGCAACTTTATCTTTATCTGAAATTGGCAGCTTGGTTGGTTTTTTAATTTGGTGATAATTTCTTTTGATTTTCTACTACGGATTAGCGTGCCTACATACGAAATGACTTTGACTTCGAATGGTAGTGAGACGCGAGAATGTGTTTAATCTCTCGGGCACTGTAAAACTCACTTTATTAGTGGCTGACAGTGACAAATCGAAGTACGAAAAATTCACTCAACTTTTCGGCATACGTCGAATGTTGATGATATAATATTTCTGCAATCGTGTACATCGAGAAACATTGAAAATGAATCCACAACCGCGGTATGAGCTCTTGTTTACTGTCACATCGACTACAAGAACATTGACGTTTTGTGCTCAATTGCGTCTTGCGCAGTTGATTTATTTGCCGGATGGAATTGTTCCAGATCGTCATTATTTTCAATCTCCAATATTTGAAACTGGTTAGTCTTATTTCGTAAAATAGATGATCATTTCTACTTGGCATTTGCATTTCAAAATTACTTACAAATTTTCCGTGGAAGTTTTTGGACCCCTAAAAACGATTTATAAGTTGTGAACAATTTTGTTCACACAGTTGATTTGCGTTCATTGAAACAGATTTTTAAGAATAGTTTTGTAAGTCTTCCTTTGGAATGAACGAGAATATCGTCGAAGTAAATCCATTGTTCCGTCGAGGCGAGCCAGTAATGCATCTTCGATTTGATGAAAACTCTCATTTATATCTTCAGGAGTTGGGATTCATTTGACCATCCGAGTTTATTATTCGATTATTAGCTCAAAACAACTTTTTCCAGCGTTGATTCTATTTGCTTGTTATTATTCGTTTGAAGCCAGGTTTTATAAAAAAATGTAGTAATCAAAGCGCATGTCAATTGAGCTCATCTCACCGTGCTTTCTTGACTGTAAAAAATAAAGCATGTTTAAGGCTGCTTCTTAAATAAAATTCTTTCATTTCTGATTCTTTTTATTTGTTGGGACAATTTGACTGTACATCTTAGTTCCTGCAAAATAATTATCTTTTTCTTCATTTTTTTTTTGCAATCAGTGAATGCCTCTATTATTGATACTGTTGAAAACACCCATAAATAAGTAAAATAAAATATTTAATTAATTCGGCTGCCTAACTCGCTTAACAATAAAAGCTTAACAATATTTCTGGCCCCATGAAATTACTCTCAAAGAGTAACAACTGTTCTATTTTAACGCGGAGTTATTTCATTATGAAAATAATCTGCACTTTTAAAATGAAATAACTCACAATACAATGTAAACGAAATAATTCTCATTCTCATCCCTATCTGCAAATGGGTGGAAATATTGCAAATGGAGATTTAATTTTAAAATTAGAATCGAAATATCCATTTCCAGAATATTTTGAGTTTAACCTCTCCCTTTTCCATGGTCACGATAACTCGCCGTCTCACACGGCATTGGTTGTACCTGACTATTTGGCCAAAAATTCGACCCATATCGTTCCGCAACCGCTCTTTTCGCTTGATTTAGCTCCATCTGACTTCTGGCTATTTTCGAACCTCAAAAAACCACTCCGGGGAGGACATCGTTTTGACTCGATTGAAGAGATAAAATCCGAATCAAAGAAGGTTTTAACAATTATTTCGAAGACAGGAAAAAATGTTGCCACAAGTGTATTCTCTCCGAAGGTATGAAATAAATTTGAAAGAATAATAAACCGTTAGTGTTTTATTTAAAAAGTCTTACTACTTTTTCATCACAGTGTTATATTAAAATGTATACAGGCACTAATAATCAGAGTCAAATTTCTCTAAATTAGTATCATGAATGACAAGAAATCCCAGTAGTCTAGTCACCACCGTTAAAATCAATTGTGGCTTGTCGCAAAAATCAGAGATCAGATATTTTGTTTTGGACTCATCTATTTAGAGACCAACAGAAGCTAAAAATTGTACTAGTGGATCATTTAACTCTTTAACATCATGCCATGCAGCCCAATCAAGCAGGCACGGCCGGTATAAGATATTAAACTGTGTTTCATCTAACTGAGAAGAATTCAAGACATCTGATCACCTCCTAAAGCAACATATAGCCTTGGTATCGGATCCTAAATCTCATCCATTCATGCGTTTAACAGCTTACTATTGTGCGAATGCTGGTCGGGCAAAAAATCGTCACAATAAAGAAAAAAATAATCAGTATCCATGTTGGCTTGTTTGTATACGCTCAGGCGCACTTAATAAAACAACTCCTTTTGGTTTATTTGATAGTTTACGGTTAGCATTGAAAAGACCAAAAACCATTTTAAAGATAGCATTTTGTACGAGAAAAATATCGTGCAGTGCTAGATATATGTATTGTTTTGCTCTGTAAAATTGGCCGATCTCACCACATCCACGTAAATCTTTCAAAATAAATATTTCCACACATAACAAAATTTATTTACTATGGATTTCGACCCACTTGAAAAGTTTGCCAGGCACGCCTAACTGAAGGGATTAAGCACGATTATTTTTGTCAATATTTTGGATTAATTTGTATAAATGAACTATTAGTCATGCTGTCAAAGAGAGAGGTTAAGTCACTTCTTAAATTCTTACCAACAAATCTTTGTGTTTTACCAACACTCATCTGTATAAACTTAATCACAAAAAGTCCAACACAATTGTTTATGAATGTTGTTGCGCACAGGAAAATATTACAATACCTTTATATAATGCAATAATAATAATAAGAAATAAGAATCGTATCTTTGAAACTTCCCGCATTTTAAACAATCGCGTATATAAGATCGAAATACCCCCCAAAACTATACACAATAACCAAATTCTATTATATTTCAACTATACATGACACAATATATTATAAAAATCGTTAGAATTTGCGATACGGATGTACGCATTAAGACGACCGAAAAATAAATTAAAGCCACGTTAAACCGTATACAAAAATTTAAATATTTATTGAGAACATTGATACAGAATTGAATCAGTGTACAAGTACATTCGGTCTCGATCACATCAAATAATAATACAAGTATTTTGGATAAATCGATAGTTTTGTGAATAGTTTTCTCTATATAGACATATATAGAAAATGAGTGAAATAATAATTTCAGTGCTAGTTTTAAGTGCGTTAAATTTGTTTGTCTGTGGCTTACCGTACGCAAATAATTACCCGCACAAATCATATGGATACTCGTTTGCGAACGGTAATAATGGTGGTGATTCAGAGGGTGGTACCGATGTTACGGGATATGTAAAAAATCATTTGTCCGACAAGGGCAATAATTTAAATTCTCAAGTTGATTCGGCCAAATTTTCAAATCTCGAAAATATATCTAAAGGTCATGATATCAATCAAATGAAACATGGTGCGGTTAATGATGCGCAACGACATCAAATTGGTGAGAATCTTGAAACGGATAAATCACATAATCGTAAACAAGTTAAATCTGGTTTCCATAATTCGTATCACAAAGATGAGAGCGGCAGTAATAGTTCATTTTTTGAGGATTCAGACGATCATGATGGGAAATTGGTTTACAATAAACGACATCGTCAGGGTGGTGATAATTATGATTCGAAATATAATGAAGGTGTTCGTGATGGAGCGTTACGTGATCGACATGATGATCGTGTTGGCGGCTATGATAAACGTGGATCACATGACCGTGAACATTTGGTAGCGGAAAATCAAGGTGCGTATATATATTGAGAAACAAAAATGTGTAATTCTTGTACAAGTATATTGAATAATGAAACAATTATAGGAAATCGTCATGGTCATCGCGATGGTTATAATCGAGGACAAGGTGAACGATTTGAAAATTATAATGAAGAACGTCCGTCTTATCCTGCTCAACGTTACGGTGGTCAAGGGAATTATGGATTATACCGGCCAAATGAGGATCAAGGATTGTATCGGCCTCAATATGGTGGCGATCGACTTGGCATTAACGTAAGTAATCGAAATACACAAATTAATACAAAATATTTTGTAATTATTTGTACGGTTGTATTATTAGGGTGGAGGATTCAATGGACAATCATCTCGATTTACTCCAGCTCCCATTGGAGGGATTTCATCTAACGAAGACGAATATTATAATCGGCCGAGAATAACAATATACGAAGATCCACGTGACTTGATCGATCCACGTAATGATCGACGTGCTGATTATGGGCGAATAGATCAATATATTCCACCCCGGTTAGATGTGAGACCAAGTCCAATCCATTATCGTAATTATGAGGAGGGTCATCGGGATAGATATCGGGATTATTAATTTTTTAGATTTTTTTTTTGCTCAATTTTTATCGTTTCGCGGGAATTATTACAATAATATACGGCACTAAATTGTTATTTTAATGCTTTTCTACAGGGCGGGTGGGTGGGTGATGCTTAATTTATAAATTTTTATAATAATTATTATTTATATTACTTTAAATAAAATGATTATTTTATAAGTGTACATAAAATGTGTTTGAAAAGCGTTAGAATTTAACCGAGATTTATATCCAACAGGAAAAAATTAAAACGATAATTTTCATCCTATCCTAGTTTTTTGAAAATAACTTCTACAACGATAATCTCAATATAATGCTGGTCTTAAAAGTTGTACGCAAGAGATATTTTCAGAAGCGCTTTGCTACTCAGTTAGATTAATTAAATCTTAAATAATCTGAAATTTTTCATAATGCAACCAATAATATCAGAGGCCTTGAACTTCGAATGTAACATGAAATATCTCAAAAATGTTGAATTATTCATAAGCTTGTGACACCAATGAAGGGTCTACATTCTAACCACTGACATGTAAAACTTAAATAACTCTACTAAAGTCACTATTCACATTTATATCTGCAAGGTCGTGAGATTCCGCAACACAATTCTTCCGTGAAATTTAGAATTAACAAGAAAAATCTCTCTGAAACTCGAAAAATTGTAAAAATATTGAAGAATCTGGATATTAATGAATAATTTCAAAAAATTTGTAAGTTTATAACAAAAATCTACAAAAACCATGGAATATCGGAAAATTCCGAAAAGCCGTGCATTTATTTATGAAAGACAGTAATATTAAGCAAGTTAACGCTGTAATTAGACTTGCCAACCGTCCCGGCATTATACACCGACTGCATAGTGAGTGTTTTTTCTGAGTAAAACTCGAATACTATTTGAATAATACTTTGAACAGACTCTAGTCTGGCTAGGCTTTTCTCTCGACCCAAGTTCGAACCTAAGGTTGCTACAAAAAAAAAAGAAAGTAGAAATTAAAGAAACCGACGTCCATATTCTCGAATTCTACTTAATTTTACACATGTGAATATCTTAATGTGCTTAATGGGACTAATTTATTTTTTGTTGATTTCCTACCAAAAACATATTGAATAACACACCAAAGACAAATTTTAGTAATAAACCCAAGACTGTTTGTCTTCAAAAGACAACACAACATTTATTTGGGACGATGTGTTTTAAAAGCCTGTCTGGTGTTTGTTTGTCTGTCATGGTTAATAGTTGAGACACGTAACAAGTTTAGTGGCTGTTATCGGCAACACGTTTTGTTGTTGTTGTTATAAGAAGTAAGTTACAAGTACGGTAAATTTTAAGATGTCTGATGGTTGTTATTTGCTACCAGTCTAATGAATGTTACAGGTGACATGTCATATAACCGTACATTAAATTGGTCATGTTATTTTGTTTTCAAAACAAAACATTTTTTATTTCTACAAAGAAAAAATTAAGAAACATTAATATTTTGACATATTTAGTAGGAAATCCTGCGGCATACGAGGGGACTAACAAAAGTTCGCTTAGTTGACCAGAAAAAAAAAACAAATAATTTTTTTTTCGTATTTATTCTTAATCTTCGTCTTTTTTATCTTCTCTACATAATCGCCATTGATGTCAATGCATTTCTTAAGCCTATAGGTCCACTTCTCAAGACAGTCTACAAAATCTTGCTTTTTAAGCTTATCAAGTTCAGCATTAACCGCGTCAATTATCTCCGCGTTACGGTTAAAGACCTTTCCCCTCAAATATTTTTAAATTTTTGGAAATAACCAGAAATCACAAGTTGCTAGATCCGGGGAATATGGTGCTGGTCGTATTTCTTCGATGCCAGAGATCGCAATAAAGTTACTCGTTATTTTAGCAGTGTGAGCTGGCGCGTTGTCATGATGTAAAAAGTAGCGCCGCAAATCCTCTTTCTTCCGGTTTTCCAACAAATTTTTGAAAACTTTTGGTAAGCAGTCTTCGGTATACCATTTTGCAGTTACCGTCTGACCCTTTTCCAGGGGAATAAAAGCTACAATTTTTGATCGGGTGAAGTAAACTAACATCATTACTTTTGTTGCTTAGCTTTTACGGCTGGGTTTGCTCCTGTTGGGCTCCATACCATGGACTGCTGTTTGGTTTCCGGATCGTACTTGTAGAACCAAAATTCGTCACCAGTAACGACTTTACTAAAGTTGCTAGACTGCCCATTTTCGAATTTATTTAGGAAACATTTAGCAAAATGCACTCGAGCCTCTTTTTGGGCCTCATTTAAAATTCGTGAAACCCATCGAGCAGATTTCCTCATGTATCCCAGATGATTAATTTTCGCGATACAGCCATGGCATTCAAGGCCAATTCATCAGCAATAATTTCTTGTGTTGATCGTGGATCTTCGTCAACTTTGGACTTCACCAGAGCCACAGTGGCGTTATCAGTGGAAGATTTTGGTCGACCTTCTCGGGGCTCGTCCTCTACAGAAAAATGTCCCGCCTTCAATCTTCGGAACCACTTGGAAATAGTCTGTAGAGGCGGTGCAATAGTCCACATAGCGAATTTCGGTTTGCGTTGGTGGTATAATTTCGTCTGATCCATCCTCAGCTATTTTGCGTTTTCTCGTCTCCATTTTAACCGATCGTTCTGAAATTTTGAAAGAAGTCTCACAAAACAATTGCAAAGGATTTGGTATTTTTGGTTTTTTAAAAAAAGATTTAAGAGTTACCAACTAAGCGAACTTTTGTTAGTCCACTCGTATATTCATATTTTAGTTCTTTTTGTTTGGCGCTGGAGCTCTTAAATGGGTCCTTATTATGTATTAATTATTTTTCTCTTTACGAAGTTTTCAACGCTCGAGGAGCTTGTTTCACATTTTTAGTGAGTGGATTTCTACTTTTTGTGGTAGATGTGAGTAGATATCCTCTTTATTGAGTGTAGTCATGGCTTTGACTTTTGTGTCAATTAGACCTGTTTGTTATTTTTCTCTTAAAATTATTTTTTAAAGTATTTTGTATTTTAATAAAAATATTAACAACTACAAAATGACCAAATCTTGGGAGCCCGTGTTATCATCACTGAAATTGGGTGGCCGAATTAAATAATAATCAGAATGATGGAACCTTTGGATGGTGAAGAACCGGAGTTGTGCGGATTTGCTGTAATTTTGACGTCAGTTTTTCTATTTACATCTTTGACCATATGTTGCACACTGCATTGTGAATGAGCTCATGCTCAAAATACAGTGTGCCAAAATTAATAAATGTATAAATAAATAAATAAATAAATAAAATAAATAAATAAATTATTTTACTAACTAACAAATCGTTTAATAATGGGAATTCTATATTAAAAATAATATATTTTGTCTAAAAAAAGCAGAAAAAATCATATTAATTGATAATACAGACAAATCTCAAACTTCTAAACGATTATTATTGTAATGTATAGGTTTTCATTTTCTGCGCCATATATGTTTAGCTTTAATAAAACACTTTATCATTCTGTGATTATGATTTGATCGCCAACACTGTGTATTTTCTATTATTCCCTTATACATACTCAATGAAGTTAGTCTTCATTGGTTTCGCTTTTAGCTGGGTTTACAATGTATATACACTTATATCCTAATACATACTCGTATTATATACTATACTTTCCCAATTAACTCACCGCATTCACAAATTGTTAATCGCAGCCAACAGCATTATTAAAATCTATTCCTCGTCCAAAATTATTATCGTATCAGATATTCCACCGACCTGTGTTATTCACACCCAGACAATAAATATCCCAAAACTTAACAATCAAAACAAATGGTAGTATGTACATATATTCGTATTCTAAAGCTAATTTAAAAAAAGTTTAATTTAAGTTCTTCTCCATTTTCATCAATAATAATAAGTTTAATATATAAAAAGTAATTAGAAAACAATTTAAATAAACCCGCAATGTAGTATGTAGTTGGATTCTGATATATATATTTTCATCTGACACTTCGACTATTTGAATTTTTTTGACCGGATTCTACTGTTCTTTCGTATTCTATCGTTTTTATATTTATAAATTTACGTATCGCAAAATAAAAAAATTGAGGTGTGGCCAACACACGACTTTCTTTTACGAACAGAGAATTTTGAGAAATTTTATTTTTTTAATTTTTTATTTTTATTTGTTTTTAATTTTTAGAAACAATTTGTATTAAATAGTTTCTTGTAAACCTTATACTTTTAAAGATATTTGCAAAACAAATTTTCTGGACCAAGGGAGTGGCCACTTCCGGTTAGCCGATTTTGAGTGAAATTCACTGAAACCTCCCAATTTATCAAAAAAGCGTAAATCTGAAGTTTCAATTCGATTGATTAAACCATATGGGCTGTAGAGAGGACACAGACAGACTGACAGACTGACAGACTGACAGACTGACAGACTGACAGACTGACAGACTGACAGACTGACAGACTGACAGACTGACAGACTGACAGACTGACAGACTGACAGACTGACAGACTGACAGACTGACAGACTGACAGACTGACAGACTGACAGACTGACAGACTGACAGACTGACAGACTGACAGACTGACAGACTGACAGACTGACAGACTGACAGACTGACAGACTGACAGACTGACAGACTGACAGACTGACAGACTGACAGACTGACAGACTGACAGACTGACAGACTGACAGACTGACAGACTGACAGACTGACAGACTGACAGACTGACAGACTGACAGACTGACAGACTGACAGACTGACAGACTGACAGACTGACAGACTGACAGACTGACAGACTGACAGACTGACAGACTGACAGACTGACAGACAGACAACATTTTGAAATCCACTTTTTCGGACTCAGGGGACCACAAAACAAATAAATCTCTAAAAATCTCAAGGTCCAAAATTTTCATGATTTCTATACTTTATTTTACTAGAGTAAAAGAAAGTAAAAAACCCTAATCCATACGAATCGTTCGTTTAGTAAAAGTTCTGCAAAATTATTTTTTGGAAATCGCACTCAACTCTCAAGGGCCAATATCGGCCATTGCCAACAATGATGACAAAGGTTTGGCTAGCACATAGAATAGGTTGCTCAATTACCTAGTTAGAAAACCCTAATCCATACGGATCGTTCGTTTAGTAAAAGTTCTGCAAAATTATTTTTTGGAAATCGCACTCAACCCCTAAGGGCCAATATCGGCCATTGTCAACAATGATGACAAAGGTTTGGCTAGCACATGGAATAGGTCCCTTAATTACCTAGTTAGAAAACCCTAATCCATACGAATCGTTCGTTTAGTAAAAGTTCTACGAAGATTATTTTTTGGAAATCGCACTCAACTCCCAAGGCCCAATATGGCCATTGCCAACAATGATGACAAAGGTTTCGCTAGCACATAAAATAGGTCCTTTAATTACCTAGTTAGAAAACCCTAATCCATACGGATCGTTCGTTTAATAAAAGTTCCACGAAATTATTTTTTGGAAATCGCACTCAACAATGATGATAAAGATTTCGCTAGCACATGGAATATGTCCCTTAACTACCTAGTTAAAAAACCCTAATCCATGCGAATCGTTCGTTTAGTAAAAATTCTGCAAAATTATTTTTTGGAAATCGCACTCAACTCCCAAGGGCCAATATCGGCAATTGCCAAAAATGATGACAAAGGTTTGGCTAGCACATAGAATAGGTTGCTCAATTTCCTAGTTAGAAAACCCTAATCCATACGGATCGTTCGTTTAATACAAAAAAGTTCTACGAAATTATTTTTTGGAAATCGCACTCAACTCCCAAGGGCCAATATCGGCAATTGCCAAAAATGATGACAAAGGTTTGGCTAGCACATAGAATAGGTTGCTCAATTTCCTAGTTAGAAAACCCTAATCCATACGGATCGTTCGTTTAATACAAAAAAGTTCTACGAAATTATTTTTTGGAAATCGCACTCAACAATGATGATAAAGATTTTGCTAGCACATGGAATAGGTCCCTTAACTACCTAGTTAAAAAACCCTAATCCATACGGATAGTTCGTTTAGTAAAAGTTCTGCAAAATTATTTTTTGGAAATCGCACTCAACTCCCAAGGGCCAATATCGGCTATTGCCAACAATGATGACAAAGGTTTCGCTAGCACATAGAATAGGTTGCTCAATTACCTAGTTAGAAAACCCTAATCCATACGGATCGTTCGTTTAATAAAAATTCTACGAAATTATTTTTTGGAAATCGCACTCAAAAATGATGATAAAGATTTCGCTAGGACATGAAATAGGTCCCTTATTAATTACCTAGTTAAAAAACTCTAGTCCATACGGATCGTTCGTTTAGTAAAAGTTCTGCAAAATTATTTTTTGGAAATCGCACTCAACTCCCAAGGGCCAATATCGGCCATTGCCAAAAATGATGACAAAGGTTTCCCTAGCACATAGAATAGGTCCCTCAAATACCTAGTTAAAAAACCTTAATCCATATGAATCGTTCGTTTAATAAAAGTTCTACGAAATTATTTTTTGGAAATCGCACTCAAAAATGATGATAAAGATTTCGCTAGGACATGAAATAGGTCCCTTAACTACCTAGTTAAAAAACCCTAATTCATACGGATCGTTCGTTTAGTACAAGTTCTACAAAATTATTTTTTGGAAATCGCACTCAACTCCCAAGAGCCAATATCGGCCATTGCCAACAATGATGACAAAGGTTTCGCTAGCACATGGAATAGGTCCCTTAATTACCTAGTTAGAAAACCCTAATCCATACGGATCGTTCGTTTAGTAAAAGTTCTGCAAAATTATTTTTTGGAAATCGCACTCAACTCCCAAGGGCCAATATCGGCTATTGCCAACAATGATGACAAAGGTTTCGCTAGCACATAGAATAGGTTGCTCAATTACCTAGTTAGAAAACCCTAATCCATACGGATCGTTCGTTTAATAAAAATTCTACGAAATTATTTTTTGGAAATCGCACTCAACAATGATGACAAAGGTTTCGCTAGCACATGGAATAGGTCCCTTAATTACCTAATTAGAAAACCCTAATCCATACAGATCGTTCGTTTAATAAAAGTTCTGCAAAATTATTTTTTGGCAATCGCACTCAACTCCCAAGGGCCAATATCGGCCATTGCCAAAAATGGTGACAAATGTTTCGCTAGCACATAGAAAAGGTCCCTCAAATACTTAGTTAAAAAACCCTAATCCATACGAATCGTTCGTTTAATAAAAGTTCTACGAAATTATTTTTTGGAAATCGCACTCAAAAATGATGATAAAGATTTCGCTAGGACATGAAATAGGTCCCTTAACTACCTAGTTAAAAAACCCTAATTCATACGGATCGTTCGTTTAGTACAAGTTCTACAAAATTATTTTTTGGAAATCGCACTCAACTCCCAAGAGCCAATATCGGCCATTGCCAACAATGATGACAAAGGTTTCGCTAGCACATGGAATAGGTCCCTTAATTACCTAGTTAGAAAACCCTAATCCATACGGATCGTTCGTTTAGTAAAAGTTCTGCAAAATTATTTTTTGGAAATCGCACTCAACTCCCAAGGGCCAATATCGGCTATTGCCAACAATGATGACAAAGGTTTCGCTAGCACATAGAATAGGTTGCTCAATTACCTAGTTAGAAAACCCTAATCCATACGGATCGTTCGTTTAATAAAAATTCTACGAAATTATTTTTTGGAAATCGCACTCAACAATGATGATAAACGTTTCGCTAGCACATGGAATAGGTCCCTTAATTACCTAGTTAAAAAACTCTAATCCAATTTTTTATTTTTTATTTTTATTTGTTTTTAATTTTTGGAAACATTTTGTATTAAGTAGTTTTATGTAAACCTTATATTTTTTAAGATATTTGCAAAACAAATTTTCTGGACCAAGGAAGTGGCCACTTCCGGTTAGCCGATTTGGAGTAAAATTCACTGGGACCTCCCAATTTATCAAAAAAGCTTAAATCTGAAGTTGCAGTTCGATTGATTAAACCATATGGGCTGTAGAGAGGACACAGACAGACTGACAGACTGACAGACAGACACCATTTCGAAACCCACTTTTTTCGACTCAGGGAACCACAAAACAAATAAATCTCTAAAAATCTCAAGGTCCAAAATTTTCATGATTACTATACTTTATTTTACTAGAGTAAAAGAAAGTAAAACCAGAACCAGGCCCTTATTAGTAGATCAAATTTAATTTGTACAAAACTTTTAATCGAATTATTAAATTTTAAAATAATGAATTGCTAATTAAATATTTGTACATATTTATATCGGTGTGCGGTCAACAGTGTAGGTTGCGATTATGTACAAATATTTACTCCGCGCACAAATTCATTTATACAATTTATGTAAATTTCGACGGACAACAATATAATTTTAATTGGAAGGTAAATATTAAAATACACGAAAAATAAAAAACAAAAAATTGTTGTTTTAACACAAAATTTGAAGTACAGACCATATGTAATTGTGTACTTAAGAAATTAGTCAGATTATTATTTTTATTTTTTATTTTTATGAATGGACTTAAAATTATGTACATCTATTTGGATTTTGATTTATGAAAAATGTTTTACTATTAAATTCATTAAATATTCTAAGGGATGCGATTTTTTCCCTTTTTTGCGTACGATAAATTTTAATTTAATTTCTTTTGAAAATTATTATTATTATTATTAAGACGATGAGAAATTGTTAAGAAGACATAAGGGTATAATTTTAACCCTTATTATTTAGCTAAAAGTTGTTTTTTGGTTAAATTTTGATATGGTCATTTACAAACCTTTATATAAGGTGTTTAGTATTTTCGAAAGGGTTTATCTACAAATTTTAACAAAATTATTGATTTGGAAAACCTTTTTTTTTTGGGTAACCCTTATGTATGCAAATATTAATTAGACAATTATTTATTACAGTTTGTGCGGTTTCTAAGATTTTTTGGGTTTTCGGTATAATACTTAACCCTTTTATTCAACGGTTTCTGGTTAATATAAATTAAAATTTATGATATGTGTTGTTGTTATACAATAAGGCAATAATGATTTTGTCAGTTGCATCGTTTTGATCATAAATTAATTAGTTTTATTAATCGTATACTATTTATACGGTTTTATGTTGTGGGAAATATTTACAGAAATTAAGACATCATTACAGCATGCAATTTTTCAACACCTTATGTATACAGGATAATACAGAAATCCTGTTTTTCTCATAACGAATATTCTTTTGAAAATGAACCCTCTGATGTACAGCTTCCAAATTTGGTTTTGTTTAACTTTTTCTCTTTTTTATTGTCAAAAATATCATTTATACTTGTTGTATGTACAAACCATATGACAGCTTTATTTATGTCACCATTATGTTTAAAAGTAGATTTAATAAAATGTTATATGTACCAGAGTTAGCTAATCTTTTTCTAATTCCAGAACAACATAGAGTAAGCTGTTGGTTGAAATTGCACGTCACTTGTAATTTTAACAAAAACACAAAACACTGTGTAAAAGTCAGAGAAACGAAAAATAAATCAAAGTAAAAGGATTGTCATTTCAAATGTCATGGTTTGGATTTCAATAAGATTCATTGTATTTAAATTAATTTAAAATTAGGTCCATTGTGTAACAAATGATTTTCCGCATTATACAAGTTGGGAACCACTGCCTCAGACGAACGCATACATTATTTTTGATTAAGGTGTTTAATTTTTGCGACATTATATCGTGAATTTTAGCGAACAATACAATCACCCTAAAATCAAACGAACATCATCACTATACTCCAAACCTACTAAAAAAACGCTCTTTTGACATTTCCAAATTTTTCATTATATACAGACACATAAATAAGAAATCTCTATATTTACAAACATCTTATAAATAAAAGTTCTTATCTATTTATATACATATACATTTGACTTGTATACATTTATTTATTGTAAACAAAACAATATAAGTAAACAACAATTACATCAAATCAAAAAAGATAAATCAATCAAAAAAAAAAAAAATCAGAAACAAGCGCAACCGTAAAAAAATATGACAATAAATCATCAATTTAGCGGTATAACAAACAAAGCTTTTTCTTTTTTTTTTTTATTTTTGTAAGAAAAACCACCACGCTTTTTAAGTTTTCCTCTTGTTTTCCTTGAGGGTTTCATTCATTTCATTTGTCATTTTTTCAAATATAATGAAATGTGATATAATAATAGCGAGTTGAGTGAACAAAAAGTGTGACATTTATAAATTTTGTTGTTGTCAAAGGAATTAAAATTGCAATGGGTAGTTAAGAATATTGTACGTATGGTATTAGAATCCAACTACTCATTCTAAAAAAAAAAAAAAAACGTGTTAATGGTAAAAATGGTAAACGGACAAATTTTTCGTCCACCTATCAAAAATCAAAATGTGTTTTTGTAGATCGCGCGTTTTTTTTTTTTTTTTGGTCACCCTTTCTTAATCAAACAGCGCAAACAAAAGAAAAAACGGAAGGAAAAACTCTTAAATGCGAACACAAGAAAAATAAATAAATAAATTTATTAAATATATTGCGCAAATAATTATTATAATTTAAATTAATTCATTCGTTTTTCTGTGTTTGTATTTATATACATACATACGTTAAACGAATCTAGTATTTGAAGTGGTAAAAACGGTGAGGTATATTTTCCAAGCCATTGTTTGAGTTTTTTTTTTCTATTCATTGTATTGTGCCAACTTACAATAAAATTGATTGAGTGAATAAAAATGGGAAATGTTTGGTGAAAAAAGCATTTAATCAATTTTTTTTTTTTTTTTTTGTATTTATTTTAAATTTTAAATGGATTTGATTGAAAATATCAGTCGCATTGTTAAAAATTGTTAACAAACACAAGAGTGATTAATTATAGTTTTGATACTCTTTATATACGTAGCTGTGTATCGTAAATGCGGATTCGTCGTTTATAATGAAATAAAAGGATTTCGATTTGATTAAATTTCCGATTGTTATCTGGTTTTGATAATATTTTTTAACACTCAGATGTAATAAAGGGTTTACTTATAAGAATATTTCTGATTTTGACATATACGAGATAATGAAAAAAATTTTATGTTCAAAATTAATTAATAACTAATGTTTAGTATAAGGGTCACTTAATCTGACAAATATTTGATTATCATCTGACTGTTAGGTACATTTTTATAAATTATTGGAACAAAAAATGTGTCATCAATTATCATCATCACATTTTGTATTTGGCTATTATTTGTGTGTTTTCACACTCGAATTTCTCGTATTAAAATTTGTATATAGATTATAATGGCTAACAAATGTTTTTTTTCGGATGATTCTAATTACATTTGTTTGGAATTAGTGAAATTTTACAAATAAATTGTTTACTTAAAATAGAATAGTATGTGAACAATTATGCTAATTAGCGACAGTAACATACGTTTTTTTTTTTGTTAACTGGGTTTTGTATTCTCTCGAGAAGGACGACGACTGCGTTCATCACGTATGAAGATCCCAAATGTCTCTTTGAACACCACTTTGTAATTGTTAATCAAACTGCAACTCAGTTTCTTTCAGTTATGTTTTTCTTGGAACACACCAAAATTAGAAGTGTGGCATTTTATAGATAAACATTAACTGTTCAACTGTACCGCGGGGCATGCAATATGATACGCAATTCTATATAAATTTTAGAATATTCCCAATTCAATTGAAAATCATAAATTATAATTTAATTTAAAATTTTTCAATCAGATAAATTGTAAAAAATTTTATGATTACTTTTAAAAATATGTTCTAAGGGTTTAAAGAATTTAATTTTTTTACTGAAATCTTTCCCAATTCGTGAGAGAAATCTATATAAATGGATTTTATATAAATGAGTATGGGTCGCTTTGGTAATAGGAATAACGCGTGCCATTTGAACAATTTTTTTTTTGTTTTGTTTTTACAATCAAGATTTTGGGCGAATTGTATAAAATGCGGTTTAATCTGAACATAATGCACGTGTCCTCGTGTAATGATGTTCCAATGGTGTGTTAGAATTATGTATAAAATAAAAATGTGTACATAAACAAATCACACCAATAAATGGTTATGCATTTACTATTTGATTTTAATTTTTATTATTTTCGATTAATTTGATATGTGCAGTACAAGGTTTCAGTTAACCATTCATTCAGAAGTCATTTTTTTATATTATTATGGACAGAGAACCCTTTTTTCGTTACACCGCGTGTTATTTAATTTAATGAGGGTGGGTCTTCATTCATCCGATGAACAGATCATATCTTTGCATTTATAATACGTGTGCATAATACAATTTTGTGATGGTGGGTCTCTAATGCCTACACCATTATACGATTTCAATTTTCATAAAATTGGTTTTTCTTATAAAGAATAGATAAAAGAATTTATTGACAGTTATCAAATCATCTTATACACAATATGGTTATTTGTACATCTTTCTATGTACAAAGTATCCATTATCCGCTTTGTTCTTGAAGAGGTTATGTGGATATCGTGTCTTTGCAATTCACAAAAGATGTCATTGACAATAAAAAATGTGGATTGAAGTTATTTGGTTTGGTTTATCTATAGTCGTTTGGAACCCAAGGGTAGAAACGAAAACAATTTATTTTAGTTTTTTGTGTGTTCTTTTGCCAACATTGGAAATATTGATTTAAAAAAAAAAATGATAATCTTCTAGATATCCAAAATTTGACGAATATTACCATTAAATCAGACCAAATTTTATATTAAAAGCAACAACAAGAAATTAAATATTTTTTATTTTTGGTTCCAAATTTGGTCCAAGTTGTTTGGATTTTCTCTTGCATCTGAACGAACCTGCATTTTATTTTCTGTCCAAAAGCTCAGTGGTTAGAACATTGGTATTAAGTTAACTACTTTTTAAAGTTTTTTTGCTTACCCTTTGATGGTTAATCAGCTCCTGTCGATGATGTTATGAAGTTCCAAGTAAAATCAAACAAACGTAAGAGAAGTTTGCATGAAATTTTCATCCAGAAAAGCTTTTTTCAAAATGTGTCTCGGTTAAAATTGAAGCAATTTTTCATTCTATCCAGAAAAAAATATTCAAAACTCTAAGCCAGACAGCATTAGTGTAAACTAAATACTTATTGATAGTTCCTTTGGACACAATATAAATTTATCCGTATGAACTATCCTAAAATAAAACTAGAATAAGCAACATGTGTTTTAAAACATTCGGGCGTATTAATATAAAATATTTTTCTAAATAATATGCGAATGAAACATATTTATTTAATACCTAAGAAAATCGATATTTCAAGATTTTCAATGATCGGCACACATGTCGTCGGTGGGCCTGTGTGTCTACATTAATCATGCCAACCCGTTTAAAAAGTTATTGGGGTTTACCTATAGTTAATCCTAGATTATTCGAAAATGTGACCAATTATCTTAACAAAATGTCTAAGAAAATCAATATTTCGAGATTTTCACCGATCGGCAAACATGTCACTATAATATTTCGGTAGACCTATGTGTGTGCTTTGATTATGCTAACGCGTTTAAAAAGTTATTGGGGTTTACCTAGTTAATCCTAGATTATTCGAAAAGTGACCAATTTTTATCTTAATAGAATGTTTAAGAAAATCAATATCTCGAGATTTTCACCGATCGGCAAACATGTCACTATAATATTTCGGTAGATGTATGTGTGTGCTTTGATCATGCCAACCCGTTTAAAAAGTTATTGGGGTTTACCTAGTTAATCATAGATTATTCGAAAATGTGACTTATCTTAACAGATTGTCTAAGAAAATCAATATCTCGATATTTTCGCCGATCGGCAAACATGTCACTATAATATTTCGGTAGACCTATGTGTATGCTTTGATTATGCCAACCCGTTTAAAAAGTTATTGGGGTTTACCTAGTTAATCCTAGGTTATTCGAAAATGTGACCAATTTTTATCTTAACAGAATGTCTAAGAAAATCAATATCTCGAGATTTTCGCCGATCGGCAAACATGTCTCTATAATATTTCGGTAGACCTATGTGTGTGCTTTGATCATGCCAACCCGTTTAAAAAGTTATTGGAGTTTACCTAGTTAATCATAGATTATTCGAAAATGTGACCAATTATCATAACAGAATGTCTAAGAAAATCAATTTTTCGAGATTTTCGCAAACCGGCAAACATGTCACTGTAATATTTCGGCAGACCTATGTGTGTGCTTTGATCATGCCAACCCGTTTAAAAAGTTATTGGGGTTTACCTAGTTAATCCTAGGTTATTCGAAAATGTGACCAATTTTTATCTTAACAGAATGTCTAAGAAAATCAATATCTCGAGATTTTCACCGATCGGCAAACATGGCACTATAATATTTCGGTAGACCTATGTGTGTGCTTTGATCATGCCAACCCGTTTAAATGTTATTGGGGTTTACCTAATTAATCCTAGATTATTCGAAAATGTGAAAAATTTTGTCTTAAGCATGTCTAAGAAAATCAATATCTCGAAATTTTCACCGATCGGCAAACATCTCACTATGATATTTCGGTAGGCCTCTGTGTGTGCTTTGATCATGCCAAACCTCATTATGACAAATTGGTCACATTTTCGAATAATCTATAGATCTAGACACACAGGCCTATCGACGACATGTGTGCCGATCGTTGAAAATCTTGAAATAGCGATTTTCTTAGATATTAAATAAATATATTTCATTCGGATATTATTATAGAAAAATATTTTATTTTAATTCGCCCGAATGTATAGTTTTTAAAACACCTATTAATGTAAATTTGTTGTTGTTAATTCTAGTTTTATTTTCTAGTTTTAAATATCTTGCACCGATCTTAGATGTGTCCCCTGAAATTGCATACAATACCGGCTTCTTAATTCAAATGAAATTTAAAACCCGAGCCTCACTAAGAAATTAGCCATTTGAAGGGTGGGATTAGCCACACTCTTACGTAATACTTAAAATGAAACACGGTCAATATCGAAATTGCGCTGATCTCATAGATGTCCCCACTGAAATTACGTATATGGTATCTGACTTATTGCGGGCGATTTTCTTTACAATTGTTTTTCGGGATGAATACCGTTTGGTTAAGAGTTTTGAATATTTTTTTCTGGATGGATTGAAAGTTTCCTTAAATTTGAGCATAATCTTTCATAAACACAGGTTCTTTTCTGATTCTCTGTGTTCTTCCCGGTTTCGACGCTCATTATTAGGAAAATAATCTACCTAAACTAAAACGGGAATCTCGTTATTGGGAAAGTATTTAAACGAAAGGGGGAAAAAAAAAATTGGTCAGTCAGATGGATATTTTTAAATGAAATTGAACGTTGGTGAAAAAAAAAAAATAATATGTTCAAAGTTCTAAATAAACAGAAAAATCTAAATTAAATTAAGTGATATTAAGAACAAGAAAAAAAAAAATCCAAAGTTAGTGTTAAGTTAGTTCAGTTTAGTTAAATTCTAAATACAAAAAAATAAAACAATAAACAAAAAAACTAATGAATTAAGTTTTGGTAAAATTGTTAAAAAAACTAAAAAAAAAAACTGTTAATCTAGATATATAAGAGAACAATTAAAGAATATTCTGTTGTAAGGTGGTATAATTATTGACCGCAAAATTATGAAAATAAACAGAAAAAGAACAGAAATATTAACTAAAAATTGTTCAATGTTTATAATTGAAATTAAATAAATTCTATGAATACACATAGCAAGTACAGTGAGCGAATAAAATCACAAATTGTATCATTTTCTGTGAATAAATAAAAAAATTTGCAATAAAAAAACCAAGAATAATTAAATAAACATAATTAAAAAAGAAAAATTAATAAAAACTAAAAAAATTTAAAAGAAAATTGGTCATTCATTTTGTGTTGGATACGTTAATACTTTTGCAATTAATGGTCTTTGTGCGATTAAGACAGACCATATGGAAGTGAGTGTTGGGTACATTGTGGATTGTTCGGTTAATCAGGTAGCGAGAAAGGAAGCCAAGCCGCAGAGGACCTTCAACCTTAATAGTTTGGTTTGGTGATGTATTCATTTAATTAAGTTCATTATTATTATTTTTTTTTATTTTAGTATTTTCATTTGCTAGTTTTAAGTGAATAGTTAGAGAGGGTTAGTTCCTCCATAACTTTACCTATTTATTACTTATTGTGATTGGATTTTTTTTTTTTTTCATCATATATACATACATAGGTATATATATATATATATATTTTTTTTTTGCTGAGAGTTCATTTGTAATGATTTTGTGAATTTAAAAAAGGGAGGGGTGAGAATGAAAGCCGAAGGTATTAGAGTAAAACCAGTCACACTATTTTATGTATACAAATTGTAAATTGACCTCCTACACCATGTGTTTAAGAGAACCGGCCCTAGCCACTGATCGCTGCCCGCCACCAATAGTGTGCCATGTGGTGCAGGACGACCCTAGGTCAAATGTTACATACGTCAACAGATAATCGTTTAATTCATCACTGTAATCCTTTTTTTTAATTGAGCGATTTTTAAACGTCTGAAAATCGATCGGTTCTGTCGCTCAAACTCGCCATTTGATGATGGTGAATATGGTATGAAATAAGGTACGGTATGCTTTTGCTTAATTGCTATGGTGTGTCATAAAATTTCTTAAATTCACTGCTAGTAAATTGAGGTCCCTCATTAGTAATCTTAACCTCGGGAAGACCGAAACGTGCGAAGTTATGTTTTAAAATTTCGATTGTTTTCTGATTTGTAGTTAGTCTCATGAATTCTAGTCGAGCACATATCGACTATAATCATTCGTTATGAATAAAATATAGTAAAACAAAATATAGTCTTTATTCAGTAATGAGCCACGGAAATCTATCCAGATCTGGTTCCAAGGACCTTTCGGTAAATTCGTTAAGCATTATACTAAAGTTTTATTTGGGAATTTATTATTGCTGATGTATTATATCTATTATTGGATCAGACTTCCTCAAAAACACTGATCTTCCCCTTTTACAAGAAGTCAGGCTATAATTATTGGTTAATTTTAGTGGTTCCTTCTCTTTTTAACATTTTTAAATCTACATTCAATTCTAAAATTTATTAACGAATTGTTATTTTACATCGGCTTTTGGTTCAACCCGCTATAATGAAGCCAACCGGAGACTTCAGATAATACTATACCGCACCACTATCCAATTGCTTTTCTCCAAGATTTTTCTAAGGAGGCTGTAACATTTTCTCGATATTGGTCCTTATTCAGACTTACAATCTCAACATTTTCGGTAAACTATTTATGATTTTTTTTGATAATTATTTCATTTAGGCGGGAAAGACCCGAAAATTATAGTTCAAGATTGTATAGCTGCCAAAAATCGGATAACAATATCCTCTCTCGGAAATTTCAAAGTAACTTAAAATTATTTCGATGAAATTAGTCCGGATTCATTTAAACACAGTTCGGATAAAACTATAAAGTCGGAGTTGAAGTAATTCTTTACGTAAGTAATACGACCAAGAACCACTTTATACGGGTACAGAATTGATTATTTCTGGCACGGAAGTCTTTTGTAATTGAAATTAATGGTAGATAGGGCAGTCAGGCTATAATTATAACAGCCAATCATTTTTCCAAATTTCATTTTGGTACAGAACAAGTTCCATGCAAAAAGTTCAAGTTTGATTTGAATTCTAAATTTATGTTTTCGTTAGGCCGAATTACCACTAGAACAGGGGCCCTATTCTCGAATTCCACATCCATTTTCCACATGTGGACATCTGTCAAAATCTATGTAATTATATTGACCTTTTCGTATATGGGGAATTTTTTTCATCTGCTTATACCCATTCGGAAATATTCCCTTAGTACCGAAAAAAATTCCATAGCGAATTGAATCTAAATTTCTGAACGTTTTTATAAATTTTGACAGATGTCCGCATGTGGAAAATGGTTGTGAAATTCGAGAATATGGCCCCAGGTCGGGTATTTAAAGCTTATGTTATTTAGGGTCCGTGCTCTACAGAAATTCGATAGATAGATACAGAAGAAGAGGGAATGACTCAGATAACAATAATTCTTGCTTTCAGTTTACCATTGGATTTCATTCATACAGTAAGTCTTTCATCGAATTAAATCTAATTTGAATTAGAAACGTGAAAGCGTGAGTGGAACAATATAAATGGCGGAGAATACATCGGCAAGAAGGTTACAGATTTTCTAAAAAAAAAAATCTTCCTTGCAAATATGTCATGTTCTTTAAGTTTGTTAAGTTATCACAAAAACAGCGAACACAATTCTATTTGAAAATTGGAACTGTGTCAGACGTGTCAATGAATTTAAAATTTTGCATTTTCTAAATGCTGTGTCATGTATACTCACAGAAAGAGAGTACAAGTGGACATTGCAGGGATCACGAAAATTCTTTTTCCTCAACATTTGTGTCTTGGCTAAAATTTACGGAAATTTTATTTCAAGCAGTAAACATTTTTGAAGCGTTAAACGCAATGGGTTTCATTCCGAAAAATAGTTTTAGAATGAAACGAATGCTGCAAGTTAAATTTTTGGTACATTCTGTGGGATGGCCCTGATTTTCTAGTGAAACGTTTCTGTTTTTTTAAATTTTCCTTAAACATTTTTACTTTCTTTTACTCTAGTAAAATAAAGTATAGTAATCATGAAAATTTTGGACCTTGAGATTTTTAGAGATTTAATTGTTTTGAGGTCCCCTGAGTCCGAAAAAGTGGGTTTCGAAATGGTGTCTGTCTGTCAGTCTGTCAGTCTGTCAGTCTGTCAGTCTGTCAGTCTGTCAGTCTGTCAGTCTGTCAGTCTGTCAGTCTGTCAGTCTGTCAGTCTGTCAGTCTGTCAGTCTGTCAGTCTGTCAGTCTGTCAGTCTGTCAGTCTGTGAGTCTGTCAGTCTGTCAGTCTGTCTGTGTCCTCTCTACAGCCCATACGGTTTAATCAATCGAACTAAAACTTCAGATTTAAGCTTTTTTGATAAATTGGAAGATCCCAGTGAATTTTACTCCAAATCGGCTAACCGGAAGTGGCCACTCCCTTGGTCCAGAAAATTTGTTTTGCAAATATCTTAAAAAGTATAAGGTTTACAAAAAACTACTTAATACAAATTGTTTCCAAAAATTAAAAACAAATAAAAATAAAAAATTAAAAATTAAAAAAAAAATTTAAAAATTTAAAAATTAAAAAAAAAATTAAGAAAAAAATAAAATTTCTAAAAATTCTCTGTTCGTAAAAGAAAGTCGTGTGTTGGCCACACCTCAATTTTAACTAGGAAATTAAGGGACCTATTCCATGTGCTAGTGAAATCTTTATCATCATTGTTGAGTGCGATTTCCAAAAAATAATTTCGTAGAACTTTTATTAAACGAACGATTCGTATGGATTAGGGTTTTCTAACTAGGTAATTGAGCAACCTATTCCATGTGCTAGCCAAACCTTTGTCATCATTGTTGGCAATGGCCGATATTGGCCCTTGGAAGTTGAGTGCGATTTCCAAAAAATAATTTTGCAGAACTTTTATTAAACGAACGATTCGTATGGATTAGGGTTTTCTAACTAGGTAATTGAGCAACCTATTCCATGTGCTAGCCAAACCTTTGTCATCATTGTTGGCAATGGCCGATATTGGCCCTTGGAAGTTGAGTGCGATTTCCAAAAAATAATTTTGCAGAACTTTTATTAAACGAACGATTCGTATGGATTAGGGTTTTTTACTTTCTTTTACTCTAGTAAAATAAAGTATAGTAATCATGAAAATTTTGAACCTTGAGATTTTTAGAAATTTATTTATTTTTATGTCCCCTGAGTCCGAAAAAGTGGGTTTCGAAATGGTGTCTGTCTGTCTGTCTGTCAGTCGGTCAGTCTGTTAGTCTGTTAGTCTGTCAGTCTGTCAGTCTGTCTGTGTCCTCTCTACAGCCCAGATGGTTTAATCAATCGAACTGAAACTTCAGATTTAAGCTTTTTTGATAAATTGGGAGGTCCCAGTGAATTTTACTCCAAATCGGCTAACCGGAAGTGGCCACTCCCTTGGTCCAGAAAATTTGTTTTGCAAATATCTTAAAAAGTATAAGGTTTACAAAAAACTACTTAATACAAAATATTTCCAAAAATTAAAAACAAATTAAAAAAAAAAATTAGGAAAAAAATAAAATTTTTCAAAATTTTCTGTTCGTAAAAGAAAGTCGTGTGTTGGCCACACCTCAATTTTTTTTTTTTGAACTGATTGATAAATTGGGTGAGAGTGAGGGATTGTGTGTCTTCATCCAAGACATGGCAGATGGCTTCGTGCAGGAATATTCGGAAGATCAAAGAGACCTTTGTTTACTCTAAAAATAACGTGATATGGACGAGATGATGTTTAGGGAAGGGTGGGACTACTATCGAAACATGATTTTCAGACTTACTTTAGGAGAGATGGTCAACGCAACTTTTATATTATGTGGTTAATGTAGATTAGAACTGTGTTGTGCTACTATCACTATCGACTACTTAGGTCTCTAGCTTAAGAACATATGAGTAGATAAAGTAGCAGCCGAATTAAAATTATTAATCAATTTTTAAATAATTTACTCGATAGTGAGCAGATTTTTTTTTTTTTTACTTTCGGATAGTGTGTGAATAAAATTCAAAAAGAAATTAGTCATTCACTAAGCCATTAGTATTGTTATGGTGTATACACAGCCCAAATCCGATCATTTTCATATATATATACATATATGTAGTACTGGGTTTTAAAGTGAAAGGATTACGTCCCTTTACTTTCACTCTTATACTCGAATATATAATTAATACAATCCATAATCCGATCAAAAAATTCCTTAAAGCGATATTACTTAAAATAATACCAAAAAAAAAAAAATTCTTTAGGTTTATACTTCAGTGCGGAGACAAAAACTTAAAAAAGAAATCTACCCTCTTAGTATTTTTTTTTTATATAAATTCGAAATTAAAAAATATTTGTAACATATACATATCTGTGATTTATTTGACTTTCTCACGGAATACAAAATTGTACACAAACTTAATTTTATATACCCATAAATGTTTAATGAGGGGCTTCGAGGGATATTTTACGTTTTCGGGGTATAAACACACAAATTAGTAATATTTTATGGTTATTCAATTAGTGAGATAATTAATTTTTATGAGTATAATCTGAATTACAGATATACGCCGGCGATTAGGTCACTTCCTAGAGGCAATACAAAAAAAAAATCTAGTAAGACGACTTTTTAAATAGCCCAAACCATAAAGATCTGAAACTAAAACTAAAATTACATATTTTATTTATTTATATAATTAAATTTACAATTCAAGCGATAATTGTGCACTATTAAAACGATAAAAACGACTTTCTGTTTAACTTAAAATTGTATACACAAAGCTTTTTTGTTTGTGCAAAAAACTATATTCAATTGTTTTTGTGAATGTATATGTTTGTGTACACAGTCATATAATTATCAACTAGAATCGGCGAATTATTTTGATATTTATTATAGTTTAAAGTTTTGTTTTTGCAATAAATGTATGTATAAAAGTACGAATTAGCGGGTAGTTAAAGTTTAATTATAGACTTGGAATATAATAAAATAAACAAAAATGTAAAATCTTTCGACATTAGAAAAAACTTTTACATATATAGAAAAATAAAATAAATGTAATAAAAATTAAACTAGTTTTAATTATTGTTCATGAAATTAAAATAAGTAATTATCATTGTTTATGTATTGTATGCAATTTTAAATTTTTATGGCAAAAGTTCTTTTTTTTTATTTTAAATAAAGTTGTCCACTGCACAAATGGAAATGGGAAGACAAGGAAGGAAGTATGAAAAATTAAAATACCGTTAAGTACGCGTACGCCATCTTAAATATTACCTGCGAATAATAAATTTATGGTAAGTGTGATGAACACCTTATAAATTTCAAATATATTATTTCACAAAAATATCAGAATCCCTCTACTTTTAAAACAAACTGACATTTAAAGTTAACCCTCAAAATCATATTGTGCCTCGCTCGATCAATTATTATTAAAATCTAATTTTCTAATTTGATAATAAACAACATTTATTCAATTATGGTGAGTACCAATAAGTTAATTTAAGGGTGGAAAGTGGGAAACATTGTACATGTACATATTACTATTAAGTTTATCATGAAGGAAAACATGAACCGCTTTACTATTTTGTAATTACTTAAACTGTCAACATTTATTTGATTCAAATTTGTAAAGTTTCTTAGGAAAAATGTTTAATAAACTAAATGTTCCCATAATTTTTATTTGAAATGGCACATTTCACATTCAACCAGTGGTGGATTAAGGAAAATCTGGGCCTCAAAATTACAAACAATTGGCACATCTAGCTAAGTGAGGCCTTACCAAAAAAAAAAACAAGTAGGTCTCACTCGTTTTACGTAGTAAAAAATAAATTTTTATGTGAGTCCTCAACGCGCTGGATGAGCCCAATGATAAACTAAAGGCCAAATTGATAGACCACAATTAATTCACTAATACGACTAAATTGTCTCTTCTGGTTGAATCAGGATTATTAAATATTGATTGATTGCATATTGCATTGCCAAATAATTGCTAAAGAAGGGTAACAATTTAATTTTTAGATTTAACTGTAAGATATATTTTAAAATTTAATTATCGATTTTGATAGTTTAGAGGAATATATTGGTATTAAGTAGTATATTTAGTTGGAAAAATGAGAACAATACACCAGAAATATTGCCAAAGAAATGCAGCAAAGGGAGCATTGCAGCAGATTTAGGGTAGGTACTCGTAGAAGATGGTTTATCATGCCTTTAAAACCTATAATCAGAGGCGGCTGGTCCACGAATGCAATGCACGCGTAAAAAGAAATTTAGATTTTTTAATACAAAATAAACACGCAAAGCAAAAATTAATTTTGCGCGTTTCATCATACATCACACTACCACACGCAAAAACTTATAGTCGCTGTTTAAATAAAGGAACAAAGCAAATTGAGTTGTGCATGCAAGGCGAAAATGTTACACAACAGAAAATGATGTTGTTTGTACCTCTTCGATCAAAAACTTGTTTTAGCAATGTTTAGGCTTTTCGAATATATAGGCTTTCATTTTTTTTTTTGACTTTGCGCCGTACGAGTATTAATGTATCCTATACGCCATTTGTAAAATTGTTTAGAAATCGACATTTTAACATTTAATGAAAATTATTTGCTTTCCCGGAAAAATTTGTAGTTGATGATACTTTTAATTATTTGATTAACCATTTTTATAATTAAAACCAATTAAAAAATGTTCATAAGTGTTATCCCTTGAAGAAGAAAAAATATTTACGGAGGAGGGGCAAAAATGGATATAGGACACATCCCATATTAAAATAATACATTAACAAAATATAAATAAAATATTAAAAAACATTTCAACGTTTATAAAGATCTATCAAAAATATAAAATAAATATCCCGAATACGGTAATGTCAACTCAGACTGTAGATTTCAGTACTTAATTTTGTTTATAAGTAGGTAAGATTATGCTCTTACTATTGATGGCTGTCCGGCAATTTTAATATAGCCCTGTAAAACTGGACATCTTGAATAGCTGGCATAAAGCATAGCATTGACTCGATGTCCTTGCTTTTTTCTTTTGAAATTACTCCAGGGGAATTCAGCATTGGTACTAAAGGAAGCTTTGTTAGATTTGGCTTGATTTTTCGATTGCCTCCGAACATCAATGGGATTGTATCATACTGTCCGGTGTCCTGATAATTTTTTTTAAATTCAATTGAAAGTAAATCCTGCTTTTCAAATAATAATTCCGTAGCCACTGTGAATGTTACAGAACTAAAATTAAGTCCTAGTCCGGCCTTGTTGTAATTATAAAAAGCATTTGCGTGCATCTGCATCAATCCATTGCCCTTAAATGCCACAAAAGAGAGACAGGACTATGATATTCAATGTGCTTCAGATGCCTTTCAATTACACTGTGCACTGCGTCGACTTCTTGGACCCGGGAATGACCTGGTACAGAAAAACGTTGAATTATTGTCTGCACGTGATTATTTTCACAAAATTTCAACAACGCTAGTGATGTGATACGATTCCGATTTTGCGGAACACAAGAATCAGACCACATAATAATTTTTCTCGTCGTTGGAATATCTTTCACAACAGCATTCAAAATTTGTATTAACGCGCTGGCGATGTCATTTCCTGTACGTCCGCTTTGGCTCTCATACCAAATGGAACAGTTTGTTACGCCATTTAAATGACAATATCCAGTTAAATTGTACAAATTCAGCTTTATTTTATAAAAAAAATTGGATACATTTCCCTTTGGCAGATTAAAAACATTTTGTAGATCGTAAGAAATAATTGCCACAGTTAAATCGAGTTGAGCTAACTCCTTATCTGCCTTTTTGCGTTCTTTGACACTTTCATTAAGTTCCTTGTGTTTTAAATATTCTGCGGTTTGTTTGTCATTTAAATCTGATGCACTTTGAAACTTACAGCACGTGTCGCATATATCCTTTATGGGCACGAAAAATGATAGGTTGTACTCAGTGTTAAAGATTTTTCTATAGGTATGATATTTATTATTATCTAATCCATTTTCCGATTTGAACAACTTAAACATTTTTTTAATAGAAAGACCAGCTTCGAGATATTGCCTCTGTGTATCAGCTCTCAAATAATGGGAATCGATGCAAGGAAACGATTCAATATGACCTCGAATTATTTTGATAAGTTCATTACTCACAGTTTTCTTCGTATGCTTCCCTTTTATGGATGGTTTTGGTACCCCAGTGGCCGGATTGTGGTTAGAAAAAATGATCGACATACTCTCAGCTGCTGTTTGCTATGTTGCAGGAAATAATTGAACGAATTTTGTTTTCGCGATGTTTCGGAAGTCGTTCTCTTTCGTTTAATAGGTACCACAGTTACATATTTTGTATAAAATTTTTTTTTCCACATCAGACAATACCCAGAAATCACTGTGGATTTGTTTTCTGAATGATTCCGTAAAGCTTGTTGTACAGTTATTTGGACAGGCTTTATCACATACCGGCGTTTTCACACATTTTGCAGGAACTGTTTTTCCTTTCATATTTATATATTCTTTCCCTGTCTGACGTTTCCTTGATAAGTTCTGATTTTTCCAATTAATTTTGTTAACTTTGCGTTTACGAGTTGGAGTTCCAGTATCTTTTACGTTCCTGGGTTGAAGCAATGTTTTTTGATTTGAGGCAACGTCGCCAACGAGTTTATTTGCTTCGACTTTCAAATCCTCTTCCTCTATATCATCAATGCCTGGCTCGAAGTTAGGATCATCTATCGAGTCGTCTCCAAATATAGTTAAAATAGAGCTGGAGGTTTTATTAGTATCATCGCTTGAGTTCAGAACGTCAGCTAGTATTCTGAAAACATTATTCGAATCAACGTAATGTAAAAGAAAAATTTGTTTGTTTTAACTTTGTATTAATATTTTAACTTATTTACCGTTCAACACTCGGTTGCATCGATCGGACTGGTGATGATCCATCGCTAAATATTATTAATTTAATTTACTAGTAATATTAAAATAAATTACAGTTAAAAATTACCTTAATAAACTCATTATTAATTTTTTTTTATCGATGTACGAGCGCCGAGAGATTTACGAAAACTAAATATTTTGACTAAAGCGACATCCTTAGTTTCGGTAGATAACGTATTTTTGCATTGGATATGGGACAAAAGCAAAAAAACAACAATTTAGTGAATTAAAAATGTTGAGTCCTATATCCAATTTTTATATGGATATAGTACATTTTAGACAAAATTGTTTTTTAAAAGTGTTTGTTATATCCATATATTTGGGATATGGGACTTTTAATAATAAAAGCACATTCTAATGAAAGTGTTATGGAAACTTGTACTATTTCACGGTAAAATGAGTTATATGACAATTAAATACAAAACATCATGATAAAAAACAAGCATTTTTGGTCTAGTAGGACAAACAAATAAAAATCTATTTTGAAAACTATACTAGATAGGACAATTATGATTTGAGATTCTGAAAGAGCGCAGTCGAATTAGTAGGAATACATTCATAACGGATTTTCGGAAAAAGTGGTCTATAGGACACTTTAATACTCGCACGGCGTATTGGTTTAGAATCAAATGATAAAAACCAAATTTCCTTCAAATTCGTTTTACATTTTTGTTCCAACAAAAACTTTATTTGTTTTGATTTATTTTGTTTTTGTGAAATCTGCGATGTAGAATGTTCTTTGTCACAGAAATCTCAAACACTTACAATTTTCCCGAAAAACTACGGATTAACTTCCTTCTCTCGAAATCAAATTTCGAATAGCGCTAAAATCTAAAGTTCTCAAAATCTCGAATTTCGATAACCTCAGCTCTGATATATCTTGTAACTTAGTGCTATGCTTAATTCTATTCCAAGCTAAACTGAAGTAATATCGAAAATCTTAAATAATCTCGAGTAAGTAATGAACACCAAACAAATCTCAAATAAACTTAAAAATCCTACAAAATATTGAAAATATCGATTCGAGAAACTTGCCTAAACTGGAATAACCTCAAATGATTTTAAAATTCTAGAATAATTTTGATTTTCTCAAACAATTTCGAATCTTTCCCAAAATTTTAAATACACATACATACATATAGTATAATCATAGAATAATCTTGATTGCTAATTGAAAAACCTATGCTACGTTTAATTCAATCAAATATCAGCCTCTAGAGTGTTATGTATGGAGATAGAATAGAATTTTCCCAGATTTTCCACGGGAAACTTTTCGCATCAAATCAATCCATCTTAAGACTTAACAGTGTAGAAGTTTATTTTATACAAAGTTTCTAATGATTTTTGGAAAATTGGATTTTCCCTGATTTCTCACGGGAAATTTTTACTGAATTTTTTCTTGCGATAGCTATTGACATGACACTCTATATGCTGATTTTCTACCAATTTTAAAAATTGTTTTGGGTTTTGCTAATTTTTAACTGCAGGCAGGTTTTGCCTCTTAAGAATATTGACAAAAGTCTTTAATGCTATCCATGCATCCATAGTAATTTTAGGATAAAATACTATCGACTAATTACGACATAATTTTTTGTTTTCGGCTGGGATAACACAATCTGCATTACTAATTTTTTACTTTCGGCTGGCAAGTTTCGGCTAACCTTAACAATATTAAAAACTTTAAAAATCGAAAATCCCAATTTATCTATAATTCGGTACCACATGCGCAATTCCCTAAAGAAAATTAGCGTGCGTGAAAATTTAAGATAGCAGTCGGCCCTGCCAATAATGATACCGGAAATTCCGAAAACAGACCCAGAAAAGAATGAGCTCGAAAAACAATGGAAAGGGAAGATGGAGCCAGGTAAATACATAAATGAAACTCACTTCAAAATACGCGGAGTTGGTCGGACAAGGCTATTAGACGTCGGCTGTTTGAATGTGGACAGCTAATTATTTCCAAAACTAAACACACAGCAAGTTTATTTACGATCCCCTCTATCTAGAAAATATGTGGCCACTTGTGTATGATATTTGGGCATGATTGGCAAATTGTTTAAAATTAAATTTCGTTTTAACTTTCATACAGGGACGGAACATACCTATCCTATGGGTGACTTATTGTCTAAATTTTTTGAAGTTGTTATATTTTATGGTTGGAGTGAATCTCCGACAACGCATAAAAGTATGTCACCACTTGGGTAAGATGTTAAGGCGAAATCGACAATTTTTTTAATATCAAATTTCGTATTACCTATATATAGGGATAGAACACATCTATCCTAAGTCAATTATCGTCTAGATTTTTGGAAGTTGTTAAATTTTTTGGTTACAGAAGATCTCCGACTAAGGATCTCTGACTACCTATAAAAATACTTGGGTTTAATATTTGGCCCTGTTTGATAAGTTTTTTTGTTAGACCGTAAAAAGCTACATATCCTGAGAGGTCGAATTAGATTTAGTAGCTTAATTATTCTTACTAATACATGGATATTTATTTGAGACTAGGACAAACTTCACACGTTTGATCAGTCGCCTGAAGTTTGTCCTAAATTTTGTTTTTGTAATTTTACTAAATTAGTTTATATGAAAGTGACACTAGTGTAAAAGTCATTAACTGTGCTCCAAAAGAAACTAAACTAAACTAAACAAAATGTGAATTACGTTTGAAAAATTACCACAACATTGTACAGTTGTTTGTTTAATAATTCATATTGACACGTCCTTCATTCAGTAATACAATTTTAAGGTATTTTAATTATCTTTTAAACAAAAAAGAATTTCAAAAAATTAACAACAATAATTGATAATACGAGTTCATGAAAAGTCGGTTGTCACCTATGGGGCAATAGCGGAAGCTTAAGATTCGTTTTAGTTTAGTTAGTTTAGTCGCTTGAGGCACACAGCTTTAGTTTTTATTCAATTATATAAATAATATCTTGTTTGATGGTGTCGATCATTTTAGAGTGATTTGAAATTTAGCAGGCCACTCTTAGTACTTTTGGCTATTCATCATAAGCTGTCATTCACCGGAAATAGTGACGCAGAGTACTGGAAATATGACCTGCAACTACCATGTTAACTGACACAAAGACACGAAGTTTTGTGAAATGAACCATATGAAATGATTTTAAGAAACGTACATGTTTTTATTGCAGTGTTACTTCTGTAGGGGCAGTCCTCGTACCGGTTTACTCTAGCAAACCGTTTTCGGCTAATCGAATAAAATAAAAACACCGTGATATTAGTATTTATTGCTTTCGTAAGAAGAAGATCGAATGTTTAGACTACAATAGAACCACAACAATCGATTACCTAAACCACCAACCATTTGAATCACGTCATTCTCTAACCAAATGCAATTCAGCCAGTTTTATTATGAGGAAATGTTGTTAAAAAACAACAACAAATCAGTGAAAAATTACTTTATAATTTTACTAAAGAAATTCCAACATTTTTGTATATGTATATATACGGAAACCACTTTAAGCTTTTGGAAAACAAAAAAAAAAAAAAACAAAGGAAACAAAGTCGTTTTTTTAAAACATGGAATACATACAACGAAAGCTAATAAAATTAAAGTTTTCTAACCGCAGCAGGATTCGCGTGACTTAATGCGTTGTTAAGTTTTGTTGTTGTTTGTTATTAATGAAATATTTTATTTAAATACAAAAACATAAATAACCAAATAAAGAAATTGTGTCCAATTTTCTGTTTATTAAGATTAGTTAAACAAAAATTAAGAAAGGAAATGGTTGTGATGTCTAGTCGAAAATCATCCGCCTACCTAGCAGCATATTATTCCATTTTTTAAACTTATAATTTGTGAACCCTATAATTGTAAACATTTTTTTTTTTACAACCCTCCTCAATTTTTCTCAACCACGAAAATATGTTTTTACAATAAACATCCCTCTGTATTATGTATGTATATGACTTTTATAAAAAATAAAAGAAATAATTCTAATCAGTGATATTAAACAATATATAAATAGCGAGTGCCTAGCGAATACAATTTTTTTTTTCTTGCCACGGTAATAGTATTAATTTATTATTAGAGAGCGGTATACAGTTAGATACAGAACAATAGAAATGGATGATATCAAATAAATAATATAATTTCCACCCCATTCATATACATATCTAATATTAAAATATTAGTTTATGAAAAATAAGAAAATCATCTATTTAGCTAATGTCTCACCAAACCATGCTCTCTTTCTGTAAAAGTTATTGAAGGTTTTGTATGATATCAGGTTGATTAGGAATACTCGAGATTTGTAGTACTAACAATAACGTTTTTTTGTCAAGTTTTATGGGGAAGTGTCTAATCTCACCCACTGAAACCTTTTTAAATATTGAGCAACTTTTGCTCAAAATGTAAAAATTATCATAAACGATTATAAATTAGTGTTGCTCTTATTATAGTACAATATTTTGCATCAACCCTATTTATATACATACTTAAAATTCTATTATATTATAATTTCTAATGTATTATTGAATAAAAACTGAAATTATTTATTTTGACTTATGCTCTATGTAGTTATATAGTATACTCGTACCACATCAGTATTTCCATCTCCTCATCTTAATCCATTCCCAACCAGATCATAACGTTTTCTCTGATCAATATCATTATAATAAATGGGAAAATTTGATTCAAAATATGGGAAGCAAAACAGAACATTTCTTTTCTTGGGTTGTTATATTTCTTATGCTTTAAGTGTTTTAATGGATAATTTTAATTGCCTTTATTTGTAGTGAGACAGGGGTGTGATTATGATATATTATGTATGTATACGTATATATAATGTCAATAAAATTAAAATTACATAGTACTTATGTGGATAAAAAGTTTTATAAACTTAAAGTTTTTATTTTTTGTGCGCTTATGCCTAATTGTTACGTTATATGTTTAATAATAGAAAACTATTATAAAATTTATTCAAAATCACACAACTATATATAACGAGTCACACAGCATGGGGCATACGATTTTGTAACACGCTAATTTTACAGGTGTAGGGTGGCATATTAAAAATTATTTTATTTGCTTTATTCAAACCACCCATACTATAATCGCGCCCATATTTATTATTTAAAATGTGCCCTTTACAACATTTTCGTCTTATTGAAAATCATGAACATATTTGAAAATTTTTTTGTACATACATAATTGTATTTTGTAAAGTGGACAAGTGTTCTGTATGAAAAAAACATAAAAATTCAGGTAGATGTCACAAATATGCTAAATATTTCATATAAATATCACTTAAATAATGTTATTGTCATATGTTAAACGTATGTACATACATATGTTTAGATAAAAGAAAATGGTCAAGCGGATAATATTAGATATTATGTTGGTATGGTGATGGGATGGACGAGTACTTAAAAATAAATATTTTCAAAGGAATTTTTCTTTTGTGAAACTATATTAAGATTTCAGTTTTATTATAAATGTTAAATTTCGCCCCCGCGTAAATTGTATGTATGTATACACAATCGGACTGGGAATTCCGTCCCAAGAATTTCCAAGTATTTATCCTATCGTACTATAAATTGTAATGTAATTTATGGATTTCATTTCTTCATTTGAAGATCTTCAAATACAACACACAAAAACATACAAAAAACTGTTTAACTTCAATAAATTATTTCGAGTCTTTCTGTTATTTTAATACAAATATAACGACCCCCATGAGATATAACCCTTTAATTTCAAATTATTTGATTTTACAAGTTTTCCTACAGCTCGTTTTTTTTTTGTTTTTGTAAATAAAAGAATTTTCTTGTATATTTGAGTAGATTTTAACTTTTAATTTAATTTTTTTATTTTTTTTTTTTTTATTTTAACTTTTTAGAAATTAAAAATTTGTTTTATTTGAACACAAAGTTTATGTATGAGAGAATTGAGTAGAGTTGGTTATGTATATACAGTATAGAGAACACAAAAGGCCCGTAATATATTTGGCAAACAAAACCTATCCAAAAAAAAAAAAAAAAGGCGAGAAACTTTGGGGAATAAAAATTAACCGCACCAATATAATCTGAATTACTATAGAAAACCTTCCAAAAGAACAATTTGATTTTAAAATAAATAATGGTTGTTACGTTTCTGGGATGGTAAGAAAAATTTATAACAATATACTGATGAGGCAAAGTATGTAGTTTTATTTTCTATACACGGATATTTCACGAACTCTATGCTATATAACTAAGTAAACCAAATCAACCTCTAACAACTCTTTAATTAGCTGTGCCTCAATGTTGATAAACTGATCAAAATGTATCAAAACTCTTTAATTAGCTACCCCTCAATGTTCATAAATTCATCAAAATGTAGCTCGACCAATCAAATATCATTTTACTCGACACATAACCAAACATTCAATAATAAATGATTTTTTATAACTATTTTTGCAGCGTTTCACCTAAACCCTGACAACCCTGCTAGATGCTGATCTTGATTTTACTCTAACGTTTTTTTGAATAGATATTCATCTTGACTTTACTTTTACGTTTCTTTGAATAGTCAAAGGTATATTGTTCATGCATTTCTTTAATTACTTGCTTAATAATGGTTCGAGAGACCATCTACTCCTTTAGAATGGTGGACATTGAAATGACAGAACTTCAAATTAAACAAAACCAGTTTATGGAGCACACATATTGCAACTAGAGTTTGTGGGCCCAAAAACTCATTATTTGGTTTGAACCTTTGCTAAAACAGTATAGAAATGTCAGAAATGGAAGATTGCGTGTGCATGTTACTGTTATTTTTGAAAACAAAAATTTAATGTACATACATATATTCGAAACTTGATTGGTTTACTAGTTTAGAAATTGAGGATTTTCTAGAAAATGGGAATTTATTCTTAAGAAAAACCATCGGATATATTTTCTGGAAAAGGAGGCAAACCGGCGAAAAGCTAACTTCGGATTTTTACTAACATTTTTTGAATGTAATCTTTAAAATAAAAATAGGTTCAGGCCCAGTTTAACAATTTTTTTGCTAAATTACTTTTTCTTATTTATTATACAACAAATTAAGCTTATCGTTACAAATATTTTGATAATATAATTATGTTATATAAAAATGTCTAAGTTATCCATCCACAATATCGCATCGTCAGTCATCTGATGAATTTCCTCCAATCCAATTCCTCAAATGTGAACAATATTTTGTATAGGATGTCCACAATCACAGGCAGCTGAAATTTCATGATTGTAACGATTTAATTCAGAATTTGTCACCCCGTGATTTGTTCTAAATCTATTGACTAAGGTCCAACGATATCTTAAATTTGTAAATCCAGGGACAACTAATGTTGGATCTTCAATTAGATGCTTGTTGACAAACTCTGATTCATTGAAAAGTGCCTTCCAATTGTTATTGATGTCATAGTTGGTTAAATCTCCCAACTCAGCAATTTTTGTCCAAAAAGGTTTTCTAGAATTCAAACGGTTTTCTATTCTTCCATCGATGTCGAAATGAATAGGAAGGTTTAAATTTCTTGTAATTTTTAAATGTTCTTTGTATAATGCTAACTGACTTCTAAGGTGATGTGGTTCAATATTGGACAATATCGGCAGCCATGGTAATGGTGTTGTTTTAATTGTACCCGAAATAATTCGCATGGAACTGTTGAGTTTTGTATCGGTTTTGCTGGGATTCGCCTTCAGTCACCAATTCTTGTAATAATCATTTAGTAAATCCAAATCCAATGTCAAAGTACGCTCTACATCAACCACCGCTCTGTCATTGTATGGAAATTGGTAAGCTATTGCCAAATCATCGGCGTATAGAAACTTTCTACATTTTGTTTCTGGCTATTTTAAAATCTTACTTAATTTCAACATCAATCCTTTCTTCCAAATCGTATCATATGCTGCACTTAGATCCACGAAAGCAACAGCTGTTTGTAATTTGTCTTGGAATCCTGCTTCAATATGTGTTACCAAAGATAAAACTTGATCACAACAATTTCTTCCTGGACGAAAACCGGCTTGATAATTTGGAATATTTTCATCAAGTGTTGGAAAAATTCTGTTATAAATAATTTTTTCGAAAATTTTATAACCAATGCACAACAAACATATCGGTCTATAATTTTCAGGTACATGTTTGTCCTTTCCAGGTTTTAAAATGGCACGAACTTTTGATAAATCCCAAATCGGAGGAATTTTGCCACGATTATAACAATCAGAATAAAATTTCGCCAACCAATTTACGCGTTTTTTGATAAATTAATAAAAAATTCGGGAAACACCTCATCCACTCCACTAGCTTTTCTTGGTTTTAGATATGTTAGTACACTATTAATTTCATCAAAAGATACTGACGAAGCCAATGGAGAATTCGTAATTAATTTCTTTGATCTTCTCCATTTATTTTTAACGTTTCGAATTTTATTTTTGTAATCTTGACGCAACATCCTTTCCTTCGGATGTACTGTTGCAATGTTAACACCATTCTAATTACTAGAATCACCACTTTTCTTTAGTAAATCCCATGCTTTTCTGCTTGAACGTGAAAAATCCATTGTTTCAACTAAATTTATCCATTTCGCAGTACGTTCCTGATTTAATTCATTAATTAATTCATCTGCAATTTCTTTAGATTCGTTCTCTTGGTACAACAACCATAATCTTTCACATTCATCGGACCAATTTGGAATGTATGTTCTTCGAAACCCTCTTGGAATAAATCGTTTAGCCGTAGATATTAGGAGTCCCACAAATCTATTATAATTTTCAACAACCGGAGGAATCCATCTGATGTTCGAATCTATCGTTTTGGCAAATTCTGTCCAATTACCTTTTTTAAAGTTCCATCTCGGTTTCGGCAATGATTTTATTATTGGAATTTTTATTCCGACTTCTATAAAAACACATCGATATTGACTTCTTGGAAATTTATTACTTACAGTTCTTACAGCAGATAAGACATTGCACGAATCGTCTGTTGAAACAAAATATAGATCCGGGTTATATCCTCTGTTCCATCTACCAGAATGAAATGTTGATTTATCTTTAGCATCAAATAATAAGTGTAAACGGTTTCTATTTGCCCAATCAAGTATAAATTCTCCATTCAAATCATCTTGGTTGTAACCCCACAGACAATGATGACTATTGAAATCGGACAAATGAAACATTATTGCTTACGAATAGACATTTCACTTTGGTTAAAAATTTTGAAAGTTTTAATTATGTTTATGTGGATTATTATGTTAAAACGTTTTTATTTTGAATCATACTACCAGAGCCAACATATTTTACCAAAGAGGTATGCATAGCTCTAGTACTACACAGCGGAATATTTCAATCCTGCTTCCCTTTTAAGAGACAAGAGACGTTGCCGACTCCATACATGGGAAAAGGTGTAAATATTTATTTTTAAGCTAACTGCCTAGCAACTTGGTTTAATGACTGTAATAAAAGTATTATTAATAAATTATGTTTTTCTCATTACATTATAATTTAATACACAAAACTTAAAAATTTAATTTTTTATGCCTATAGGTCCATTTGGGTTAATTTATCACAAGAGACCTATCACTATTGCAACCTGTTATGACACCCCTTTGCAATTGCCAAACCCAATTTTGGGTTTGTTTACGGTTTGATCACCTTTGGCTCTATTTTTAACATCAATACTGTTTATTTTTACTGATAACAATTGATTATAAGGTTGATTCAAGTCATAAAGAACCACCACTGGCATATGGCCTTTTCATTGCTGGTAAATATTTTAATAAAATAAAGATGTTTCGGTACTCAATTTTTTATTTCCGTTGTACAGAATTCTTCTGCCTGAAGCAGTGCAACCAATATTTCCCACCTAAATTTGTAGTTTCAAAAATTGTGAGCTATTCTAGCAATATTTTTTTGGGCGACAGCAATAACCACCTAACTAAATATTTCTGGAAGGATTTACAGCCCGTGTAAACATTTCTTGTATCTTAGCTTTAAGTCGTTCCTGTTTCCTGTTTCAACTAAAATATTATCTCTTTAGCCTTACAGCTTTCCATTTCGGGTTTAGTATGTATCTTTAATGAGTATTTTAATTGATCCAATCCTCCTTGTCGCCCCAGTGGCACAGTGGTTAGCATTCTTGCTTTAAGCTTCGGAGGTCTCGCATTTGATTCCCTGCGAGTGATAAAAAAATCACGCCTGGTTAATGTAGGATCAATGAATTAATCACTCATTATCCATTAAAAAAATGATTATGAAGCTTCTTCATGAAGCGGCGAAATTCCTCTATAGTACCAGCGAAAAAAAAATCCTCCTCTGAGCTTTTCATCTTAAACTCATTCGAAAATTTCATTTTTTCATTATTAATTATCTGCTGGTATATTGATTACGTATACACACTTTTACATAAAAAAACCGAAGGAAAGGAAAGGTATGCTAATAATAAAAACTCTATCCGGTTCTAGACACCTAAATAGTCGATAGTTAGTATGATTTATTTAGTAATATACATAGTAAATTATTAGTACAATTCCGGTTCTTCAAAAATCTTAAACATCATCTTTTACAACTAAAAAATTAGTTAAGTTTAAATTTAATACTCTGAAATAAATTATAATTTAGTCTTAATGTACTACAACTACCATTTAAAATTTCTGGTCATGTTTCTAGAAATTTCCTGTTGGTTGAGATATAATTTATTGGTGTATGTACTGTTGTATCCCAGAAAAGCTGAAAAAAAGCAAAAACAAAAAAGTTTTGTATCCCCTTAACATACATGTTTTTGCAACAAATGTTCGAGCCGCTTATTGGTCTCCAAATGACTCCAATCCCGACCGTACTCCCTACAGCTAATTTTTCATCATTTGCCTGTTTATCGTTCATTGAACCAATATATCCTGATACCATCACACCCACACTCACGTTACAAAATCTAACATTCAATTCCCCTCTTTGTATTATCATTCTCAAGTTATTACTGCCTAAACACTTTTATCAATACAAAGTGATATATGAGATACAATTTACCTAAGTTTTATCATGAACCGCAATACCCCAAGTATAACTCGTCTAATGAGCGAAACACAACACAAAAAGTCCCAACGCCACCCTGCGCCAACTCAATTGGTTACCCGAAGCCTCTTTACTTCGTTAAGGTTAATCAGTTCACATCATCTTATGCCATTTCATAAATTCATTACTGAGCGATAAAGTGATTTGAGTTTATAATAATTATATAATTTAATTATGATACTGCCTAAAAATATTGACTCCTTATTGTCCAGGAAACGATATATACTATACACCGCTATTCCTTCAATTTGAACCTAAAAAACACATTATTTATGAGAGATATTGCCCAACAGTTTTGACGTCTGAAAAACCTGGAAACGATAAATGAGCAACCGTTATCCTCAAACTTGCTCGGTTACAGTTGTTTATTGTGAAAGTGCTTACAATAACTCTGCATTTCTTTAAACGACCCGGAATTTTATTGGACCACGAGTGATGTAATTTTGCACTTTGACCCGATTTATCTGTGAACGACATACGTTGTTAACATATGATGGCTCAACTAGTGGTTGATTTGGAGAAACTCGACAAATATCTGATTGCAGTGTATCAAATTCCCGGTCATGGCAACTGTTTCTTCAATGCAGTTCTTCACTACATCATGATGTTCGCAATCTATAGGAGATTTTATTCCAATTTTATTGGATTCCTGGAAGCAAGTCTATTTCTTTAAATTTTAATGCCACTAAGTAACTTATATTCAATTTGGCCGATTCACAATAGGGTGGATTCTGGGGAGGCGCCGAATGTATATCAGTTGCTTCCACCTTCAAGCGGTTTTAAATTACCATTCTTCATGCTAGCACCCAGAATCGAACATATTTTATTCCAGCCGGTGGAAGGTATTTCCACGAGTTTCGAATACTGTACACCGGCACGCATAATGACAGTAGTGTACTACATCCAGTGCTCCCCCCCTTCCCTCCACCATTAGACAAAAATTCCATTATTATATGCAGTGTTCAGGAGACCAACATGAGTACCAGTTCCTGTTTCACAACCAATTATACATGGTACTGTGCCAAAAATCCGAGGACCAAAAGAAAAGATGTGGGCTTATGTTTACATATATAATCGACGTCGTTCGCCCAGGATTTTCTCCAAGCTAAATTCGATCAATGTCCAAAAATACGTGTAATAATTTTGCTTGATGATTTCAACGCCTATATTGGTTAACATGATGTGGACAGAATATTGGGTAAAACATGTGTCATCGCACCTCCAATGAAAACGGAGTTGCTTGGGCACTTCTTGCCAACCTAGGAAATTTTTTCATTCAAACGAAAGGATCCATTCTTTGTAGTCGACCCTTACCCAAAAATACCGCAAACTCTTGCTCTAGCATTATTTTAAAACTGAGGGTGATTGGCCAGCTCTAATAGATCAGATTGATTATTTCTAATTGGGACCACCTCCTACCGAGGCTGAAATCTGGACCACCATCCAACACATCCGCTCTGGAACTGCTCTGTCTAACAAATCAACTTCTTAAAGCTCTTCTCGAATTGATCGAGACCGCCTGGATAACAAATGAGTCCCGCCCTCAGTAGAATATGGCTTGAGACCATTCAAGTTCCTATATCAAAAATAAGGAGTCCAAGAAATGTAAATGAGTACCGGATGATTTTCGGTTCGTTTTCATTGTAGTTCGACGCAGTATGCAAGAAAGCGGTATCGTCAGCAACATATGTATTAAGACTCATAAACTATAAGAGAGACCACGAAAACCGATAATTCAATTTTCATAAGTACATAATATATTGTTGCGATTTGTAGGCTAAATTATAAAATCTTTTTTGTTGGTAAACTTGGCAAATTGGCAATATTTATAATTTGTTGGAACTCTTGGAAGGGAATACTGAAATACTTTTAATTGTTTCGTATACAAATTTTAAAATATTTTCATCAAAATACAAATTTTTCATTATATTCGTTTCATACCTTAGAAAATGGGGACTGCCGCCTCTAAAACCAAGCTTTACGATGATTTAAATAATTCTTTATTTTTCAATTATTTGCTTATTTTGGAAAATTATTCCATTTATTTTTTGTGTAATTGTCACACATCGTTTCTTTCATGCGTTGTTTCATTAAAATTAAAGATGCATCTATGTGTGTTCCTCTCCTAAATAAATAAATTGCATAAAACCGTTTTGAGATTGTCGGGGAAAAAAGATATTGGATAGTAAGTATTATTATCTTTTCTCACAAGTGACTTCCATTTGGGCTGGAAACCCTTTTTTTTTTGGTTTATTATATGAACGTAAAAACTCAACAATCCAACACCTTTGTATTTGAAATCGATATTGATTAACCTAGTTGTTTGTCCCATATTTATTAATTTTGTTTTGTTTGTTTGACTCTGATGTATTAACGAAAGTGGGGCTGATCAAGCTTAACAGAAAACAAAACTTTATGAACGAGAATATTACAGACTCTACTTAGTACATAGTAGAGATAAACCTAAAAAAACAACTCCCACAATAAGTCATTGTTGCGGTTCGGAGCATTTAGCTGTGGTATTGATAGTAGTTAAAAATAGTTATTAAATCATTTTTTAAAACCTTACTGTCTCTCTACCAAGTCAATAACTTCTCAACTGCACTACTACTTCAGTACAAAAATAATACATATATACATATTTTCGACATGCGCATCAATTCCCCTAATTAAAGGAGGGAAATTCTAAATTCTAATGTCATAACATCATATATATTCATACAGCACAGATTGGCACACCACCATCCTAATAAACAAAACAAAAGAAAAAAATTATAATTCTATTACAAAGTCCCGCACACATTCATCTGGAGGTGGGGTCTCATATACTTGTACTAACTACATCTTATTACTAAAAACAACAAAATTACAATGAAAATAATGATGTTTTGATAACTTTGAAATACTTTGGCTAAAAATAAAAATAAAAATAAAAATATTATTTATTATATTTTGCTAATGAATTGTGGGTGAGTATTTTTGTTCTATGCAAATTCGATTTTATTTTATAAAACAATTTCAATTTAATTAAAAAAAAAAAAACAAAATACAAAATTAATGAATCATATCGTCTATACAAGAGACACGCAATTAATTAGTCATATACAATATTGTAGCGTTGGGCTGTCATTATAATATTGTAGGTGATAATTAACAAGCAACAATATTTAATTACATAAAACTAATTTAATTTATTTTTAATATTGCTTGGGGCGAGTCTAAAGTACGTGTATACGAGTTTACATAAAAATATTGAACATTTATCTTTGTTGGGCTTAGCTTAGATTGAGTTTACTGCACGATATCTTGATTTATGTATTTTTTTGGCTAAATTTAAAAAAACATATATTGTTAGCAGGATTACTAGACACCTGCTTCGTTAATTATTGTTCTTATTTATGTAACACGATCATCCATCGCGATCTTTACCGATCGCGATTATTAACTACAATCATTAACTTTGTAAAACATTCAAACCGAGGTTTGCCTTGTCAATTATAATTTGTTGACTTAGTAACTAGAAATGAAAATATAACGATTTTGCTTTATTTGATACTTATTTAGATCGCGATCATTTTTTTGTTTTCCATGTTCATAGCAGTTTGATAGATTGTCTGGCATATTTATTTATGTACACAGGCATATATTTATTTATTTATGTTAAGATCTCGGTCAATATGACTTAAATAGTGTTGCAAGAATAATTGAATTTAAATTTTAACGAGGCGATGTTAAGGACTAACTATCGATCACCAAATTGTCAACTCCAGGACATATTTTTGTTCTTGCTGTTACCAGAATTCCTACTGCTTCATCCTCAAGTGCACTGCGATTAAACACAGATAGATGAGCGAATGACATTTTGGAATATCTTCGATCGTGTATATTCTTAAAGATGATACACTAATTTATTTAATCATCTCGGTTTTTTTGTAAACATAATAAATTATCACCTCCCATGTTTTATTATAAATTGTGCAACTTTCACAATATTTATGTATTGTACATTCAATTTTATGAAGTGTTATGATTAGATTATCAAATTAGATAAAAATTAAATAATTTTTTTTTGTTATAAAATAGAAAATTGGGCGTACCTCTATAATCTCGCCCAAAATTCGAAAAATCTAACACAAAAAAAAAAAAGCAAAAAGAAAGATTTATTTATTTATTCAAAGCACAACTGTAAAATATCCAGTTCTATTATTAAATTCAAATAAATTAATTAAAAAAAAAAAAAAAAAAATATTATTTATTAAACAAAATCTTAAATATTATCTTTTATAATATCTTAATTAAAATTATTATACGATATTTTAAACCAACCCACAAAAATACTCGTACCTGCGTGTTTTGATTATGATGATGATTTGAATATTCTATAAATATTCGTATACACACACAAATTCTGCATCTTTCTTTACATTATTAAATCTCATCTCCGCGCGCGAGACTCTTCGGGCACTATTTACATAGTCTTATTAAGTTTTTTTTATTCAACAGTTATTTATTTGTTGTGCTTTTCTCATGTGCCATGTGAAAATTTACTACTACTTACACACATACAATGACTTATTTCTCCTCATTTCATTTCATCATTCTTTTTTTATCGCATAGCTTGCTCTATGCTTATATTTTCATTTTATTTTTCTGTTATTCGGCGTACAATCGTCGAACGCACTGGTTCAATATTAAGTTAATAGTCGTTTGTTAATAAAATTAATAAAAAATAAAAAAATTTGTTACATTTCAAAACGTGATTTTACACGTTGTATCGTTGATAATTTATAATAAAACAAAAAAAAAAAAATTGGTAACAGTAATTAAACATTAAATTGAACCGGTTATATTTAAATCGCAATTAATTACTGTTAATATGTTTGTATATTTAATTAATAAAAAGTAACATTTTATTAATTAATTAAAAAAAAAAACGCAAAGTGAAGTAAAGTGTGTTGTGTCTGTGTATAAAAAAAAATATTTTGCATTAATTAAAGAGAATAAAAAGAAGAAGAAGGAAAATATACAAAATTATAATTAAAAAAAAAAAAAAAATAAAAGAAAAAAGAGTGAAGTGAGAAAATTATAAAAATAAATAAGAAAACACGTGATTTGTTTATATTTTTTATGTTTTTAAATTTTTAATTTTAAAGAAGTGTGGGTTTTCAATTTTTTTTTTTTTTTTTTATAAATAAAGCTATTAAATTATATATTTATGTATAAATTGTAAAGAAGTGTAATTTAAGAATTCAATTTATTATTAATTAAGAAATCTTTTTTTTTTTTTTATTTATTTAATTTTAACTGATAATTAAAAATCGTGTCAAAATTGTTGCCAACAGTGAATTATCTGTAAGTAAATTAAATTAAATTAAAAATATAAAAAACTGTATTAATTAAAAATACTCTAATGTATTTTTTTTTGTATATAGTAGAAGAATTAAGAATGGGTGATAATGAAAAATTTATGTGTGCTTTAAATTAAGATTGTCGGTTTCGGTGTGAGTAGGGTTAATTAGTTTTTATTTTAATGTGGACGCCGTCAGATTAAAATACTTTTTACTCTAATTTTTTATTTTTGTTTTTTTAATTTATACGAATGTGTGAAATGCATTTTTTGTTTCGGTGTTTATTAAATGTTTTTAAAACTGTTTTAAATTAATATTTGTTGTATATACATAGCTAATTAGCTACTCGGTAAATTCAAAATAAGTTGCCTTACCGGTTTAGCTTTCTTATCGGGTGAATGTCGTTTCTGTTTATAGATGGTGGCGCCACAGTGCCATATTTAACACTGATGTCAACTAGTATTTTTTATTATATTATAAGATCAGCGATTATTATTATCAAGTTCTGTCTCTGTTTTTAAATAATCGCCGCCATTACTACTAATGAAGATGAAGTCTTCCAAAATTTTAGGAAAGAAGATAAGTACTGAAGTCATCGAAGAGCCAAGCAATTTTTTCCACGCTTTCCTGAGAGGTATATTGATCGATATAAGTATTTAAAATGAGGAAAAACAATTCGAAAGAAATTACCTTAGGATGGATTTTTATTTTGTATTTGCTAATATTTCAATACTAAATGTTCATAAGACCGTTAAAAAGAGGGTTATAAATTCCATTTGATTTTCACCCAAATTTCTAAGACGATTTAAGACCCATCCCAATATTTTTGATTACATTAATTTTCTGTAATAATTTTCATCAAAATTATGAAAACAAAAAAAAAAAATAATGTTCATGTCTAATAAAAAATAAATAAAAATACGCTCAAGAGTTAGTAAGCACAAATTATGTTTTACTGCGGCAACATTATTACCACCAATCATGAAACAATAATTAAAAGCAGGTAATAAAATATCCTAGGGAAGTATTGGGTGATTTATTTTTCTCGTTGTATATGTTTATTATTTTACATCCATATTTACGTATGTTAAGTATACATATCAAAAACAAGATTTGGGCAAATAAAATAAAATTTATTTATTTATTTATACCATCTCTCTATTGTTTGTAATTATTATCATACAAAAAAAAAAAAAAATTCCATTCGAAATGTAATTATTTAAGTTTCTTATTATAATTCTTTATAAAAAAAAATGATTTATTTACCTTTCATCAAAATAAATAAATAAATATTTTTCTTACAAAAAAAAAAAAAAAATCTTAATGTGATAATTAAATATATCAAATGTTCGTTAAATTGTTCAAAAAAATGTAATTATCTCTCGTAATATTTTTTATTTTATTTTTTTCTAAGAAAACACAACGTTCTTCTTATCAAACTTAAATACTTATTTGATTTAAAATTAAGAATTTATTTGCTTTTGTTATATTTAAATTAAACACATTTTTATTTGATTATTTAAAAATTTAAAATTTGCCAACACTGGCATAAATAAAGCTAAAAAGTTAATTAAATATTTTTATACGTGTCACATTTAATTTAAAATCAAAAATGTTGATGTGTTTTTGGTTTCTTTGCAATTTTTTTTTTAATTAATTTATATTTATAAAACTAAATAATTAAATTTTATTTGTATGTTAAATGCCAAAAATTAAACAAATTTAAATTTGATTTTTGCGGAAAGAAAACATGTTTGAGTTTTAAACCCTGTGATGTAAAATATAACTTCAATTTGATGTACAAATATAATTATTGGCTGTCAATTGAGAAGAAAGTATTTGAACTAACTGTCTAGATTTTTGATTGACAAATGGATGTTAATGTGTGTAAATTTTCCATTTGAGTGGTTCCGACAAATTCCAGTGATTGATATTACACGAAACTGTTTCCTGTTTTAATTTCGATTTGTTTTGGTATCGAAATTAAATATCGGAATTCCATAACATAATGTTTTTGGTTGTTCCTCGTTTCGAAATTTCGACTAAACCATCATTTCAATCAAATGTCTCTTATTTTACCAGGGTTTTACACCAAATTTGAATTATGTTTTGGAATGAGATTTTTTTCTCTTAGTATTAGTAAATTGTTCTAAAGAGGAATTGTCGAACACTAGTTAGTTTCATTTTTCTTTGTTTTTTTAACGCTGGTCATGTCGACTAACGCAACGATTCACCAGAACGATCGGTCAGCGACTGCCATATAGATGTAATAAAAATATGACAGTTCCAACAGGGTAGAAAAGCAGATGACATAACCTTCTCATTGGAGGTTTCCATTGCAATGAACATCATTTCGAATTTCAGACTGCCTTTTCTATTGAGCCCACAATTTTCGTTTATTCTTTCCATTTCTAAAATCTAATTTGGTGTAATTTGTCGATTCATCGATTTAAATTATTGAATTGATTTTTTTTGTAACAGCTTATCGATACTTCTGAGAATTTCTTCAATTAGTCAATTCAACCTTTGCTGGGGTTGATCTCAAACAAAATTTCCCAAATGAAAATGAGTGGCATTGTTTAATTATGAAATTAACATTTGATTTGGCAATGTATCCGTTTTATTAAAACTAAAATAAACTCAAAAGTTTAGTTATGGAACCCGTAATAATGTGTCAGTAGTTAACTATGATTAAGGTACTCGAACCGTGCTCCAGTGTAAACGTTAACTTTATTTAACAAAAAAAAAAAAATTAAGAAAATCAGGTTTATCACGCCACTTCTGGTTGGTCGTATCCTGGCCGATCGTGTACATTTTGGTTCGTTCGTTCGTTCGATTTGTTAAATTATTTGACGAAATTTTCTTCAATATTGATGCGAGCTTCTACCTGATTCAAGTGTTGCTAAATCAATGATATAGTTAAATGTGACATTAGTCGGTCTATTGACAAGTTGACGTATCTGTTTTTAGTAAGTATTGCAAAATTCTTCTCTCAGCATGACATGTTTTTTAAGTGATGAAACAAATTCAAATTAAAGCTTTTGATTTTTGTTATCTTGAATAAGTTCCCTGGGAATTCGAATAGTCGTACCATACGGAAATTGAAGCTGTTTTGAAATCTTTTCGACAAATTGAGTTAAAAGTGACTTATTACAATATAGAAATTACGCTTAGATTAAGGGACAACCCAAAACGATGTAAGTGCATGCAGTTTGAACTGGAATAAAGTAGAAGTCAATATTGAATCAATAAAATGAGGCATCCAACAATAGATGGATTTCCAAACATCTGTAGAAGGAAAATCACTAAACCAAAATGGTGTACCCAACCGAGCCTCTACAATTCTACAACAATGGCTGTAAGAATAGCGACACTCAACCAAAAAGGAGCTGTCACCCTAACCCAACCCAAGAATGAAGAACGCTTGTTAAATGCTGTTTGTGGTCAGCTTATAGTCAATTGTAAATTGGAATTGCTTCCGCGTTTTTGGAATTCTGTGGGCCATATTGAAAACAAACTGAGATAAATGTTATGTTTTTTCTGTTGAACTACAACCCCTCTTTTGTCAGAAGTGTGTACTCGCCTCCGAAAAATAGAGTGAATATTCAGCTTCTAAAGAAAAGGAGATATAAATTGTTAAAAAATACTGGACTGCATTGCGAAGTTTGAATTCATCTAAGGGGGCCCAAACAGCGATTGTGCTTAACATCCACCTCCAAGCCGTAGACGACTATGATGAAGACTATTTGTGCTATTTAGTGGCATTATTTGCATAAAGTGAAAATTCAGATTTATCTTTAGAGGTTTTCTTCCTTGCGTAATAACAACTTTCGTAAGTGAGCAAACTCCGGAAGATATAGATTTAGGGCATTTCAAGAAATTCTTATTTGAGTTGGAAGTTAATCAGAACATTGAAATAACACTTCAAATTCGAAATTACAAATTATAAATTCCTGATTTAAAATAAACACAAACAAATTGTTTTGTTTTCATTTCATTTTTACTATAAAATTTTAGATGTATTAAAATGATTTTTTGTTGTGAAATTGGTACTTATGTATTATTCACACAATATTCAAATCTTAGCATCCGCATGATCCTAACATTTGTCAAGACCAAACCAAAAAGAAATATCAAATTCTTATCTCAACTAATTAACCAAAAATAACAACAAAACAGACTGCTATAAATATCATTTTATTTCAATTACTCGTCTAATCTTTATAATTGTCATTCTTATTATTCTTTTTATTATACACAAAAACACATTACTTAAATTGTACACTTTATAAAAAATTTATCACTTTATGTATTGTACAAATTGTATGTATACGAGTAGTTTTATAGCAAAAAATGTTGTTATGAGAATTAAATAAAAAGGCAAACACAGATATTTGAATTTGACCATGATTTAAAACTGCTACAAGAATTATATAGAATTCTTAATTTTAATTTATTACATATTTATTTTTTTTTAGACGTAGACAAGCCAAGTTAATAAATTTTATTAAATTAACGTAAAAAAAAATATTTGTAGCTAAAGAAAATGTTAATTAAAAAAATATAAAATAAAAATTCCATTGTTTTCTTTATTTCATATAGGATTAACCTAACTTCACATAAATCCTTTCTATAATTTTAATAAAACCAATTTATTATAATAAATTTAATGGTTTATTGAACCACCTAACAACATGATTGCATGGTGATTATTTCAGCTACTTATCAAAACTATTGTGTGTCTTGTGTAGAAAAAAAAAGAAAAATTTGAAAATTTTGCTCACACATCCATATACATACACAAAATAATAATAATAATACATAATAAAAACCACCTTAATTGCCCTCTGACATTTCAATTAACCGGATAACCATGATAGCGTTATACATTTCAATAAAAAAAAAAATTCTCATAAAAATCGAGTACAAAAATTAATACCACTTATTTCTCCCCTAACTAAATAAATAAAGTTGTTGTTGCTGAAAAGTTTTCCCATTTCCACTCTTATATCGTACCTACACATATATTTGTTTTATTTATCCATACATTCATAAAAAAACAAAATTATATACCTTTTTCAATTATTATATAAATACGGGTTAAATTAATTTTGATATTTAAAAAACAAAAAAAAAAAATCAAAATAACCCAAACGATATAATTTAATTTTGATTTAATGCCTATCTACCATACGTATCTGGCAGCCAAACCAGCATATTACATTGATTTTGTGTTTTAAAATTTTAATTTTAATTAACGAGTACTAATTATTATAGTACATTTAATTAACTGTAGCTATTTGGTTAACAACAAACATAGTGGCTTTAATTTGATTTTTGATTAATTTTATTTAGTTCGTTCTCAATCTCAGGACGTTGTTCTTTTTCGTGACAAATAATAGGTTCCACTTACTTATTTGTATTGGATTGTGAAAATATTTCGAGTCTGAACATAGTACGTTCTACATCTTTTAGTTTTATTAACTTATTAACAAAGTTTAAATTATTTGTTTTCTTCTGGGCATGAATAAAATTCATTTTCATGTAAAAAAATAAGTTCCACAATTAGATTTAATTAAATTATTTCAATATTGTGACCAGATAGGTCAGTAAGCAGATTTCAAAACAATTGTTAAATTCACCAATCGATTAGATTTTTAATAATATTGCTGTCTTGTTATTCAAATACTATCTGTTTCTGAGATGAGTAAATAAAATACCAAAAATAGGTTCCACAATTATGTCAAAAATAATTGTCACGAGTTGGGCAGAAAATAAAAATATTAAACGACGTAACGTCGTGATTTTGAGAATAATGGTTCGACAGCTATAATTAACTCGATTTAGATGGATTTAGGAAAACATTTTTCATGGTCGCAAATAAAATAAAGAATCAATAATTTGGAAGCGGCGCGGTCGCTTGAATATTGGAATATTTAATGAACTTGTTCGTTATTGAAGGGATGTAGTGATGTTAGAATTAGAATTAGAAATCATTCTTAGGATTTGCTAAATTTTTTCATAAAATTTAGGAATTTAATATTTGAATTAATAAAAAAAAATTTAGGTATGAGGACAGGTTGTAAAATTTCCAATATTTTTAAGTTTGGTAATATTATTGGTAACACAGGTAAATTCAATATTTTGATTCCAATTTGTACCAAAGAACACTAGTAAAATTTTGACGTCTGGACAAAAGAGAGACAGCTACTTGATCTTCATTTAAACATAAAACTTTGATCAAAAAGTAGTAAGACTTTTTAAATAAAACTCAAGTGGCTTATTATTCTTTCAAATTTATTTCATCCCCTTCAAAGTAATTGCCCTCGGAAAGAATTCACTTATGCCAATGTTTTTTCCTGTCTTTAATACCGTTATTAAAGTTGGTTTACGGAATGGCCTTCAAAAACTTCTTCGATGCGGCTTGAATCTCTTCAATTGTGTCAAAACGATGTTCCCGAAGGGGTTTTTGAGTTTCGGGAATAGCCAGAAGTCAGGCGAAGAAAAATTAGGCGAAAAGGGCTGTTATGGAACGATATGGCTCGAATTTTTGGCAAAATAGTCACGTACAACCAAAGCAGTGTGAAACGGCATATTATCTTGATGTCAACAAGATCTTTAATTTTAAATCGACGATGAGGACGTTTCTCGTCTTCAACGCGTATTTAATCAATCTCAGCCGAAGTATTTAACATCCTCAGCCTCAACGTCATCCATAACCGAAGTATTCTTAATTTCTTCCAAGTCATCCTTTTTTTTAAGCGAATATGCAGTTTATGCAGATTATGCAGTTTTTGATTCTGCAGGAATAACTTCATCTTCGTTATTCATACGTTTGTGAAAAATGTACGTTAGTTTTTCTGCACGCTCACCAGTCAATGGATTACGTTTTGAGCTGTATATAAAACCATAGTTATCGTAGGTAGACTTTGCTTTCCGTTGCAGCTATCGATGCAGGCATGCTCAAAATATTAACCACCAACGCACTTAAAGGTGAATTCGAACACACTCCCGCCCAACAAATCTCAGCAAAGAGCTGCTCACTTGCGAACACAAACTGTCGTGAAAAAAATTCCCTTCGAACATTGTAATGTGATAAAGACTCAATTATTTTGTTGCCGTCCTTATATATTTTTGGGTGAAGCTCTGCGATATTAAAAATAAACTCAGTCGCTTCAAGTTTCTGTGATTCTGAAAGACTCTTTCCCCGAATAGCTGATTCAAGCAAGTTTGCGGCATAATGTAGCGATTGTAAGCAATTTTCGGCCCGTGATTTGAGGATACTTATAAGTTCTTCGTGATTGGTGGTTTTATTTTGTTTACAAATTTATTTTTATATTAACAAAGCAGTCCACCACCTTAGACAAAACTACTTTCTTGTCGTTCTCAGAAAGGATGGCCATTTAGCAATCGTAGGTAGTATACTGTGGACAGTTTCAACTGTTATCCAAAACGATTCACTTAGGAGATCGTGGATGCCTTCATTACTCACTGCACTTCGTTTTTGATAGCCAGCGCCTTCAGGGCGTGAAACAAGAAAGGAGGTTAGCATGCAAAATGTGCGAATTTTTTTATTTCCGAAACCATCTGTACGACTAAAGATTTGAAACTGTTGACGGGCTAAATCTTGAAGATATCGACAATGAGCATGTTAAGTCCATGGTAGATGCAGCCATACTCGGTAATATATAGGGACAGGTTTTGTTAACCATTTTTCGGACCGCTTTTGTGTTCGCCCCATTGTCAGTAATAAGTCTAAGAAATTTATAAATCCCGACGCCTTTCAACATCGCTTTAATTTCCTCGAAAAGCAACTTAAAAAGCTCTATGACATCTTTCCTTAGTGTGAGTAAATTTATAAAAAATGGGCTTGGGTATATTGATGACATAATTTGTTATGGAATCCCTGCTTATGTTCGACCAAGCATCGGTCTGCAAGTAGTAGATTAATGGTACTTAAGGGAGTATAACCCAGCGGTGTCACATTTTTTTTACATTTAAACTAGGTAGTTGATTTCCCTAAAAATGGGTAAACAGCAAAAAATCTCAAGGTCGAAAATGTTCATGATTACAAAACTTTATTTTACCAACGTCAAAGAAAATAAAAAATTATAAAGGGATGCATAAAAAATTTGATAATTCGTTAGAGTTTTGAGGAATTTATTACATATTTTAACATGGTTCTAAATTGGAGAAAAAAATATATTTCAAAATTTTTTTAAATTTCAATATTTTGTTTTACTTTAATTCTATAATTTATTTAAAATCCTCTCTACCTTTATATAAAAATCTTTTAAGAATTTTCTTACACTTCTGTGGAGTTTAAAAACTTGAAATCTTTTGAGGAAAAATAGAATTTTTTGGAATTTTAAAAAATTTCCGTACCTTTAATAATTCAAGATGGATTAGTTTAGAATTTAACAATCAGAAGCGTATTCAGAAATCCCATTGGTGAAAACTAGGGGACGGAGTAATTACTTGGGCAAAGCCTGTACACCCCACTCCACATCGACTGGCTTGTGATTTTAGTGCTTGTTGAATTTTTGGCTGGCATAATAATATCACCACTGCAAAATATGTGGAAGATATTCAAATATCAGTTCAAATAATTTTGTTATTGAATGAATCTGGAAAGCCATCAGGACAGCCAAAATCTCCTAGAGCTTCCGTTGAAATCTTCAAACGGTTTGATGCCTTCCAGCTTTCACTTGTTTGTTATACCGATAGGTCGCAAGTTGTGGAATTTATTAGAGGTTTGGTCAAATCATCGATCGGAACAAATAATTTTACGTCTTTAAGTAAGATTTTACATAGTTTAAACCTGGTCAGGTTCTTCCAAATTCCATAAGTCACTATCTGAAACATGATGAGTTCATTTCCTAAAATTCAAAGATTTTTCTAAATTCTAAATAAACGTATACATTCATAAACTAACTCATCATTTGTCATTTCAAATTCAAACAATTACGATCTAATACGTCTGCCTATTATCATAAAAAAAAAAATATTTGCGCTTTATTTACACAATATGTATACAGGATACGATTGCCAAAAATTTAATAATATTTCAAAAAACCATCATTTATCATTTTTATTTATTTTATATTTTTTCAAAATTATTTTATTTATTTAATTTATTTAAATCTTTTTTGTTCCATTTTCAAGGATATAATGTTTGTGTATTTTCTACCCTTAAAAATGGATTTGTTTATAATTATTAAAATTTTTTTTTTCTTTTGAGACCCCTTGTGGTTCTGTCACACATTTTCAATAAGCAGTAAAGTAAATATTATAAATATAAAACCAGTTGCCGCTTACTGCTACATATGATTACATTTAGTTAGATTAGAGTATATTGTACATACACAGACGTTAGAAATTTGCCTTGAAATCTAAATCGACCAGCAAAATGCATATCTGTCTTCAAAACAAATACCAACAAAACGAAATATAATATTATTAAATTGCAATTTTATCAAAACTGACGATAATATTGTTATTACTACAATTTGGTAACATAAATATTTGTGATCTAATTACATTAAATAGGGTTTTATATATGTACACACAAAAACTGTCGCGTATATAAATTATATTTAATAAATAAATATTTTTTTTATCAAAATATATTTGATTGCTATTTGCCAAAACTGGGTATGTATATATATACATACATACATGCATACACAGTATGTGCGCGGATTAGAAATATACATACATATGTATGTATGTACGTAAATGTCAATTTTGTGATATTTAATATCCATAATTTTTAATTGGATTAATAAATTTTTGTCGGGTTGAATAAATATGATATTAAAAATTAATTATATCATGTACAGATTTAATTTATGTAATATAATTATTGAATGTTATATTCGTAATTATGTATGTTTGTTCGCGCACGGAAGCAGTAGTGAAACGGTTGAACTTTAAAGCAGCTGGTGTTAAAAAATTTGTTTGCTTGTTTGTGTTTATTTATTGCAATATTAATATTATTCTGGACTTAACTCTTTCGCTGGTTAGTTTACGAATAAATATCAGCTGATAAAAATATAACGTTAGCCTCTAACGTGGTGCCTCATCACGTACATACTATTTTCACTTTAAATTGGACTTTTATCTTAAACTATTTGCAGCTTCCAGAATTCCTGTTAGAGAGATAGATTCCTCTTTTTTTTCCTTATTTCGACGAAAAATATTCATAGTTTCTGTTTCACAAAGTCGTTTCGTTCTTATTACTGAAGCATCGCATTTTATATCACCTGCATCAATGGTCATTTCATAATTAAAAGAAACGTTATGAGAGTCTGACAAACTCTCAATAATGTCTGCACGTGAATCTCTACATTTGTTAGTTTCAAAAAAATTTTGGTAACATCTCGAAAATTGTAATTGAAAATAAAAAAGGAATTTCGACCAACTGAGAACAATTTCAACGAGTAATTTCGAAAATCTCGATTAGTTTCAATAAATCGCAAAAGTAAAATATAAAGTGCTGAAACAGTGAAACCTCACAAGGTAATCAGAACTTTGAACCGAAAAGATACATGCAGATGTTTCTAATCTCCAACTGAACACCCAAATGAATCCCTAACTGAATGGCAGTTTGGCGTGTATTAGAGGGCGAGGGGACCAAAGTTTAGTAGATTAATCTACCAGCTCCGTAATCTTCCAGTAGGGTGCGCATCACGTGAGCTGTTCTGGTCATGTATTAGGCAGCTGCGTGATGGGTACAATTGTGTAAAGCGTAAGCTGGTCACAATTCGCAAGTGTACGTGTTGATTCCTCGTGGAAACCAATGGTAACTAAGGCCATAAAGGAGAAACCCTTGACAAAATACCCTAATTTAAGGTGGAACAGTATATACCGATGGATGAATGCCTGATAAGTTAATCAGTCCGGTCAAGTATGCGAACTCTAGGTATCAGGCACCCTCCAGTTTAATTTAGCCTTTCTGTAGTAAAGCTGGGTGACCTACAGGCAACTTTCCATTCCCAGAAAAATGAGAAGATGGGGCAGGGGTAGGAATAAACGGGAGTAGGAGAGTCCTCTCGAAGTCCTTGGGTTCCAATGCTACCGTGTTTCTAGCAGAACTACATGCTGTAGTAAACATCTAGGAGGGAGAGCAATAAGTCCAGATAGTATGTATTCTGTACCGGCCGGCAGTATTATCAGGTTTATTAAGAGCCTGAATATTGACTGGACGGATAGTTAAAAAGTATGCGAACTTTGGATACCAGGCACTCTCCAGTTTTATTTAGCCTTCCTATAGTAAAGCTGGGTGACCTACAGGCGACTTTCCATTCCCATAAGCTCGTAAGAGTAAAATCAAAACGAGAGACGGGACAGGGGTAGGGATATAGGGGAGTGGTTCAGCGCTCTCGAAGTCCTTGGGTACCAATGCTACTGTCTTTCTAGCAGAACTACATGCTGCTATAAACATCTAGGAGGGAGAGCAATAAGCCCAGATAGTATGTATCATCTACCGGCTGGCAGTATTATCAGGTTCATTAAGAGTCTGAATATTGACTGGATGGATAATTAAGCAGCGTCCAAGCACCAAAGATCTTTTAGGTTGCAGTGCGAGGTGGTTAAACGCCCACATGACCCTTCAATAATAATAATAATTATAATCCCTAACTGAACGCCTTAATCCCTTAACTTTTAACTCGATCCTCAAATTAACCCTAAACTAAAACCCCAGCTGAGTCTTCAATTCAGCTTTCTACTCACCCTTAACTCAACCTAAAACTCATCGCTGAAAAAACACCTCAAGCTAACTTCCAACTCGACCCTCGGCGTAACTCCAAGTAAATATCCAACTAAACCGCTGACTCAACCTCAACTCAACTTCAACTCAAGCTCAACTCAACTCCAGATCAACATAGTCCAAATAACTATTTACATACATGTGTACAAGTATACAACTAAAACTAAGTCGAGGTTACTCTAAATCAACCCTCAATGCAACCCCAAATAAATCCCCAAATCCACTGCTCAGTCAACCCTAACCCAACCCCAATTATTCTCCAATTCAACTCCAATAACTCAACCTGCAAATTGACCACCAACTCAACCCTTAACTCAACACTAAACTCAACGTCCAACTCAATCCTTAAACCAGCATAAATGTTAACAACAACGTGGTTTTGTTTCAATTCGTCTGGTAAAATAAGCTTTTGTATCCTTTGCCTTGACCATAAAAAAATATTGGAGGAAACAACATCAAAATCAGACAAGCCATTCTCCTAATACCATGTAAAGGGACCTTCTCAATACGTCGAGAAAAATGATTTTGGATATACAAAATTATTGGTCGTTTTTGGACGAATCTCAATAACTTTTGTCTTTGCGGACCGAATTTAATTCGAAGGTATCGAAAAATCAAATAAAATCATGCAATCAAACCGCTAAACAAATCAATTTTTTGTTAATCTTGAAAAAACACGTAAATCTCCAATCATTACAAAAAATATCGAATGATCTTAAATAATCTCGAAACCTCAAAAAATTAAAGCAAACCACCAGCGCTAAAAGCATACAACTCGACGTTAGTCATCTCTGTTGAATTATTAGTGAACTAATTTTCGAAGGGAAAACTCTATTGCCAAACCTATTCCTACGGTCAATTAATTTTATGAAAATATCAAATCTTTTGATCCTTGAGTTCGATTTCTTCACCGATTATGATGAAATTTCGCATGCACATCAGATATCGGATTCTAAAATGATTCTTACTAAAGTTTTGGAATAAGGCCAGATACGAAGAGACCCGGTTATGTTTCCTTACTGATTTTATGTAATATTTATCGAATTTCATCACAATCGGTTTAGAAATAACAGAGTTTCTTTATAATTGGCCATATTCCAGAACTTTTTCTAAATATCATTTTATCATCCCATTTCCATCGTACAAGTCGAATTTTATCATAATCAGCTAAGAAACAGTCAAGTTCCTTCCTAATTGACAAACTTCATCTAAAACTCATTTTAGAATACCATTTCCATCGTGCTTAAAAATAGCAAACTTCCTTTCTAATTGGCTTGAATTTGACTTGAAAATGCTACCTACATATGGATAAACTTCTGTACGAGAAATTCATATTTTCTACATTCGGATCTAAGAGACTGTCGGAAATAAGGAACAGGCCTACCCGATATAAAATAAAAAACAAAAACTTGGGAATCCCGGAAGCCCTGGAAACCCAGTATCTCGTTTGAGAAACCCTAGTATGGATCCATGGGAGGTGAATATGTTGGATGACATTGTAATTCCAACCAAGTGGAAGAATAAATGGCATAGTTACACAAATTTTTCATTGTTTTGCGATTAACTGGGCACGATAAGTGCCGTTTTTGGGTCACAAAAATTAATCAAATGCCTTGAGAAAGAAAAGTGGGTGTCATGAACAATTTTAAATAATTTTCCCGATAATGTATTCAAAATTATTGGTTGGTTTCAAAATTGGTGGCTTACATAATAGTTATAGCGTAATGGTCATCTTGACTTGTAAATTGGCGAAGTTGTAATGGCTCGACTTCTAAAGGCGATTTCTGCGATAATCCCACCTTCCAGAAGCTTGGTATATTTTTGTCCATTATCTTCACTAGATCCTCTATTTCGATTGGTTTCATATCCGTGAACTATTTAATTCTACTTGCAATTATTGGCATGGTTTTGGCAAGTCGTAGTGGCATTTCCATCAAATTTAACAACTAGCCATGTAGCATTCGACGAACCGATTAAGCAGTCGATTGGTGCAAGAATTCCTGCGTTCTTTTGGATCAACGGAGGATATAATGGAGTCAATGAGAAGTGGTAAAAAGTTTAATTTTAATTTACTGCTAATTTTTCTTGTGAGTCTAATACCCTTGAGTACGGTCTTGTTTTATGCTTAATTATAGCTATTCGCGTTTTATACAGGTTGTTCTGAGAACTAGCTCGCATCGTAAGATAACGTTCTTTTACAAAGTTTTCGATACTTTTGAGATTATTCGAAATTACTATTATAACAGTTTCTTCGAGGTTTTCACGATTTTTCGAAAAAATTAAAGGTTATTCGATTGGTCGGGATTTTCATCTCTTTGTTTACATACAATTTTGAGCCTTTGCTGAAGATATTATGGGTTTTTATGATTCTCCACTAAAATTTTAGTTAATTCCCTTCTTAATGTTTAGTGATCGAATAGGAAAATTTTGTTTTTATTCTATGGACGAATTTGATCGTTTAGATTACGTGGGACAAAACTGAAAGGAACCACCTTATCATCTTACTAGATACGAAACCTGTACATGGTAACTGATTTGTTTGATATTGGATAAACAAAACACAGAATAAATTACTTGAATTCTCAAATCAGTTTTCATATTTTGGAAGTAAATAAGATTTCTTTAATTTTTTTTTATGCAAATTTTCTAAAAAAAAATTGAAAATCAACCAATAGCGATGAAATTTGCTATGAAATTTCTAAAATTGGGTCAATATTGATACATTTTCTTAATTTGAGCTTACGAACTCCTAATTATTGAATAATATAATTTTTGAGACTACAGAGTGTAGTTTAAATCAGTTTCAATATTCTTACAACATGTGCTCCATCCTAATACTTTCTTCGTGTATTATGTACATATGTATATATATGTATACGTAAAAATAAAAAACAAAACCACACAACCGCATTTGTTATAAAATAGGGGATGGAAATTTTACTGGTTTTTTATTACACAATCAAGCAACAGTAAATATAAAATAAAAAAATCTAAATTAAATCTAATTTTATGTTAATTTGTCACAATTTAAATTTTATTCGTAAACGTAATTCAATAAAATCACATGTTTTAATAAATTAAACCGGTTTGGTTATGAAATTTTTCGTATAAATATTTGATCATGATTGAAATAATAAAAATAATAATCATAAATGCGCTTCGAAGGATGCCATTGTACGCATATATCATGTGATTTTGTAAATTTATTATTAATAAATTATGGAAATGGCGAATGGCTTTAAAGCTGAATATATTAAATAAATATTTCGTACTAAATACATTATCACTTTATAGTAATTATGTTTTCGTATTTACTATTTTATGTGCATATTTGATATAATTTTTGTTGAATCTGTGATACTTAGTCGATGTTCCGCGGAACCAATATCAATTTGTTTCCAAATTTTATTGAAAATTGAGATTTACAAACAAATATGATTTCTCAAAAATCAAACCGGGATCATTAAAACTTTTTAGTTTACTAAGTTCACTTAAGGCATGATTCGGCTTAATAGATTCAATAACTAGAAAAATCCTTTCGTTTTTATGTAAGTTTAATTAATTTTGAAAATTCCAAAAGTTTCCAACTTTCAGGATGTAAATATCTTTATACTAAAATCTTAAGGATTGGGACTTTATAGTTTTTAAGCATAATTACCTTAGTTGGAATTTTCCCAAATATCATAACGTGCTATGCTATATGTTAATAGAGTGCACAATTTCGCTTAATTAAATTCTAACTTTTGGCAAAGTTAGGCCTGTAAATATCATTATACAAAAATCTTAAAAATGGGAGCTTTTTTGTTTGTTAAATATAATTGGCTGCCCAAATATAACCATACTGATATCGAAACCTTCAAAATAAGTAAAAATAAATCGAAAGCTCATAAAGCTTTAAACTTTCCTACACTAATAGAATGCTGAAAAATGTTTAGCTTACATGAGGCACAATTTCGCTTAATAAAATTCTAATTTTTAGCAAAGTTAGGCCTTTAAATATCATTGTACAAAAATCTTAAAAATGGGAGCTTTATATTTTAGCTTTATATTAAGTATAATTGACTGCCCAAATATAACCATACTGATATTGAAACTTTCAAAATAAGTAAAAATAAATCGAAAGCTCATAAAGCTTTAAATTTGCATACACTAATAGAGTGCTGAAAAATGTTTAGTTTACTTGAGGCACGATTTCGCTTAGTTAAATTCTAACTATTAGTTAAGTTATGTCTGTAAGTAGTATCATTATAAAAATCTTAAAAATGGGAGCTTTATAGTTCTTAAGTATAATTAGTTGAAATTTTCTCAAATATAAACATACCGTTACTGAAATCTTTAAAATAAGTAAAATTAGTTCGAAAGCTCATAAAGCTTTAAAGTTTCATCGCTAATAGATTGCTTAAACATGTTTAGCTTACTTGAGGTACAATTTCGCTTAATAAAGTTCTAACTTTTAGTTAAGTTACTTCCGTAAATATCATTATAACAAATCTTAAAAATGGGAGCTTTATAGTTTTTAAGTATATTTAGTTGAAATTTTCCCAAATAAAATCATACCGTTGAACCATAAAACTTTAAACTTTCATACACTAACAGAGCGCTTAAACATGTTTAGTTTACTTGAGACACGAAATTTTCGTTAAGTTTTTGTTAAGTCTGTAAATATATTAAACAAAAATGGGAGCTTTATATATTTTAGGTATAGTTAATTGAAATTTTCCCAAATTTTATCATACTGTCAATGAAACCTTCAAAATAAGTAAAAATAAATCGAAAGCTCATAAAGTCCCGAGCATTACTAAATCCACAAAATAAAATTGTTTATAACAACATTCGGATATAACGATGGAATTCCATCGGGCCCTCATTATACGCGAAATCTACTGTAGTTGAAATTTTTTAAAATATAATCATACCGATAGTGAAACCTTCAAAATAAGTAAAAATAAATCGAAAGAAATCATAAAGCTTTAAACTTTCACACACTAATAGAGGGCTTAAAAATATATAGTTTACTTGAGACACGACTTCGCGAAACAAGTGATGCTTGTAAGTAACTACCTTCATACTAAAATCTTAGGTAATAGAGCTTTAGAATTTTTAGGTATAGTTTTTTTTCTCAGACAAAGTATTTAAAAATAAATCAAATGCTTCTTCAAATTTTCAGCTATGTTAGGCCCAAAAGAACCTAAACATAGTTAGTTGGAATTTTCCGAAAATAAAAGCATGAAGAAAGCTTATGTTTACATATCGATTTAAGTCCTTCATATTTGTAGATACCAAATTGTTTAAACTTTTCTTGATTTACTGATAAACGTTTAAAAACTTTTATTTGTTAATCAGTTGTTTTTTTATCTAGAGAGTTCAATCATATTAGCTTTCATAAAGTTTAAAACGTTTTGTTTATTAAGCAAATATAGCTATACGATTTTTAATGTAACGTTTAACATAAAAAAATTAACAACCTTATTATAAGCACATATTGGCATTAAATCATGTTTATTTTATAGCTTTTATTTCTTCATTACTTTAAATCAGCCATTCAATAAGTTACATGATTTTACAAATGTTTAAAAATATTAAGTATTGACGTAATGACATTGTCCAAATAGAAAAGCTCGTAAAGCTTTGATTGTTTTCTAATTGTTGTTTAATCAACTAATTTTTGATTATTTTAAATTTAAGGTTTTACACTAATAAATTAATATTATATGTACTGTTAAACCAGCATTAGAAAATTATAGCTTAAAGCTTAATTTAGCAACTTGTTTAATTCAAATGTTTTTGTCAAATTGAATTATCTAAAATAATTTAATAAATAATAAAGTACAATCAAACTAAAAATGTCACTTTACACACTTTACAAGTGGAAGCTTTCTTGGTCAAGCTTTTAATTTAGAATTTATCAGTTGGACTTAAGATTTTTTTCTTAACCTTCTGGAGCTAACTTAAACCTAACTAATATTTGGTATATAAATTCCCTAAAAATTATTAAATTCTAAAGCTCATAAAGTTTTACTTAAAATTATAATATATCAAACGGTATGGTTTTTGAAATTTTGAAAAATAAATTTTTCAAAAACTTTTATTAGCTATTTTTAAACTTTCAGAAATAATAAGAAAATTTACTAATAAAGCGTTGAAATTTCCTAAATGAAAAAGCTTTTTTTTCGGAATATATTTATATTTACTTAATTATTAAAATTTTAAATGTGAAAGCTCAAATTTTTAAATTACAAATTTTTGAATAATCTAATTAAGTACCTCTAATTCGGTTTTGATTTTCTTGGGTCAAGCTTTTAATTTAGTATTTATCAGTTGGTCTTCGTCAGCTCAAAAGCTTCGTTTAAAATTAAAAAAATTGCTGAGGCTTTCCTTTTTCTTTTCCAAATTAGATTCGATCTACTACATAAAAGAATGCCAAAGCCTTTCAGAAAGTGGAAGCTTTCATTTTTTGTACACCATATTTTGTATCACTATGCAAAACCGCTTGACTCTATGCTATTTGCGTTTTAAAGAGATCTACATTTTTCGACATATGCTAAGTATTTTTCACTTCAGTGCATACAATTAGCTAGTCCGTCCTTCGAAACATATTAACAAACACTGTGTACATATATTAAAGCCTTAAACTACTCATATTTCAAAAGCATATTTTGAACAAAAATAAAATATAATTACAAGTGTTTATTTTAATTAAGTTACATTTTGTTGTTTTGTAAGTAAGACGTAAAAATAATAATAAAAAAAAAAAAAAGTTTTTGTTAATTTAATTTTTCTTATAATTTCAACCCTATACGCAACATTGTTTGATATCTGAAACATGTATTAATTGTGACGTGGAATGTAAACGAATTTGATGTGCTAAAACGTCGTATGTATGTACGAGTATATAAGAAAATATTTATTTTTAATTCTCTCTAAAAACATCATAAACAGTTTCAAATGTCAAAAACAAAGTAAAATCATTTTGTTGTTTTGTTAAATATTTTCAGTTTTAATTAAAAATAAAAATAAATAAAAATGTGTGTTTGTTGTTTTGTTTTTTATTTAGGTGAAAATGTATTATAGCAGTTGATTGGGAAATAATATTGTTGGGAAAGAAAATACGTTATACACTGTACGGTATAATATTGATGTTCTGTTGTATGTTGTGAGAAACATGTTTTCACATTCTGTATATACTTGTTGTATTTTGTCAAATTAATTAAAGGATAGATCGTTTACAAATGTGATAGATGGAGATGTGTGTGATATTGTGTAAAGTGAATGCGAAGGAGGGGAAATTATGAAATACGTGTATACATAAATGTATAGTGTGAGGGTGGTCTTTAATTTAATAAATTAGTAGCAATAATTATTTTTATTTTTTTTTGTAATTCTAGGTAAGTTTAGAACACAAAATGGTTGTTAAATCCAGTAATTCTCGAATGGCAAATGAATATACCGTGAGTAAACAAGTACGTATGTCCGCTTAACATTCTAATTATGTATTTTAGTTGATAGAAAATTATCTTAATATGTATGTACAATATAAAAAAATATGTTGGGAAGTATTTAACGTTTTTTTTTTCTCTCTGTTTCGAACACGAAGAAACTGTCATCGTAAATCATTTTACACATTCATATACACAAAAGGATTAGAAAAGATTTCTTTATTCTGGTTTTAATATGTCATATATAATTGCATGTCGTGAGAAAAGATATTCAATTCTAAAAATAAAACAATCTTTTAAGTTTTTGTTGTTGTTTTTCAATGTTTTGTCTTATTCTTGAGTTGTGTTTATGCAAAATGTGTAATGATTTTATTTTTTTTTTTTTTTATTGATGGTAAAATATTTCAAAGTAAAATGATTTTATTTAATTTTTAAATTGCATAATAATTGATGTACTGGGTGAGGTCTGAGATATAAAATTTTACAGGATGATTGTTTTTTGTTGATTTCAAATAACTCTGAGATGGATCGAGGTTTTAAAGCAAATATTTTTCGTTCCAAATATTGTTGATACACCACAAACTTGTCTTCCAGCAAGTATATACATTGGTCAAACTACTTTTTTCGTATTAAAACTGATTTTTTGACAAGAGATGCGGTGTGGCGAGAAACGTAATCAAACAGAACACTTAGGGGAGCCTCGAATCGTAGAACAGATTGCATTGATCAAAATCCACGTAAAATTTAATATCATACAAAAAATTCACATCAAGTTTCAATTTTAATTATGTTTTGGTTTGTAAAAACACGAGGGTCACTCTGCCCTACTAAGCACAAAGGGGGTATCTATCTTTTTCGGAAAATGAGTTGTTATTATCTAGCAATTCCAAAGCGAATATTCTATCCGGCCAGTTAACCCGTATTCTGTAAATATTGTGTTTTGGCCTATAATATTCAGTGGTATCTTCAAAAACGTCCCTTATTAAACACGTTTCTTAATACGTTAAAAAAGTTATCTGCATTTTTTTTTTAGAAACCATTTCTGTTTAATATTTTAAGCTTTTGGAAAAAACAGTGGGAATAAATGACAGTGGAATTAAACCTAAAAAAATGCAGATATACCTCATTTGTGCTTAGTTGGGCAGGACTGTGAAATTCATTATAATTTAGTGATTGAGTTACTGAAACAAAACTAACAATTTCTTTCACAAACTTTTGTAATATTTAATAAACCGACCGATTCTCGATCAAACAAATGATTAAACCGATTTTCGATCAAACAAATGATCATTATCAGGCAATGGCAATTTCGACGTTTAACCCTTTCAGCTAAATTTAATTGTTAATTTTTGAAGTCCTAAAATAATTTGAAGGAATCGTTTGGGTCGGCGGAGCATTTTTTTAATGCTAGCATGTATAATTATTTTAGGATACTATAATTGTCCACCGGAATGGTTGGCCTCCTAAATAATAAATATTGTATTTCCGAAATAAAGTTTCAAAATGTATTGACTGGCAGCACAACAGCTATGGAAATGTTACACTTACTTACCACACTTTACTTAACAAATTCGTATTAGATTGCCGAAAAAAATTCCAATTAAGTCAAGCCGTTCTCGAGATACCGTGGATATAGACATTTAGACAGACAGATAGATTTTTCTTTGCTTTTTCGAACTCACGTTAAAGGTCCGTGGAAGGTTATTGCATGCAAGAATCACTCTTGGTTAAAGGTACAATAAGCCCTACACGCAGTTTATCCATATGTATATGAGTAGAGGTGAAATTTAGATTAGGCAATTTAGCCTCTTCAGCATTCAACTCTGCTTTTTGATTTAAGTGCAATAAAAATTTAAATTCATTTGAATTACCGGCAGTCTCCTCGCTTAACTTAACGTTGTGCGTTTCGAGGAAATTATTTTGCGGGATATGTGATGGGGTATAACTTAAGAGGTTAAGAGGAATGTTACGTTAAGGTCGAATGTATTCTGTGCAAAGAACAAAGGTAAAATTTAATTTTTTTTTGTTTCTTAGCCAAATTATGGTAATTAACTACCAAGGAAGAAGTTAGGTTAGGTTAGGTTAGGTTGGAGTGGCTGCTTAGGCATACTTAGACCGGTGACGGTCCATTGTAATACCACAGAATATATCCCCTTTACCCCTATTGGAACCATTTCGAGCTACTTATGTAGTGTCGGACGTCCAGCACTTTAATGTTTTCCAGATCCGAGAGGCAGTCCATCCTGAACTTACCCAAGTGTTTGTGCCTTCTGAGTGCCATTGCTGGACACGAGCAAAGGAAGTGGACTAACGTCTCTTCCTCCTCTTCGTCCAAGCAGCTTCTGCAGAAGTCATTTGCCTCCAGACCCAGTCTTCTTGCATGTTCTCCAAAAAGACAGTGTCCCGTGAGAATTCCTACGACCGTTCTTAGTTCACGTCTGCATAGGGATATTAATGCCCTAGTGCGCCCCAAGTCCAGCTTTGGCCAAACTTGTCTTGCAACTCTACAGGTGAGGGCGTTAGACGATAAGCGAAGCGATAACTTCAATACCCTCTCTCTCTCCAATTCTAGTATAGTAGTAACCCGTTTACCACTATGTTTCAGAGAAGAGGGGACAGACCCCCCCCCCCCTGCGGGGTTCCTCTAGTTACTCGCCTCTTGATGGTGGAGTTCCCCAACTTCGAGCTAACAATCCTGCTTACCAGCATATAATTAATTAACCTTCTCAGAGGAACGTCCACCTCCAAAAATGACAATCCCTCCTTGATTGCCTCCGCTTTCACATTATTAAAGGCGCTCTCTATATCCAGGAAAGCGACCAAACAGAATTCCTTCGAATTCGATTTCTCAATCGTACACACCAAGGCCTGCAGAGCAGTGTCCACAGATCTAGTTTTTGTGTACGCATGCTGAGACTTTGCCCACTTTCCGGCACCTATTTTATCTCTAATGTATTCATCCAGCCAGCCTTTCCAAGGTTTTCAAAAGAAAGGATGATAGAGTTATTGGTCCTAGGTCCTTAGGATAGACATGTGAGCTTTTCCCCGCTTTCGGTATAAACACCACATTGACCTCCGTCTAGTACCTAGGAATATAGCCCAGCTTCAAACACCCTTTGAATATAGCTTCCAGGCAAGGAAGAATAACTACTGAGTTGTTTTGAAGTTCCGCTGGTATAATTTGATCCGGACCATCTGGTTTAAAACCCCTCAGTGCCCATAGGATCCATTTCCTGGTTACGATATTCTCTGTGAACACTGACAGTGCTTCCTGATGATTGCTATGCACCAACAGGTCTTCAAAGCTCCCTGGGAAGTGTGTCTCGAAGAGAAGCTCCAGAGATTCTCCACTAGAAGCTGTCCAAGATCCGCCCGGTTTTATCAAAAAACTGGGACTAGCTGTACTTTTGGAAAGAATCTTCCTAAGGCGGGAGGTTTCGGATACCTCTTCCATTTTATCACAGAAGATTCTCCAAGACCTTCTTTGTGCCTTTCTAATTCTTTCTTATAAATTCCGAGTTTCTCCTTATACGAGTCCCAATCCTGAGCCTCCCTTGTATTTTTGGCTCTATTAAAGGCTGTCCTACAAGCCTTACGATAGGTTCCCAGTTCCCTGGACCACCATACTGGTTTTTGCCTACCTCTAGGCTTAACCAGTGGCAGGCAGCACGAAAGGACCGGTTCCATGCGCTAGTAACGCTAGCCACCGTATCCTCCAGCTCCCCAACGGTCGTCGGGGGCTCTAGAGCCCTCTACGGCAACAAATCCTCCAGTAATTCCCCATATATGCTCCAGCTGGTCTTTCTAGGGTTCCTGAAGGCTTCCCGGGTATCAGGGTGAATATCGAGGCTATAGGTTAAATATCGATGATCAGAAAAGGACTGTTCCTTATCCACCCTCCAATTTTTAACCATATGAAGAATATTATTTGAGGCAAGGGTCACGTCTAGAACCTCCTCCCTGTTACTAGTAATAAATGTGGATTCGCGCCGAATATTACACACTGAAAAGTTAGTACTCATGAAATAATCAAAAAGTGACTCACCTCAAGGAAGAAATTAGCGGAAGCGACAAATTTTACTCCGGTAACTTCAAAAAATTTTCCGTATATTTATTTGCTAAAAGTATGTATTACCATAATTTATCGGAGTGAAATACACATACCTCACATCCGGTAAGTTCTGACACGAGCAAACCACCTATAACCCCTCATATCTAGCTGTTTCATTAGAAAATCTCCCAACTCGATATTTTATCGCAACACCTAAATCAAGCTTTTACAGCATAACAATTACTGGCACAAGCTAAATAATTTAACGCTTTTATTTTAAACACCATTTTTACCTGGGGAACACGTTAATGTCAAAGTATGGCGCTGTAAATTTTCTCAAAGAAGCTAGAGAAGGCAATATCAAATTTTTGCAACTCTCATATGTTAAGAAATTCTCTTTTAAAAATAATTTCATGAGTTTTTGCGCATCATCGAAAATGTAATTGCTCAAAATTGTAACAAGAATAGGTTGCGAAATATAATAATTGATTAAATAGTAATAAAATTTGCCTTGCTTCGAAGAGTTTGCTTTGTTGCTCAAAATAAAAATCGAAAAATTAGTTGCTCAAAATTTTGGTAGCCCAAAATTATTTTCATCGCTGTATCTAAAATTATCGTGTTTCATTTTTTTGTGTTCTAAATGTTCTAAGTTTTCATAATTGTTTGAGACAAGTTGCTCAAAATATTTTCATTACTTGAATGAAACTGTATTCAACGCAGACTACTAGTTCGCATCGCCGTACTATTTAAGTAATGCTAGAAATACTATAATTACCAAAAATGATTTAGCAGAGGATAATGTTTAATCACAAATGCGCTCTTGGCAGGAACTAAACATTAAAAGTGTAAAATACAAAAAGGTTAACATATTTGTTATTTTTATCAAATAATAATTAAAATAAATTAAAAACGAAAATGATATTTGTTTTTGTAAAAAAATAAAAAAATTTAAGATAAATGAGTGTATGTAGTGTTATTTTTAAATACTCGTATGGTATACATATACGAATTCCAGCTACTTGTTGTATTACTTATCTTAAACTGAAAACCGCCTACTAATTGTTATTGTGATTATATTGAATTTTTCGCTAACCGGATATTTTAATATATTAAAATAAATAAATATTTGAGAAAAATTAACTCTTTCATCCATACGGTTCGCGTAAAAGTAAGACGTTACCAACCGTATGCGTTTTAATTGAAAGCATATACATATATATGCTAATTATATCAAAGGTTGACGATCTTACATATATGTATTTATGTATAATTACCTTTCCAAGTGGCTAATTAATATCGCGTACATGATGTATTAACACTTTAAGGCGCACAGCTGTGTATATAATTAAGCATATTAAAATATTTAATTTAAAATCATACTACATACGATTTAATTATTTTATTTGTAATTTCGGCTAGGATTTTATCAACCGAAATTAAAAAGCATAACAGAAAATAAAAAACGTTTAATGTGTAGAGTGCTTGTGTGATTGTAGAGTAGTTAGAGTAGGTGGAGATATAATGGAGAAATGTTCAAGCGCGCATAAATCTTTCCCTATCCAACAACAATAACAGGCGCACACAACACAACAAACAAACAAAAAAACTTTTACGTACATTTCTGGATTGTTTTATCGCTCTTTTAAAGAATTATTATTATTATTATTTTGTGTTGTTTTTAACTTTTGTATGAACAAAAAAAAAAAAAAACTTTTTGATGTAGGAAAACATACCCATTCGAAAGTTTAATAGTTTGAGAAGGGGTTTAGCATTTATCCTTTCCTGTTGTGTATACAACTTTGTTTCGTTTTCATTTGGGTTGTATAATCACGCGTGAAATGTTATTTGAAATGTATACGTGCAAAACTAGTTTGATAGTATCTTCAGATATTAAAGAGTTTTGGTCAAAATTATGCCAATCCTTTAAACGTCGTTTAATGTCGCCGGTATTAGTGAAACAACCTTACCATAATGACGTTTTTGCTTCCTCCATTAGATTTCAGAACTAATAGATCTAGTCGCACAACAGTCGCATAATAAGATTACATGTACAAGAAAACCGGACATTCAAAATACTTAACGATATTTTTTTGTTTAAAACTAGTTGTTGTCTATAAAGAAACCGAAATTTTGGTTTGACACCTGCATCTGCGAAAATCAGCGTTAAAACAAAATTTATCGTAGAAAGAAATATTTATAACCAGAAATATCACAAAATAAATTTAACCGGAAAATTTTGTAGGGCGAAATTAATTCATTTTCAATATGTATTAATTTCGCGAAATCAAATTCTTATTCTTCTTTCTTTTTTGAAAAAAAAACTCTTGTACAATAACTTGTGAATGTTTTTGTTGGCCAACCTCCCTAAAATTGAAAGTAAATCTATAATTTTCTTTTTGTGTTTTATAACTGTCAATATCAATCTAGATGTATGAAGTACCAAAATTGGTTGTAAAATCAATGCATATGCCGAAATACTGCTTCCCAGCTTTTTTAGTTTTTTCAGTTGAAAAAGGTTCAGCCCCGGGGTTTTGAGGCCTTCTAAATTCCAACCCAGACCATATTGCGACCTGATCTTTTCTTCTATGGGCTGTATTTTAGACCCTCTCTCTGCACATACCAAAATTCAACTTCGTGGCATTCGTATTTTTCGAGTTGCAAAATGTTCAACCGATTGAACTTCACTTACATCGTTCATATCAAATCGAGTAAAAGGAGGAACGAGGGTGGGGTCAAACGAAATTATATGGCGAAAAAAACATTGAGATGTTCCAAAACGACACCAAGTTCAAAACTGGGTATTTCGATGGAATTGCGGTTTTAAAATGAATTTAGATGAAATTCTGGAATATAGTATTTAATTCAGTTTTTAAAGATTTGTTAATGATTTGTAAATATTTGTAGGTTAATTCATTTTTCAAATTAAACTTATTCTATTACAAAAGCGGCAGGGAAATAATCGGTGGAACTAAAACTGTCCGACAAATTAACACATCAAAATTTATAACGAATATTTTTTCAAAGAATAGTAAATGAAAACAACATGGTTACTAATGGTTGTATTATTGTTTGTTGTTGCCATCTTTTGCAAAACTTTATAAATATATTTGTATTGGTAAACACTCTTTACTATTTTCTTTCAACATACTGCCTCTTCGCTAATCATGATATGCATTAAGATTGATTTACATTCAAAAAATTTCGCAGATGCAGATGTCAAATTAAAAATTCGTTTTTTTTACACATTAAAAGTAAATTTAAACAAAAACTGTCATAAACCAATGCAAATGATTGGTTTTCTTATTTATGTAACCTTATTATAATTATTTATTCACGCATCGACGATTTTACAGAAAAAAGATAAAAATGGACATCTGCAAAACAAGCAGACGAGGTTTTTGGGTTTGTTTCTCGGGTTTCAATTGACTTTTTTAAACAGATGATTAGGGCAGTATTTAGGGTTTAATCAATCGAATAATTTTGTAAACAAATAAGATTGTTGTTTATGCTTGATTTACATTCAATAAGACATTTGCTGGTGCAGAAAACTGAAACGAGACAGCCCAACTCAATTTTCCGAATATGGTATAAATATTTCTGTTATTTATGATACACGGCCGAAAAACGTAGTTTGTCGGACGAATACAGGAAATTGTTGGGCAAGTGTCGCGAATACGACAACCCATGTGAGTCCGGGAAACATTTTCAGCCGAGTGTCATGCACTATTTTTTATTCGATTGTAAAGAAATTAATATAATTATTCCAATTACATCGAGAAGATAATTTCTATAAATGACCATACTTGACTCTCAATGAATTCCATAAATAAGTAGGATGAAAATTTTTAAATAGTAGGACGAGAATTTAAAAAAATAGGACAAAAATGATTCTTTTTGTCCTACTTTTTTCTCGTCAAGCAACCGCATTGACTATTACTGCTGGCTTTTAGAGCCATCCTAATTTTCATGTAAGGCTACTACGGATACTTGGCAACTATGGATACTACGCTTGAAAAGGAAACCCAAGGAACCCAAGGGTGCTGCAGTTGTTAACTATCGATGATAAACTGTGAACCACATTCAGTGCTTCTTGCTGTGGACGTAATTTCCTTTATTTATGAATATATTTCTGAATTTCTGTAGTATGAAGCAAAACTATGGTATGGTTAGAGAAATCTCTGTTTTTGAAAGCTTTACTTTAGCGGATTTATGTTTCAGTACAAATCCATGAACTTAATAAAATATATTTGATTAGTGTCGTAATTACAGAATTTTCCAGAATCTGTCACATTCTAAATTACAAACATCATATTACTAAACCACTATAAAAATGAATGTATAAATTAATTTAAAATTTTTTTTTTTATAAATGTAACAAAAAATAAATAATTAATTTATTTAAATTATCATTATCATATGACAAAATTTTCTGCCTCTCTCATTAAGTTTTTTTTTTCTGTAAACGATTTAATGTTTGTAAGAACATTCATTTAGCTGCTATACACATTATACATGTTGTCGTATATATTTTTGTATAAACAGATACAGTGTACACAAGAAAATACAACAACAATGACATCGTCGTCGACGGTTTGAAATGAAAATAAAAACAAACAAGCTGAAATTGAAATACACATGCGGACACAATTACACAATTAAATCAAAACCAAACAGCTTGTAATGACACAGAAAAATGTTTTTTTTTTTTAATAAATAAAATATTAAACGTTATATTATGTATTGGACGAAGGGTTGCGTTAAATAGATACAATGAAATTTGGCGCGCGAATCAAATTTCCTTGACGTCCTGTCCTGATGACATTCGCAGAAACATTTTGCCTGTGATTTATATTCATATGTATAGGAATAAATGAGTCACGTTGCGGGAGATTCTCGTAACACATTATTTAATATTTTTACAATTTGTTCGACCTCACACACAAAAAATCTGAAAGGGATAATTAGTTTGTCACCCCCCATACATGATAAAGATAATTTTTCAATTTACATTTTTTTTTTGTTTTTGGTTTTGCCATATTACGGATCATACAACATATGGTCGGACTTTAATTATATTTCGAATAGTGCGGTGATATTATTAGGAATTTAATATCTCGAGATAATGAAATTATTATTAGGAGGTGTCGCCTTGTGCTGGGATAATTTTTTTAGCATACAATGAAATTTTCATTCCATAAATTTGTAAGTAAAGAGATTTAGTTAAACCACCAAATATCGATTACTTACAAGATGATCGTACTTGAGTCAAAAATTACGCATATTTATAAGACAGGGTTACCAATTTGACACCAATATCACCTATGTGAACGTAACTAAATTATACTTGAATTATCCTGCCAAGTTCAACTTTATTTTTCTCATACAAACCTATATTAAATTATTTACGTTGACCTTGAGTTTATATATCAAGGGCAAACCTACATTTTTCCGAACGGTGAAATTCTCGAGATAAATTTAGCTGGGTCAAATTAAACGGTTCACACGATATACAATTTGTAGACATTATAGAATTTTGAATGAAAGAAATTGAAACATTAGGTTATTTACGAGCCGTATCTAAGCGTATAACAGCAGTTCTAATCGAAATTTTTGAGAATATTAAGAACCTAAGATTATTTTTGCGTACCGCGTCGCGAGCTTATTTGAGTTTTGTGTCGTATTCTTGTACAAGTGACAGAGATTTTTCGTATAATCTCAAAATTTATGATTCGTCGTTTTTGAGGTTATCATTGCGGGTTATTGAATTTTTTTTTACCCTTTATGAAGTTTTAGGGAATACTCGTTGATGTTACACATTATTAACCATTGCTAAATATTTCTCGAGAATATTTCAAATTTTCAGATTAATCAAGAATTTTCGAGAAAGCAGTCACGTCATGTTATGTCAAACGGAGCTTTATACAGAGTGTCCCATTGGGATGAGTCCAAACGAGTAGGGCTTGTAGCTGGATCAATATCATGAAAAAAAAGTCCACTACACATATACCCGGAAATGAACCGTTACCCACTTCAATTGCATTTCAAAATTTTTAGCATGGTACACTGCCTTGAATGATGTAAATGCCAATAACTCTTCTAAAAATTAAGATAACTCAATTGTTTTTCTATAATTTTAAAGGCACAGAGTGCTTCTTTCTTCTCTGGAAGTAGGAATATCATGGATCGTGTTTTCCATAAAGAAAACATTGTTGGAATTAAAAAAATTGTGCGAGAAATAAAAAAAAAATTCATTAAACTCATTTTTTCTCGAAAAACTCACTTAATAATTTTTGTTTTTTATTTCAAATTTAAATTTAATGGACTATTTAATACAAAATTGCTGTATTGTGTTTTATATAATCATGCATAGTTTTTGAGATATTAACATTTCAATGTAGTACTTCATAATTTATTGTATGAATTTCTAAGTTTTCAACTTCACAAACAATTTTCAAAATGATTTCCATTTTGTAACAAGCATAGTTGCAGTCGTCTTTTACTGGCAGCAGCCATGTTGAAATTTCCTAAATTTTCTTTTGTTGCCGCCATTATTGATTCGATCAACCAACTGCTCCCTAATCTGAATGTTTATTTTGTAGACTTCTCCTTTCAAGTATATCCATACATAAAAGTCTAATGGTGTTAAATCTGGATATCTAGCCAGCCAAGCTATAGGTCCGCCGCCGAATTTATATCAAACCGCTCCATCTTGTTGATACAAGAAAGTATTTCTCATCATGAGTGGAATTGAATCTAGCACAGTGGAAGCTGTTTCATTCAAAAATTCAAGATAGTTTTGTGAGTTCAATCTTTCGGGTAGTAAAATTGGCTGGATAAAATTATTTCCAATTATACCACACCATACATTAACACTAAAACGTCTTTGAAATGATGATTCTCGCTTAACGTGTGGGTTTTATGGTTGCCGCTCATGAAGATTGTGGAAATTTGTTATTCCATCCTTCGTAAATGTCGATTCGTCTTTCCATAAAATGGATGAAAAATATGAGGGATTATGTTCCTCGTTGTTTAACAGTAAACGGCAGAAATTTGTTCTGTTTGGTAAATCGACTGGTAATAATTCTTGCACTGGAGTATGGTGGAATGGGTGTAGATGGTTTCTTCGAAGTTCCCCCCATACTTTATTTTTGCTGACACCAAGTTGTATCTCAAGACGTCTCGTGCTAATGGTGGGATCTCTTTTTACTAAATTCAAAACTTATTCTTCGGTATTGACTTCGTATTGAATTCGGCTAACGTTTTCGTATTCATATGGGACCAATGTTCCTCGTTCTCGTAATCGTCTGTGAACTGTTTCAAATATTCTATGATCTGGCACCGGCCTAGCTGGATAACGGTTTGCGTATTCACGTTCTGCAGCTCCCATTTCCGTTACATAAACCATAAATAAAATGGATGTCGGCGAGTTCTTCGAATGTGTAGCGTGGCATTTTATTATTTCTGATTACAAACACGCAAAAAAATTATTTTCAAAAGATTAACAACGATTTTAGCTATACGTTTACTAACGATTAAAAAGAACTAAATTGTTGTTTTTGTTTAAAACGATTGCTTTGGTTTTTCATAATAAATTTTTTACTTCTAACAACTAATTTTTATAATAATTTTTTTTCAACAAGTACTACACTGAAACGTTAATATCTCAAAACCTGTACATGATTAGATAAAAAACGATACAGCAATTTTGTATTAAATCGTCTGTTAAATTTAAATTTGAAATAAGAAATAAAAATTAATAAGTGAGTTTTTCGAGAAAAAATGAGTTTAATGAATTTTTTTGTTATTCACCAATGTTTTCTTATGGAAAATACGATGCATGATATTCCTACTTCCAGAGAAGAAAGAAGCACTCTGTGCCTTTAAAATTATAGAAAAACAATTGAGTTATCTTAATTTTTAGACGAGTTATTGGCATTTACATCATTCAAGGCAGTGTACCATGCTAAAAATTTTGAAATGCAATTGAAGTGGGTAACGGTTCATTTCCGGGCATATGCGTAGTGGACTTTTTTTTCATGATATTAAACCAGCTACAAGCCCTACTCGTTTGGACTCGTCCCAATGGGACACCCTGTATTTTAGCAATAAGAAAATATTCCGTCGTGTGAAATAAATTTTAGAATTTTAAAAATTAAAATTTCGAAATTGTTTTCTTATTTAATTTAAAAGATTTATTTATTTAGAATTTAAGGATTGGAAAACGATTGTCCATAATTTTTTTTTGATGTAAATCTGATGGGATTGGACAGATATTCTATGAAGAAATGTCATAGATAAAATTAAAATCGGCCATCGATGTTTTCCTTAGCTGTTCTAGCTGAGCAATATCATATGATGAAATGTCAGATAAATTTAAGGTCGACCGTCGTAGTGTTTGTATTCCTAAGTTGTCCTTTAATCAAGGCTTTCGAGGTGTTCCACGAGGAAATTTCATAGTGATACGAGTATATGGATACAATTAAAATTGGACTTCTATGTGTTCCTAAGATGCCCTAGCTCTTCCGTACTCATTTACCATATCAGTACGTCCGATGTTATATGACAAAGTACAGAGTTTTGTTTTTCAAACAATATCTAATGGTGTAGATAGCACCTACCTTGTAAGCATTTATTATTATTACGATTAATGAAGTACCGTAGGCCTGTACAATGACTAATAATTTAAAAAAAAATATAATGGGACTGACAGGATGTTACATAAAGAAATATCTTAATATAAATGAAATAGAAAGTAGATAAAATTAAAATCGACCATCGATGTGTTTCTCAGCTGTCCTCACTACCTTCTAAGCATTTATCACCATTGAAACACCAATGACATTAGTTCATATGGAGATCTTAACCCTTTTCAGGGGTATTCTATGCAGAAAAATCACGGCCATCGATTATTATAGATATCGTTTAAGTCTGTACTTAGATTGTTGTAGAATTTAGTCAGTGTCCTTTTAACGAAATTTTAAATATTTTGATTGGTGCAAACAATTAACTTTTTTTTTTTTTTTTGAAAATTGTAACAAAAATATTTTCTCCTCCAACTTAGTTTATAATAGGCAAAGAGGTAATTGTTGACTCGTGTGAATAGGTATAATCAATGCATTCAGTTAAAAAAAAAAAATTAGACAGTCACGTGTACGAGTATTTATAATCCGCATCAAACAAGAATTTCATACTTTGTGTAATCAAGTAATTTTATACAAAGCGACGAATTAAGTGTTTTGATAATGTTACTCATTTTGGAATTTCAAATAATGACGAATTAAATCTCTTATCATGTTAGCACTAAAATATCCGCGCATACAACACAATCAAATTAGATCATGTCAAGATTAACCACTTAAAAAAATCACCATGAGCAAACAAAGCAACACAACAACAACAACAAAATCACAACTGGAATCACGACTTTAAAATATTTAAATTAATAATTATTGATTTATTTATATATAAAATACAAAAAAAAACAAAATTGTATGTACGTTCTTTTGTGTAAACAATAAATAAATAAATAAACTAAATGTAATTGAATTAAATTGAAATTGAAAAAATAGAGAAACTGTGAACTGGAAACACTTGTAAAGTGTAACATTCGTTCGTTTATTTTATTCATACAATTCAAACAACAATCAAGAAATGTGTTAATATAACAACAACAATCACTTATTTATTATAATTAATAATAATTTATTTATAATTTATAATCGTTCAGACATTTTATTTTAAAAGCGGTAGATTTTATTATTATTATTGTTGTTATTGTTATACTCTTATTATTGTTTAGATTAAATTCTAATAAGTATTTTGCATTTTTTGTTTATTATTATTATGATTTTTTTTTAATTAAATTTAATGATTTGATTTTAATTGGATTGATGGAATGTAATATGGTTGATGTCATAAATTGTAGAGCAAAAAATAAATAAATAAAATCAAAATGAATCTTTAATTCCAGAAAGATAATTACCTCGAGAGATTTAATATTTTCTTAATACGTATACATTTATAAAAATCTTAAAGTCAAATTTATTATTTCTTCATCGTGTATATTAAATTTTTCAAAGGTTTAATTAAATTTAATTTATGATCAAACGAAATTCCTTTGTATGTACGTACATACGTAAGGTATTTTGTGTCTTTATTTTATAAATAATTTTTTTTTTTTTTTTACTAAAATTATAAAATTCTTATGCGGTTTAAACCATCCTTTTTTGATTTATGTATTTTGAAAATTTTCAACCGCAAGGTGAATATTTCAGATATTTCATATTTTACATTTTTGTGCGACTATCATTTTTATATGAAGACATTGTGGCATATCTTTAATAATTTACCCATTTCTCGTACTTAACATACTGGGTGTATTTGACATAATTTTCACATCCAATTGATTCAAATAATGAAAAGTATGGGAAAATACTAAATTTTTTGAAATGATTAAGGGCTACAATCATTTCCTTAAAAGGAAGTGGAGAAATTGTTAAGAATTCTGCAAATACTCTCCGTAAAATATTTATCTATCTGTTTGAAATTTCCTTAAAAGATGTAAGCGAATGAAGTTTATCTTAAATTAATTTTACTATTTTAGATAAATAACAACACGAGGTCCTACTTTTGTTGATGCCGATTCCAAGGCCAGGCGAATAGGTCTACTAAGTGGATGAAAGTTCGCATTTCTCTTATGCAACGATATCTATGTCTCAGCCTAGAATTTTGGATATTGCGTGCGCTTGTTGCTCATGCCATTCTCGTTATCCTATTGGAGATTTTCCTCGCAGTCATGTAGGCGTTATGGGATTGTCCTGTTCTTTGCGCTAGATTTCGTGATCAGAGATTTTTAGGCCTATAGTGAATTTTGGCCTATGGTAGACTTTGAGGCATCGATTACCGCCGTTATGATAATGTCCGATGAAGTCCGATGATTAAATGTGGTGAATAAACGAAATTTAATTCAGCAATTACCAGGAAGTGGTCTGAATCGATGTTAGCTCCATATTCAGTTCTGATATCTTTAAGGCTAGAAAATGTATTTTGGATAAGAGGATGTGGTCGATTTGGTTGACCGTTGCCTTGCCCCGTCGTTTCATTTCCATGTGGCCTTTTGAATACGCTTATGTGAATAAGTTATGTGGGAAGTATGTGCTGGCAACCGCCAAGTTGTACACTGAAGGTGGCTCGATTAAAGAAAGAAAAGAATTCGATTAAAACAATTTTAGTGTTATGTTGGGTAATTTTTTTCCTCGGTGGAGGCTTGAACGTTCTCAAATTTGATGTTAAAGTGACGTCCAAAAATTTGACTGTACAAACCCAATCGCTGACAGGAACGAAGTCAGTCACAGATTGACGACGTCATTAGTCCGTAGTGAGTATAATCGATGATGTCATCGCCGATTAGTCTTGTTTCCTGCAGCGCTAAGAGGTCGAGTTTATGCGTATAGATGCTTGTACGAAGAGTGAGTTGACGGAGGCTCTCCAAACGGTTTCATGTTCCAAATTTAAAATTGTTGTCCTTATATCGTGTCCGAGGTCGTTGTTGTGAATCCAAAAATATCCGAGACTCAAGTTGTGGTTTCGTAATAAAATTGTTTTACAAGTTGGGCTGTTAACCCAATGCTAAACCCATGATAAGAAGGACCACCATCCTTGTGCATTTTTTCACCAGTATTCCCTTTAAATTTCTCCCTCTAGATTCGTTCGAATGAATCGACGTAATGTTAGAACTCATTGCCTACCCTACAAATATTATTAAGAAAAGTGCTCAGTTGGAATGAAATATTTAATATTTTCAGGGCGCCACTTCTTTCTTATTACCCGTCTCGCTCTTAAATTACCTAAACACACTTGGAACCCCTTTTCAGTCGAACAGGGCAATATGTTTCGCGATTTTATCAAAAATCAGATCTAATCAATTCCAGTCATTCCAAATCTGCCTCATCCATACTGTTGCTTGTTTCGATCTTGAAAATCCTGTAGGCATCTAAGAGTTTAAATCAATATTTTTCGAGAAATAAGATTTCACTGTCGGTCGTGTTTATAAATTCTGTAAAAGGGATACTACAATTTTCAAACTCTGAACACATTGTGGTGTAAATTCTGGACAAGGAAAAATTTAATTTTGCACCATCCTCTAAGTTGCAAGCTGCAAAAAGAATTAAAATAACCTTAAATACAATTGTTATGTTCTAATCGAATTTAACTAGTGACTTATGGTTTCATTTGCTCTTTACTAAATTGGTATAAAGTTATCTCGGCTAAAACAGATTGTGTTAGAATTGTTGCCTTAGGAAACACACTTCTCGCCTAAATACGCAATATCGACACAGCTATGATTTTGCCAAAAAATGATATTCTTACGGTGTGTGGGCTATCTATAATTCGATCACTGGATTTTATAACTAGAAGACAATTTTATTGGTATAGTAATTTCCAGATTTTATTATGCAACACTTCCTAAACACTTTCACTCTTACCTTCATCACTTAACATATGGATCCCTAAGGGCCGGAACTAACTACTAAAACAACAACAATTTTTTTTGGCAAAAAATACAGCGGCCATAACCTGCTCTCTACTCAGCTGACTGTCGATTTGTAGTGGTGGATTCATATTTCATCGTTTGTCACACACATACCGACGCAAAAACTCCTGATATTTCACGTAAACAGTGCTAAACACCGCACTGAATCATCGATGCGTTGTTGTTTTTGCTCCAGTATGAGCAAACGTGCATCCATTTGGAAAAAAGCTTTTTCATGCCCAAAGGTTCATGGAATATAGTGTAAACACTACCAAATGATATCTTCAGCAACATTTCAGCAGCACTCCGGAGCCCGGATAACACTTTTAAAGCCATTGCTGAACTTGAGCAGTATTTTTTCCCATCAAAAAGCAATGTTTTATTAACACAAGAAATTCAGTTGTTTCCATTGTTTTGAAAATTAGGAAAGTAGCGTTTGATACTAACCAAAGTTGATACCAACCAAAGATGGTTTTAATATGTAATTACACACGCTACCTTTTGGTTATTCACTGGACTTATTGATCGATATGTCATTATCACTGCCATTATCATAATTTGGTACCTTTCTTTTATTCGTCGTTTCATTAGACATGGCGATACGTGTAACCATCGCGCTTTATCCTCTTCTATTTGCTTCTACTACTCACTCTTCGGATGGTTATGTTTCCTATGCTGACATGTCAGCTCGATGTTCGACAAAATAACTTAGTACTTACTACATTTAAAATTGCTAACTGTAAATGAAAAGGACATTGACAAGTATAAAAGTTTGCGCAAGACAATTGTAAATATCTCTCATCGCACTTTTTTGTAAATTCCCACCTTTATAAAAACAAAAATGTTGATGCTGTCACATTCAATCACAATTCATGAACAAACACGTTTTACGGTTAGATAAAGCCGCACGATAAAATCCTTAACATAATGTCCCTTTTTCGATATTACAATTATTATGTATATTAAATTATTTGCTAATGAAATTATATCATAATATTGTCTAATTAATGTGTCATTAACAGCATTAAACATATTTATTTTGATTTAATTAAAAAAATAAAAAGCAAAAAATAAAAAAAAAAAATTTTTCTCTATCTCTTCAAATTTCTAGATGATGACGATGGACGTCAGTAAAACGGAACCCTCTACAGGGGGTGGTGGTGGTGGCAGCCAACAAAATAATCCATCATCACAATTATGCGCCGGATGCGGTAAACATATACAGGACAGATATTTATTACGTGCACTCGATCTACTGTGGCATGAGGATTGTTTAAAATGCGGATGCTGTGATTGTCGATTGGGTGAAGTAGGTTCAACTCTGTATACAAAAGGAAATTTAATATTGTGCAAACGGGATTATTTAAGGTGGGTGGGGTAAACAAAACAAAATCCAATATCTATTTTCCAAATTTTTAATATTTGTGTTTGTTTTCTTTTTTTTTTTTGTGTGTTTAGATTATTTGGATACACGGGACAATGTGCAGCTTGTAACAAAGTAATTCCAGCATTTGAGATGGTTATGCGAGCCCGCAGTAATGTTTATCATTTAGAATGTTTTGCCTGTCAACAGTGTAATCACAGGTAATTTAGATTTATTTACTATTTACGGTAAACCAAAAAAAAAAAAAAAAAAAAAAAGGATTGTGTACTGATACAGAGTGATTTATTTATTTCGATTTTTGTTTGACCATTTGGGAATCGTAATGGGACGCATATAAGATATACGATTTAAGATAATAAATTATAGTTTATTGAAACTTTTGTTAGTATTATGTCAAGGAGTAAGGACACATTTGTTTTGTTTTACAAAATGCAAACCAAAATTGAGATAAAAATGGATAAACATATAGATATCCATATTTGTGTGTAACTTATCATTCAAAGCATAATTCAAATTTCATACATGTTTTGTGTGGAAAATGTTGTGTTTCACAATCATATCATAATTTCATATTTACAATATGTGTTTGTTATCTAAAACGAATTTTACTGTACGTATAGAAGAAAACAACCCCTATGGGTGCAGTTGATGAATATTTCATTCAACGATTGTTGTTTGTATGTAGATACGAAATACAGAGCAAGATGTATTGTACGGCACAGCGGCTACCTATACAGACAGAACCACATAAGTATATTTCCAGGATAGTTTTTTTTATACGTACAAGTGTTTACGATTCAAATGGGAAATCAAAGACAATTTTCTCAATTTTTTAAGAATTCAATTTTTATTGTTTTGGAAAGTTTTTACCATTTTTTTGTAACACATTTGTTTTAAATTTGAATGGATAGTCGATTTAATGTTTCGAGGCCGAGTAATAAAATTGTTTTAGGGATTGTTGATTTTTTTATTTCTGTATATGGTTCAAGTGATTAATAATTCATTGGGGTTAAAAATGAACGCTAGAAATTTGTGGTACCTTTATATCAATAAAACCAAATTAGAAGCAATATTCAATTTAAAGAGAAAATTTAAACTTTTTAAATATTTTTTCTGACTTTGGCTTGAATTGACCCGGATCTAGCGGCTTTTTAACAAGGAAAAAACAAAAATGTAGCGGCGCAGGTGATCCTTAGTCGAAGATATTGGTAGACTTAAATAAAGACCAAGATGATCTGATTCTTTTTTTTTCTCAATATAATTCGAATCATTTTCTGTTGTACTTAATGGGTTTAAAATAGTTGGATAACCACCTCCTCTACAGGATAGATTACCCGTATTTCATTTTGGGTGACATAAGTTTTTGACTATCAAACCATTTATATAAAACATTAAGATCGGAATTAATCATGGAAATAATATCAGTGAAAGGTTTAGCAGTCTGAACTGAAGCTAAGTCATTAGCAAAACCAGTACTGTTACCATTTAATTTAAGTTTAAAAATAGAATTTTAATAAATTAGAAGCAAATTATCTAACAGATTTTATTATTAATTACGCCTCTAACCCCGTTGTCAGACAAATTAAATAATAAAAGTTTATGTTAAATCCACTCAAAGACATTCGAGCTATCACCAAAAAAACTAGCACGAACTAGTGGTCTATTGGTGAATTCTAAAATGAAATTCGAAAGTTTGGTGCATTTTAGAATGTGACAGATTGAAATTCGATAGATTGGAATTAGACTAACCAATGGCGGGGCGGGGCTTCTGATTAAAATTTTCACATCGATTTTTTGTAGCATTTTTAATTTTTTACAAATTGATTTGGAATACTGTCGGAATTTCGAAAGAAATCTTAAAACTTGCGTAAGATTACATAATCGTTTTACAAGCGTCTCGGTTTCCGAATTTGAGGAATTTTGCAGCTTTTTTTTTTAAATAAAGTTTAATTTTTTCAACAGAATTGTTTTAATAGGGATTATTCGAGTTTCTCAAATTTTTATGTTATAATTGTGTCATACAATATCGAGATTTTCAAGATTTTTAAGCTTACTGGAGGTTTGTTTGTTTTTGACGTTGAGTGCTTTAGATATTGTATTAGTCAGGATTTCTCAAGTTTTTCGATATTAATCGAGTTTAAGTTGATTGAAAAAATACGGGATGACATTAACTTTGAGTTAAGTGAGACTCTCAAAATTAAAATTTATGGAATAATCTAGATAGATATCCGAGTTTGAATAGCGTTAACTTGCTTATCATTTAATGTATTCGAAATTATCAACATTATCCAATATTTCGAAGATTATTCAAAATTTTCCAGTTATTTTTTTCTAGCTCCAGATTTTTTTAATTTTAATGGCTTACCACCATTGAACTTTTTTGAATTTATTCTCAGAATCTAAGTTTATTCGAGATTTATAGAACTCTAAGATTATCTCTAAGATTATTAAAGTTTTCGACATTTTTCTAGTTTCTTTCTTCTACTCGAAATTTACAAGTCCTGCTTGATGTTACGGAATTGTAACATTTCGAGATTTTCGAGATTTTTGAACATTTTTAAGTTTACTATTCGACATTTTATAGACTTCGATATTATTCGAAATTTTCTAGATTTATCTAGATTTCTAGATTTCATTAGCATTGGATAGCTTGACATCGAAATTATTCGAAGTTATCGTCATTGTCATATATTTGAGATTATTCGAGGTTTTGTGAGACTACATCTTATTTTTCAGATCATTCGAGCGATTTTAAGTTAATCCAAATTTTTCTGGAATTTTCAAAGTATTTGTAAATAACGAGATTATACTAGAATTCTTAAATTATATAAATTTTAAATCTGCAAGTGGTTTAGACTTACATCTTGATACTCGATTGTTGTGTTATACAGAAGACAAATTTTTATAATATTTTAGATTTTCTGAGGTCCTCGAAATAATTCTGGATTAATCTATATCGCGAATTTAAATGGCATTTTGCTGCTTTCTTTCGAGGTTGGTCGATACATTCGACATTATTGTTGAAGATTATTCGAGTCAAGATTAGGTAGGTGCTCGTTAATGTTACTCGCATGCTGTTCTTGAGTTCTTCGAGATTACATCAAATTATCCAAATTTTTCAATGTATTGAAAATTGTTCGATGTTACTTAACAGTTTATTAGTGTTGAGTTTTAGCTTTAAGTTGAGTTACATCGTGATCCATAGTTAGGTAACAGACTCGCATATTTTCTTCAAGCCAATATTGTTTTAATCAACTATTAAATTATTTTAAAATAATATGTTAAATACATATGTTAAATGAATCGATTCTAGATTCCCCTTCCCTGCCCTCCCCAATAAATATAAACTAGACAATTTTGTCGTTGAAGCAAAAATTAAATAAAAATATTTTTGAACTCTTGGTCATAGAGCAAAGGAGCTCGTCGATTCGAAAATACAAAATAAAGTGCCAGACGACCCTTAGATCTTGAACTTGCACTCGTAGATCTTGAATTTTTCTAACTACAATGAAAATCTTAGCCATTGAAGAATTTATTCGAGCTAAGAGCTTTCTTTACTTAAGAACCAAAGAACTTTTCTTGTGGAAATTGATAAATAAATATAAAAAAATTCAAGGTCTGTCTTATCGATTTTGAAAAATTGTAATAAACTGAACTTAGTTAAACTAATTTCGACTTAATCCGGATAAAAACTTTAAACAGATCTATAAATCCAAGATTCTATTTAAAATTTTAATTTTTGGATATATAATTGATAAATACTCACATAATTTTCAAATTGGACGATTACATAGAAAATCGGTAGTTGTAAATCTAAAAGAAACTTTGGATAACTCTGAATTTTGTACAGAAGAATTCTAATTTTTAAATATTTCAAAAAATTAAATTAAATTAAAATTTGGTACTAAATTAAGTAGGTTAGGTTAGGTTAGGTTAGAGTGGCTGCCAAAACGCACACTTAGACCGATGACGGTCCGTTGTGATACCGCAAGGTATCCTACTCCCGTTATACCTTCATTGGAACCATTTTGAGCTACTTATGTAGCGTAAGATATCTCGCACATTGCAGTTCTCGAGATCCATAAGGCCGTCCAAACTATACTTGCCCAGATGTTTATGCGTCCTGTAAGCTATAGTGCCGGGCATGAACAGAGGAAGCGGCTCAGAGTCTCTTCCTCCTCCTCATCCATACAGCTTCTACAGAAGTCATCTCGCATGCTTCCCAATGAGGCAGTGTCCTGTGGGCACCCCCACGACTATACTAAGTCAGGTCTACGTAGGGATAGTAGTGTTTTGGAGCGCTTCAAGTCCAGTTTCGGCCAGACTTGCCGCGTTACATAGCATGTTATGGTGTTAGTCCACCTCTTCTGTGCCGAGGCTATCGCCTCATTTCTAAGCGCCCTATGAAACGCTGCTATGGGCCTCCCCAGATTTGCCCTTTCCGGTTTCAATTGGAGAGTTGTACCTTGCCTTGCCAGTTCGTCCGCCCTGCAGTTCCCCAGTACGTCAGAGTGACCGGGGACCCAGACTATCTGGATATTGAAATGCTCACTCATCTCGTTAAGAGATGAGCGGCACTTCAATGCCACCACGGACATCAGAGAAACTGATTCCAGCAACTTGATTGCCGCCTGACTGTCCACATATAATATTATATCCCTTGTGGATAAGACATTATGCTTCAACCAAGTCAGCGTTTCCTCAATCGCTACCACCTCCGCCTGGTACACACTGCAGTGATCAGGAAGACGAACGGATATATTCACATTTAATTTGTCACAATAGACTCCTGCTCCGACTTTGCCGTCTAGCTTGGAGCGTCAGTATAGAATTGTATATTTCCAGTTTCTGTTATTGACCTGTTCCCCTAGGATTCCCTTGAGGGGAGAAGAATTCGGAAACCTTTTTCAAAGCATATAATCGGTATCGTGTAGTCACTATTCTCCACATCTGCCTTTAGCGAACTGCCAATCGTCGAGTGGCCCGTCTGAAGACATTTCCACTCAAACACGGCAGAGAGTCATGCAGCCGTAGTTGCCGCTCCCTGCTTACCAAAGATGTCGACAGGAAGAAGGTAGAACATAGCCTCCAGAGCACGTGTAGGGGTTGTCCTCAGTGCTCCGCTTATAAGCAAGCAGGCCGTTCTCTGTACCTTCTCTATCTTATTCTTATAAGTTTTTTTGTTTAGTGCTGGCCACCACACACTCACCTCATACATCAGAATCGGTCTGACTACAGCGGTGACGAGCCAGTGTATCAGCTCTGGTTTTAAACCCCATCTCCTACCGACAGCGTTCCTACATGAGTACAGAGCCATGGTGGACTTCTTTACTCTCTCTAAAATATTGAGCATCCAATTTAGCTTACTGTCCAAGATTATGCCCAGAAATCTTGCCTTATCAGTAAAGCCCAGTGCCGTGACATTTAATGTAGGAGGGGTGACTACCGGAATTTTATATTTCTTGGTGAAGAGTACCAGCTCTGTTTTGGATGGATTTATACCCAGCCCACATTTGCTGGCCTACTTTGTAATGATTACGAGCGCGTATTGCATGACTTCCTTAATCGTGCCTAGGTACTTCCCCGAGATCGCGATCAGTAAGTCATCTGCATACGCTATCACCCCTATATCATCCTCGCCTCCTAATGGTGGAATTCTCCCATATTCGCGTTAATAATCCTGCATTGTAGCATCTGATTTATCAACCTCCCTAAGGGGTAGTCCACATCTAAGAAAGACAGTCCTTCCCAAACTGCCTCCGTCCTGACATTGTTAAAGGCGCTTTCTTCATCGAGGAAGGCTACCATACAGTACTCTTTCGAGTGGATTGATTTCTCAATTGTTCGCACCAAGGAATGCAGAGCCGGGTCCACAGAGCTGCCTTTCCAGTATGCATGCTGAGAAGTCGCCCAATTACTGGGTTTTATTTTTGCACGTATATACAGGGTGGGCCAAATACATTTTTTTTTTTTTAATGCAATAAAACAAAACGCTCTCAATATTTTTTCAAATTTATTTTTTCATTGTAAAGAACAATCCTTCCGATTAATTAGGGAATACTATTTCATTCATATGACTGCCTCGGCTGGCCTTGACGTACCCCATATGGTCGGTCCAATTTTTGAGCACATTTTCGATGGTATACGGCATTATGTCTTCAATGGCAATGCGAATATTGTTCTTGAGAGCGTCAATCGTTGCTGGTTTATCGGCGTAACATTTATCTTTGACGGCACCCCAAAGATAATAGTCCAACGGCGTCAAATCACAGCTCCGAGGCGGCCAAATCACATTAGCATTTCGGCTGATAATTCGATCTTCGAAGACAGTGCACAAAAGATCAATTGAAACGTGTGCTGTGTGGCACGGAGCGCCGTCTTGTTGAAACCAAATGTTGCCTATGTCCTCCTCTTCGTGCCGGGAACAAAAAATCGTTTATCATGGCGCGGTAGCGCTCACCATTGACAGTAACGGCGGCTCCTTGCTCATTTTCAAAGAAAAATGGCCCAATGATGCCACCGGACCAAAATCCGCACCAAACAGTTACTCGTTGAGGATGCATCGGCTTCTCTACGATCACGTGCGGGTTCTCCGTGCCCCAAATGCGACAATTCTGCTTGTTTACATAGCCGCCAAATTGGAAATGCGCCTCATCCGAAAAAATGTTTTTTTTGCCTAGATTTTCGAAGTAATTCGAAGAGAGTGATACTCCCATCTTCTTGACTCCTGTCAATGACGGCTAGTATCCCTGGATGCTCTTTAAGGACGTCACTGAACAGTCTTGCCCCGTACATCCTAGTATCTCCTTGGGCTCCCTGCATTCTGGGTCGCTTACTATCCCCAGCTTCCAAGTCGTCTTGGGACCGCTGTCTTTTTGACTCTGCTGGTACCCTCCCCGAATTGTCGCCTAAGAAGGTAACCTTTGCCCATGCCAGAGATTCCTTCTGTTCCTTCGTTAGCAGCCTCTCAGGGGTGGCAGCTAACCTATCTAATATCCTCTGCGCCGAGCGTCGGTTCCTGTACCGCCGCTGAGCCTCAGGGATAACTTTCGCGCCAGTCACCGGCTTAGGTGCCAAGGCCGCGTTTTCCGAACCTATTGTGAAGGTAGCTTGCCCTTTACGGTCCAAACTCCCTTTTTCTATAGGCCCTCGGCTTTCGCTGGTACCCGGTACCGCAGTCTTCAAGACCCTTATTGTTTCTTCGTTGGTGACTCCACCTTTAAGGTTTGAGCCACCATCCGTTGTACCTGTTGGCTTTTTGTGAGTGCCTGTCTCTTTTGCTTTTATTTTATTTGTGTTCATTTGTTCCCACGAGTTTCGGAGAAATAAACGGTCCACCTTCGCAGAGATCCGTATACGAGGGTAAGGTTGATTAAAACTGGAGGTCGCCTGGTATCCAGAGTCCGCATATTAGAGATTAGTTTACCCACTAACCATTCATTCCTTGGCATATGCTGTTCCACCGTGACTTGGGGATTTGTGTAAGGTTTATTCCTTCAGCGTTGTATATTAGCCCAGGAAAAATTCCTAGTTACCAGTAGCCACCACGTGGAGGTCGTACATGAATTTGCGAGCCTCTCCTGGATATATCTGATATACATCCGTTCGTGACCACACACCCCTACCTCTGCCTAAAACATGACCAGCACAGTGGACAGAAAGTGGGTGCTGTGATAGATTGCGGAGCCGATGAAAATCATTCGACTTATTGTCCCCCCACCACATCCACCAGACTACATCTTCTAAATTAAGTAAAATGCGACAAAATAATTTGAGACTAAAATTACAATCGAAGCAAATTACCGAAATTCTTTAATTTTTATTCTGTTTTAGTTAGCTCAAAAATGTTTAGCTGTAACCTTGGTTAATCATTTCGATATCAGTTCTGCACCGCTCATGTGTCTAATTAAAATATTTAGTTCCGTAATTTTTATAGTTTCATCTAATTTTTAATAGTTCTTTATGCCTGAAAAAAGGATGCACGTTTTGAAAAATCAAAGTTTAATAATTTTCGGGTATCCGCCAATATACAATCTAAGTAGCTAATTTTTGCTTAAGAACTTAAATCGGAGTTGTGTATAATCTCTCGACAAACGTTGTATCGAAATCAGAATCTCGAAATCGAAATCTCAAATTTCAAAATTTCGAATTATTTCGAATCTTGGATTAATTAATATAATTTTGTAAAATTAGAATGGTGAATTCTACAATGAAATTTGACAGTCACTCTTAATGAAATTCGAAGTTAGGATTTGATTGATTTAAATTCGGTAGATTAAAACTCGATTAGTGAATGATTATTGAGATGAATGATTATTGGAATTCGATAGATTGGTGAATTTGTGCTAAATTATGTAGTTTATAAAAAGACGTTTATTTACGGATAAATTCTTTAAAAATAGCATTCTGGAAAAGGGAAAAATATTCGGAAAAAGGAGGAAAATTGTTAAATACATTTTTTGAAAAATGCAGAATTTATTCTTATTTTTAGTTATTCAAATCTCCGCTATCTGCGTGATTAAGTAAATGATGAATTGTGTATCGTAGCCGATTCGAAAGCATGTCGATCAATTGAAATTCGATAGAATGGTGAATTCTTAAATTAAATTCAATAAACTGAAAATTTCGATGATTCAAGTTCGGTTGGAATTCGATTGATTAAAATTCGGTTAGTTGGAATTCGATAGATAGAGTTGCATTGTAAACTGAAGTTCATTAGAAAGAAGAATTCTAGAATTAAATTCGATAGATTGGTGATATATTGTAATAATGTATATTGCAATACGATTGAATATATTGTAATTCGATGGATTAATAATCGATAGATTGAAATTCGATTGATCGGTGAATCCTAGAATGAAATTCGATAAATTGTAAGTTTCAATGATTTAAATATAATCGGAATTCGATAGTTTGAAATGTAGTAGATTGGACGTTGAAATTCGACTAATTGGTGAATTTTACAGTGAAATTCGGTTGACTGAAATTAAATAGATTGTTAAATTTGTTTGATTGAAATTCGATGAATTCGAGGAAAATGTATTTTTGGGTTTCTCAAATTGGACATTTACAGGCAAATTTTTGCTTAACTTTTTTTATTTTTAACTTCAGCTTATTAAAAAATAAAAACGATGCCTCCAAAAAATCCAAATCCTCTTCGATATAAGACACCTTATAAAATTGATTTGTTCAGAACTTTTTAGATAAACCATACATTGGGAAACCCTTTGTTGGGACTCTTTTGTATGCTCTTTTCTGTTTTGAACAGTAGAAGTATATATTGTACGTCATCAGTAGCGTCACGAAAATATTAGGTTATCCTGTTCACTTATTCACTTTTGGCACATATTTCACATATAAACCTCAATTGTTTTATCAACCACAGTTTAATTCATTCAATTTTCACAGTTTAATTCATTTAATTTTTTAACATGGTACAAACGAGTATAGTATATACATATAGACACGTTTCGCATTTGCAAACCAACAAAAAATATTTTCAAACAATACTACTGAAATAAAACAAAAATAAAAAAATGTTTAAATCACAGAACAGAAAAATTTTTGTTTTCCACAATTTTTTAAATTTTTTTATTATAAATGAAAATGGAAAAATGATATAATATTCCAACATCTAACAAGAATAAAAACATACAGACAGGCAATATGAGTCTCTTTGAAAATGACAATAAAAAACAAAACATTTTTGGTTGGAAATTTGTTTGCTGTTCTGTGAGTTTTTGTATACTGCATCCACATTCCATTTAGAGATTTTTTTTGTTTGTTTGTTTAATAGTTTGTATGTGATATCGTTGGTTAAGATAAATAATTTTATTTAAAGTTATTTTGTTTGTTGTTGCAATAAAAAATGTATGTATTTAAAATTGTTTGTGATAATGATAACAAAAAGAATTTTATTACATAAAAATATTTAGATACATCTCACTTTAAATGTGTAGTTTGTCTAAACTCGATGTGTACATATATATTACCACACAGTTTATTTATTTATTTAAATTTAAAATAACAATCATATTCATATTTATTTCATTAAAAAAAACCCCAACTTAATAAATAAATAAAAAACTATTATTGTATTTAGCGGATAAATGAATATCTATTTCCATAATTACTGTTGATAAAAATAGAAACGAAACGACCAAAAATAGTTAAAAATTTAAATAAATAATATTTTGAATCTAATTATGTAAATACATAATATAAATAAGCAAAATAAATTATTTTTTAATTAAAATATTTTAATTTTTACTGTTAAAGCGTATTGTTTTAATTTTTGGGTGCGCTTGATGAAATTTATTGTTTATGTTTAAGTGCATTATGAGGTTTGTATCAATGTGTATTTCAAATGACTACCATATTTGATTCAAGCATTTTCCAGAATAAATTTAATCTTAAAAAGATAACGGTTAAATTTGCAGAAAGTTCTAATGCAAGAATTTTTGACTCTTTTTACCTTGTCGTTCAGGAGGAATTTATTTTGAATTTTGATGGTACCTTTTGTTTTCTGTGAAAGCTTCTGTTCAAATTTGAAAATAAGAAATAATCGCTATAGGTGTCAAATCTGAACAATAGGTTATTGAGGCAGGTAGAGGCAAAATGTTGCCTCTCACTTTACCGATGCGTTTCGTCCAAATTTTAGCACAAAATTAAGTTTACCCTAATTCGTTTCTGTGGCGAAATGTTTAAGTTACAACATCTTTAATTTAACAACTATCATCAAATTAAAAATTAAATTAAATTATAAAATTACAACTTTTACAATTTTTCGAACTTCTGCCTAATGCTTTATTCTTGAATCTTTCCTATCTGGGAACCTCACAAGATATAATCAAACCTTTCTTAAAGTTCTTAATATTAACTTGCATGTTTTTACATTTACTTGTATGTTTGTGCTACGTACATACCAGGGTACATTGACTACTTGGTATTCTTAACTGCATTTGTTGCAATTTTATTATGTTGGAAGCACAAGCGGTCCGCCACAATTGAATACCATACGTCCAGACAGGTTTAAATACCATTTTATATAGGAAAACCTGACACTAGTGTGGGTACTTACGCTTGAATGACCTACAAGATTTCTTGTTGTTGGTAGGTCTGCTGTATAAATCAAATACAATGAATAGTGAACCTAGTACACTGCCTTGTGGAACGTCAGCCTGGATTTCGTATAAATTGGTGGATGCGCCTGTTATATTTCACCAAAACCTTTCCATTGCGCAGATAATTTTTATAGATTTTAGAAAAACTTTTCGGTAACTGTGTTCTAAGTTTGTGTCTAAGTCCTTTTATGTCACACTTTATCGAAAGTTTGCGCAATGCCTAAAAACGATACAGCGCAGTACTTTTTTTTTTGTTCTAGGGTGTTCCTGATTTCAAATACGGCCCTATGTACTTGTTCCACAGTTCCGTGTTCTACTCTAAATCCGAATCGATGATTAGGAATAATTTTTCTCTCGAACAGAATCGGTTTACATTTTTGAAGGAGCATTTTTTCCGAATAGCTTAGAGCAGTGATTCTCAACCCTTTTTTTTGTTGCGGCACAAAAATTAAAAAAAAAAATTAAAAATTAAATTTTTTTATGGATTTAAATATCTATTCGCTGTTAAAAGGATTTTTCTTTTTAAATCATATTATTTAATAATATTAACATAATTATAGATCTAAAATTTGGCGGCACACTTTTAAAATTTCGCGGCACACAAAAGTGCCGCGGCACAGTGGTTGAGAATTACTGGCTTAGAGAGAGTCGGTATAAGTTTACTTTTGTTTCATCTTTATCAGGTTTTGGAATCATCGTGATTTGCGAAATTTTCCAGGTTTCCACAGTGATCGGTTACTTCAGACGCTGTGAGTTTACTGAGATAACATTGAATTCCGCCACGTTCTTTTAATAAGGCCATTTTTTTGGTCGCTTTATTTAAATTTGATTTAAGTGTAAGGGATCTGTGTAGTTGACATTGGCTGCGTATTGTAATTAACACCTCCTGAATCTATCATGAATTTATGATTAATTTATCAATAACATGAGATGGTTTGGCCAACTATAATTAAACTGAGCTGCTAGGCATCGCATCCACTGCAGTTTGTTTTAATACATCCGTTAGGTTTTGTTCTGCTGCATCAATGTTATGTTTTGTTTTTAGTGGGTTGTTTAAAGAATATTCTTTGGTTAATTTAGACTTGAATTGAGCACAATTAGTATGTTTATTCGTCAGGAATCTAGGTGGCGATAGTTTTAGCTTGCTTGTTTAGATAATGTTAAAGTTAGCCGAAAGTTTCCAAATTACTATGAATGCATGAATAGTGTAATATCGACGTCTAGAGTGTTATGTCGATAGCTATCGCAAGAAAAAAAATCAGTAAAAATTAGAGTATTAGAGGTTAATTATATAAAAACTTTTAAATGATTTTTAGAAAATCGAATTTTTCCAGATTTCCCACGAAAATCATGTACTGAATTTTTTTCCTGCATTAGCTATTGACATTTGACATCAAAGCAAACTATCTCCAGACATAATACTCTAGAAATACAATGTTTCCAATGATTTTTGGAAAATAGAATTTTTCCAGATTTTCCCAAGGTAACTTGAATTGAAATTTTTTCCTGCTATAGCTATTGATAAGTCACATCAATGCAATCCATCTCCAGACATAACACTCTGAAGGCTGATTTTACACATTCATTTTTTTTTACTTTCGGCTGGAAACTTATCCAGATCAAATTTTCCCAGATTTCCCGCGGGAAACTTGAACTGAATTTGTTTAAAGCGATAGGTATTGGCAAGTCACATCAAGACAATCCATCTCCAGATGTAGTTGTGGGAAAATCGAATTTTCCCAGATTTCCCACGGAAAACTTGAATTGATATATTGCCAGCGTTAGCTATTGACAAATCATATAAAATCGATTCATCTTTAGATATAGACTCTATAGGCTCATTTTATTCCAGTTTTTTGATTTCTTCTGATTTTCCACGAGAACTGCAACAATTCATATATTCAGTTTACTATCGACTTTCCATTTCCTTTCCAGAGGTCTTATTTAGTGTCTTTAATACCGGTAATTGATCAGAAGATAGATCGTAACATTTTTCCGCCATTACAAGAGGTTAAGCAAAAGTCCAGAAAATCGGGAATTTTTTGTCTCTCAGCTGGGCAATAAGTTGTGTGGCCAGTAGATATGTGGTCTAATTTTTCGTCTTGCATACATTTTCACAGTTGTTTTCCTTTCGAAGATATAAATCTTGAACCCCATTGGATATGATGCATTGTAATCACCTCCCGCAAAGTACTTATCTTCCAGCGTTTTGAAGTAATTTGCAAATTGTTGACTTTTAAATGAATGTTTCAGTGGGCAATAGATATTTATTGTAGATACGTAGGTTTCCCTGCCCATTCCGCCAGACATATACTAACAGCTTGTATATGCTCCTCATTTTATTTTCGGAGTTTATAATACCTTATTCTTTTCTTGCTTTCCTAAGCAGTTCCCCCATGTGATTTTCCGCTAGGCTGGCGTAAAGTGTCGTAAAGGTGTACCTTGTTATTTTAAGGAAATTTTGTATTTCTAGTTTACGTTGGCCATTGGCTTTCCAAACAGCTAATTTAAATAAATGATGATTTTTTTTTGGATAAATTACGAATTTTTTTAATTTCGAATTTTAATTATGGTAATACGTAAATAACAATCTTAATTTTAACTTTTTACCAACTACAACAGTAAATTTAAAAATATTTTAAATATTTAGAATTTAAAATTGCAATCTAGGCTTTCTAAAAATCAAATTTTTTTAACCGAAAATTTTATAATTTAAAATATTTTGAATTCCAGAATATAAATTAATAATGTAACAATTCATAAATAATATTTTAATACTATCGAGAATTTAAATTTATTTGAAAATTTTATGTTTAGGTCATCTGAATAAGACCTTCAAAATTTGTATAACTTAATGCGAGATATCTGAGTTCCTACCTATCTTAGCTAATGTTTCTGATAATTTTGAAAGATCCAACGTTGATGGTTAGATCACAACACTCGTCACCCTTCTTTCGTCTCATATTCAACTTTATAGACTGGTTAAATCATGGGAACTATAATTGTTTCCCCTTTAACTATTATCATAATAACTACTTTCGTTTCTCGTGTGACATGATAATGCGAAAATTTGTGTTATACATATTTTGACTACCCTTTTTCCCAAAAATAATAAATTTCCTTTCATTTGTATATTTACCATAATTTTTCACTGTGAAAATAATAAAAATTCTTTATTGTAATTTAAAATTCAAATATTCTATCAATTTAATTTAAATTTAAAATGTAAATCCTCTAATTGTTCCAATTGTCCTAATTGTAATGAAATGAAATCTAACAAAATTTATATGGCATAGCAGAGTTGTTTAACCGATGCTCCACGAATTTCGTTTTAGTGTTCCACAAAAATTTTAAAATATATGACAATTCATGTTTCGATTAAAGTGTAATTAAGAAAAGGTTAATGCTGTGTTTGTTAGTTCCGATCTAATCGATCCGATAGATCTTAGTACTAAAAATTTGTGGAAATGGGTTTTTAGTACTTAGATTGATAAGATCGATTAGTTCGGAAATAACAAACCCAACATCAGAAATGTCTGTTTGGAGTTTTAGTACTCAAGCGGCATTTAACTAATTCGCTAACTGTGCGCATCTGCAAATATCGGTGTATAGGGTAAAATAAAAACTTCTTTATTACCATGCGTTTATGGCTATTTTTGTTTTAAAGTTATTTACCAAAAATTAAAGTTCGTCATTATTTGGACAAACAAAATGATGCCAATTTATTATTCTGTATTATTATTGTTTAATTCATATTTAATTTAATATAATAATAATACATATTTAATAATAATAAAATTGCAATCATTTTTGTTGATTTTAAACATTTTTAAATAAATAAATTTTATTGTTTCTCAAAAAAAAAAAAATCGCGGACACACATATACAAAAAAAAGTCTTTTGTCCAATACACAAAATTGAAAATCAATTTTCACATTGTATTAAAATATAAATAAAATTCGATTTTAATAAATAAAATAGTAGAAAATATATAATAAAATATCGATGGCATTTGTGTCCCGGTCATATTGTAAAAGGGATATTGTATGTTTATATTGTACATACATTTGTATATGCAACGAGAAAATCATAAAATATTTATGAAAAAATAACTGTATAGAGTAAACAATTATATTATTGTTTTCTGGTTAGAATACGAGTACGTACGTTTAGGAAAAATTTTCAATAACATTTTCCAATTCAATGGAAAACTCGAATATAGTATAAAATAAATTGGTCGCAGACAATAAATACGGGTTACGATATACAAAAAAAACGCCTAAATGTTGGTTATTTCGTATTACTACAAGCTTAGAACGTTCAACTTCAAAATGGCATTTTACTCGGTTGAAGAATGCAACGTTGTCGATTTTGTGGAGTACTGTTCAGGAATATCGGTATAATCCTTTTTGCGTTCTTGATAGGATTTTTGTTCCAACATTTATTTTTATTGATAATTGTTCACTTGGGTTATATGATACACGTTTTATACTTCAAATTAAACCCTTAAAAATCAACCTTTTGTAAATTACATTTATCGAAACCAATTTTATTTCTTAATCAACCCATTGAAATCCAGAATTAAAACTCAGAAAAATTCAAACGCCTTAGTAAAATTTAATTTTTCGATAGCGCTGCTACTTCATACCTTTGAATAATAAATAAACGTACGGTTACTGAGAATAGTACTGGCAGTGTAACAGCAGAAGCCAGAAACACTACATTCTAGGTGTACATTTTCTCCGATTCATTGCTCAATCTCTCTGCAAGTTTGAATATTATAACGCCTCATATCTGATTTACGGTCTTATACAATTGCCATACTCATTGTTCCACTTCATAAAGCATTTTGCATCACTCAGCAAATGGGTTAAATTCAGACATACAAACATACTTAATTCATGCATTAAACGAGGGTTACATTTTGCGTTTAATGTAATTCTCAATGTTTGATTTGCAACTTCGCTTGGATCTAATATATGCAATTGTGCAAACTTTCGCTGACCATCATTTGCTGGATGCAATATTTCAGTTAGATGATAAATTTGACCATTAATTCGAAAACAATAAGAAACATTTGCGTTGACGTTCTCTTTGGTTATTATCACTAGACAAATATTCTCGTTTGTTCATCCTTAGAACTAAAACAAAAAAAGAAATGTTTGCTAGTTAGGAAAATTCAATGATATTTTCCGATTTTGGTGTGGAAATTGAATTCGCCTCTAAATGTCGACCCTTTTCTCACGTACACACCTTGAACTGAAATATTACGTAAATAAGGAAAACTTTTTCAATTAAACAAATTTTTGCAAAAAACAAATGAACATTTTTATCGAATTCGTGCATCTCCTGTCATGTTCGGGATAGTCATTTAAATTTTTTTTTTGGTTTTTTATGCTACTATTTAAGAAGGAAGGAAAATTTGCTACACAGGAAATAGGAAAATCACTCTCCAGACATTTAATTTTGTAGATACATACATATTTAAATACGATACATTTTAATGACCATTTTTTTTTTGTTTGTTTGTATTTATTTAAAGATTTTGTGTCGGAGATAGATTTTACTTGTGTGAGAATAAAATTCTGTGCGAATACGACTATGAAGAACGTTTGGTATTTGCTTCGATGGCCAATCATCCAATGTTAAAACGACATGCCACTAATATATCACAAACGCAGCAACAACAACAACAGGTGCAGCAACAGCAGCAACAGCAACAACAACAACAACAGCAACAGGGTCATAATCTAATGAGTTTAGGCCCGCCATCAACATCATCTGCAGTCACACCATCAAATGGAATGACATTATCGGTAAATGGACAACGAACAAATGGTGATCACAATAATAATACGGGCCCATCGACACCAAATAGTGGGCCACCGTCATTTGGAACGCCCGCCCATATGAAGGCAACTCTAGGTACATCGAGTTAAATATTTTGTTATTAATTTGTAATAATTAAATTATTGCAAAAGTTTTTATTATTTGTTATTTAATTTTTATGATTTCTAACAAAAACTAATCAAGTCATTGTTTAATTTTTGACATAAGCGATTGTAGCGCTTAAAAATATGTCAAAATTATATTAGTATTTATATTTATTTAAATATAAAACGATAGGTAATAATAATTTTCAAATATGTTGAAAAAGTACCTCAAATATTTTATAAACACATGTATGTAATCTCATATTTGCTCAAATCATTCTCAAACCTCCCTGAAGAACCCTCTCCTGCCCCCCTCGTACTAAATACAATAAAAATAATTAAATATTAAATTAAACAACCAAAGAGTATAAAAAAAAAAAAAAAAATTAAAACTAAATATTAAATAAATAATTTGTGCCAAATTTAAAACTTTATTTTATAATTTTTCTAGTGCAATATTAATTAATTAAATTATTTATAATGATTATTTTTAATTTTTTTTACCACCGAACTTTTTTTTTTTTATAAATTTTTTTAAGCATTTTGTTAAATAATTATATTGGAATGTACAAATTTATTTTTTTTTGTTTTTAAGTTCATTTAAATTAAATAAATATATTTAGAAAAAAATATCTTAATTACAAAAATACCAAAATTAAATTAGACGTTAAATATAAATAAATTAAAAATTGATATTAAATTAATATAAATTGGTTTTATTTGTTTGTAATATGATGTCACCTACAATATACAATATTAATAAAACTGGTTTATACTTACGTAAGTATATAAGTTCTGATTTATTATTTGCTAGTTAAAATCATTGTTCATGTTTCTCGCCATAAAACAAATTGTAAGTGTGAAAAACATTTTTTCCCATCTACTTTTTTAACTGTAATCTGGATACAAAAAAAAGTAGCTAAAAATAAAACTTAAAAGTTTTGTGATTGAGACGTTTTAATATTATTGAGTTGTCTGCTTACAGAAAACAAAATGGATTCAGTATCAAAAAGTTTTCTTCAATTTTTTTTTAATCCGTTTAATTATAAAGTTAAAATTAAGTTACTTTTATGGTTTTATGTTTTTTAACTTACTGAAAAAAATAATTTTATGATCTTCTATTTTATGATATAGACGTGTACCTACGTACGTAGTGATGTGATTCATTTATTCTGAAATTAATCATGGAATTGTAATTTTACAATAAAATTAATGTTAAAGTTTTGAGGTTAGTAGTTTATTTTATTTTATTGGATGTTATTTTGTAATTTATGTAAAGAAGAGCAATCACTGGAACAAGCAGTATTTAATCGACTCTCACTGCCCATATATACTATGTTATCCAGTTTCTATTAAATTAGTCCTTAGCTTAAGATGTAATTTCAATAACAAATATTCTTTATTACGTTAAAGGATACATCTACAGTTCTTGTTTGTACCATCCAACTAGACGAAACACTCAACTTTCATGTTTGATCGCTTATCTGTCAAAAAGTGACGCTGAAAAATATTGAACCGCATTAAGGAACACAAATATTTGTTAGTTTGTGTTACGGTTCGGATTCGAACTCAATTATTGTGTAAAGAAATATTTTTGTGAAATTCTGTAAAATTTCTTAACGATTTGTTGGTTAGCCATTAACCCTATACGAACTCGATTAAATCGTCTAATAAATGATATTCAGGCACAAAAATGTTGCAATTTTGCAGTTCGCAAGTAAATTGTAAACAATGTTTAATACATTTAGCTGCTCTAGGACCCAAGCGCCACACGGCTAGATACCGTACTAAAATATCAATGTCATAATTATAATTAAAAATAAAAATATTTATAAAATAATTTATTTTTTTATTTTTTGACTGTCATACTATTATCCTGTCTTAAAAATCCCGTTAAATTATTATATTTTAACCCCTTTTTTATGCTCTCATATAAATGGAAATATTTTAATTTTGATTAAAAAAAAAAAATCCTAAATATTTTGTATTCTTTGTTGTGTATCACTGCGAAGAATCTTTTAATTAGAATTTTTAACAAACAAAAAAATGTGAAAAAATCTTAAATGTCATAGGATATGATTTTGTGATTTTTTTAAATTTTTAATAAAAATGTTAATAACATAATCATAACATAATATGTGAGCAGAGGGGTTGTATTTGTTTTGCGAAGCTTTAAAATCCTAACACTTTATAATTGGAGGCAAATTTATTGCGTTAAAAATGGTCACTGGGTATTATCATTACCGCATCATCATTTCGTATATTATACAACGATTATTTTGTGTTTTTGTTATGTTTTTTGGGAAAATACCACAGACGTTTGTAACACCAGCTGGTGTGACATGAAAACAAACAAACACAAATTTTTCATTTAATTTTTAATAATTTTTAAGATAAATGAATACAGATTTTTCATATTTTGTATATATGTACCGTATACATTTTACGTACACATCTCAAAATTGACCAAAAACAAAACAATTGGGAATGAGTGTGTATAGTTTGGTTCTAACGTAAAATAATTAATTAATTTAATGGCACAAAATATGGTTATTAATCATACTTTTTTGTTGTTTTGGTGTGTAGCAGTTGGTGATGCTATAAATATGTACAACAACCACCCCCACCTATGTCTCATTCTGAATATTATACAATTTACCCAGATTTTATCGTATTAAAAATTATTGATATGCAATATTATTAAATGGTCAAAAATGTAATTAAAATAACAATTATCATAATAATCGAAATATTAAAATAATAAAATTATTTATTTAAAATTGAAAGGGATGCGAATGCTCTTTTTTGTGGTTCTATACTTTAAACGTCACAATTATAAGTGTTGGTGGATTCTGTGTCGCGAATATTATCACCCCAATCTTAAGATGATAAATTTGCTCACCCTACTATGCACCCATAAACAGTCGTCATTGCTTTAATAATAATTTAAATTTAGTTATTGCTTGTTTTGGCGTCGTGTTCTTGTGTAATGGCTTAATAATAATTTTTTTACGACATATTTGAAGTTAATAAACATAAACAAGCGAACGCATACTCGTATATGGGGAGAATACAATTTACTATATGCGAGATACTCAAATTCAATTAATCAAGGGTACATAATATGACGTTGAATATTACTAAATGCAACAAAAAAAAACATTTTTTATATAACAAAACGTTTTATTAATTGCTTTATAATAATAAACGATTTTTTTTTTACTCGATTAAAATTAAATTAATCTTTATTTTTACGTTTTCAGATATAAATACCGTAAGTATGGTGCACTAAGTGAATTGTTTTAGATGAGGTTGAATCTGTATAATAACCATCATGACTGAGTTAAAAATGTTCAAAAAAATTACCCAAAAAATCATTAGAATGTAATTAGGGTAGGTATAAATGAAAATATTGATGGGGTGCGGTCGATGTTATAGCTTCACACAATATTGTATCGATTACAGCAGCTCTTAATTGAATTTTAATTTTCATGGTTTTATTGAATTTAAATTATTTGAAGTTAGTTTTTCATCATCTGTGATCAATTTAGTAAAACAATTTATCGTATGTAAATTTATTAATAACTCGATTAATTCGCCTAAATGTCATTCATGTGCACAGCAAAATGAATCAAAAATTATGTTTTGGATTTTGTTAAGTAGCTACCCACTAACAAAAACAAAACAAACAAAAACTTTAATAATTATAATGTTAAAAAAAAATCCGCCATTCATTATTTGTTCTATATGCGGATTTTGTGCAAGTTTAGTATGAAAAAAATCGAAATAACGTAGTTACCCCTGAATGTAGGCAAGAGTACTTACTCAATTTTATTTTCTTGATTTGTACAACCATGAAAACATTTACAAGTCCACATTGTTTTGTTTTGACACATCTAAAAAAGTTTTGACCGTGAAAGATCATGTTTGCTGTGTGAATTAGTGAATTTAGTGAAGTACCATAATAATAAATGGCATCTAATAATAATGTAAGTAAAACTATTATTTATTATATATTTGAAGCCTAAAATATGCCCCGAATTACACACTAGAGAACGAAAACTAACAAAATCAAAACAAAAAAATTGAAAAAATACGAAAAATTATTTTGCGAGTAATTTTGCTCGTTTCTTTTTGTTTCAACAAGCAAAATCAACATAAAATTTCAAGTAAATCGACTCGGAAATTTTTTTTAAATTTATTTAAGCAAGCATTGATTTTCCTTGAAATTGTTCGGAATTTGTTTTGTTTTGAATTTTTGTTAGTTTGTATTACGTCTTTAGCAATTTTCGGTTTACAATAAAAGGAATTAATAAAAATTTGGCGTTGAAACCAGAGATGGGTAAAACGCTAAAAAATCTGATTTTTCGACAATTTTTGTCAAAAATAGGTCAAAAACCTTAAAATTATGGTAAAAAATTTTCGAAAAATGTCGAAAACTGCCGGAAAGTGTTAAAAGCTGTGCGTGCGATATTACGAAAATGAGGAAACAAAATATTCTTATTGTTTCGTCAACAAGTTTTTGAAATATATTGGTAAATTTTTTTTTTTTGAAACTGTTCAAACTATTGAAACAGTTTTGAACGTAAATGAAGCTAAAATTTTACATTTTTTAGTTTTTTGGCCATCAAAAAGTCCTGGGGTGAGATGTTGTAACCATCACGTTTTTCGCTTCGATCCATTTTCGATAGAATAACTGTACTGCTTTGTTAAAAATATAAAATTTTAAAACAATTTAGTTCTAAAATACCGTTATTCTATCGAAAATGCATCGAAGCGAAAAACGTGATGGTTACAACATCTCACCCCTGTCGAAAACACAGATTTTGAAAGTCTGTCAAGAACTTATGTCAAAAGTGTCGAAAACTGTGTCATAAATACTAGTTTTCTACACTACCCATCTCTGGTTGAAACGGATAATTCCTATTCTGCTTGGAATTTTTAATTATTTTATATTGTTTTCGGTCTTTCTAATTCAATAAAATTCGAAGCCATTAGAAGCCAATAAAATTTGGCGGTGGAGAAAATTTCGGATAGATATGGCCAATGATAGAACTATACAAACATATGTAGACATTTTTTTTTTAAATCTTTTGGAATTTGGTTTAAATTCAGGTTATTTCAGCATTCTATGGATATCTTTATCTCCTATATCCTTAGTGTGTTGTATCGATTTTCACATTTTATTTGTAAAAAAAATTTAAACGCCAAAGATTTGGCTTCTGAAGAATTTATATTTTTTTTTAAATTTTCGTAGCAAATCATTAAGCATTATAACTAAAATATATTCGTTAGGTGACCTTGGGAGGTAATGGAAAGTGGGTGGATACTATTAAAATTTAACATTCAATTAGAAGCCAAATCTTTGACGTTTGCATTTTTTTACAAATAAAATGTGAAAATTGATAGAACTCAGTATCGTGTCAAGTAGAACTTTCATAACAATCTGATGAATAAGAGTATCACTTGTTCAAAATACTGAAGCCAAAGTTTGCATGTTCTGTTTAAGCCTTTCAATCTATTGCAATTACTTTGAAAATATGTCTGCAAATTTTTCACTATGTCTAATTAGTGCCAGATTTCAGGAGACATGTTATGTTTAAAGTAAAGCTGAATACAATACATTCAAGTTACTAGCACTCAAGTTGATGAATGGCACTGGGATAATTTGTTAAATTTCAAATGCACTTGCGTAAATAAACAAAATTAATTAAATTAAAATAATTTTAAATGAATTTAAGTTTACCACAATTATTAACATAATGCATATATCCATTCCAACCGGCTCCATTTTTTTACCTTATTAAATCCAGTCGACCAAATTAAATGTATTGAAATATTTGGTTTCGCAGCTTCAACATAACTTCTGCCAACAGTAATGTCCTTAAATGTTATTTAAGGACGTGTGGTATATTATTTTTTGCTTTATTATTTCTTGCATTCCGTTGTTCGAGGTATCTTTTGATGTAATTTAACAGATAACCTGGTGTAATTCATTTTATTCCTCCATTTCCTTGCATGAATCCGCTTTGATCGATCTCCATTTCAGCAAATTCCGTTGCGTATTTAATGTAATTATTAGCCTCATTGTACGATGCACGCGTACCCATTGCAATTAATACATCAATAGGAGGTCTGGAACCCTTTTGCGATGAAAATAAACTGATAAGCCTACTGTCTTCCACCGTAAATAACACTTAGGTATTTTAAACAAATAGTACGCCTACTGGGCGTTTTATTCAAATACAGCGCCCTAGGCGTTACATTTGTTAAAAAATTTTAAATTTCACATAATTTATAATTATGGAAAATGACCAATTTTTTGTGCAAATACCCATTGATTTTTTGAAAACAGTGAATGCTGTAATTTTCCCTTGCTTGGTTTTTACAACATTTGATGATTGATTCACAAATTACTGCATCACAAATAACAATATTTGAAATCTATTCCCTAGTCATAATTGAGTTTCACAATCATAATTGCGAAAAGTGCGGGTTTTACTCAGTCAGAAGCCAATGTCTCTCGTAGAAGTGAACTTTTGTCGTAGAAGTAAACTATAAATTAATATGCGAGGATGATTTTGGAGAAGCCGATAAATGTAATTGATCGACAAGAAGATTGAAAAACATGTAGCACAGCATATTTAAGAATGCACAATTTGTATTCAATTGGACATTCGAGTGGAAATGGCAACAATGGGTCTCCAATGTAAGTTGGATTGGGACGGATGATACCTGACCTAACGATTACCTATGAAAATATGGTAGAAATAATTGTTCGATTTATTTGAATGGTACGTTAACTTGAACAAAAATTTCTTGCAAATTTAATAAAAAAATTGGTTGATGAGTGAGTGAAAATTCATGAAATTATTACGGTAGTCAACAATATATACGATATAGGAGCACAAGGACAAAACGTAAAAACAAGAAAAAATTAGTTCGAAAAAAAAACAAATGAAAAATTTAAGTTAAATGAAATAAAATTTTCCAAAAAAGCTTCATCTGTTCCGGAGTTTATAAATAAAATCTTGCAAATTTGACCGCAACCCATTTTCTAATTTATATGATAACACAACTCCACTTTCATTAGAGCTAATTCCATTCTATTTCGGTCGTGTCTTTACACTGTTTCTAGAACAAAGCAACTTCTTTCTATGGAAACTGTTGGATCCTTCTGGCTTTAGATAAGATTTGGTCATAAAATTTTTGTTTTATTTTCGGACTGATGATAGGTGAAATCAACCTAGTTTAAGTGCCGAAACTTTTGCGTAGCTTGGCCCGGAGATTTAATCTTGAGTCAGAGATCGGAGGTTAAGTCTCATGCCGAAAATGACTCAGTTGGCAACCCTACAAATTATTTTTGTAGTAATTGCATTCAATAAAATAACCAAATAAACATTTTTCCAACTGAAAACACCACATTTAGGAATGTATATTGTACGTGAAGAAATTATACGTGAACTCCAATTGGAAATGTGCTTATTTTCTAAAAAGGTTTTAATGCAAGTGGCTGCAATCCTGACCGAATTTTTTCGTACTTAAATAAGGTAATAATTGTACATTTTTTAATGGGGTGTGAACCTGGACAAAACATTCTTATAAATTTAAAATAGATTTTTGTTTAAACTATAAGTGACCAAACGGCAAAAGTTGGTGACCAATCATGATCTAACGACGAAGAAACCATTCAATTCGTAATTTTTATCAAAATTCTTAGATGGGGTGTGCTAAAATGTCGGAGGTCAAGAATAGCCTCCCCGAAGAAAATGACACGGAGTAGAATGTATAAGATTCTTATTTGATTTAAATAAGAAACGAGTGAATTTCCTTCAATTCCGATTCAATTCTTTTTTGATTGTATCTATATCCCGGCGTTCACGGCAATTTTTCCTTTATCGATTATTAAAAATTCCATCTATTCTACAGCCTTGTAAATCATCAAGTACTAATTCATTAAAATACTAAAGCACGCACTTTAAAAACTGAAGTAAAAGTAAGCATTTACTTGTTTTTATTCACTCCACCAAGATTACGATGCATATACAAACAATTTTGTTTGCATTATTGCAAAGTATTGAATAGTTTGTGATAAATTGGGGGCCTATTTAGGAATTCGATTCGAACGTGATCGAGTCTTCGATGTATTAGATTCCTATTCGAATTGAATCAGATTCTTTCGTTTCTTATTTAATTCAAATATGAATCTTATACATCGAAGACTCGATCACGTTCGAATCGAATTCCCAAATAGCCCCCCTGTTTTAATTTTAAATTTGAAAATTTCATTTACAACGCCTAAGCGTTTTATTCGAATCGGTGCTTTAAATGAATTTGTTTTAGAGATTGTTAAAATATGAAAATTGTTGCCTCTTTCGATTAAAACGCTCGGGCGTTATTTACGGGGGGAAGACTGTAGTGGTAGTGGTTATATGAAAGATTCTGGTCGGCAAGCGGCAATAATGGAGTTATTAAGAAATAGTTTCCGATTATTATTCTTTTTGGTACTGTATACATTAAGTTGCTTGCAGAGGACATCTGTAAATATTTTCAAAGGTTCCGAATCTAGTTCTTCACCTCCTCTTTCCATGCCCTCAAATGAAGGATATTCGCTTTTATCTTATATCATTGATTGTATGTCATGTTTAATAATTATTGCGGCCGCTTTAACAATTCTTTGTTACTGACACAATGTTCAGGTAACAATCCATTTGGTATTGTACATATTTCGAAACGTAAAAATTACTGTTTTATCAAATATGGTATAAACTTTGTTTAAAATGATTAACAAGCAGGTCCCGTAAATAGTAATCCCCGTAAATATTTTCACTCTCATTGGCATTCATCGCTTTTAGATATAAATCATACAATTCCGCAAATCCTGCCTTTGAATTTGGGTCTTCAGGTTTTCCAGGTCCACAAATTTAAGACATATTTTTAATGTCAGAGTGGCAGTTTAGGTTATGCAAATTTGTGTACTAGAATGACATTTAGGCGAATTAATGTAAATCGCAATTACGATGCTGCCTAGGTATATGTAGGTTTAGATTTTCGACACTTAAACGATCCGTAATCTAGCTCTTGGAACAGCGATTAGAACATACTACATTACGTCATTTTTATACCATGTCAACATGTCATTAGAATTCTAATGGAATTCATACTATCTTGGGGCTTTCGTTGAATAACAGCATGTTTTCTTTTATGCTTGCTCAACTTAATTGTTGCTGTAACCTGTAAGCTAGTATAGTAGTGCCTACGTAGTAGTCACTAAATCTCACTTTTAGTTTTCTAATTTGATTCGTAGTTTCGAGATAATTATTTAATGTATTTTAGGTTAACGTTATGGTTAAGAAGGGTAATTAATTTAAATCTAATATTTGGGCCAGCTTGCTAGACAAGATGTGTTTAAGATGTGTATAACATCTACAACGCATATGGATTTTTAAATGTGGCTTTGCTGTGCGTGGTGGTCAGGCGTGAAGTTGTTTATGGGATTTAAGTTGGTACTTGCTGTCAGCTCCGTATCTTATAACTCCGTAGCTTCCACAAGTGCCCTAATTAACACCGCTGGTAACAAGACTGTTGATCTATTAGTTTCTAGTCTAAAACATGGCGCTAAAGGAGCCAACCTTAAAAAACTCATTGAGTGGGGTGAATGATTTTCGGGACCTGTAATTGTTCTGCAACGAGCATTTAGATTGCTTGATTATTTCCATACTTTTCATAGAAAATTCGTTTTTTTTAAATCCCCTTACCATAAATCAGCAATTCTAAACCACAAAATCCAAAATCTGCATAGATGCTCTGATTGCGGTGCTTGATACCTCTAAAGATAGGTTTCGGTGCAAATGATGGCTGTGCCAACGCGCATTTCATAGACAATTCTAACGTAAGCACAGTTCGAAAATTGTTATATGGTATAATATCATTCTATTAAATTTGAGCTGTATGAGGTTTCCGTTTTTGTATACCCATTCTGTACATACTTAGTCTACTCTGAGGTATGGCTATGTACCAGTTTGGTTCTATACCTTCTTTGGACTACCACCTAATCTAATCTAACCTAATCTTGCTAAACACGAATTTTCCATTTCGGATGCACCCAATATTCTAAATAAAAACGCCTAAATATTGATCTGTTTTTTTATATATCAAATTTTGCTTTCTGGCAGTTTTTTCCAAAGTTTAAAGAACAATTTGATGAAATATCTCTTACTAGTTTCCCTATTTAAGCGACCCAAAATCTTAATTAGATAATATGTTATTACCATTACCGCCAAATTAGATATTATGTTATAACCATTCACAAATTTTGTTGTTGTCATTTCAATGTAATCATTTTTGAATTGACTTTGGTTCTTCGAAGTTACACGAGCTCATACCATAATTTCCTTCAAAATTAATTGAAATTCTCACTTGTCCAGGAATTGGAAACAAAAAACAAAATCTATGTATTTCCTTCCACTACCAAACCATCTTCGCTTTTAAAAAATCATCGATTACCTTACCACTTCCGAACTAATATACAAACATTTTCGGTCAACAACCATTTATTCCAGATGATATATTATTTCTCTACATCGTTAATTGGATTATCTCTATATACGATGACCACACACCTGAACTTAGTAGTACTGGAATCTAAGAAGATAATTATTTAGTATACGAGTACGAAACGGTAAAAAAAAATTGAGTTCCTTCCAAATAGGAAACCAAACAATTTTTTTCATGTTTAGATTCTGCTTCTTTTCGACACGGTCATGGGAAACCAAACAATTTTTTTCATGTTTAGATTCTGCTTCTTTTCGACACGGTTACATATATCTCATGTATCCAAAAAATACTCGTACGAGGAAAATTGGAATTATATTAAAAAAAAAAAAATGCCCGTAGCTATTTTTCTCGTTTACATTTTAACATTTTTATTATTTTTAGATGATTATACACATTGCTGGTATAAAATGTGGTTGGAACTGGGTGGCCTACAGTATAAATTGAATTCATTTCCTGCACTGTATACACTATTTACCGCACCAAATTAGATTATATATTTGAAAATTGATTTTGTTGCAAAAAAAAAAAACAAAAACGTTTTTTTTAATTACTGGTTACGTGCGAAATACACAAAATTTTTAATTATCGCAAAACGTAATTTGACATTTGGTGAAATTTAGGTTCTCTAATTAATTTAGAATTTATGTATAGTACATCGAATATTGGTTATACAAATATTTAGGTACTAAAGGTGATATCTGTAAACATAACTCGCATTGTAATACAACACTTAATTTGCATAGCAAATATACCCAGCTATATATAAGCATAAACCAATTCATTCCCCTTAATTTAACAATAACATCCGAGATTGGCAAACAAACAATAGCAACATTAAAGAAAAAAAAAAATTATAGAAAGTGTTTTTAAAAGACATTTACTTCGGGGATGTATACATACAAATATGTAGCGGGTGTGAGGTACGGATTTTTATTTTGTATTATTGTGTAAATACTATAGTACACAAAATCGAGGGTGGTGCAAGAACAAAAAAATAATTTTTCAAAAGATTTTCCCAAGTATCTAGGAATGTCGATACAAATTGACGATTAGCGACGCTCAAATAAAAAAAAAAAAATATCGCGCGTGGATTTGTCAAAATTGCGGATTATGTTGAGAATTAGTAATGTTTTAATAATATCTCTCAATCAATTTTACGTGTATATAACCAAAAGGAAAATCTTTAAGGCGATGGTATAAAAGAAAACAGCAATTGGATTAATTTTCAGGCTTATTAACGCATTTGTTTTACTTATTTCTTAATTTTAAAAGATGTTTGTTTAGTATACTGATTATCTAAAGTTTTTTTTTTTTTTTTGGTGCAGCAATTTGTTTATTTTGAGGATTATAGCATGAGGCATTATATCAAATTTCAATCAAATGGAGATTTATTCATACCCCACTTTAAGGATTTTTACTACACACCTTATTTTAACTGGAATTATTCTAGTCTAGGACAAAGTTGATTGGTCTGGAGGGCAAATATTATTAAATAATTATGATCAGAAACTATACATAGAATTCGTTACTTGGAAAATTATTTAATTGATTAATTTAATTATTTTACTTATGTATTTGTAATATCTGTTTTAATTGGTTGCCCCGAAGTTTTCTGTTTGTATAAATATTCAATTATGGTTTTTCTACCGGCGGATTTTGGTGAAATGTCGTGTAAAACTCCTAATTATTCTATTAAAAAAAAGAACAGGGTAAAATATCAGCCTACAAGCTCATTGCTGGCGTTTTTTTTTTTGCGGGTGCTAAATTATTTTAGCTTCTTAAGTAAGAGAAGAGCAAAAGAAAGAAAGAAACAAGTGACTAAGTAGAAATTTAATTTTTTCAGACATTTTGACAAGTTGTTATATGTAAATATCATATTTCTGTAATAATAAGGTGCAGCTGATGGTATGATAACTAGGTCGTTCCTCGTACGCTCTTGAGTTGCAGTCGGCATCTGATGAACATGTGATATATACGTAGATTGAGCGGGATCGTTGAGGAATTCATCTGCTGGTGTCAGTAGTAGGTAGTAGCGGTGTTAGTTCTGTCTGTATTACGGCTGTCGTACGGAACCCTCCCCGGCTTACTTCTTCCATTTTTGGTAGTTTTTTTTTCGTGCAGCGGTTAGTTTCAGCATTGTATTCTCCTAAAAATTTAACTTTTGTTTTAGGGCTTTCTAAAGAATATTTGATCTTCACTCTATTCGTGTGTTGTGGTTCTCGTGACACTTAAACGTTTTAGTTTGTTTTGAAATTTTTATTTATGAAAAGTTTTCCGAAAATTAGGTTGATTCATTTCTGGCATTTTTCAAGATTTTTCAGTAGTTCTTATTTTATAGTGAAACATATTCCTTACTTTTCAAATGTCCTATCGTTCGCTATTCGACACTGTAAATCAAAGTACACTGAAAAAATAAATTGTTCCCATGTGGTTGAATTAACTATAATTCATTCATGGGGGTACAAAATTTCTGTTCTAACAACTAAAACTCCTTCGAAGTAAACAATTCAATAAATTTTAATCGTTTCTACGCTTTCCTACAGTAACGTAATTGCAACAATTGCCGCAAATAAAATCCGTTACTACAACAAAATTTAACCTGTATTTTTTCGGACAACCAACATTCGTTTGTACAACCGAAACAAACAAAATTTGTTTACTACAATATTCAGTTATCCGCAATTTTCTTTTGTTCTTGCTTACATAACAAGCCAAACGTATTTATTTACAATAAAAAATCAATTCATAACGCAGTGACTTTTAAACATGGTTAGACGTGTAAAAAAAAAGTGAAAAAAAACGTATGCAAAAATAGTTATAAATTGAAGTAACAGTTAAAGTGAAGGTGAATTTTTGTTAATTGTACCTACATAATGTAAGTAATCGTATTATAATTATAATACTAGAACGACATATTTTGTTATTTGTGGTTTACAGTTTACACATTAATTATCTGTATGACATTCGATTTATCCTGTTAAAGTTAGCCGAAAGTTTTCAGACGAATGTAATAAAATTTCGCTAATGCAGATAGTGCCTTGGCTATGTCAGCCGAAAGTTACCAGTCGACATACATATATCATATAAAATTACCATATATTGATTTTATCGCTGGATACAGACTCATTTTGATTTGTCAGTGCTTACGATAGTAATTACATGTTAAGCGTGTAAATTCAACCTTTAAAATGTAACATTTGGAAAGTATTTCAATTAGTGTGCTTATCCAACAGTTAGTTATTAATTGATCTTGTTTAATTTGGTTCCTGATTTGCACCAGATGTTGACTTAACTCTTGAAGGATGGTTGGCGGTGATTGAATGGCTGGGTTTAATCAGATAAAGTCAATGAAGCTCCTCTCTAACCATTACAGATCTGCTACCAAATAAAGTTGTTCACGAATAATGCAATACGAATATCGCTCTAGGCTGTCGGTAGACGTTTGGTTGTCGATTTGAAGAATACAGTAAAAATCTCGACTCGTCTCGTGAATAAAACGCCTTTCCAATTATCGAGAGTCCAATTTATATGCTCTCTAACTTCAATTCGCTCTCTTCGATGTTCTACTGTTAAGTCTGTTGCTGCTATTATAGGATACAAGTTGTGCTCTGCAAGAGCACAACTTGTATCCTAAGTTGCATTTGCGGCTTTCTAGAAGTTTTGAATTGCTCTCATAATATAATCATTTTTGTGAAACGATCCTGAGTGACTATTACGACTCGATATCTGCCTCGCCCAAGACGTCTTTAATGATCATGTGTTTCTCTGTAAGTTTTCACACGAGAAACTGTTAGCTAACATTTTTCGAACTTCAAGAACAGTGTCATTAAAAAACGAAACATTCAATCAAAATCGATCATCACTAATGTGCAAATATTTTTGTGGTTTGGCGATATTTGAAATTTTTCTAATTTAATAAGGCCAATTATTAGATAAAAAACAATTTAGTCATATGGCATGCTTCTGTCAGACCTGTGTCATTTAGGACGTTCATTTAATTTTTTCTGTTTTTTCTTCTAACCAAACTTTGTTTTTCTTGTTTGTGGAGAGGGAAGGTCGGTTGAGGCACAGTTTTAAAAGTATGTCGTACTATTAGAGAAAGCTAAATTTCATTTATTTACACGTAACCTCATTACCGTTTACATTTATTTACACGTAACTTACAAAAATCATGAATACTGTTGAATTACTATTTCACAGGTCAATAGATCATGATGCGACTCAGCACTTTTAAGCTTTCCAGCAGCCTCCACGAGGCCACCTTATGTCGTTCAAATTCGGACTATCTGGATTAGCCGAAATGTATTTATAGGATCTCCGACAGTCTCAAATATTCTTGAAAAATGTCATCTATAACTCAACATCCTCAGCCCCAAGTTAACTTTGCTTTATGTAACTCGGCGCTACATAATTCTTGAAAAACTCAGAAACAAAAGTCTCGCTAAATGACTAATTCTATAGAAAGATGGAATGCACCCCCTTGCAAATTAGAAGGAATATCGAGAAATACCGATATACTCGAATAATCTCGACAAATTCGAATAATCGTGGAATTCTAAAATAATCATTCGATTCTCCATTTATGTACACAAAAAATTTGAATATTCTTGAAAATATGAAGATCTCGAATAATCTGAAAGATGCCCATGCTGCATTGCAAAACATCGTATAATCTCGAAAATATTAAATAGTGTCAAAATAAAACTTCTTAAACAACTTCGATGTCAATCAACTAAACGCTACCCATATTCGAAAATGTAGATAAATCCAATTTTCGTATCACTCAGAGAGTGTTACTCATTGTCAGTGCTAAGTTTAATTCAGCGCCTTAAGCCTTATGAAATTGAAAGATCGATTTATCATTATCATATAACTCAAAGCGTAGCAAATTACCAGCAATATCAAGTATCTCGAATAATTTCGAAAGTAGAATTTTTGAATTAATCTCGAAAATCCCGGATAAACTAAATGACGGATAAATCCTACAATAATCTTGATAAATTTCAATACTTAGCAATCCAAAAGCAAAAAACATCTTAACCTTAAACTTGAAAAGTTATTGAAAACAATTGAATAACACCGAAAATATCGAAAAAAAAAATAGAAAATCTATAAAATCTTCTATAGGCTTCAAAACATCGAAAAATCACAAAAAATATCGAAAATCCGTACACACATGTGGTTGGGTAAAATCACCTTCAAAAATCGAGAAACTCGAATAATCCCAATTAAAAACAATTCTAGGGCTATGGCTGCCTTATCCACGAAAACAAATCTAAAAATTGATCCTATGGGGAACGATTATGGAAGTATTTCGGGTTTGTGGACATTTTCAAAATTGCGGCCAAACTCGATTATGTAAGACCATTTAGAACTCTCGTGGATTGATTACACTAAAATAATATTTAATGAATAATTTAGTGTACATTTGATTACTCGGAAAAAATCGATTAATGTCGATCGTTCAGCTAAGTTAACAATGTTATTTTGAATACCTTTCACAATATCTTTAATTCTTGTTACAAGTTAGGTCGTCATTATTTCATTAAGCTGCAATTCGTCTTGAATTTTTCCGTTTTGTCTTTTTGTCTTTAATTATTCGTCTTTAACATCTGATTATTGGCGAATTGTTTATCTTCATCTTTTACCTGCCCATTGCTTCTGGGTATCCTTGTAGTGATGGTTATATATTGAATTTGGTGTTGTTGGCAGTATTCCGCAAACGAAGTAGATGTAGACGCTAGTCCCCTATCCGATATAATTCGTCTTGGATCACCAAATGTTACGTTTTGTATTTCTAAATTGGCGATAGTTTCAGCTGATGTTGTTAACTTGCTTGGTTACAACCGCGTAAACTTACTAAAAGAGTCCACTACTGCAAACACGTATTTATAGCTCTTTGCAGTGCTCGTTAAAGGACCCAAATGGTCGATATGATAAGCACAAATTGGGTGTTCATCCTGTTCTCCAGCTTTTCTATTTGCCAGGATGCATGAGATACAATTTTGGTAAACGCTGTCACATTTCTCCTTCAGTTTTGGAATGTAGTAGTCCCTTTCGATTAACTGCATCATATTTCTGCTAGCAAAATGACCCTTCTCGTGCTCTGCTTTAGTTGGATATTCTTTCTGCATAGTTCTCATTGCATAGTTTAGTTGGATATTCTTTCTGATATAATGTAGCCAAGATAGTCTGTCTCCTGGTATAGGAACCTACATTTTTTCCATTTAAACTACAGCCCGAACTCGCGCGCCATCTGCTAAATTTCTCTCATTTTTTGCCGGGATAACTAGATCGTCCATGTACAACAGTAACATTCCTTGAGCAACCAAGTCCTTGAATATAAAATTTATGAATCTCACAAAAGTAGCTGGGGATGTCCATATATAGACCAAACGGTTCGACCTGGAACTCTTAGTGTCCTTCCACTTACCTCTCTGTCGGGACTTGGAAAAACCCGTTCTCCAAATCGAGCGACGAGAAAATTTTAAAGCTGCTGAGTTGATCCACCAAATCCTCTATTAATGGTAGTGGGTATCTATCCATGACGATTTTCTTGTTAAGCCGTCGATAATCTATACATATTTTTTTTTCTCCACTTTTTTTATTTGTCAACATTGTCGGGAAGTACTGTGGAGGTGGTTATTGAAACGTTAGATATCGTTTGTGCCCGGTTGAACCACACCTCTACTTTCCGTACGCACGCGTTTGGGGCACGTGCTGAGCTCGATATCATAAACTCGGAGATTTATGTTGCTACTCTTACACTAATAATAAATACGATGGTTTATATTTACGTTACAATACTTATAACGATTGAAAATTCACTTTATTAAAATGTTTAATTTACAGAAATAAATTATAAAATTAGAACACATAAAAATGCGATGTTACTTGTTCGCCATCTTATTAACCTTTTTTCATTCAAGGGTCGAGTTAGTGAGTACCATTTTGGCGACGTCAATATATTCGCCCAGTGAACCGCAAGTTATATGGGGGAGCGTACCGTGGACGTTATTGGTGCCGCCACGCCACACTATCCTACCCCCAGTGAACGCAGTGAACGATAGAAAGCCGTCGGAAGCGAGCTGGCTTGTTGATATTGCGACCCCCTCTTGATTTAGGTTGCTCAGTGATATTATTATGGAAAGTTACTCTTTTCTGAGCTGGTTTGTTTACTTCTCCGGTATGTGTAGGGCTCTGCGTAGAGCTTGGTTTGTTTGGTATTTCGATCGATTAATCTGCTGGTTGATCAAGTTGTGGTGTTTCGATCAAACAGGGTTTAAGCCGATTTATTGAAACCGTTGATTGGATACCTTTAATTAGTAGCGTGAAATATTTTTCGTTGCGTTTGATTACCGGGTATGGTACCTCGTATGGAGGTTGTAATGATTGACCAACCGCGTCAGTTCGGACCAAAACGAATTCGCATGTTGGTAGTTCTTTGAATACGAAGATTTGTTCTTTCGAATGTCGTGATGTCGACGAAGGTTGAATGTCTTTGAATCGGTTGCGCAACTGTATGACGAATTCGGACTGATGGATATTTTTGCTGGGTTGAATGAAATCCGCTGGTAGTCGTATATGTTCTCCATAAACGAGTTCAGCTGACGTACTTTGAAGATAACGACGAGTAAAGACTTTGTTCATTGTTTTGCACCGACGCACATTATTGCGGCTTTAAAACTGCGGTGCCATCGTTCTAACATCCCGTTGCAAGCTGGATTGTAAGCGGTGGTTCGCTTGCGTAGGAATCCACGTGATTTTGAGAGTTCGTCGAATAACGTTGCTTCGAATTGTGCGCCTCTATCGGTTACGATGCTAGTTGGTACTCCGAATCGGCTGATCCATGTTTTGATCTACGCATCAGCTATGGTTTCAGCTTTAATATTCGGGATTGGAGTGGCTTCTGGTCAGCGTTTATAGCGATCGATCATTGTTAAACAATACAAGTTTCCTTCGGACGGTTGTAAAGGTCCGACGATGTCGATGTGAAGTTCATCGAATCGTTTGCTGGTCACTTCATAAGTTCCAGTCTTACTTTTGACGTGCTTTGTTATTTTACACTTTTGGCAACGTGCACAGTGTTTGACCCAAGAGCGTATTTCTTGGTTCATAGTTGGCCACACAAATTTTTTTCGGATTTGTCTCGCTGTGGCACAGATACCGGGGTGAGAGGCGTTGTGGAACGATTCGTCAATTTGTCGTCGAAATGCCTTAGGAATAAATGGGCGTTGTTTACCAGTTGATGTGTCGTATAGAATTTCTTTGTTGGTTCTAAAAACTGGGAATTTTTCGAATTTCAATGACTCGTTTGTTTCTACCAGTTTTACGAGTTCTAGATCTTTAGAATGTTGATTGCATAGTCGATTGTACTTCCTATGTTCACTTGATCGATCCGGGAAAGTGTATAAGTGTTTGATAGCCGAGTAAGCGGCTAAAAGCTCCCGGTCGTAATTACTGTAATGGGTTTCGGTATTGCTTAATTTTCGGGAATAAAAGAAAAGTGGTTGCCACCCTTTTTGTGAATATTGCTGTAGTACCACTCCTACTGCTGTATTTGATGCGTCGACAAAAATAGCGAGTTTGGCGTTTGGAATGGAATATGCCAGTTGAGCACAGTTTGCAAGCTTCGCCTTGCATGTTTCGAACGCTTCGGTGGATTCGTCGATCCAGTTTATTGGTGATTTATCCTTCTTTTTACGTCCTTTTATGAATTCATATAATATCGCCTGGTCGTGTGCTGCCTTTGGTAGAAAAATTCGGTAATAATTTACCATTCCTAAAAATCGCAGAATGCCATCAGTCGTAGTTGGTCGAGGAAAATTTTGTATTACTTCTACTCTATGCTTATCCGGTCCCATGCCGTTTGTGGTGATGTGAAATCCGAGAAAAGATATTTCGTTCTTTCGTTCGGCCTTCGCAGACCTTTGTTGAGTGTGAGATTGTTACAACCGTACGTATCGATGGCGGTAGAATTTGCTGTGAATAATTTAAACGTGGAGATTTATGTTGCTACTCTCACACTAATAATAAATACGATGGTTTATATTTACATTGCAATACTTATAACGATTGAAAATTCACTTTATTAAAATGTTTAATTTACAGAAATAAATTATAAAATTAGAACACATAAAAATGCGATGTTACTTGTTCGCCATCTTATTAACCTTTTTTCATTCAAGGCTCTAGTTAGTGAGTACCATTTTGGCGACGTCAATATATTCGCCGAGTGAACCGCAAGTTATATGGGGGAGCGTGCCGTGGACGTTATTGGTGCCGCCACAGTACTATGGGTCGTGTAAATCCCTTCGTAAACCAATCATTTAATTGTCTCCTTTCTTGCAGCTTTTCGACTTGAGGCAATCGTCTTAGGGCTTACCAGACTGGAATTTCGTTCTTCAAAATTAGTTTTGATGAAGTCAATCACCGATATTTCCTCGTTCTTGCCTACTTTTTCGATTGCCCGCATTGCGAAAATATAATCTCGAAAAGTTTCCACTGTTCGCTTCTTGCGTTAAGCCAATTGTTTATGAACTTCGGCGCTTGATACCTGTTCAGAAAATTCATCGATCAGAAATTGCTTCAATGTGCCTTATTTGCATAAGCTAATTTTTGCAATTTTTCTTTTATTAATGCTGCTAACTCACTCATGTTTTGCGTATCAGAGGAGTTATTATCAGTATGGATACGTAGTTAGTGTGGATACTATCCTCGAAACGCTGTAAAAATTCATCTTCATCAATTAACCCAGGATTGTCTGTTTTGTCTTGATGGCTTCTGTTTTTTTCTACCTTTACCCATAGGTATTCTAACACAAACTTATAAACTTATTGAAAAACCAACTGATCGATTCTCAATTATGTGTTATTTCTGACGAAACCCGTTGTCCGTATCATCTTTACGGTTGTATAATAATCACTATAATCACAATAGCAATGTATACGACCTACCTTCAACTAATGATTATAATTCAGCTATTCCTATTGTGTCATGTTACAATATCATACACAAACTTCTGTTTTACACTGAATTTCGGTATTGCGGTTGAGCCCCCAAAACACAATCCACTTCAATATCTAAGAATTTTTATTTTAAATCTAAATAACATACGAGCCTAGTATAACAGCATTTACTCGTCCGCCTTAGGTATGATTTTACAATGACCGTCGCGCAACAACTGCTCTCTGTGTCTTGCCGCACCTCTCAAATTAGCTACGTTAACATTTTTATTTTGAATACCGTTTATTATGTAAAACCATCAGAGCTGGATATACAACTAAAAGGTAGTGTTGACCATTGATCAGTCAATCACACATTTATATACTTTATTAAATGATTTTTCGGCTAGAAGCCGAATTCCAAAATAATACAAAAAATTGAAGGAATGAAGTTGTCTGAAAAGGTAATTTTCCAAACTACCACGAAAGGTTTGGAGTTTTGTAATGATTGTTAATTCTAACAAAATCCAATTATTCTTTTGGGCCCTATCTAGCTGCGAATTTTTAAAAATTTATTATTTTGATGATTGTTGTTTAAAATGCTGAGCACAAAATGTCTTCTGCCAATTGATTGCTCTTGACCGAATAGAATTTGTAAATATTGCGCCGATCCCGCAGACAGCGAATATTTACTACTACCTTTAATTTCACACAAGATCAGGAATTCTCACAAAATTTCCTAATCGATTGATTGTAAGGAATTAGGTACTAGGTATTTCTGGTCAAGGTCGCGGCATGCCCATAAATCAATCATACGAGGGGAAAAACCTCTTTTATGAAGTATAAAAATTTAAAATGAAAAAATTGTAGTTTTTTTTTAATTTTTCAATATTTTAAATTTCTCTAAAAAACTAGAACATAACATTCGCTACAACCTAAGTTTAAAAACTACTTTTTTTCTACTAGGTAACTACTTGCGGATTTAGCCACGGTGCTGCGGGTTTTTAGGCACGGTCTTATATAATTAACTAATTACGGCCCCCGTCACATAAACACTCAAATACAGCGACAAATGCAACTGAATTCTATTGGTTTTGATCATTTCCATCTCATCTTCTCTTTAGCATCTTTTAGTATCCACACTTTTTCCTTACTACTGATATTATATGAAATGTTTATCAACATTTAGGGGCAATTCACCATAATAACCATTTATGGTTAGAATCGTACTACAAAATGTCATGACCTTATTTTGAACTGGCGGACGTTAAATTATAATGGACCAAGCTTGAAATTAGTATATACCAGGTTGAAGCATACATAAATATGTAGTAAAATTAATATTTTATTAGGTTGACTCAAACTCATTGTGGAATAATTATAACCCCCAAAAAATTTAATTTCTCTTTATTAATAATGCAATAATGTGTGTTTATGGTATTTGAAAATTATATTTAATATCCTTTAATGATATAATTTATATATGTGTACATACAAAATGTACATACATATATGTACAAAAGGATACAAAACTATAAAATAAAATATTTTTGTGGTTTTTAAAATTTTTAGTTTATTTATTAAATAATAATTTCATTATTGTAATTATAATATATAAAGTGGTAAAATTGGTTACAATTAATATGTTTACTTTTTCAATTATTAAAATATTTAATGTGTAGACTTAATTATTATTGTTATTTTTATTTAAATAAATAAATAAATATTTCAAAAATGTGATTAAAGTTGAATACATACATATTTGATTTTACCTTTGAATATACTTTGGTCGCGTGCTATACATGTGTATATAACAAAATAATAATTAATTAGATAAATATAATCCTATTTTATAATTTTTGTTGTTGGTTTTAATAATATTTGATCGTTTTTATAATATAATTAAAATTAATTGTATGATATTGCATTAATAATTTTTTTATTTTTTTTATTAAAATATTAACAGATTATTGTGGTGTTTTCAGGACAATAATGATAATATATAATATGAAATTAATACAAGTGTTATTTTATTAATATTAAAATTTATTAATAATTTAAAGCTTTAAAATTTAATAATGTATTGGATTACAATAATTTGCCTTACATAATACAAACACATGATAAATGGATAGAGAAACAAAAAGTTTCTAGATTTAGTACCACTCGTATATATTTTTTTATATTTAATCTAACAACACATTTAAGAGATTATAAATTTTACAAAAGTTTTTCGTCTTCATTATTACTATTGTAAATTTTCCGTTTTATCTTTTATTATTTTGTTTTTTTTTATTTTTTATTATAAAACGCGGGAAAAACTCACGAATTTTTATTGTACTTTGAAGAAGTATAATAGTAGTCGCTTTAGTATTTTTGTTGTAATATGAAATGAAAACACTTTATATATACTTATATATAAAACGAGAATACAGCAATTAGGAAAATGGAAAATAATCTGTTTAAGTTGTGTATGTATATGAAGGCAATTTAAAATGTAAAACGATTTCGAATGAATAATTCGGAGCAATTTGTCGCTTTTATGGTACTCTGCTCGTTTTGTTATCGCACAGTTTATTTTTTGGTAATAAAATCGAATTAAATTAGTCTATTTGTTGTTTTGAATGTTCCATTGTTTTTTATGGCTAAGGGCAAAAAAGGTTTAGCGTGGTATAGAAATTTTGTTTCTAGCATCGAAACTAAATTCTGATACATATAAGTTTAATTCATGAATTGTCTCCAAATTTAATATTAACCCAAAATTTCTTTGTTGTGGTTTCTCGTCACACCACCAAACCATTTTTATATTAAACATTTATTTATTATTTTGTATACCCAATTTATATTAAAATTTAACAAACAAAAAAGAATTTCTCACTCCTCGAGCATCTCGATAAAAATATTGTGCGTACGAAAAACCGTGGAAAATATTTACTTACTTAAACATTTTTTCTAATTAAGATTGTAACGAAATATTGGATTGACATAAAAATTATCAGTTCATTGATTTTGGAAGAACTATTAAAATTGACATTTTTGTTCATAGGGTAAATTTAATGAAAGAAATAAAAAATAAAATTTATTGACATTTTGAATATGAGACGTTGGTGTGAGAATATAGAACCGACAAAATACTAAATTACGCATGACAGGCTCATACCCTAGGAGCAAACTATATCTATAAAATTAAAAGTATAAATTTAACGATACACAAAAAAGCTTATCATATGAATACATTAAAATAATTATAAAGCACAAAATATTATCTTAAGCATAAATACATACGTATAAGAAATATGTAAAAGGTCTTACGTATAAGATGTTGGCAAAAACTTTTTCGTTCGTTCTAAATTAATACAATATGTATATAAGGATACACACTTAAATACTTAAAGTCTTTAAAATTTGTAACAAATTTGTATTATTCAAATTAAGAAGTTTTTAAATTTTTTGTTCGTCTTCTTCGACTTTTTTTTATTATTTCGGTGATTAACTCTCAAACGAACACCCTTATAATATTAAATATGCGGTAAAATAAAATATTTTTTTTACTCTATAATTTAATTTTAAATAATACACAAGAATAATAATTTCAACATGATAAGAAACGAAAGTTTAAAGATGTTAGTTATTTTTAAATTTTATAACCTAAAACTATGTGGAAGTATTGTAAATATCATTGGCAGTTAAATTATATACAATTTAACAAAAACATAACCTCATAGTAATTTTTTTTCACCCTTATTAGTATAAACAGGTACATCTTGTGTTAATAATAATAAAATAAAGTAAACATAAGACGTCTCGATATCATACAACCTAATCTTGGTCCACAAAAAAATCTGTTAAACCCATATCCAGACAATAAATATTTACTTAAATTAGTTTGCAAGCAATTATACGATAATCTTATTTCTAACACAATCATTTTCCATAGTTTCCCCAAAAACCAAATTTTCGTATTAAATTTATCTTCTGCTTATTATAAATATACTGTTATATGGTTTTGAAACAATGTCTTTATTTGTTATATGTGACATTATATTAAATAAAATAGTTTTGTTCCTTCTAAGAATACAAAAAAACTATTGAAAAGTTAGGGGTTGGCATATTTAAGTATAAAGGGTTTTTGGTGGAAATGTTTGAGTTTTTCAAAAAATATTATTAATTTTTAAAGTTTCTTATCAGACAATTTCAGTTGTTTTTAGTTTTTTCATTTTAAGTTTTATGTGGTTTTAACCCTTTCTGCAATAATTACCATATATAGGTTTAGAATATATTAATTTAGTCAACATCTAGGGGTTATTTAGTAAAAAGATTATACAACTTTACCGGTCCACTGTTTCCATTACTATCATTGTGTGGTACCCGCCACAAAAAAAAAATGAATTTCCTCATAAGTCGAGCATAAAATTGTATGTATTGTATTGTGCTTACACATGTGGGTCGGCTATTGTTTTAATTAATGTTAAAAGTCGATACGAGTATTTTCTATAAGGAGGGTAATTAGAGGGGGTTAAACGAGATTATGCTTGAGTTTGTGTTTTACGAAAGATTTATTGTATAGTAAAAAACCGTGCTGAATCTTGACTTCGGGTGATAATCGATTTTAAAGGAATAATCCTCGATGTAATTTCATGGTGAGGAGTTCGTGTGATAAGCTTTGGAGATACTACGACTTTTAAAATTGCATTGGATTTAATCAATTTATATTTTAAGTCTATTACGAAATTTTATTCGATTTTTTATTTATTTATTTTGTTTGTAAAACAAAAGAAAAAATCACCGCAGTTTGACCTTAGCTATATAGAGGAGACAATTACATTAATCAAAATGTAAACCGCGCTGACTTAGATAGTTTGGATGAAACATCTCTTTTGCATTCGAACCCAGTATCCCGCGATTCAGGTTCCTTCAATTTTGCACTGTTGCTTTCGTGTCTGTGACCTTGGTCCGGTACCTTTTGTTTAACTCATGCACGACGCATTATTTAACCTGCATTTATGAGAACCCTTGCTTAGAAATGTATTTTGATTTGTATCCATTAACTCCATTGCATTGCTCATGGAAGGCTTCAGTGGAAGTTTTCTCCGGTTGTCATATGTGTGGTTGAACCAATTTCGCAACTCCAGGTCTTTCAGAATTTTTTCTTTTCTCCAATTTATCGGTCTTTCAAGCCAAATGACATATTTCGAACAATCGGTAAGCTGCAATATAAAATATGACAATTGGCGACCACTGGTTAATTTTCTTCAAACTTCCCTTTCTCCCGAGCACGATTTTATTGAATTTGTCGACACCGCTTGTCTGACGTTATAGTCACTGACTGACGGTAACTAGCGATCTATACGAGTTTGTGACTCATGTATGTACATCCACTCGCAGAAACGTTCTTGTAAATTTTCTATTGATTTTCTGTAGTTTTACAATGGTTTATATTTTTGTAATGGATGTGCCGTTGATGTGCTGTTTGGATGTGCCGCTGATAATTTTAATTGGATCGTATATTGTATATGCAAATAATTTTAAACGTTTTTTATTATCTTAATAATGAAGGCCATTTTGGAATAGGCATGCTGTTTGGTAAAATAAATTAAACTCTCAGTACTACACAAGTACTACACTTCCTATAACTCTTCTTCATTAACGCTACTATCCACATTTTCCATATCTTGAACGAGCTCTACGAAATGAATGTCTTGAAGTTGTTCATCATTTGCATATGGGTCATCCAAATCGGAATAGTCCCAAACCGGTTCAAAATTGAATGATTGTCGTCAAAAGGGTCATTATGAACTTTTGGATTTTATGGTTGCTGTCACGGGCCGAAACTTTTAAAATTCTGAAAATAATTCAAATTATAAACAATTCAATATAGAAATTCTTTCTATTTCGTCAAATGCCAAATTCTGTCTTAAAATTATCAAGCCTCAATTTTATCAAGTGTATCAATTTACATTTTTAAAAATTTTAGTATTAGAATTCGTATTTCTTTAATACCAGTACATAATAGTGTATATCGGGGCAATTTCCAAATTTCGTCAAATCCCAAATATTATCAATAGTTTAAAACTTCGAATCATCGTTTGCTGTCAGAATATTTAGTTTTAATTCCTTTTGCTTGGATTCAACCTAATAACTAACTATTCAGTTTGCCTAATTTCAAGTTTCCGAATTTATTCAAATTTCAAAGTAATCTTTCGTCCATCCGAAATTTTACAATTATTAAAAATATTTTTTCAAAATGTTTGAATTTCGTAAAATCATTTTCCAGTTAATTCTAATTGTTCATCTTCTGGATATTTGAATATTTTTCGATTTTATAATATGTGATATTTCAGAAAGAAATTTTAGCGACCTAATAAATAAATTTATTTAAATTTACAAATCTAAGCGTTATCTCAAATTTAACAAAACTCCGTTTTATATTTATTATCGCACCAATTTCTAATGACAATTTTAACCAACTTCAAATTATCTGTGTTAAATTTTAAGTAGTAAACGTATTTTTAACCCAGAAATCGAAATATCACAAATACTTCGACTTGCATCTTTTTTAACTTATGTTAACTACTCAGTAAGCAGCAGCAGTTTTTTCTTGCACTAATGACAATTTTAATCAGTTTTGTCCTTGTTAAATTTTGCAAGTAGTAAAAATTTTTTTTAGTCACAATTTCAAATTTCATAATCACTTCGACTTGAGTTTATCAAGCAAATTCAGCGAACTTCGTTTTTTGATTCACATTTTTTTTCATGTTCTAAAATTAGTACAATTTGATGTCAGAATTCAATTAAATTTTCAAAACTGTGTACAAATTTAACAAACACCAATTTACATTCGATATGAGAGGTCAAGTTAAAAATGTCGTTACAGAATTTAGCAATAATATGTTGTTTATATAATGGCTAATAATGTATTTATGTAATAGTTAAATAAAAATTCAATATGGAATTTAGCCTTTTTTAACAAAATTATAAATCAAAATTTATTTTTCACAAATTACAGAATTTAGACATTTTTAACAAAATTTCTATAAAAACTGAAGAAAAATCTTACAAGTTGGGGGCTATTTGTGAATTCGATTCGAACATATTCGAGTCTTCGAAGTATTGGAATCTTATTTGAATTGAATCGAATTTGTTCGTTTCTTATTTAAATCAAATACGAATCTTGTATTTCGAGGAGTCGAACACGTTCGAATCGAATTCATAAATAGCTTCCCTGGAGCTAACTCTGAATTTAACGAAATTGCCTTAATAAGTGTTCGAATGGCATAACTGGGAATTCGCTTCCTAAATTTAGAAATTTTTGCAAAGTCAGAATTTAACAGCACTAATAGAGATTCGATTCGTATTCAAAATTTTATAAGATTTTCAATTAGCGGTAAAGGAGAATTTTGTGGTTCTAGGGTAGTATTTAACCAGTTAAATAAACTGACAAGAATGTGCCCATAATAATAAATCAATCGTGGTACAAAAAGTATCTAGGGCCACGCAATTTAGCACTGTGGAATGAGTGTGAGGACGACCATAATAGTTATTCCACCTTGTGGGCACATCTCTGGTACAGTTGAAACCCTTTAAGAATTTATGTTATTGCATTCAGAATCATAAAGCCCTTGAAAGTCTTTCTGCCTGTAGTTTGTTGAATTTAATTGTTGTTAAACACCAATTTAGTGGCAGACAGTACTCTTGTTAAACACCAGTTTAGTGAATCAAAAATTGTCAATGAAAATTTGTCTGAATAACCAAGGGTCTCGAAGATGGAAGATGGAAAGAATCCCACCCTGATCAGGAAGCTGTGGGTTTTATTTTATTTGCAGCTCTTGGGATGTAGCGTCAGCGGAAGAAAGGAAAGAAGAAACATTTTGTGGGAAGGTGCGAACTTTGTAGTTATGCCATTGTAGAGGAACTTTAAATTTGGGGGAATTTAATCAATATGTTCACATCGTCCTACGCAGAGGCCGTGTCTATGGAGTAAGCCTGGATTACCGTAAGCTTGGAAATGTTAGAGTTTTACTGGGAAATTTCCGGGAGTTTATTTAGATCACTGAAGTTTTGCAAATTTTTAATTTTAATCCACCTGGTTATAATTTTATCAAACCCGCAACGAATTCACCAACTGTAATAAAATATAATATAACTAACTACAATGAAACCTACATGCAACTTTGTACGAAAACCTAACCATTTAGACCAAAAAAATCTCCATAAAATGTAGCAACTAAAAACTCCAGCATCTATACATATATAGTATTATACATAAATTTTAATGTTGCAACAACATTAAAAAATTTATTGATATTTTTTTTATCACAATGAACAAATTTAAAGGCGTGGCGAAGTTAGGATCCTCGTTGGTTTTTGTTATAAATTTACAAAAAGCATATAGTTATAAAAAAAGGCGGAGCTTTTCTTGTACTCATAAACTTTATGAAAGCTCTCTAAATTATCTCAATGCACAAAATTATTTTTGTCTACTTAAATGAATATCAATATTGTGTACAAATAGGGTGAATACAAAATAATTCGTTTTGACCAAATAAATACCCAAAGATAATATAATATGCTCAATTTATAATCAATCTGATAAAATAAATCGATGATGACAATATAATAAAATTAATACAAAAATATCGAGGCAAGATATAAAAAGGAATGGAAATTCAATTTTAACAAAATCGAATGGATTTAAGTTAAATTGTTTTATCTTTAATTCGATCAGGATTGGGAAATTATGGTATAAAAGTTAAGAGTTTAAGAGAATATATTTTGTAATGTAGATGGCTCTGGCGTGGATAAATTTATCACAAATATATAATAATAAACATACTTTTATTGCATGTTGATACCTAAGTCGCACATAATATTTACATAAAACATAAAAGTTATGATATAATAAATAAATGTTGCAACATTACAACCCCTTTTTATGTATCCGTATATGTATGTATTTCCATAAATTTTCAATTCCTTATACAATAACGATTTAACGATTGTTGATTTATCTGTTGACACTCCGTAAGCAAGTGAATTGGCATAAAGGGATCCATTTAATGTGAGTTTGTTTCTTTTGTATACATAACTAATTTTAAACTAATCAACCTACAATGAACGCCAACGAAAATTTTTGTTGCACGCTACACATAACATGTACACACAACGTACATGTGTTCAACAAAACTTTATTTTTGTTATATGAAACATGTGTAATTTAGTTACGAGGATAAATCACCTTTGTTCATAAATATATATATACATATATATATATTTATACAAAGTATGTATACAGAGATCTGATAGAAAGTTAGGTACACACACAGCTCGCACTCTTTAAAATTAAATTTAAGATAAAACATTTTTGTTTTAAATTTATTATTCAAATATTCCTACTTTTACCTTCATTTGGTTTATTTAAATTGATAATATATTATCATTGTTTAATTAGTAAGCCAAACCGAGTGTAATAAAATTTATAATGTAATTAAAAAAAAAAAAAATTAAATTTATATAAAATCCTTTTTTATTTTTATTTGCTGTTGGTGCCTTCCAAAAAATAACAATAATAAAGAATAATAAATAATAATTTCTACTCTCTGTGAATTTAACCTCAAAATATAGTAAACGCAAGTTACAAAAATGAGTCACACACTTTTGACAACAACAACTACAGTAAATACGATATTGACAACAACAATTTGCCTGTTTTGTATACAAAAATAAAATATAACCAGCATTTAGGGGTTCAGTTAATTTTATCTGAATCTACATTTATTATTAACAAATTAATTTGTGTTTTATTTTAGTAGTTATATTTTATGTAAAACCGGTTTAGACACGGTTTAATACCTTAATATAGAATAATTTTCGTCGTAAAATAAAATGAACATTTCCAGTTACGGACCAAAAATAGCCTTCAATTGAAGTACTCGTATATGTTGAGAAAAGCTCTTACTGTCATTCTAGTTCCATTGCATAATACTTGGTTAAGCAAACTGTTTATAAATTTAATTTATACGGTGGTAATCCATAGACTTAAAGTGTTTAGAAATTTTACTGAAATATGCACTTGAAACTCATTATCGTGTACTGGTAAAACTGTGACCAAAAATATTGGTAACTGGTGTCATTTCCAGAATTTTGGAGATTTGGCTACACTGTTTCCTTTCAATACAAAATCTTCTGTCATACTTTCTTCAATACCTTCAAAAAATTTCAAAAGATCCGCCGAATTACAATGTCCAATTATTGTTGATCATAAAAATTTATTTACCATATAACTTCATGCATCTTACAAGCAATTGAAATCATTAATTAAACCTCTATAACTCGGGTTGCGAATAGACTTGTCTAAGAATTTTGTGAGATTTTCAAAAGATGTTGCATCTGAACCATTTACAACCATTATCAATCGTAGATGACACAATTCTATATTTTTAGGAAAATCAAAAATAATTTTACCAAATAAGACTAATATAATAATAAGAGGGTGTACGGTGGCACCAAAGTTGATTTCTTAATTGAATACGTTTCGACTTTGAAGTCTAATGATCAAATGGATCAACTCAATTCATGGAATTTTAATTTTGTTATTTTTGTTAGTGAAATAAATTTATGTCTTTTTTCCTGCCTCATATATTTGTTGTACCATTTTAAATACAGTATTTCGCCAGAAATGTAGAGATTTTTGAACGGTATGGACTTTGGCTTTCTTTTGCGTTAGTAAAATAAAGTTTGGTACCTAATCATAAAAATTTTGGACCTTGAAATTTTTGGGTGTGTCCTGAATCCAAAAAATTGAGTTTCGAAGTGGCATCTGTCTGTCCGTCAGTCTGTCTGTCGGTTTGTCTCTCCATCGGTCTATCTGTGAGTCTGTCTGCCTATCGGTCTGTCTATCTGTCTATCTATCTGGGTCCTCTTTAAGGTCTAAATGGTTTAATCAATCGAAGTGAAACTTTATATTTAAGCTTTTGCCATAAATTGGGAGGTCCCGGTGAATTTTAGTGAAAATTAGCCAACCGGAAATGCCAGCTTTCTAACTTAAGTGAAAGCGTTAAAACAAAATTTGAAAACAAATTAAAAAAAATTGTAAAAAATTTGTTTAATTAATTTTTAAAATTCCACGTTCGTAAAAGAAAGTCGTATGTTGGCTACGCCTCAATTTTTTATTTGGCTAGGTAGTGGCTTAAGTACAGAATAATAGGGGCTATTTTGTGTATAAATGATGATGAATTGTCATTGTTTGATACCTCTAACAACAGGTTTCGGACCATGTAATTGTCGGGTGACAAATTCCTGGCGAAAACCCTAAAATCTTCTATGATTGATAGTTCTAACAATACGATTCAGACCCCGTAAGATCTGCCATTGATCTCCGATCGCCAGCCAACTGAGCAATAGCCGACAAATTCTAGGCCCAACACCTAAAATCTGTCATTTTTCCATGCTATATAAGGAGAAGAGGTGGCTAAAAAATTCTTTATCAAACTCTGTAATTTGTGTACAACCAAAGAGTTGTTTTTATTTTCATTAAATGATAATCCCTTCTCTCTTGTAAAGGGTTATACACATTATTTGTTTAGCACATAATACAAATATATTATTTAAGATTTATTCGAATTAAAATGTAACATGTTTTGTTTATTATCTTATAAAAGTTGTATTTGCTTTTTTTTTACAAATTTCAAACTTTTCGTTTTGATTTATTTAAAAAAAAAAAATATTCTAGGGAATGGGCCAAAACTATTTGTTGGCGTTCTTGTTTATCATCCCATAAATTGTTGTATTGTACTAAACCCAAATGTTACAGCTCATTTTTACACATAATGATAATTTATCTGTCACAAAGAGTATATAGAAAAATATAAAGCATAATAGTCATTAAAATAACAATACCTCACCGCGTGATGATGATAAAATGTGGCATAAAGACGATATATGTATAAGTCTGTTCCATGCACAATAAGAAGACAAATTTTTACGATCCAACAGACAACATCCAGCGCAAAAAATAAACAAAAAAAACGAAAAATCGAGACAGAGAGAAAACAAAAATGTTTATACGTACATAAGACAATTTAGCTGACTTTCAGGCAATTTATTATCATTCTCATTTTTATTGGATTATCCTATTTGGTTGATATCTTCTGGATGTATAAATAAAAACGACGAGTTAATATAAAAATCTTTGCAGTGTCTGTGATAAGTGGCTGTTTATTGGGTGATTTGATTTTTATTTTGATGTAAATACTGTGCGTTTGTATATTCAGAGGTTTCCGGATTAGGATGTTTTAACATAACCATATGATACATAAACATATACATTAACGTTTTTTTTTTGTATTCAACACATGTTAAATGAAAAACAAAATACAGAAATAAATAAAATAAAAGTTGTATATTCCCGAAACTGTGAAAACTTTTTATTTATGGCCAAACGAAAACAATAAAATATGATAAACGGCTGTTTGTATTTATTTTATTTATATAAAAGAAACATGGTTTTAGTTAATAAATTATTGTACATAAAAATAATAATTTTCGATAAATTATACAACTCTATTAATTTTAATTTATTTTTTATGATTGCTTTCTCGGGATTTATACACAGGCATCGAGGAACTGAAAATATATATATGTTAGTTATTTATATAAATACATAATAGCTTCATATGTGCTTCGACATTATTATTAGCTGGTCCATATTACGAATCTTTCTTATAGACAAAAGCTTGAAACTGTACAAATCGTTAAACTAACGACTGAATGGTAGCAACCCGATTTCTTGCATTTCTAAATATTCAGAAAACGTTGAACAGAGCTGTTTATTTGTAACGAACTGTCATAAAGACAAACGATAAATTAAAACTGGATTTAGGACCGAAAAATAGACGTTACTCGACGTCTTGAACAGACATCGTTTTTAAAGTTTATTTCTCGGGTTTCAGAAATCAATTTTTTTTACAGTTTTAAGTCTAGGTAAAATAAAAGTTTCACTGCTCTTCAAAAAACACAAAATAATCCGGACGTGAAAAAACTGGTTTGTCGAATTTCGTAAAATTTTAAATCTTAGGATAATGAAATCGGTGGAAATTTCCCCGTAGCGGTATCTGTCAAAACATAAAAAAAAAATTGGGAAATTCTTGATTTATACTATGGGAAATTCCCGTATCCATACCAAGGGATATTTCCGATTGGGTATGAGTAAGTGAAAACGAAATCGCTTCATGGGAATTGTGATTTGTCAAATTGGAAGTTAAATAAATTCAGTTTACTGCTTATTTCCTATTTAATAATAGACATCATTTACGAAAATTTTTTGAGCTTGTTCGAACGCAATATTTCTGTATACTATGGCAAATAAGTTGATAAGCCGTTCATTATTTCAAACTCCCAGTTACTTATCCAGCGTATTATCATATAAATAATCATATCGTTTTATAATTTTTGTGTTTGAAGTAAAATTATATCACATGTATCTATTTCTTTGAGGCCAAAACCGACACTTACCGCGTCTTTACTGAGACCTTTCGAACCGTTCTCACAAGTATTGGCTAACGTTATAGGTGTTTAGCTAAACGAACGCTTTTACACAGAATGATTTTTAATGTTTGTCGAAGCACATTGTAATTAATTAAGTTTTTGACCAGCGATAAGAATCGAACTCAGGACCGCGCCATGGTACGAAACTATCTCAACCACTGCTCTACATTACACATTCCAGTACAAAATAAACGCATCAATCAACATTTTTTATAGTTTATTTCTCAATCAACTCCTTGGGCGAACCATAACCAATCGGCAATCAGTCTCATTGTTTTCATCTCTTTCTCTTGATCTAATTTTTAATTATAATAATCCCCAACAATTATTAGGCAACAAACATTTCTCGTTCGACTTTTTGTACTTCACACTCGGTAGCATTTGCAAAAATTTTTACTCGCTGTTTAAATGGAAAGAAAAAGCAATTTCAATTGTGCATGCAACAGAGATTATTGTATGAGAAGAAGTTGTTTTAGCGATATTTAGAGTACTATAGAGCTCTCTTTTGTGATTATGATCTTGAAAAAATACTCACTTTTAATTTCGCGAAATATTTCATTAAATATTACAAGGTTATTAGCAAAGTGGCCAATCTTGAAAGCTTTTCCTCACAGTTATATGGTATTTCAGAGCCCAACCTGGAGTTGTATTGTTTTGGAGATGTCTACAAAAAGGCTGTAGATTTGTTTATTAGATAAATAAAAATATGCCCGAATTTTAGCGTCTTTGGTAATTTTGCGCCTAAAGCAAACAGCAAACCCCTATTTCTCCTATTAGATGGTGGAACGCAACTCAAAGCTAAACTAAAGTAATATCGAAAATATCGAATAATCACGAAAAATAATTTATATGATTTTTTAATACGTTCCGAAGATTGTAAGAGAATTCAATCCAGTTTCGAACTGATGAGCTTATGATTATGAAAAAATCAATCTTCTCATCAGGCCGCGGCGACTGGACTGATTATACCACAATTTACATTCTATATATACAGAATGTGCTGTGCGTTATGTACTAGCGAATCATACTAATACAGATAAATTCTCTTACAATTTTTTCTTATTCAAGACATTCACACAGCTCTATTTCTGTGTACGCTAATTTTACTTTATTAATTTTTTGTTGAATGTTAATTAGTTCAATTAACATTCAACAAAAAATTAATAAAGCACGAAAAATAATAAAATCTCGAACAATACATAATACTCAGCACCAAACAAAACTCAAAAAAGGTTGAAAATCTTCCATGTTACATCGGGACGATGCATCTATGGAGCACTTTGCTAATTTAGAGTAATCTTGAGAAACTCGAATAGACTCGAATGGCCTCAGGAAGGCCGAATAATCTCGAATCATCATAGAATTCTAAAATAATCTCGATCAAAATTTCGAATAGTTCCGAAAATCTAGAATCGTCCAAACAAAACTCAAAAAAGGTTGAAAATCTCGAAAATTCCAAAATATATCGAAAATCCATGTTACATCGGGACGATACATCATAGAGCACTTTGATAATTTAGAGTAATATTGAGAAACCCGAATAGACTCGAATGGCCTCAGGAAGGCCGAATAATCTCGATTCATCATAGAATTCTAAAATAATCTCGATACTTTCAAAAAATTTCGAATAGTTCCGAAAATCTAGAATCGTTCAAACAAAATTCAAAAAAGGTTGAAAATATCGAAAATTCCAAAAAATATCGAAAATCCATGTTACATCGGGACGATGCATCATAAAGAGCACTTTGCTAATTTAGAGTAATGTTGAGAAACTCGAATAGACTCGAATGGCCTCAGGAAGGCCGAATAATCTCGATTCATCTCGATTATTCTCTCAAAAAATTTCGAATAGTTCCGAAAATCTAGAATCGTAGAATAATCTTCAAAAATCTTAATGGTAAGCAATTCAAAATAAAAAAAAAATATATTTCTCCTAAAAATAATTGAAAGACCTCGAATTATCTCGAAAATATTAAATATTCTTGATAATTTTGAATAATTTCGCATAATCTCACCTAGGGGCATAGGTGGGTCCCAAATATGCTTAACTCAACTCAAAGAAAACTCGAATAATATCGAAAATCTGTAAAGTCTTGAATAAATTCTGTAATATTGTATATATTTACAAATAATGTTCAACCCCAAACAAATCTTGAATGCGCCTAAAAACCTCGAAAATCACATTAAATAAACCTTAAACAGTTCTTCTATTTTCAAATAACTTGTGTGTACTGTTTTATACAAGAGCGGAACCTTTGGTGGTTTTTGAAACAAATGTAAATGATCCAAAAAGGAAAATTAGGATTTGAAAATAAAATAAAACAAGAATTTGTTTTAACCAAATCAATTTCTGTACAAGTTAAAATTATTAAAATAAAAATAATTTTATTAATTGTATGCTTGAAAATTTAAATCAGCGCCACTGATTATAGAAATAATGTCCGTTGGTGGATAAACATTCTGATTATTTTCAATACTAAGGTATTTGATTGTACGCCGCTTTTATATGTGGAAATTTTACGGGGATTCGTAAAGGAAATTAGTAGTGTAATTTTGACAGTTACTTCCATGAGGAAATTTCCACCGATTTTAAGAATAGGGCCTCTAGGGACCTTGGCTATAGTGCAATTGATTTTCGATAAAATTGAATTTTCTATGAAATGCCGATAAATATTCGAGCAATACTAAGGCAAGTTGGCACAACAATTACGGCACCGGAAACCTATTTTTAGAGATCTGATTTTGATTTATTCTGAAGTAACCTTCAGTTTGCGCGTTAATTTTCGCTCTGTTAAGTGACAGCTGAACTGAACGAAAAGAACTTAGAGATTCGCTGATCAGCTACATGCATTATCTGTATATCGCGTTCTTACCTAAAATTGTTACTAACTCGCTGGTTACCCCATAACTCAAATGATGAATTGTTCAACACGTTCAACATCTACGTTCTAATGCGAACAATTCATTTTTCACTAGCTAAACTGCGTACTGTAAAGTGAAATTCGAGTGTCACTGGTTGTCAATTAGCTATTAAGCCATGATTTTTACTGATCTCATGGTACTGAAGCGAAAATTTTTCTGAAATAAAGAAAATCGCTTTAGCAATCGGACATTTTATCAAAAATGGGTTATATTAATTTCCAAAATTTAATCCTCTCATATTTAGGATACTCAAATGTATACAGTCGCAAAAATATACTAACTAAACATTAAATTAATTCCCTACCACCACCATCCCCACGATCCCCGATAAAAAAAAGGATAATTTAGATATAACAATTTTTTCTTGTTTTTTTGTACATACAGTTACGCTAAAAAGTCACCGGAAGATGCATTTTGTCTAAATATTTTTTCTTCTCATACAGTTTTTATAATTTTTTTTATTATTAATGTTAACATGTTTGAACGTGAATATTTTGTTTCAAATTTGTAAAAAATAAATGCAATAGTTTAGTTTCTATGAAAATTTGTATAGTTCGGAGCGTGCAATATTGTTGGGTATAGTTTAATTGTAGTGCAAATTTAAATTGGTAGGTAATAAATAGAAAAAAAATTGTAATTATTTAATAATAGTCCGTTATATTTGCTAGCAAAAAAAAAATGGGAAAACGGTAAAGAATATTCTATAGACCTGAAATCGGCAGTTGTAAAATGTGTTACCGATGGGAGCAGTCAGTCGGCAGTTAGTCGACAATTTGGCATACCATTATCAACAGTGCACGAGTGGTGTATAAACCAACAATTGCGTGGGACCTTAGAGCGTAAGCCTCGAAGTGGACGGCCCCGGATAACTACCAAACGGGAAGATTCCGTAATTGTTAGGCAGTCATTGGCGAATCTGAGACTGTCCGCTCCTAGAATAATGAGCGATTTCAATTTAAATTACAAGAAAAAGGTATCGGTTTGCACAATTAAAAATCGCCTGACTGACGCTGGACTTCATAGAAGGCGTCCATCTAAAGAACCACTGATCTCCAAAAAAAATCGCGCAGCTCGGTTGAAGTTTGCGAAAGAGCATTTGAGCTGGACTTCCGAATAGTGGTCAAAAATTTTATGAGTGACGAGAGCAAGTTCAACATCTTCTCGTCTGATGGAATACAATATGTTCGTCGTCCAGTCAATAAAAGGAACGATGTTAAATACCAGGTTCCCACAGTTAAGCACGGCGGTGGAAGTGTTATGGTGTGGGACTGTTTCTCCCGACATTTTGTTGAACCACTTCACCGAATACATGGAACGATGGATCGGTTTGGGTACGAGAAAATATTGGAAACACGCATGCTTCCTCATGCAAGGCAAATAATGGGTTCCGACTGGATGTTTCAACAGGACAACGACCCCAAACACACGTCCAACCATGTTTCCGAATACTTGCGGAAGGAAAAAAATCAAATTTTGAAGTGGCCAAGCCAAAATACCGATCTGAATCCGATCGAACACCTGTGGGAGGAGCTCGATAGACGTATTCGGACGCAAAATTTTACAAAATTGGACGCCCTTTACACAGTTTTGGAGCGAGAGTGGAATCGAATCCCAACAGATTGCTTAGTAAAGCTTGTTGATTCCATGCCGTCACGGTGTGCTGCTGTAATAACAGCTACAGGTTATGGAACCAGATATTAATGTTTTTTAATTTAATTTATTGTAATAAAATGTGATATAATGTATGAATTAATAAAATTGAAGTATGAAATAATGTGACTATTTCTTTGTAGGGATTTATTTATTATTTTTTAGTCGCGTGTGAATTACAATTACAATCTTAATATTAGTTTTTAATGTGAAATGTGATAAAGAATTATTTATCAAAAATTAATTATAAAATGTTTTGATTCGTGAAAAGTTATGAAAGGAAAACCATTATTCCGGTGACTTTTTAGCGGTACTGTACATATATAAAATAACCCTCTAACCACACTATCATGGCTAATGAATGGCTTTCATTTAAAATGGTCATTTGTTATTATTTAGTAGCAGCAGCATGAGAATAGGATAAAAAATGTTGTTATACATAATACATCCCCGAACCTTATGATGGTAAATTTGTTTTCTCATCAAGACAAAATAATTTATCTTTCGGTTCACACAAGGGTGTTAGGATATAAACTAATTTAAAGGATTTTTTTTTTTAAATATAAATTACATTACATAAACTTTAATTAATTATTAATATTTTTGAGTTTAATATAATAACCCCAAGGATGGTGGTCATTTTTATATGTATTATACATGAATTAATGAGGCAAATGATTTATTTTGTTACTTAATGTATGTAGGTACAGTCTAAAGATGTTGGTATTGCGTGTCCGTCCTCAGTAATTATTTTCAATTATCTTCTCGAACCGTACACATACGAATAAATAATTTACAACAACATCATTTATTTTGTATAAATAACACCTGCATCACATGTCCAGGTAATTAATATTATCCCGTACATGTTGTTTTTTTCCAGCAATTAATCGATCCGGAATATACATCAGCGCAGTATGAGGATTTTCATTTATATCACCCATTCGTATATGTGTAATTTATTTCATCTCTCCTGTACTTTGTTTTTATTTCAGATAAACTTCGTGTTGTAGCATTGGACCAAATTACCGAAAATAAATCTCAAAGGATTAATATTTAGTCCAAATCATAAATTATTGTTGGCGATTTGTTTGTTAATCGCCACCATTTATTCCATTCCCTTGCCAACTTCGGAATATGGTGGATGGAAACGATAAAAATATTTAACAATTGTTTGTGTATTTCTGTGTACGTGTGTATGTGTCTCTAACAAGTAGTGTTAATAAATTCGTTTCGTTTTCGATTTTAATTGGGGATGATAATTTAATGATAATAAATAAATTCAAATTGGTAATTCGAATATGCAATTAAAGTTTACAGAATCCTAGAGCGAATACAATCTTGTACATTTACGGATTAAATGAGAATTACAACAAATGTGGCTAACAAGAGCCGGAATTCTTTTGAATTTAAGAACAAATATGATTTTCTTATGCACCTGAAAGACTGCATATCATGTAAAAAATGGAACCTCATCTTCAGAGGAAACCAAGAAAGTTTAAATATTAAACTTAATATTTTCCGTTAATATTTTAATATTTTTCGACAATTTTCATTCTTTATGAACCCGAATTCAATTCTTTATTCAATTCTTTGAACCAATCGCCCTTGGTTTTGGTTTCTACCTTCAACAAGTGTTGCTTGAATCCATAATTTGTGTGTCTTTGCATTTTATAGTAACTGAGATTTGAACTTGGATCGAGAAAAAACTCCTGGCTCTCCCGTTCCTGACCCAAAACCTCACGATGGCTATCGACTAAGTTAAGGCTGCAAAAATATAGGGAATTCTACAAAGGCCCTAATCCAAAAATAGCTGTTTAACTAAATTTATATTGCTGGCCCAAGAATTTCGAAAATCAAACTAAGGTCCAAATATAAAATTAGATGTTTAAATAAAACTTTGTTCCTATTTCAAAACCTTGTGATGGCTATCGATTTGGCTAAGGCTGCAAACATTTAGGAGATACTACTAAGGGTCAAATACAAAGTTTGATGTTTAACTAAATTTGTTTCCTATGGCCTAAAACCTTACGGTGATTATCAATTAGGCTATGGCTTCAGCTATAAATCTGCAAAATGTAGTAGGTTCTACTAATTCCAACATATTTTTATTTATTTATTTTATGTAATTACAATCTAGTCTCCTGGACTAATGAGCAATTTGTTTCTGACTTAATTTACTAACTTAAATTAATCTATGGCTTCTTCCCATTGGCATTCCATAGTATTTGGTAAATTGAAGTAAACCACATCTTTGTAGTGGATTTTAGATCAGCACAATGCTGCTTAAACTGACAATCATACCAGCTCAAAAGGTTTGGTTCTTTTAAGTCTGCGTACTAAATTCGTGATGCTTAGGAGCTGAGTTGCCTCAATGTTCACATGCTGGCGGAGCCTTTCTTCATGTCTCCGTGCTTTTTTCTGGATTTCGTTTAAGATTAGGTTCATTTTAAGGTCCCTGCGAACGTCATTGTTCCTGACATACCAAGGTGCATCAACGATGTTCCTTAATACCATATTCTGAAATCTTTGGATGATATTTACGTTGCTCTGTTTGGTACAACCCCAAAGCTGAATACCATAAGTCCAAATCGGTTTCAATATTTGCTTATAAAGTAGAAGCTTGTTGTATGTTGATAAAGAAGAGTTCCTTCCCATCAACCAATACATTTTTATGTATTTAAGTCTTAATTCTTCACTTTTCTTCTTGACGTGTGCTTTCCATCGTAGTTTAGCATCCAGTGTCATGCCGAGATACTTAGCTGTGTTCGCATGCAGTATTATTTCCCGATTTACGGTAATCGGAATATGTTCGAAACGTCTGTTTGTAAAGTTGATTTGAACTGATACCTTCATTTAGTTTTATTCTCCACCTTTTTGTCCATTTATATATTTGAGTTACAGCTGATTGTAACTTCTGTGTTGATTCTTCGTTGCTTTTTCCAACAGCTAAGATCGCCGTATCATCTGCAAAAGTTGCCACTGTGTTGTTTTCTAATATAGGAAGATCATAAATGTATAGTAGGTATAAAACCGGCCCTAATACACTGGCCTACGGAACTCCTGCATTGATTTCTTTCAATTCAGAAAATGTATCATCTAACTTAATCCTGAAGAACCTATCTTTCAAGTAAGATTCCAGTATCTGGAAAATGAAAATACTGTTGAACAGACTTTTTTCTCCTCTAATGCTTTCTCAATTATACTGGTTATTCTGTGTACTTGATCAATTGTTGAGTGTTGGTTGCGAAAACCGGGAGTTAGTTAATGTAATCGCTCATCAAATGTATTTAGTCTGCTTAAAATTAATTTAAGTGTTTGACTTATATCGTCATTTTGAGCAGTTTTTCCTGGATTTCCGTTGCTCATCATTACTTGAGCATAAGTCATTTTACCAAATTGTCCTTGAGTAGTTCCCGACACTCTACGATTTACTTCGGGTCGGTTCATCTTAACCGCTTGCTTCCTGAATAAACTTGGATTTTTAGCAATCACGTTCTTATTTTTGATGTTTTGCAGTTCAATAGCAACGCTGCATCCTCTGTAGTTAGCCGGATGGTTTTCTCCACAGTGAACGCATTTAGGTTGAACATTTTGGGCTTTTACACAATCTTTGGTATGATGTTTACCTAAACATTTGATACACCTGGGTTCCCTGTTGCAATATTTTTGTGTATGTCCATAGGCTTGACATTGTTTATATTGTGGTATAAGCTTAGATCTTCTTAGAGGCTGAATAACCACTTTGCACCCCAAGATACTTAATTTGATAAATTTTTTCGATATCTTCATCAGTATCGAAGGTCAACATAAACATGTTGAGAGGTACTTTGTCTCTCCGTTTTAGCTTAATCGATGCTTCAATTGCCTTAAATCCTTTTGCTTTCAGATCATCAATTATTTTGTCTGGTTTACACGTAGAGTGTAAGTTTTTAGCAATGACCCTAATTGGTCTGGTTTGTTTATCTTCAAACGTGTGCCAAGCACGTTTTTCTTCATTTAACTTTTTTGTCATTTTTCTGTATGTTTCAGCATCTTCTAAGTTTATTTTGATGGTGTTTCCATTCATCACCTTTGCATTAAACTTATCAGTAGCAGTTATTGTTTTTATTTTCTAATAGAGTACATCGTAGTCTTTGACTTCATCTATTACTATTGGTGGTGGTGGAGGCATTTTTTTTTGGTTGTTTCTGGGTAATATTTGAAACATCATCCTTTTATTGAGGTGGGGAAGGCCTATTATTCCGTCTCCTTTTTTTCTCCCACCTTTAACTCTAATCCACTCAGTTTCTCGAGCTGGTTCTTCTTCATCCGTATGATACTCATGTAGAGTTATATTCTAGTTAGGCTTAAGAACGGCGTCCAATTCCGGATTTCAGAATTCCGCTATAAAAGCTTACCCGCGAGGTTACTTTTCAACTGCCAATTACTGAAGTTAAAATGTGTCTATGCTGTTTAAAATTTTTGCTGCCGTCTTTCAGGCAACAAAGAAATTATTTTGCATTTATTGAATTTCTGGTCCAGAACTAAGTTTTTCCTGGTTGTGGTAACCTAGAATTTACAACAATAGTGTTTATAAAATGGTTAAGGAAAATCAGCTTTTCGTGGTCAACAAAAGATGGTTGATATCTAAATTTCTTTACGAGTTTATATTTTATGTATTACAACCGCTAGCAAAAGTTTTTCGGAGTTTTCGTTATGTCTTCATTGGTTTTATGTTTTTGCCAGTTGTTTGCAGAAAGAGCAAAACGAAAAAACAAAAGGAAAATTCGACATTTTGTTTTCATATGAGGATCATACATTTTTTTTTGATAAATAATCCAGATTGAGTTAAGCTTGCTGATATCAATAAATGTTTTAGGGTGGCTTGAGCCAAAAAAAAGTATTTTTGGTCTGTTTATGTGTCAGCCTGTTTGTGTCAGATGAATCGATCTGAAAATTTACATTTAAGATTTCTATATAAAATGTAAGGTGCAATGAATTTTGATAAAAATCGGCTAACCGGAAGTGCCATTTAACTCATCTATACAAAATGTATATGAGCTAGAATGGAAATAGGTCCCGACAACGATAAAATTCGGCATGTGCCGAATGTATAGAAATGGGATAGTTTAATGATTTTCTTGATAAAGTTCTGGAATATGGCCAACTGGAACTGGAACGCGAATATTTCTTAGAATATGGTCAAGAAAGACGGAACTGTGCTATTTCATGATGATGAAAAGCAACTCCAATCAAAATCGGATTCTTATATGTTTATTGATAATATTTTGGAATATGACTAATTATGATGAAAATCTGTTCAATTGTTTGAGTGTAACCAGATAATTTTTTACCTAAGAAACCGACATGTTGAACTAGCAAATAAATTTTCTTAAGATTTTCATACTACTTGGCCTGAAAAGTTTCAGTTACATATTGATAATAAAATGCAACACTTTTTTCAATGTTTCTATTTCTTCAATATAACCTCAATTTAGCTAAATCGAGCCCCATCCAACGTTTTTCCAATGTTTAAATATCTGTCTTGTAAAGTACATAGTTTGTGAAACACTACTTTTGCGAACAGAAAAATGTCACTAGGTGCGAAATCTGGAGAATATGGTGTATAGGGAAGCAATTCACTATTGTTGACTTGTGAGCGTGTGCATTGTCGTTAAGAACGATAATTTGTTTTCCTCGCCAAACGTGTTAGTTTTGCATTGATTTCACTGACTACATCGCTAAAGTTGTCCAATAACGCGCTATAATACTCGTCAGTAATTGTTTTTACTTTTCTTAGATAGTCGATGAGCACTATTCCATGTAAATGCTAACTAAATGACTTTAAAATTTAAATGGCTCGTACCTAATGAAAGATTCTATTTAATAATGATAAATCATTACAGCACCATCTATGTATGCAGTATTTTTTAATAATCGTCCCAAATTATTGCGGGAAGAAATGTTCAAGATTAAAATGTAAAAGTTTGCTGTTGTTGTAAATTACTGTGTACGTGCTGACTAGATGGCACAAAACATTTTTTTGGTTTAGTTTACGGTTAAAGGAGACAGACAGTAATAAAATAAGAAGAAAAAGAGATTTTTCGAGAGAACATTTTATGTGAACATTTATTTCGCCCACCTTCAATTTGTGTATCTAGAAAATAATTTGTCATCTACGAGTTAGAAAAGCGATAGATAAACATGCAATTAGGGTTTCTCAAACGGGATTCCCGGGATCCCGGTCTATAAAGTAAGACCGGGAAATCCCGGGATTTTTCGGTTTTTGATTTATTCAGTTTATGAACAGAATTTTGGGATCCAATTTTCAGTACCAAAAGTGTGCCTGGAAAATCCCGGGATTTGCTGCCCGGGAAATGGTATTCCTAAATAATTTTTAGATGAAGTTCTGGAATAGGGCCAATTAGGAAGGAACTTGGCTGTTTATGATAAAATTCGATTTGCACGATGAAAATGGTATATTAAATTATATCTAGAAGAAGTTCTGGAATATAGTAAGTTAGAAAGGAACTTGGCTGTTTACAAACCGATTATATTATTTTGGAAAATTTCTGGAATAAGGCCAATTAGGAAGAAACACGATTTTTATAAACCGATTGTGATGAAATTCGATAAGTACGACATGAAATCGGTAAAGAATCCCCTTATTCCAAAACTAAGAATCTCACTTCCGTCGTAAATGCCGAATTTCATTATAATCGGTTAAGAAAGATCCAAGTTCCTTCATAATTGGCCATATCAAGAACTTCATCTAAAACTTATTTTAGAATCCCATTTCCATCGTCCATGCTGAACTTTATCATAATCAGTAAAAACTTACCAAGTACCTTCTTAATTGGCCATTTTCCAGAACTTCTTCTAAATATCATTTTAGAATTCCGTTTCCACCGTACAAATCGAATTTCATCATAATTGTTTTAGAACTTCATCTAAAACTTATTTTAGAGTCCCATTTCCGCCATGCATGTTGAATTTAGGCTTAATCCGTTTAAAAACGGTCAAGTTCTTTCTTAATTGGCCATAATTCAGAACTTCATCTAAGACTTATTTTAGAATGCCATTTCCATCGTGCATTCTGAATTTCATCGTAATCGGTTAAGACACAGTCCCTTCGGAATAGGCGTGTATTTGACTTGAAAATTCTATTAGGTAACACTGAATAACTGAACAAATGAATCATAAACGTGATCTCCAACGTGAAATAGAAATTAATGTTTATCGACAACTACTCATCGACAAGATCGTTTGTTGTTTGATACTTCATGCAGCCACTGTCTGGCGGTGCGATTGACCCATTTTTAAAATGTTGTTAGTAACAGTCAATAAGCTTCGACAATGTAATATAATAACTAGATTTTTATGGCATAATGACATGAATATGAATATGACATGGACTAGATAAAATATACGATCGATATGTAATTTGCCTCACAGCCCTTCAAACAATGGATTCGTTATGAAGAAAGCTTCCAAGAAGTTTATAATCGCAAGAAATGTTAGTTGGCTACCAAAATTGTGCGATTTAATTATTTAAACCTAAGCAAGGCTACACTGATCATTTTCCTCATTCGCTGCTATGCGGGTATAAAGAAGCATATTTTGAACTGCGAGGTGATTATAATTCTCCTAAAGCATTAAAAACTGTTAAAACTTACCATAATAATAATTGGTTTTCTGCTCCAAGCAATTTATCGCCCTATCCTATAGTCAAGACGAATTATCGAAACTTGGCGTATGTCATATTTTCACTTTTCAGAACGAAAATTAAATTGGTCATTTTGAATAGCAATGTACAAACTAAGCAAAGAGATGCCGATTTTTCTTTAATGCCACTAAACTACTAGCTCCTAAAATGTGTGCAAAATAATTATGATATTAAAAATAATCCAGCACAACCAATCCATTTAAGCAAACCACCCGAATCAATTTTTCTTAAACTTAATCTATTGCACAGTTTAAGGCTCAAATGCCTAATTTACCTTTTGCACATCGCAAACAGCTAAAATACCTTTATGGATTTTATAACTACTTACGTATATTATATCGGGCCCTACACCTAAATTTTGTCATTCAAATTTTGTTTTCGGAGTCATTAACTCTAATCGTTTCATTCCGTCATTTGCATCGTGATGACAATAAGGTTTACAGATTCACCTTTCATCCGATTTATAAATGTTATAAGAGTATCAAATGTATAATTTTTGATGCTGGCTACCAAAGTGCTAAGCCGTATACGTCTGTACCGGAACCAGCAATCTTGCGATTTTTGACTTTTCCTGAATGTTGTGTAATATTTTCTGAAATTTGTTATGGTTGCCTGGGTAACATAGATACTACAAATTAATACCCGTCTTCGTAAAATATTTATCTTTCTGGCTAATTCAGGAATAAGTTAATGTTTGAAATACAAATTATATTCATTTTTCTTCGGAACTTAAATAAAAAAACGAGAAAGAAAATTAACTCAATTTATTTATATCAAAAGCTCTAGCTTAACTGACTATATGAAAGCTATACTATATAAACATAACAAAACATCCATCCAGATTATTAGAATCGATACGCTTTAGGTTTAGGGTAATAAATAATAAGATATTTGTTTTTATCTTAATCCCTCGCCTTTCTAAACTAAACAAATCACAATTTTCCACGTTTCCAAATCCATCTCAAAATGTTATCTCTCTCTGTGAGCTTTTTTTTTTTTTTTGTTATAAACAAAAATAAATTACCCATATACATATAAAGAGAAAAAGCTGTACATACAACTTTTTTTGGAAGATTTTCATTTTCCTTTTGCCTCATATTTAAATTTTTCCGTATACGAGTGTGAACAAAATTCTGCGCATTGAATAGACAAAATTGATTTACCGAACCGAAAAAGGAGGTGTCCTGTATACAGAAAAAAAAACAAAAAAAAAACAAATACAAATACAAATAAACAGAAAGCTTTAGGCGTGGCTAATTTATGTTTTGATAAGGTGGAGCTTATTGAAAGCTTTTTTGTTGTTCGTTGGCAAAAAGCTTTTTATGGTAATTTTTAATTTTTATTGTTGTGAAAAGTTTTTTGTGCAAAAGTAACAATAATTTTATTTGAAAATTTATAAGCGCATGGAGACTATAAAACTGTTTTGAAAATTTATCAAATATGGAAACTGCTTTTAATTTTTCTTTGTGATAGTCTTAAATACATTTTTTGTTTTTAAATTAAAAATTAGGGACAAAAAAACATTGTGATTCAAATTTCGAATGGTGACTTCGGACTGAATTCGGACTGTTTTAATTCATAAGTCTTTATTGATGTTGATATTTCTGGTATAGCACGGTTTGTAATACTGCTGCGAAGTATTTTTACTATATTTGATGCGCTTGTAGAGGTAGAGGTTAGCGTTATATTGCAGGAGTTTTGATATTCTGTCAATCAGCCAGTCCACTTTAGAGAGTTTCATTTTTATTTGACAACTCTTTGATTCAATGTGCTTTCACCAACCAAATCAACCTTCTATCAAGATGTAGATAAAAATATTTGACGTTCCGAGGAATGGCGACATTATTTAATTTGACCGCCAATGTAAATTTTATATGCTTTGATTTATTTTCATTAGCGTTGATCCTCCAGATATTCGTATATGTATAACGTTCTCAGTTTTTCTTAAGTATTCTTTTCATAAACTTTTCAGTTGTTGGTAGATTTGAGCTGTGTACAACGGGTAAAATATCTCGCGTTTATCTCATTTAGTGATGGTTGCACAAATAGTTTTTGTAGAATTACAAGAATTTTTTTGACAGAAGTTTTGGCAGTTTAAATTTTTCAATTCAGGCCCTCGTGTTATATTATGTTAAAAGCTTACGCAACAATGTTTTTTTCTTCTGAGGCTAATTTAATTGCATTTACAATTCTGTATAATCTGGTATAATGAGTCTTTCGGCTGTTATTGGTCTTAATCTTACGTAACACCATTCTGGTAGTAAGTTGTGATTAATTTGTTCATTTGGTGTGAAAACTGTCTTTATGTGGTTAGAGAATGCGGTACTTTTCTATAAGTCACTTCTGGCCTAACATCCATCTATTTGTTAGATTGATGAGCTCAATAATGCTAGTCGTTTTAATTTCTCTGTTCCCTTCGATAAAGAATTATTTGTATTTTCGGTCGCCAATTCTTCACTTAGGTAATGCTGTATTCCTCGATTTCTTCTTCTCCCATTGCTGTTATATTCGGATCGAAGTTTATTGATTTTTCGGAACTTTTTATTGGAGCCTTTTTTTGCCGATATTTCCAGTATTTGGATCAAAGTTTCGGTCACAGCCTCATATTTCTCTATAAACCACATTTAGTTTGTTCATTTGTTAGCCGTTAAAAATATACTATAACACGTCAAAATATATATTTTTCTGTTTTTTGTTGTTTTTGTTTGGTTGCGTTTACACTGTTGAGTTTACACTGTGTAGAAAAGTTGTTAAGTTGGTGTGTTATCGTATAGAGCTCGGTGAGTGGCGATATGACAAGAGAAATCTGCATGAATGCTATCAGAGCATTCACAATGAAAAAGCTTTTAGCTTTTGACTAAAGGTTTTCAACATAACGAGCAAACGTTTTTATTCGTTAAATTGGAAATTCAAACAAACCTGCAAGTAAGAAGAAAAAAGTTTTTTCATTGTGAATGCTGTGCATGAATGCATAGACAAAGCTTAGAATTTGTATTGACTTGTATTTTATGCTCCATTAAAAATAAATTAAAAATTAAATTTGTATGTTTTAGAAAAATATATTTTGCTCAAGACATTTTATATTTTTAATTAACAAACTTTAACTACCAAACCTACCTTTACGACCAGCATTGATTACCAAAAGTAGAAGCTGTAAAGCTGTTATACAAATTTTAAAATAATTTGTGATAATCTGCGTGAACAAGATCATTAGAAAGCTTAATATTAAACTGTCAAAGACCCGGTATCTTATACCCTAGACAGACTGTGGTTTAATAAATCCGATTTAGCTAAACTAGTTTAAGGTTCTATGCAAAAACTAAGGGATTAGCTAAATCGAGGTTGACACACTGCGGCTAATCTCGAAAAATTCACTAAATCGGTTTTATTAAATCGCAGTATGTCTAGGATATTAAAAGTAAATCGGATTAGTTATAAGAGTTCTAAATGCATGAACTGACTAATCGATAAAAATATTCAATTAATTGACACGAAACAACATTTAGGAGCATACATAACTTTGTGAAACCACGCAAATGTAAGTTAGATAAATGACCTAGTTTAAATAAATTGTTTACAGTCATTAATGAGAATTTTCTAAGAAATTGATTTTATTGTGGTGGAAAACCATGTACAAGCCGCAATCAAGGTTAAAAGCATGTAATGGGTTGAACAAGCCTATTTTCAAAATAGACTCGGATAGTTAATTATTGTGTAATTAATCATTTAATTATGTGAAATACATACATTGTTCTACCATAAGACGGATTTAACTAACAAACATGATATTGTTCAACTGTAACGGGCCTTGATTGTTAGTTTACTAATCCAGTTCTGATTTCAGTGTACCGACCCAACACTTTGCCTTATTATTCGTTCAAAAATACTAGGTGTTCTTGTCTAGTTGAACAGTTAATTTAGAACCACTTTCTATAATTTTAGTGTATTCGCCTTTTAATGTATACAATTAATTGATAAATTTTTTTTTTTAATATTTTATTTATGATAACAATAAAACTTTTTACAAAGTAACTAGTCATTTTTGACTAACAGCGTTTGACTCTGACAATATAATAATAAAGCACTCATATCTGTTCTTTCATTGATGATGGAGCCTCTCCTGGTGTTTTTGTGCACATTTCTTTATTTCACTTGCGACTATGTCTATTCCGAGATCTCTGTGAAGGTCACTATTACGAGTGTACCAAGGGGCATTTACAATTCCTCTGAGAACTTTATTTTGAAATCGTTGAACTATCTGTTGATTGCTGATTTTGGTGCATTCCCATAGTTGAATACCATATCAACCAGTACATTTTTCTATATTTTAACTGAAGCTCTTCTGCTTTCTTTTTCACGTGTACTTTCCACTTTAACTTTGCATCAAGGTTCATACCAAGGTATTTTGCTTGATTGGCATGTGGTACAGGGATATTATTGAGAGTCACAGGTAATGGTTCTATTGATCTATTAGTGAAGTTAATGTGAGTAGACTTCGACTCATTCACTTTAATTCTCCACTTAGCTAGCCAATCTTGTATATTATTTGCGGCTATTTGTAGTTTGAATGTGACTTCACCGATTGTGTCACCAACAGCTAGAATTGCAGTGTCATCTGCAAACGTGGCGATAGTTGTATTGCTCGTCTGCGGTATGTCGCTAGTAAGCAGTACGAAAAGGAAAGGCCCTAAGACACTCCCCTGCGGGACTCCGGCTTTAGCTTCTTTAATGCTGGAGTAAACTCCTTCCTGGTTTAACTCTAAAATATCTCCTTTTCAGTTATGACTTTAGCAGTTCGCAATACTCAAATGGCAGAGTTTTCTCCAATTTAAATATTAAACCATCTAGCCAGACTATGTCAAGAAATATGGCTGAACAAATCTTTTTTTCCTCTAAGAATTTTTCTATTATATCTGTTATTATATGGACTAGGTCGATTGTGGAGGGTTCCTCTCTAAATCCAAACTGATGGGACGGAACAGCTCCTGATTTTACAACTTCTGGTTTAATTCGTTTTAATAACAAACTCTCAAATAGTTTTGACATAGTTGGAAGAAGTGATATTGGCCTTACGAGGCCAGTTCACTTGGTGGCTTACCTGGCTTAGGTATCATTATCACTTCCGCAAATTTTCAAGATAGAGGGACATCATGGAGTCGGAAGGAAGCATTAATTATGTCCGATATTTTTTTAATAGCTTTATTAGGTAGTCGTTTTAGAATCTCTCCAGTTATCAGATCATATCCTGGTGATTTTTTAAGTTGTTTCTTTATTTCTTGTTTAACTTCTTTAGCATTAGTTAATGGAATTTCCTGTCTCAGGATAGTTGTTTGGTTTTCGAACAGTATATCCTGTTGGTTGTGTTGTTAAATTTGGCTGAAACGTATACGCTCGAGATGATCCGCGAATTTTTCTGCTTTTTCTTCTTTGCTTTTAGCCAGGTGACCATTATTTGTTCTTATTGGTGGGATATGCATAACTGGCCTTTTCAAATATTTGGTTGCTTTCCACAATTAATAATCACACAGCTTCTCCACCTCCTGTTCTAATGTTTCTTCTGATGAAAGTTGTGTGCTTAAAATGATTCTATTGTTTAGTTCATTCCTGAACCTTTTCCAATCAGTATATTTATTTGTTAACAGTGGCTGTGTATCATTAGTAATTATTGTATCACTTATTATCATTAAAATAGAGGAGTGGTCAGATGTGGAGTCCAATCCTTCCTGCACTTGTATATAATCAAACGGGATTTTTTTTGTTATAAAGAAGTCAACTAAGTCTGGTGTTTTATTTTGATCACTGGGCCAATAAGTTGGTTTTCCAGTAGAATGCCAGTTGCAGTTGTATTTAATTATTGCTCGATGAAGCTCTTTCCATTTAGTTGTGGTTGGTCTTGATCCCCAGTCAGTATGTTTAGCGTTGAAGTAACCCCCGATTACCAATTTTTCACCGAGCTGCTTGAAGTATTTAATATCTTTTTTTATAATCACGGCACTGCCCCCTCGTGCATTATTATTAGGATGAACTGCTGAGTAAACTTCGTAGCCACGGATTTTTATATGACTTTGAGTAGTAAGGTGTGTTTCAGATAATAAACATATATCTATTTTTTCTAAATCAAGAAATAGTTGTGTTTCATTTTATCGTTGCAATATACCATTGCAGTTCCATGCAAGAATTTTTAAATTATTTGCTATGTTTTTCGAGTAGGGTGAGCCTTTGTAGGATTGATATAAGGGCTTTTTCTTGCTTTTCTTCTTGTGAATATATAGATTGTTTTAAGTATGGTGGCTCTTAACACAAAATTTTTGTAAATAAATAAAAAAAATAAGAACTAAGTCTGTCAAGAATATCTTGTAGTATTTTATTAGTTTGGTTATTATTTGAATCATTAACTAAAAGATGACTATGTTGTCTTCTCGAACTTCCAATAGATAGTACATCAGGAAATGTTACATTTGGATTAGTTCTTGATAGCTGGTTTAATGTTTGGTGTGGCCTTAAATTTGTCGATATTCTTGTTGAGGCTGAGTTAATTTCTGGCCTGGTACTTATTGAAGTTTCCCTTGTTTTGTTGCGAATTTTTTGCAGCTCTTTTATAACAATGCAACCTCTGTAGTTAGCTGGGTGTGCCTATCCACAGTTGACACATTTTGTGGGGTGTCTTTTGGTTTCGTACATTCAGCCGTACGGTGTTTTCCTACATATTTCACACATCTGGGCTCCTTATTACAAAAGTTTGGAGTGTGTCCGTAGATTTGGCACCTTTTGCACTGGGGGATCAGTTTAGATTTTTTAACGGCATCTATTTGCACTTTCATATGGAGTATTTCGCTGTTTGCATAAATATTTTTAATGTCTCCTGTTCTTTCAAAAGACAACATATGTATATAATGGAAGAGGTGTTTTGCCCCTTCTTTTTAGCAGCTGTGTAACTTCTTTAATTTTGTATTTTTTCTCCAACAGATACTCTTTTATCTCTTCTGGTTTGCAAGAAGCATGTAACTTCTTCGCAATGACTTTGGTTTGCCTTGTCTGCTTATCTTCGTAGGAATACCATGTTGTCTTTTCTTCATTAAGAGCTCCTGTTAACTTTCTATAGCTATCACCGTCTGTGACATTTATTTTGATATCACCACTATTTAACGCTGTAGCTTGAAATTTTATATGATTGTTGTCCATGATGTTTCTAATACTCTGATAATTATTGCAATTAGATGGCACTTCTTTCTCCAGTTGTACATTATTACTTCCGGTTGGAAGTTCATTACTTGATCGTTTCTGTTCCAGCGGAACCTGATCTTTATCCTCCTGTTGCACGTGCCTACTTCCGGTTGGAAGCTGCTCAAATGATTGTTTCGATTCGGGTGAAATCTGTGGTGATTAACTCATCTTTGGTTTCTTATTTTTTTTATTACGATTCAGAATCCATCCCGTTTCTCTATTGAGTTCTTCCTCGCCTGTGTTTCATATATAACCTCCATTTGATCATTGGTATTGTTTATCTTAGTGGTTTCTTTCTCAGACATTACTGCATTTAGAGCATCTTTAACTCCTTGTTTTCTCGCTGTAAGTTTTTCAGATCTTTGTTTAGATTTAACGTTAACTTTCTTATTTCGTAAATCTTATTGCGCAGTTTGGCGTTATCCCTTTCTAAGGTGTTCGCTATTGGTGGTGGTGATCTACCCACCCTGGATTGTTGTTTAAATGGGTTGGGTTGCCCAGAAGGGCTGTTAAACAATGATTTGCTCACCCCAGAATCCTTTGAACCAGCCTCGTTAGAGGGTGGATTTGCCAGGTGATTAGCTGGGTTACCACCTGGGGTACAATTTCCTGAATTAGTTGTATTCATTGTTTATTTTACTGGTCATAAAGTATCTACCACTCTGACCAGTACTAGTTCGTAGTGGGTCTGGTTTGAGAACATCATTTACTAAATTTTCGATAGTTGGTTATACCGCCGTGTCTCGGTCGCCAGAGCCTCGTTAGTTATCTAGCAGGGTGCACCACGTGCAGGTGAGGATGACATTTGGGCTATTTCTAAACCAATTACTTAAGCCCCCTTTCCCATCCCAATTGATAAATAATACATACAAACATTACATTATAGTGCCGAGGATGATATTTTAGCTCTGCCTAATAAGTGTTTGGGAACCAGTTTTTACCATGTTGGTAAATTGATCCCCAAAATGAAAAATTTAGAATATAGCATACTTTTGTTGTAAGTTGGGGATAAACGAAGATCTTACAGACAAGGCTTTAAGTTTGGAAACATGGCCAACTGGCGTTTATATTATACCATTTAAGAATCAGAAAGACTCCTAGGATTTAAGTGATCTTGTTTTAAATAAGAGGATGATCAGCCCATGTGCCCAATACAAACTGAAACATACTCTATATTACTGTGGTTTTTTGAGAAACTAGTTATCTTCCAAAAGTAAATTGTTTAGAAAACGCATTTGCAATAAAAAGTCTAGCTTTTAGTAGTAATTACTCATTTTTATTTAGATTTTCGGGAGAAATGGAGGAAAATATTGGAAAACCATAATGCATTCAGTATTCGAAAAAAATCTAAAGTTTCTCTGTTGGGCATTCTCGACAACGAATAAGATGGCATAGTTATTTGTGAAACATGGCTTACAAAAAATTTCAATGTTGAAGAATATTTTCCATCAGATTACGTGGTCTATAGAAAAGACAATCTGCGATGTCTTCAGTGCATGTTGATGAACAACTCATAATCATTTGTGATTTCAATCTTCCTGGCATTGTTTGGTTAGATGTTGATAGTGTGTTCACACCCTCTTCTAATGATCAACAATCTTTAGGCCGTAACCGATTACTTTGCTACTATATCAACCAGATAAGCAATAAATAAGTCAAAATTCAATTTTATTGAAAATCAACTAAAATATTGACCACAAATTCAGAGCCCGAAACTCTGTTCAAAAGTTCTGAGCGATTGTGCTCCGATTGCGACCGTTGATATCTCTATCGATAGGTTTCGAAATCAGTAATTGCTGTATGAACTTGTATTTGGATTGTACTGAGTGAGTATGTCAACTCCTCTTTATATCCACAAACGTAAGGACTTACTGTAAATCTCGGAGGTATTTCTTAATTTTCGACGTTCATCTATGTTTATGGGAAAAGTGTAAAGCTACAAAAAAGGAAGAAAATTTAAGAAACCACTAAGCCATACATACCTCGTATATAGGCAATTAAACGACAGATTGTAAACGGTTCAAAATAAAAGTGAGACAATTAGGAACTACCTACCTGTTATATTTGTAGGTCCCATTTTGGATGGTGGTTGTTGCACAGAATATTTAATTTTGAGTGAAAGAATAGTTCTTTCAAAGGAAAAAATGCAAACCACCCAGAAACTTGGGTTAAAAAATATTGTCCTTTTTCGTTTTGGCAATATTCTTTTGATTTCTTTCTCATTCCCCCTCCCTCACCTCCAGTCATTTTACTGCTACTTCTTTTGTTTTATATCATATCTTGATATTTGAAAACCAAAACCAAACATATAGATAGATACAAGAGACAATAAAAATGTTTTTTAATCGAAAACATGTCAATAATCGAAAAGAATATGAAGTTAAATAAATGATTATTATAATAGAAAACGACTTTTGTCTCTTAAGATAAAAGTTTTTTGTGATGTAGCGAAATTAAACAGATATAAGATGTTATTGTCTTATATTGCTGTGGGGTAACTGTGGAATGGAGGGAAGAATATATAGTTAATGTATAAGAAAATAAATAAATTATAAATGTTAATCCCCGCAAGTATAAATACATATAAAAAAGAGAAAGTGTCAATTGTGTTTAAGGAAAATGTTAAACGATAAGACAGTTTTAATAATAAGTCACTTTAATTAAAGTAAATAAAAATCTTTCAACTATTAATCACGGTATAATATAAAGCCCCCACTCATGTATATTTTAAAGTCCATTAAAAATGTCGTAACCCTCAATTAGTGTTTTTCATGTATCCTCTTCTTGCTATACTACATACGAGTACATATATGTACATTTATGCTTGTACATAAACATAATTAATCTTATAAAGCAATTTAGGGTTACACGAGTAATATGTGTATGCGCTCGCTTAATCCATTGAAAATAATAAATTCATTAATATTTATTTGAAGTTTTTTTAATCGACAATAACAAGAGGTAATTTCTTGTTATACGTATATGAATTTAAAGTTGTTTTACGATCAATTAAAATTAGTGTATGTACATTCATTTATAAATAAACACACATAAATGGATTTACTTTGATGAATTAACTTTGATTAATTGAACGAATAATTTAGCAAGTTTTTGACATAGTACAAATGTTAACTGACGGCTATTTTAGTAATTTTGTAAAATACTCGGGACTCAAACCATATTAAGAACTAAAAATCTCCTAAATGTTGATTTTTTATCTAATAACACATCAAAACGATGTCAATAAACCAATTTTCTATTTGTAACTTCTCTCAAAATTTTGTTTAAATAAAAATTAACCAAATTCTGAATTAAATCGATATAAACGTTCAACATATGTGCTTAATATTGTATATGCAGGTAAATACATAAAATATAACGATAGTAATTTTCATTTTTATCATTTTAACACCTCGTATACAGTTATAACACAAAAAAAGATGAAATTTTTCCCAAACGAAACGAGAGATATTAAAATTTATAATGATTTTTCTTTTTTTTTTCCTCCACCGGTTTGAGATAACGTAATATATGTCTGTCTATCGGAATTTTTTATATACATATTGTATAAAAGGTAGAGCACAGCTAAATGGAATATTTTATAGTTTCCTGAAGTTAAATGATTTTTTGTTGAAACATTTTAATGTTTGTTTTGTGCGGTTTGAAATAATTTAATCACAAATGTATATTGAACAGATTTTCTCGAGTCATGATGTAAATTTGCGAAAAATATAACTTTATGTGGGTCGACAAAAAAGAAAAGGATGAATATTGGTTGCGTACACCACATAATTACAATGTCATAATGAAGTTTTTCCTTTTTGGTTGTATATTGATCTTGATAAGAGTGCGGTAACAAAGCCGTATAACATTATATTCATCTCATAAGTATTATACCAATTTTAACTTCTTTTCTTATCATTCTTATCATCATCGTATTTATATACATGATTGCTGTATATATTGCACCCTATATTATATAAATCTAGTGCAAAACAACCAAACACCAGGAGCCGCCCTCCCCTCCCTTCCCCCAAGCCATTTATAATAAAATTATAAAACATTTTCACAAAATTTACTCATGTTAAAGTTAATTTAATGATCGATCATTTTATTTTTGTATTTTTTTTTCCCTTCACACTCAATCAGATCCTTTTTTGTATATTTATTTTGTTATGTTGTTGTTGGTCGGATATAAAAGGAAATATTTTTGGTTGGGAAATTTATTTTTCTCTGGTTAACCACAAAAATGTTATTGAATATATTTTAGAGGTTTGGTTTTATGTGTGTACGAAAAAAAAAGAGTTTTTGAATGTATGGGAAAATGAGCCCCTATCCATTAAATGGCATGATATGATCCCGAATTGATAAAATAAAATAAACGGAATTAAAATGCGTTATTTATTTGTTACAGGACACGAAACCGCATCTCGTCTGTACGGTGCTTTAACTGCGCGAAGCACCCAAACAAATTACTCCTTTTTCGGTTTTCGTTTTTTTTCTTTTTTTTAGACAATATTCATTCTTATCAGTACTTTTATATCTAGAAAATGGTTCTGTTATGTATATAACAAGATATATACAGGACCAATTTTCAGATGCTTTTTTTTGTGCATTCAAAACTAATCGTTTGTAAATGATAGATAAAATTTTATGGATTCTGGATGTAAAATGAATATTCATACACATATAGAGTATGTTCATATATAAAAAATCAATATTAGCAAAATATTTATGGAATATATAAGGGATTATTGAATTATAAAATTTAAAAAAAATATTTTTTTGTATTGCTTCGTAGGTGTAAAGTAGCAACAGTAGGTAACACTTGGAATGTTAAAGCAACCTAGTCTTATTATAAATATTACGTCTAATTAGGTCACTGAACGTCTGGAGTTTCCATTAATAAATTGTATGTCGTGTATGCAACCAAATATGAAGCCGAATAAATACAGTGTGTCCGAAACGCGAATTTAAACGCCCATTTTTTAAAATGAGCCTTTTTTGATCGCATGTAACTTTTTGAAATGTGTCTTCGCTAAACGCATATTTTTCATTTCGGACGCACCCTGAATTAAACCAAAACTAATGCCCCTAAATGTCGAAATAAGATCGAACAATACTCTTAAAAGTTTGTGTTTGTTGTTTGATGTTTTTAACAAATCTGCCACCAAGTATCAGGCATTCGACCATTTTAAATGTATCAATTAAATTCATCCAATTGCAAGTTGGTAAAATCTGATGCTGTTTAAAACTCTTTTTTTTTTTTTAAACAAAATAATACGCAAGTTATCGAAGAAACAAACCAAAAATTTCTTTAATGCCCCTAAATGTTGAAATGTGATCAAACAACCTACAAACATGTTGTTGTTGTCACTTTTAATCATTTTATTTTTAGTTTTACCTACGCACATATAAAATACAATCAAAATAATTTTTAGCATGTTATAATTTCGATATTGTACATACTGCAAACCTATTAAATAATATTTCTACATATAACGATACATTAATAACAAGATAATATATGAATTATGATGATAAAATAATTAAAAGACTATGATGTATAATTATTTGTGTATTGTTTGTGTTGTGTGTAGTGTTGTGGTGGTTGAGGTTATAGATAATTATTTGTTTTAAGTATTTTTGTGGATTTCATTTCAAAGAGACTATTTATAATATGTGAAGAGATTTTGTTAATTAATTTATTATGATGTTGATGATGATTATGACAACCAGATAATATTCATAAATTTTAATATTTATATTTATAGGGGATCCAAATATGTAATTTGCATCTTTTTATGTTATATGTTGACACTGGATGTAGATATAGTGTGAATAGCATTTATTTTACGTAAGGTAGGGAAAATCTCTTCTTAATCGACTCAATATCGACAGAGAAAAAGTCTATAAAAATAAATACGTTTGGTATTTTTTGTTGTTCGTGCTTAAACATCATCATCATCATCAACTAGCTAGACAATATTTATAATAATATTTTTTTCTGATGATTTCCTAACAACAAACAGGAAATATAAGATTGGAAAAAATTCCCTTAGGGTGGGTCCATAAATACATTTTATCATTATTATATATGGCTATAAAAAAAAAGACATGTTAACAAAAAAAAAAAAAGAATATTTAATCGGTCAACATATCACCATATCCTTATTATTGTTCACAATATATATATTGTAGATATAAAAACGAAGCATCTATAAGGAAGCAGAAAATATATATAGGAAAACGGACGTAATCCGAAAAGATAAATTTATTTATCTGTTTGTACTCGTTGTGTTGTGATTGTTTTTTTTTTTTTTTTGTTTGCTGTTTTGTTCTCTGTAATAGTTTAGACAAATAAAGATAAATCAAATCTAGGATATAATCTAAAAAATAAATAAGGAATCTTCAATTTTTCATTTTTTTTGTTATTAAATTATGATTTTTGTTGTTATAAAAATATAGTAGTCCTGCAGGGCGCAAAACGATTTTAAACCCCACTCCTCAATGTGTTAAAAAAAACGTATTTAATAGATCGATTAAATTTCTTTTTATATACCTTCGATATACGAGTAACATAAAGACACAGTTAATATTTTGGTTTATAAAATATACTGAGGGTTGAATTTCTTTATTTTCTTCTTATATTTATTTATAAAGATTGAGCTGTTGAACGTGAAAAAATAAATCAAATCCGTTTGTACGATATAAAGAGAAAACATCTTGTTTATTATTTTGGTATGTATTTATTAAATTTATGTGTTTCATTTTGTGTTTTCCGTTTTATTGATTATATGGGTAATTAAACATTGTTTGGCACTCGTTTTTGTACGAAAGTGGTTGTCATTAATCGTAATTACGATACGGTTAATGGATTATTAATTTAGTTAAGGGTCAAAGGTTTCTTCATATAATTCATGATCTGTTTAAAATGTTTGACAATTACTAGATGATAACAAAAATATTTGGAATGAGTTTATTTTTAGAAAATTGCATAGATTTATTGATCAATGTATAAATTTTGACCAACACCTAAAAAAATCTATTAATATCTTAAGGTTCAACTCAGTGTCACTTTTAGATCTTTCCACACTTCATTTCAAGTATATCAGTATTTTATTGAAAGGTTTTTTGTTTTCCTCCTTTATTTCAATTTTGCAGGCAGTCTCATATTTCGATTTTTCTACTGTTATTGGTGGTATAAGGTGATCAAGAAACCATGCTTCTAAAGTATTTTAACAAGCTAAAAAATTCCTAATGATGAACAACCTTAAATTTGTAAAAATAATCGAAGAAAATTTTTGATTAGTGATAACTGTTATTATTATTATTTATAATTTACTAGCTTAAACCGACCGATCCTAAAAACGAATAAGTGTCGATTTAATATTGTGCCATTTTAACACTGTTTATGATCTTGCTTAATTAGAAAGACGTCAGTTTAAAAAAAAAAATCTAAATCTGTGGTGAGATTTTGTAACATCACTTTTTATTCGATTTCAAAAGATTCCAAAGATACATGTAAAACCCAAAAATGACTGACTGAGTTTTCACTGAAACTTTGCGTTGATGGTTATAGGAGTTTATTATTTGATCTGAATTGACAGCTTAAATGTGACTTCTAAAATTACATTTAAATTATTAAAACAAACCATTATTAAAAATAATTTAAAAATCACTTCAAAATCTTTTGCCTTTTAACAGTGTAAAAAAATCTGTCAATTCAACTAAATTAAAGTTTACAATATTCAAACTGACTCAACCAACCAAATTTAAGTTGACCGAATTCAGATAACTTTCAGTCAAGCCGCCATTTACATGTTGAATTTAACTCGGACGTTTTCAGTCACATCACTTTCGGTTTAACATGTATGTTTAGTAAGAGTTTAATCTCTTGTTTCAAGAATAAAATTGAACTATATTTTGCTTTTCAACTATGCTCTTCTTGCTACTATCTCAACTTGCTCGAATAAAACAACATTTTATTTCTACTTCTACTCATCGTTCTCTATTCATCATTCTCTTATCATCAAAATTTTTGTTTGCGGAAAAGCGGAATTAAAAACGAAATAGAATTCAATTTTATTCTTGAAACAAGAGACGTAAGCTCTATCGAATTCGATTTCAAAGTAATGTTATATCTTCCCGCTCTCGTTGTTCATGATTACGTTTCATGTATTCAATCCACGGAGTTAACAGAGTAAAAATATCATCTTAGTATAATGCCTGCCATCTCTAATTACATTTCTGGATCAATATGTTAGATATTGTTACGGTGACACCTAGGGTGTAATAGAATAAGTTAAATTAATAGCTCGAACTTTTACTGTAATAAAATGGAATTTTCCATGAAAAAACTGTTCTAAATGTTTCCACACTATTCTTACTCGAAAAGTCATGAACTTTCTAGAAGTTTGGTTTGTATATATAAACAGGAGAATGAGATCATTTTTGGTAAGCGAAAGTATAAGGATTAATAAGGAATTAAAAAGTGATCTAAAAAGTGTTTTAATGCGAAATAAAAATTATAAGTGATCAATAAATTGTGCGAATATTAAAGTAAAGTGATTTTGTGGATTATCGTTAGTAAATTGTGTTGTAGTAATTTTTGTGTGAATAAATAAATTCGTTGGTAATAAATTGAATTTTTTATTTTATTCACAATCCAATGATTCGAACCTTGATTGACAAGGCAAAAATGTAACAATTGGTGACATCGGTGGGATTGTTAATAATAAAACAAAGGACGTGTTCGAAGTTTTTGATAATTTTTTTTTTGTAATAATTTTGATAGGAGTAAAAGAATTTTCTCTTCCATATTTTGTAATAAACTATATTTTGAGCGACTGTTGAAGACTATAAATCAGTCTAACCAAGAAATTAAACACGAAATGAAACAACAGTGGGGCGAAATTAAGCAGTCAAACCACATTATAGAGCGTCAGATGGGGGAAATTGCCGAAGGTCAAAAGAAAATGGACGAGAAGTTTCTCGAATTATCTACAAACGTACACGGCGAAATAGAGAAAGTGCAAACGGAAATCCAAAATGGCTCCTTCTTTAAATTTCTGTCGGAAAGTAATACAAAGGAGCAGATCGTCACCTGTTATCCAGGCGAGCGTCGAACGGTCGGGACAAAGGTCTAAAGGCAGCGAACTAAGGTGTTGAGTATGTAACAAGTTTGGCCACATATCACGAGATTGTTGGGAAGCAAGAGAGAAACGTCAACTTCTATGGAAAAAGCGTCCAGCGTAGAGGAGAGATCGGATGAGCGAATAGCAACGGTCGGAATGGTGGAAAGATTTCAAGTCAGTTTGGAGGAACGGAAGCTGGCTTCGCCGTCTGATTACCCCATAAGTTACATCCCTGTTACAAGTGTATAGCACGAGGCAGTAGCAGCGTAACAATTAAGGGCGATGTTGATGTGAGAAAGTATATCATTACGCTGGATAATGGAGCAACTCACACGATTGTTCGGGAAGACTTGATCGGAGAAGCTGTGCAGCTGGCTGATGGGTTAAAATTGAAAATGGCAAATGGGGAAACTATTTTCCAACACGAAGTTCTGGTCGCAGTTATTGTGGACGAAGTTATCTTGGGAATGGACTTCATAACATAAGAGCATTACCTTCCAAAGAGCGTTTACTGTGGCAAGGTTATTGAACTGACAGAAGACTGGCAAGACCCAACTGTTAGCTTTAAGCTGCTTTAAATACCTTTAAATTTATTAATTTTGTAAACATTCCAGAAAACATGGAAATTCCTAAAACTTGAAATCAGTTTGAAACAAATTCCTAAAGGTCCTCAAAAATTTGTTTGATTACTGAAACTTTCGAAACTTATCTAATTTTACATTTGAAACTTGATTTTAATTTGACAACTATAACAATCTTGAAATACTTTATTCAAAATCTGGTGGAATCTTGTACTACAGGCACAATACTATATATGTTTTGTAATTGAAATTTCAAGACCTTAGTTTCGTAAATGGAAATCGGTGAAATATAATCATTTTAAAATGAACGTTTCATTTGACAGTTCAATCATTTTATAAATCCAAATTTTTCGTTTTTTGTTTTTTTCTTAAGTTTGAACTCTGTTTAAAATAACTGTACTGATTACAGGTTAGACTTCTTAAATTTCAATATTGAAGTTAATGTTGATTCATAGATGGCGCTTGATTTGATGTTTATTTTTATAAGTGTAAATTAAATAATTCCATTTTGTTTTGTATTCATTCTTATTTTGTTTTTTGGGAAGTAAACGTCATAATAAATAACGTTTAATAAAAAGTGTAATAAGTGTGATTAAGTGAAATAATAATGCTGGACATAATTTTGGTGCTTTGAGGGCAGCTATGGACAGCATGATTTATCACGTTGAGGTTGCCGAAAGAAAAGTAACATAACCTAAAACACTAGTGTTTAGAGTTTGAATCTATTGAAAAACCAATTTTTGGTCGTGATATTAATGGGTGTAATCGTAAAGAGGGATATTTTGGTAAGGATCAAAACTCACTTGTTAGTTTTAAACTGCTTTAAATTCTTTTTAAATTGTTAATTCTAACTTTTAATGTTTTTGGAAATTCGTAAAATTTGTAATCAGTTTCAAAGAAATTCTCGAAAGTCCCCAAAAATTCGTTTGATACCTGAAATTTTCAACAAATTTCACTTTTTACAACTAAGGATCTTAAACTACTTTGTTCAAAAACTGATAGAATCTTTTCCTTTAGTTTTCCAAATGAGAAGCCGGTTGTACTGACGTGAATGATGGATAGATCAATAGATTCTGCACTCTAACAGGAGGACACAGTTGTATTTATCGCCATCACCGATGATGAAAAATTCCTTTTGCATTCCGGCTCTATCCGGGATCAAACCCTACCTTTTGATTCAAACCCCGCAGTATTAATCATTGCTCCGTTTGGTTGTTAATTTTCATCTCTTAAAAGCAAGAAACACTGTTGTACGAATTACATTAAAATTCCGGGTTTTTATTTTCGAATTAACAGATAGAAAAAAAAAACAACATAAAATTTTGTTGAAATCAAAGTAGGTAATTAGTGTTAGGAATAAATGTCGAAGTGCTATTCCCACTAAAATGCAAAGAAACGGGAAAATATGTTATTTCAAACTTAATACAAATTACAAATACAAACCATGACATATTTTATTGAAACTATAGTGAACTTAAAACTTTAGTTACGGAATATAATCCTAGAAAAATTTGGATGTTTAATTAATAATTATTTTATTTATAAGGTCCCGGGAACTTTCCAAATTAGAATCACCAGATAAGTAATATCATTAAACTTTACCTGCAGTAACAATACAAAAAGGAGCAACATAGTTAACGCGAAGAATAATTGGTTCAAATTATTGAGGTGCTAAACTGGTAACTTTGATTCTTACAAATATAGTTTTGAGTATTCAACGGTTGGTAAAAATATAAATACAATTTGTGTGTTGCCAGAATACTATATAATAAACATAAATACAGTTGTTAAAGAGAGGGTTCCCCATTATATTTTGTGGCTTTTTTCGAAGTAAAAAAAAATAAAATAAAAAATAAGAGAAAAATACATCGATGATAAAATCTTATCTTTCAATTTTTTTGGTTATAAATATTATTTGTTTTTTTGCTCTGTGTGTTGGGGTTTTCTTGTGTTTTTAGGGTATATACATATAATGTAACCGTTATTCACTTTTCTTTTTAAGTATTCATAAAAGTTATTATAATGATAAAAGTTTTCACATTGGAAAAACTGATAACAAAATAATAAATATAAGTCTATTTATATAGTTATTTATGACAATATATGCTTTAAAAATGTATATTATGGGATGCGGAAGATACCCGAATTATACTCACAAAGTGTCTAAATCTGTTTTGTTTTTCTCTGCTCACGATATACATACATACAATCAAAATTATTGTATAATAAATGGGTTAAAATTATTCATTAAAAAATTTCTATTAATCATGCCTAATAATTCTAAATCTTTTTAATTAAAATGCTGGAAATTTATTTAATCGATTCCACAAAGCCCGGCATACACAAAAGAAAACTTCTTCCCTTTAATATACCACCGTGTATATATTTTGTATTTCGCTTAATTCTACGATTTTTTTTTTTTTTTTTGGGAAATAATGTAATCACGTTTATACAATACATTCGCAATGCTACTGACGATGATTATATAGTTATGAGATGATGGTAAAATGTATAAAGGGTTAAATTTTAACCCTACCCTTCTTAATTTATTTAAAAAAACGTAAAAACACTTTAAAAAATAAATTTTACTTTTTTATATAATAGGATTATAGTTTAGTTTATTTTATTTTAGTTTGAAAAAAAGCTAATTGAAGTTAAAATAAAGAATCAAGTTTTTAACTTTAAATTTTCCATCTATACAGAAAATATTAAAATAAATTTTCATTCATCTGTCTATATATATTCAAGTCTGGTATGCCACTATACCTATGTATAGTGTTCATTTCGTTTTACTCAATAAGTTTTTCCCTGGCAGAAAAAAAGTCGAGAACGAAAATTAAAAGAAAAGTTTTGAATTTTTAATTTCCCAATTGTATAATTTAGGTATTAAAATAAGAAATTATTTAATATTTAAAGATTAACGATCTATTTAATTTTTATAGTCTTTTTGGTACGTTTAATATTTTACTGTAGCATACATAATCAAAAAAAATGTGAATGATAAATTTGACAACAACAACTAATTCAAATTTATTGACAACAACAACTCATAATCTACATTCAGGGGAATTTATACAATACAGATAATTATGAAAACCTTTTTCCAATTTAATTAAAATTGTACAATGTAAACCTTTTAAATTTATATAAAAACAAAAACTCTTTAAATTAAATAAAACAAACGCGGATTTATATAAACTTTGTTAACAACGTTCATTTCATTGTATTGTTATTGTTTTAATTTAATTGCTTGGTTCTTCCGTGCACAAACAGTACCTACATACTCAGTACTATAATCTTGAGTCTCGAGAAAAGAAAAAGTTTCTATAAGTTTTTTGGTTTTAAATTCGTACAATAAACACGATAATTAAGTTACTTTTAAGTAAATTTGACTATGTGAATGCATCACATCACATCGTAAAAACTGGTAGCAAAAAAAAAAAAAATTGGAATGCGAGAAACATTTTTAATGATTCAACCAAACCACTATACAAGCAATTTCCTCCACCCAAATTGTATTGCTCCCACGAAATCGGAAAACCAAAAACCAAAATATAATTATGTTTCCTTTTTATGTGTATAAATTTATGTTTTATGCTAACTCAACCGAAAAGTGTAAATAAGGAGGTAATAAAAAATGTTTCATGAAAAGAACAAACCATAAACTAAATAGAAGCGAACTAAATGCCATGTCATCAATCAAGACAATTGAATTTTTATCTCTTATCAGATTGTTTATGATTGATGATTGTTATTTTTTTTTTTGGTCCTGCTGGTATTGTGTATCGAATAATATATAAAAAAGAGAAACAACTTTTTTTTTTTTGCAATAAAATTGTAGAATACAAGAAAGAGAGAGGGGTGCTGATAAGACGATGTCGAAACGTTTCTGATTATTGAGACTCATTCATATATTATGATACTGCGATGGAATCTTTTATAAAATTGAAATGGAATTGTTTTATTTCAAAATTGATGAAATTTATTAAATAAATACGGTGAAAGTGTCCCCTCTATATGAGGTGCATGTTAGGGAAACCCAAAATTCAATCACATCTATTACAAATATCAAGTTTGTTATAATTGCGCCTAAATGTCGAGGTATAATAGTTTCCACGATCAGATCCCTGAATGTAGAGTATTTCATATATTTTGTTGTTGTCAACTCAATTAATTTTAGATTATTGCGTTATTTTGTGTGATTTTGCGAATTTTAAATAATATTATTAACAGTAAATAGAAATATTGTTGAAACTAATTAAATTCTTTTACATAAAAGAGTGACAATCGTCATTTTATCTTATTCAACCCTTTCAAAACATAAAAACAAAATTCTATGTAACAAGCCAACCCCAACTCTGTACATCTATGCTCTGTATACAAGCATATTAAACAAATTTATATTTTTAAGTACCATTATGAATCTCCTCAATAATAACAATCCATTTAATTTCTGTAACAAATGGAACAAAAGAAAACGTCGTTTACACCTTTTAATGGTTGTTAGATAATTTCTTTGCCCGGTATTTTTGCTGTCGTTATCTTATTTTTTTTTGTTTGTTTTTGTTTTCTTCTTGTTATTATGTTACAAGTATATATAACATCCCTCTGTATAATGTTTCCCAAGTGAAGCATCAGTTGAAATTAACAACGTCCATTGTGGTTATTACTATTATTATGATTACAATTACAAACATTTTTTTTTTGCTTTTGTCTTAAGCAAACAGAAATTTTGTTTAGTAAACATCTCTTAACGTTGTACCAAAATAATAATGTTGTATAGGGGGGTAATGGTTTTGGAATTTTTGTTGAATTGAGTATAAATCATTTGGTTCGAGTTGAATATAAGTTTTAGATTTATAAATTCCTCAAGGTACATACCGTATATCGAGTATTTACATTCCACTGACCTTTCTTTCACTTACGAACCAGATTATATTGGTCAAATTATATATAGACTTAACAATCTAATAAAAGTAATAAACAGATACATAAAAACCATAAAAAGGTTGTTAGATGAAAGAAAATATGGTATTTCTTACGTATGCCACCCTCTCAATTTTGTGTTATCAATTTTGGGCCTCACAAGATAATCAAAATTATTGTTATGTCTTAATTTCGGTTTCTAATTGCCATAATATACAGTCGCATGTTAATTGGTTAAACATTTTATTTAATTAAATTTTGAAACTAATTTTACGATCCACATCCAAATCAATCCGTTTACTTATTCATAACATTAAAATTTCTAAAAATCTGGCAATCGTCTAATATACATAAAATAAAAAGGATTAAATATTGAATTATTTAGTTTATTTGTACGACAGCCTTTTGTTCCCTTTACTTGAAAATAAATTTAATCTTATCTCGCACTACTATAAACACAAGGAAAACTAATTTTATTTTATTTGGTTTAAAGGGTTGAGATGGAAAACAATAAAATCTAAAATGTTACCAAATTTCTTATCTCGCTTCTTGTATATTGTCTAAGACGACATATTTTATTATTAATAATATATACATTTAATTCGAGCAACTAGTTCGGGCGTGGAGTTTAAATTTTGGTCCACACCATAAATATAAAGCACATTGTTCCCGATTGTGTTATGAAGCAAAACACACTCGCACATTTCTCTCAATTTATGTGAAATAAATTTAATTATTTACATGTCACATATTTCACATTTTATTTCAAATATAATTTTTCCCCGGAAAAAGAAATGAAAAACTTTTTTTTTTTTGTTCCTCACAATTTCCAAAGAGATGATTTTTGATGTATGTATTGTTTGTTGTTATTATATGAACACATTAACGCTTTATAGGGTTAATTTTTTTTTTTTCAAAAGTTTTTACTGTGAAAAGAAATTATTTTATCAAATTTGACATTTTGTATTTTTTAAAAGTTTTTCAAGAATATTTAATTAATAATGTGATGCTTTAATTGTTCGAAATTAAGATGGAAACTTGTCACAAGATATACCGAGAGTGTGTATGTGTATAAAATTAAAACTTTCCGAAAATGTCAATCAATTTTTTTTTTTCCTAATGTTACGTGAATTTACGTATGTATATATGATTTCCCTTAAAGGGGATAAAAAAATTCTTTTGAGAATTTCATATGAAAACTTGAGAAGTTTAGGAAATTCTTTATAAAAATAGTCCGCCATTGAAAATGTCCAAAATAACTTCTTTATATACTGGCAAATTTGAGATCTATACTGTAAAATTCGAGTTCTATGCGAATCCTTATTTTGTATCGGTTCTGAAGTATATGTATATTTCTGAAAACTTCTGATGTTAAATTGCCAGCAAGCCGTTTTTTGTGCTATTTTGTATGCCAAATTTCATTTACTTACATAGAATTTGGTAATAGGGCTAACCAGCCCACACAAACTAATTATTATCAGGCTACTTGGCCCAATAGTCATTTGCTTAAAACTTAAATAACTCACACATGTAATATACAAATTAATTAATTGCAACGGCAAATAATTTACAATCGACTAAAATTCAATTAAATTCTAAATTAACTCCTTTGTTTGACATTTTAAAATAAATTTCGTCTACCGGAAATTTCCTTCGATGAGTTTTTTTTTTATTTGTAGACCGGCCGTTGCTGTTTCATTTCTGTGGAAGTGTCATTTAGAATAAATTATTCATTAAATGTATTTAAATTAATTATCGTTTAACAGCAGTTTTGTTTAGTGGTTTTTGTTATTTTAACTTAATTAGAATCGATTTTCAGTGAAATTGAGTTTTCTGTGAAATGTTAAGAAATATTTGAGCAATCCAAATGTAAGTTGGCATAACAATTACGGGGTCCGAAACTCGTCTCAGGAATAGCCCACAAATTCTAGGAGTCAAAAATCCAAATGATCCGATTACGATTATTGATACCTGTAACAATAGGTTTCCAGCGCTGTAATTGTTGTGCCAACTTGCATTAGGATTGCCCGATTATTTATCGACGTCAAATCAAATGGACTACTACAGCCCACAAATTCTTCGAGTCAAAAATCCAAAATGCTCCGATTACGTTGATTTATATCCTTAAAAATAGATTTCCGGCGCCGTAGCTGTTGTTCTAACTTGCATTAGGATTGCCCAATTATTTATCGACATTTCACAGAAAATTCAATTTGATCGAAAATCAAATGGACCATAATAGGCCATAAATTCTTGGAGTGAAAAATCCAAAATATTCCGATCATGATGATAGGTACCTCAAACAATAAAATTGAAAGACGAAAATTGGGGACTTTGTGTGGGCTATCGAAGACTAAAAACACAGACAGAATATCTTGCAATTATCCAATTCTTAATCTAACAAAAATTCTCAGCAATTTATAAATGAGATTATCAGATCGCGAAAGGCATATTTGCCTATACACTGATAACAAATGAAGAACACTATACAAGCTTTCAACAAGAGCAATTCAGTTAAAAAGACAAAAGCTTAGTTTGGGATATTAAATCCAATGCAACAACCATCCGTACACGGTCTTTATCTTTAAATGTGTTGACCGGTAGTATGACGTGTTTGAACATTATTAAAATGTAATAATATAAAATTGCAATTTAGTTGACGAGTCAACATAGGTTAACTCTTCCACCGGAATTTCGCGTTTTATTACATTAAATTTACTACCTGCAACAACAACATGGGTCATCCTCTGCTGGGGCCCCAGTCTAAAAACTGGCTCAGTCTCTAACGGTGTATCCGGACACCTGACGTCTTCCGGATTACCTAGTCTTATTTGTGCATCGCAGATCTCTGCATAAATGAACATCTTTTCTCCGCTACTCGTGGGATTAACATGGATAATTCTACTAAAAGACGACAAAGCGGACTCTTAAAATCACGGAAACTGCACCTTCCTGAAAACCAAGATATGAAGCGGGACATTAGCAAAAATAATGCTGGCCCCTCTAATAAAACAACTGGCGGCCTTTGGCCGATAGGTCTGGTTCACAAACAGCAGGGATTAAGAATTATATAAGCTCGTATAAAGCTTGTACCTCTTGCTCTTTAGGAAAGGACAAAGGTTCTAACATAACTGGTCCCGGAGTACCAAATTATCATACCCGAAGGAGGACATAGAAAGCTCTTACGAGGTTGAAAGAAATACCGTTTTCAAACAGCACGGTTAATGAGATAAAAACGCTCGCTTGGGCTGTGACGATGACTGGTAGTAGACAGGATGGTTAATCTGAGAGCTCTTAGCCCAAAAGGCAGAGATCTCAGGAGAAATCACCTAAAGATGCAAAAACTGAAACCTAGCCTTTCAGCCAGGGTTTTAAGGATCAATTGATTGCTGTGGTGATAGACAGCTTGTGGGGGAAGGTAGAAATAGCTCTTGCTGCGACCTTCCTGATGGTAATGCGGGAGAACCTAGCGCATATTCCGGGTGATATCCTGCCTGGTGTTGATGGCCCGTTGTCCAGATCCTTGGAGAAACTGTGTGAACTCCAAGAGGAATCGGTGTCAGACTTGCTTTCGAGCGGGGAATCTGACGCGACCTTGGTGGAGGCGAAAGTGTAGATTAATACTGATGCTGCTACAGATCAATTTACACCACTGTTAGGCAACCTCGGCTGCTCCGCTGCTCAAAATTCAAGCTGATGGAGTTGATGTCCGGCTTTGCTAAGAAGGAAGGTAAAACTCTTTCGTGCATTCTCCCTAAAACTAATATAAATTTTTTTGTGCTATTTAATTACAGTAACTCAGTTGTAGTGGCGGCTGGCATTAAGATTGGTAGTTTAATTCGCTGGCTTATATCAGCCCATCTACCGTATTAAAATGATGACATATCACCTGCAATTCTTAGAGGTGCGTTGATGGATGCTCAAAAGCGAAAATTTGGAGTCATCCTGGACAGAGATGTGAACGCCCACCACACAATATGGGGAAGTACGGGTACAAACGGTAGAGGTGAGTTATTTCTTGATTTTATTCTTAGTATTAACCTTCAAATATGTAATATTGGGTGTAAGCCTACTTTTAAAACTAGGAACAGATAAGAGGTAGTAGATATTGCACTTGTCTCAGATATTATTAAGGATAGTTTGGTGAATTGGAAAATGTCTGATGACCATTCCTTTTCTGATTACTTCTATTTTCAGTATGAATTGAAGAATGGTGAAAGAAAACGAGGGCATTAATGAAAGCGTTAAAATGCATCAGTTAAAAATTCTTGGGAGTTCTTGGGAGTGCAGGAAGGCTGATCCGTTACCTTGAGGCAACAGGTGAGAATTACCAAGATGCTTGGAAGCTGTTGGTCACCAGACACAAAAAAAGCGGCAGCAGGTGCAATAAAAACCCTACACGATTCATTAAAAGAATGTTTAACTGCCCTTAAAACTTGGACATACCCACCCATTCATGGATAACAATGAAACATTTAGGTTACACGAGCTGACCATTGCTGATCCACGGGAGTAGACGAATCCTCGCTAGTTTGGAGCGCCGATTCCAGCCATTAGAAGCGACATGGCCAAAATCACTCGTTCTCTACGCACAACCCCTTTAATATAGATATGGTGACATCTCTGTTAGGGCATACGTACTACATTCAGGGCAGAGTGTTTCTGCTAAAATATTTGGCTTAGCTTAAAAGATGGCGTCTGTTGGACTTTTGTGCAAAATATCCGAGGTTCGAATTTTAAAAACGAGTAATAATTACGTAACAATTGCTGGGTTCCATTTAACGTGGCAAAGTACACACAAGTACTTCTGACTGCATGCAGCTACTCTTGCCAAATTATATGAATAGTTTGCTTTTTGAATTTATGGCGACTTCGTTACCAGAATATTTAGTACAACTAATCCATATTATTTTAATGCAATAATAATGTTTAACAACAAACAATAATGTTTAAAAACAAAATTTTAATGCAATAATAATGTTACGTAATTAATTAATTATTTAAAAAATCGAGCCTCAGACATTTTTACAAAAGTAAAACACACGCCCTCTTTTAAGCAAAACCAAATATTTCAGCACTTAGCAGAAACACTGTATAGTTAATATAGTACAAATGCTCTAACAGAGATGTCACCATATCGACATATAATAGACACATTTGTTTTGATTGTCGTAAGATTGAATGTCGTAACTAAACAAAAAAATGAGTGATTTTAATTGGAAACGACCAGATAGTGTACCTTTTCCAAATGTTTGGCATACATTTCAAGCTAAAGATTGTGCCAGTGATCAGTTAGTGAATTATAGGGTGCAAGATTTGCCCGAAGACAGATATGAAGATGCTGTCGAGCATATGATCCAATATTTTTTGGAATATGAACCATTGTGCATCAAACAGGGTAGATAGATAGATAGATATACATATACTACAAATACCTGTTTAATACTCTAATTTTTAATTTAATATTTTCGCACAGATACGATAAAATGTGCTGAGTCAGTTGAGGCAAGTCGAAGTTTTTGGCAAAATTTAGTGCAACAAAAAATGACCATCGCTTGTTATAAGGATGGATCCGATGAATTAATTGGTGTTAATGTGTTAGCTGTAATGGGTCGGAATGATAAAATCGATATGTCTACTGCTGCAAAATGGCGTAAAGTACTGTTGGCTGTTATACATGTCGGAAGCGCTGTAAATATTTATGAGAAATATAATGTCGATTACTATATGTCAGCATTTGGTTTAACCATCCAGCCAAAGTATAAGGGTCGTGGAATTGCACAACAAATGTTGGTGGCGCGGGCACCGCTGGGACGAGCTGTTGGTGTGTATGTAACTTCAACGGTATTCACAAATATTGCGTCACAGATACCAGCGGCCAGAGCTGGTTTTGAGGTGGATTACGAATGTACGGCGGACGAATTTTTAGCGCTCGGTATGGACTTCCCTGGTATAAGGCCGATCAAGTCGATGAGTTTAAAATTTGACGAATAGTGATTAGATATTTATAGACAAATAAAATTTCAAAATCTTTTCTTTGTATTTGCTTTAAAACTCTACCTAAGGCATTTTATTTTTAGTTATAGGTTACCGCGACGTCGCGTCGATTGGAAATATTAAAAAAAAGAAAAATGCTTGTCATAGGTTAAAAAAGTTAAAAAAGCATGATGATTTGGTATCGCGTAAATGTGAGTTCAGATTTGTGAGAATCATTAAATTTACTAATTGAAGGTTATTGGATAATAAAAATACCCGATGATGTATTATTAATTATGGATTTATTGCGACTTGTTATATACAACACGTTTTTAGTCATTATTGGATGTATTTCTTGACGCTTGATCTGATTCGGCTCAGATTATGTTGTTCAAAAACAAAAATTAGTTCAATGTGTAAACTTTGATTTGATTCGGATCACTTGGTGTAGGTCTCATACATTTTACGTCACACCTCAAAGTGATTTATGCCAAACGCCTTCTTTTGAGCTTCATTTTTACACTTAATTTTTATGTCTAAGGCCGGCCCTAGACGTAACGTTTAATTGTGTAAATTTAGCTGCAGAAGTCAATAGATGCAAGTGTACTTGAAACATTGTACAAGACAAAATGTTTTAGTGAACTTTACACGATTAAACGTTAAAGTGATTACCGATAACATCATTACGTCCAAAAGTCTTGCACCACGACTCGTACACAATGGTTTTAAACCTAAATTGAAATTCAAAACATTGCACTAAAAGTCCTCAATTGTAGGGACCTTGCCAAAATAATGTCAACAACTCCTTGACCTCATACAAAACGAGAGCCTACTACTTTACTGACTCGATACAAACCAGCAATAGCCTAACGTAATAATGTTAAAGTCATCGTACACAATGATGCTAAATTACCACAATGTAAATTTTTTGTAACTATGTTGTTTACATATTTTTGTATACAGATACCTTTAAGTACAACACAACACATAAAAACATTGTATGCGCACGCAATAGTTCACGTCACTCCTACTTCCTCTATTCCTGTGGCTAAATTAAACATTCTGCTATTATTTATTGCAACCGAAAAACCAATTTGATAAAGCGGTATAAGACGTTTAACCAACGATAACTCCTTAAATACAAACCTTACACAGGACGTTGACTAATGAGTAAGATAGCGTGCTAGGTAAGTAGATCCTAAACATTTTACTCTAAATGTAAACAAAATGAGTTATTTCGTCACCGATTTTTGTTTAACAATTTGTTGAGCGGAAAACAAACAAGATTTTAATGTCATGCAACATATAAGGGAATGGCTGGAGTGATACCGTAATGGATTATAGTGCAGTTGGTCTCGAGTTGGATTCTACAAAAAGACGGCTGAAATTTTTTTTTTGTATTTTTATAATTTACAATGCATATAGGATGAGAATTTAATGCGGTATCGAAAAGAAAATGGTAGGTACATTTGAGGTAAGAATATATTTCGAAAACCAATAGAGTTGCAAATAAGCAACGAAAAATTTATCTGAATTCTGTTTATAAAAAGAAAACTATAAGAAACACTGTACTAAATGTAGTACGTATGCCCTAACAGAGATATTTATTTTGCTCTGCACGATTGCATAAAACAAACAAATATATGTTAAATTGTATATGATGTGGTAGCCGAGGTAGTAAGGTGATGGATTGGAGTGACGAAGGTCTCGAGTTCGAGTCCAAGCAAAAACCCAAAGTAAAAATATATTTTTAGACGAAAAAGATTGAAGATAATTCGAGAAGATTATCGGGATCGAGATAGCGCAAAAAAAAAGTGGTAAAATTCGAATAAATTCGTGTAAATAAAAAAAAAAATCAAATTTTTGCTTAAAAAAAAAAAAAAATAAAGTCGGAAGTTTCAAGAATCGAACTCCAGACCTTTCGCGCATCAGTCCTTCATCTTACCACCCAACCACTCACCTGTATACAATTTCTACTCATTTTTTCGTTTAAATACTGTGAAAATCGCACAAAAATCGCATAAAAATTTTTCCTATTTTACCACGCGAACAGAATTTAAAAAAGAACATAATTGTCATCAACGTGACATTATTTTGTATCAAAGCGTGCCACTTCAAGTTATGTGACACGTAAACATACAAAATAAAGTCACATTGCTGACAATTCTACCTTCTTTTAATTTTTGTTCGCCTGTTAAAATGACAAAAATTTTTTGCGATTTTTGATGAAAAATTAAAAATTTTTTTTTTTAATTTCTGCTTACATGGTAAATAAAAATTAACTTTTTTTAATTAAAAAGGCCATCATAACTCAATAGCAACCACCCAAATAGAGAATTTGGTTAGAAAAAAAAAATCCTTCAGCCGCGAGGATCGAACTCGAGACCTCTATGGTTTTAATCTGCTCTCTTATCATAGAGGTCTCGAGTTCGATCCTCGCATCTGAAGGAATTTGTTGTTGTAATAAAAATCTCCAAATTTTCTATTTGGGTGGTTGCTATTGAGTTATGATGGCCTTTTTAATTAAAAAAAGTTAATTTTTATTTACCATGTAAGCAGAAATTAAAAAAAAAAATTTTTAATTTTTCATCAAAAATCGCAAAAATTTTTTGTCATTTTAACAGGCGAACAAAAATTAAAAGAAGGTAGAATTGTCATCAACGTGACATTATTTTGTATCAAAGCGTGCCACTTCAAGTTATGTGACACGTAAACATACAAAATAAAGTCACATTGCTGACAATTCTACCTTCTTTTAATTTTTGTTCGCCTGTTAAAATGACAAAAATTTTTTGCGATTTTTGATGAAAAATTAAAAATTTTTTTTTTAATTTCTGCTTACATGGTAAATAAAAATTAACTTTTTTTAATTAAAAAGGCCATCATAACTCAATAGCAACCACCCAAATAGAGAATTTGGTTAGAAAAAAAAAATCCTTCAGCCGCGAGGATCGAACTCGAGACCTCTATGGTTTTAATCTGCTCTCTTATCATAGAGATCTCGAGTTCGATCCTCGCATCTGAAGGAATTTGTTGTTGTAATAAAAATCTCCAAATTTTCTATTTGGGTGGTTGCTATTGAGTTATGATGGCCTTTTTAATTAAAAAAAGTTGATTTTTATTTACCATGTAAGCAGAAATTAAAAAAAAAAATTTTTAATTTTTCATCAAAAATCGCAAAAATTTTTTGTCATTTTAACAGGCGAACAAAAATTAAAAGAAGGTAGAATTGTCAGCAATATGACTTTATTTTGTATGTTCAAGTGTCACATAACTTGAAGTGGCACGCTTTGATACAAAATAATGTCACATTGCTGACAATTATGTTGTTTTTTAAATTTTGTTCGCCTGGTGAAATAACAAAAATTTTTATGCGATTTTTCGCTAAGTCCAAATTGATCAGTATTTAAACGAAAAACTAAGTAGTAATTATATAGAGATGAGTGGTTGGGTGGTAAGATGAAGGAGCGGTATGCGGAAGGTCTGGAGTTCGATTCTTGAAACTTCCGACTGTAATTTTTTTTTTTTATATAAGCAAAAATTTGATTTTTTTTTTATTTTCCACGAATTTATTCGAAATTTCCCAATTTTTTTTTGCGGCGATCTCGGGAGGGATCCCCGATAATCTTCTCGAATTATCTCCAATTTTTTTCATCTAAAAATATATTTTTCCGTTGGCTTTGGTTGGACTCGAACTCAAGACCTTCGCCACTCCAATCCATCACCTTACTATCACAGCTACCACATCATATAGTAGGTAACATAAATTTGTTTATTTTATGCAATCCAACAGAGCAAAAAAAAAAATGTATCTGTAATATGGATATAGTGACATCTCTGTTAGGATAGGGCATACGAACGAAATTTCGTAGAGTGTTTCTGCTAAATGTGTTAACATATTTGGTTGGAAATATATTCTTACCTCAAATGTACCTACCATTTTCTTTTTGATACCGCATTAAATTCTCATCCTGTAACCATTGTAAATTATAAAAATACAAAAAACGCACGAAGGAGTAAGCATAATCAGTTGTGTTTGAGATTCTGCTTGCCTGGTAGAATTGATTTTTTTTTTTGATGATTTTGCCCGAAGATTTTACAGTTTTTCAAAAAAATTATGATTTTATATTTTGGCGTAAAAAATCAATTTTGAATTTAAAAATAAAAATTGTGTAGATAAAATACAATTAATTAAATATTTTCATTTTTTGTTTTATTTATTGTTGAATTTTTACATAATTTGTTTTCAATTTAATAATTATTTTTGTTTTGTATGTTACTTGTTACTTTCTTTCACTAATTTCACAAATAAAGATTTCAGATTATTTAACGTTTTGGGTGTGGGTATAATGAAATTAATTTGTTATATTTAAAAACCTATAATTTAATAAATTATAATTAATCAATATTTGTATATATTTATAATTAGTTTGTTTTATTTAAACATATACCTATGTATTCTGTAGACTAGAGGTTGTGTTTCTGGAAAATATTTATAAAAATTATAATTAAATAAGTAAATTAATTAATTATTAAATATCTACAGGGACATTTATTATAATTTTCTTTTCTTTTGCTTAAAGGTTATTGAATCGCGTACAACAAATGTACCAGGAGCGGCATTTCGTAACAAATTGACGGCAATACGGCATCATCGCGCGAAGAATATGGCTTATACCAATATTTCGATGAATTACGTACAAATTTAACATGATGTGATGTAATGTGCTTGATAGGTCCTTGCTGTGAAACACAATATAAAAAAAAGAAAGGATTATTTCTTATACAAATTATTTCGTTCATCTCAAAAATAAATGTAATCGTGTACATCTCAAAACGTTAGTTGTGATATACGTGCTTATTGTATTCCTGTATTAGAATTATAAAAAAAAGATTAGACGAAATACATAATATGTGTTGCCGATACGATTTTTTTTTTTTTTACATGTAAAAAATTGATAAAAGCGGCTGAAACTGTAACCGCAAACAATAAACCTGTTGTAAAATTTTTTATAAGGCAGACGCCATTTTGAGAAAAAGTTTGTTCGAGTTATTTTTTATAAAACAGTACAGTTAATGCTAACTATTGTTAGCAAAATATTAGTAAATATAAAATGAAGTTTGAAAGTTTTTTTTAATTATATTGAGGAATTTGATTAACTACCCGCATATATAGCATGGTGGCTTCAGCTTCAGTGATACAAAGAAAAGAAAAATTCACCCGTGTCGGCTGTGGGGATTTTACTTTAAGTTCTTCAGTATTTATAAGCCAAATCCCCAAACACTTAACAAAATCACTTCGACGGGCAATGCACTGTCTCTGGAGATAGTTCTTTTTTCGGTTAAAACTCCCACTCTTGTGAAATCACAATATATTATATAACTACGCACAGTAATGTTGCGGTAAACAGAACACTATTTTAGAAAAAAAAATTAAAATTGTAACAGTTTCTTCTCTTCTCTCTCCCTCTTGTGTCGCCCAGTAAGCAATAGAAACAGAATAACGTATTGATTTCAAAAACAAACGTGACATTAACACATGTTGCTACACGTCCACTACATCAAACAAAATAGATGATTAAATAACGCGGGTCCTACACGACAAACTCCACAACAGTGTAGTTAAATGATGTATCGCCATTCGCCAATGAACATTCGTCTATTTATGCAGTTTTGGCTGCGTATTCAATGTCATTTACCGTGCTTCAACCAACCTTACCAATAATGTTAACATATAATACCAATACTATGAAACAGTGCTCTATTATTTCTTATTATATAAACTTACACAAATCCCAACAAAAAACTTTTAAACAAAAGCAATTAACGTTTTATCTGCACTCAAAAATAAAAAAAAATAAAAAATTAAAATAACAGAATTAACATTATTCTGTTATTTTTATTAATTAGATCATTTTATTAACTAATTTAAAAATTTTATTTGACAAATTTATGTTTCGTACACAAAAAAAATCTCATAATCTCCTATTGTGTATCGTTCTGTTACAAAAAGATTTACCCTTAAAACAAAACAAAAAAAAACGTAAAATTTTCAAAAGTTTTTATCTCGAGACAATTTTTTTTTTAATGTTTTTCACGTATTTTCCGTTTATCACATTAAATGAAAACATTATTATCTCAATTATTTGTATAAGATTTCATTGTTTATATTATGCTGTAGGGAGATTTCTTATCGTACAATGTAATTTTGGTACTCTCGGAAATATAGAGTGCCGCCATCTATAGATACATAGAACATTTGATATTGTCATGTGAGCATTAAATTAATTTTCAACCGAAATGTTATAATACCCAACAAAATTAGCGCTCACAAGAAACAAATATAAAAATAAAGCAACTTGATTTTTTCGCACTCACCCGTTCCTGTGTCGAGTTTTTTTTTTTTGTTAAGAAAACAATACACAATATACCTATAAGAAATAAAAATGAGATGAGTGGGAATACAAAATAAAAAAAACGAGACTAAAATCTTAAAATATTTAAATGAACTCGATAATACCTTTTAAGTCGTTTGAAAGTCGTTCAATATAATTTTTCCACACAGTTTTTTTTTTTCACCATCCATTGTACAGCATTTCGCAGCAAAGTAAATATTATAAGGGTATCTTCTATTTTTTTTTTTTTTTTTGTGGGGTTTCATGATACACCCCTATCCATTAAGCGCGGCTGTTCGCAAAATGCAGAAAGGGAAATCTTAAAAATAATAAAACTTTTTTTTTATATAATTTTTAAATGGATAAATAATGATTTTTAAGGTTTTCTGATATGGAAATAAAGCGTGTTTGGTTAAAATCTTATTAAGTTTTATTTTTGGACAGGAATAATTTAGTATTAAATTGGGTCTGATAATTGTCTAATTCGTTTTCAATTAAGCTTGGGAAATTTATTATAATATAGCATGCGGTCTTGTTAGAGGGATGCAGTTGTGGTGCGGTTATCATCTAGATTTTTTTCTATATTATCTATACGATACGCGGTCAAAATTGATAGGTGCCAAACGAATGTTAAAAGCCCCTAAATGTTGATCCGTACTGATAAGCATCGAATTTCACAAAGTTGGTTATGCCCCTAAATGTCGTTCCGCGCCAATTAAATCGTTTGTTCATGTTGCCAATCAGTGATATTTGATTGACATTAAAACTGACATTAGCTTTGTTTTTTTGAACCATTTTTGATTATGTAATCCAATTTACTTTAAAACTCTGATCCTTATTTATTGACCAAAATTTTAATCTACTTCAAAAAAAAAATCTATCGATAACCACCCTGCTCATGCTATCTAACAGTGCTCAATCAAAAGGTAGATGGACATACATATATAGTGGATGTTCGAATTAAATGCTTTGTTCGTAACGCTGTAACAGCTTCTAACTCCGGTCCTACTATTTTGAATATTTTTTCGTATTCTGTAATCCAAAACTCGTTCAATTGCTTCGACCATTAGTTAACCTTAGGTTAGGGGTTTGTGTTTTAAAGTTCCACTTTGAATTTTACTCTATCTTGGATGAATACTGTTTACATTTCATATCGTTAGAGCCGTGCTAAATAGTGCTCATTGGGAAAAATTAATGTTAGTCCAGAGTCAGAAAATTGACAAATAATTTCCAAATTGCGCCAGAAATACGATACAAAAACGAGAAACTAAAATCTCATATGAAGTTCGATTTATAAAAGGAGTCAAATTATCAAAGGAAAACCTAATCATCTCAAAGGGATAATGGATACGGTAAAAGCCTTAGGCTTGAGGCTCAAAAAAGAGCAGCGCCAGGCCAAGGTGCGGAAGAAAAGCAGTAGGCAGAGGAAAATTTACAACACGAGGTAGCGGACGCCTCCTCCTACAGGATTCTAGATGATGACGATGATTTCGAAAACGAAGATAAAATCGCAATTATCACATTGGATAATAAGGATCAGGAAAAATAAAGACGCTGAAGCAAAATTTCAGCAACACCACAAAATACGGTGCTAAGAATTTCAACAAGCCCTACTGTGAGCTAAAACGTAAACAGCTAACAGGCGCATGGAATTCATTTAATAACAACCATGAGGAAACCATCGCAAATGCAGCTGACATAGAATTTGAAAATTATTATATGTATTATTAGAGGGTCGCACGCACGTAAGTGTATTATTAGACCTACCCAGTTTGACGATCGAATATGCTAGTGGGTTAAGGACATTTCACGACATCTCCTTGGAATGTCTACACACAATAAACAACTCAGGTGTACACCACACTGTATTTATGCGAGCACAATCAAAAATCCCCAAAAAATGCAAACGTTAAAAAATTTCTTTAGCTTCCTGGAATCAAGATTTCAATCGCTGGCAACTATAACTAGATATAAAAGGAACAACAGAAAGCAGCCATAAACAAAACATTATAAAGAAGGCAACACATGTGACAACGACAAATGAACCATCCTGCGGGTATTGCGGACGTTTGAAAACTTATCAATATTGGAGCGAACTTCAGCTTCCAGGGCAAAATCCTTGTGTAGAAGCTGCCTTCAGAAGTAACATAGAATTGCCGCAAAACTTCACAACATCGAAAAGGCAACCAAAAAATCGCAAGAAGCACCTACTAAAACAACCTCGCAAACAGCTAACAGAGCTTCACAATGTAGCTTGTTATTAGATACCCATGGTCAAAATAACGTGTAATAATGGTAAACACTTGGTCAGTCTTCTAATTGATCCATTCTCCCAAAAGCCAATTTAAAGCTTATAGGAACATCGATTCACGCTGAAATCACCGGAATCGTTCGGACAGAAGCCGGTACGGCTCATTCATCGGTAGATTTCAGCATTAGCTCGCAGTTTTCTTCAAACTTCAAGATCAATGTGAAGGCTGTAGTGTTCAAAAATGTAACCAGCCTGATAAGGTCATTGAACAAATTAAGGGAATCATACCAAAAATCTTATTTGGGCAGATCCAACGTTTTATGTACATCTACACAGAAGATTTAGAAAAAATGTTTCGTCAAATTAATGTTCATTAATGTTCAGACTCTCCATAAAATCCGCCGATATTCCTAATCTTCTTAGGAATATCGGCGGATTTTATGGAGTCTTCTGAACAGCAGCTGCAAGAATACAAGCGACTTTGCAACAATTAGCGGAAGATGAAGCCCGTAGATGTCCAATCGCAAAAGATGTCGCTCTCACTATTTCTATATTGACAATCTCATATCTGGAAACAACATACTTAAGGACGCATTATCGGCATAATTTTAAAACTCACTTCCTTCATTAGAATTAATATCTATACCATGATGGCTTTATGAAGCATTACACATACAAGATATAGAGATGTTATTTTGAACAGATTCAATAATCAGGCTGTCGTGGATTAAAGGTCATCCCCAAAAATACCAGACATTCGTTGCTAATAGGATTTCTGAAATACAAGAACAAATCCTTCTGATTGTACATCTAGAGGGATTCACTCAACACAGTTGAAAGGCTATAGTTAATGGTGGATGGGTCCGAAGTGACATTAAAGTTAATGACGCCGAGCTATGTAGAAGTAAATAATTTGATGCTAATTGCGAGTGCTGTAATAGCTGATAATCCATGTGGGTAGAAAGATATTCATACATCAACAAAATTTTCCCCATCATTAGCTATTGTCGACGCTTCATAAAGAAATGTTTAAATATACAAGACGGCAATATGAGGCACAACGCGCACCGACAGAATTATGCAGAATAATACAAAAAGAGAAATTTCAGAAAGAAATTATTTATTTACAAAAACATGACTCTTATCGCTTAATCCATTTATTGACGAACAGAAAATTCTGCAAGTAGGAGGTCGCATCGCAAACAGCACCTTACATTTCTAAGCTACTGTCATTTTAAACCACCATCAGCACCACATTTCAAACGAACAATGGGGGAAAGCACACTAAAATACCAAGAACTTTCGCAAGTAATTACCCAAATCGAGGCATGTCTTAATTCCAGGCTACTGATAACCAACACCAGGTCACTTAGGTAACTTACTAATCGCCATTCCAGGGCCTGAATTCCGGTTCGGTGACAAATGATAATGAGAAATGACTTGATTTTTTATTTCAACAAGTCGGTTGCATTTTTATTTAGAGTAGGCGAAATAAAACATAAAGTCATTTCTCATTCTCATTTGTCATTGATCCGGAATTCGGGCCCAGAACCAGATTTGTTGCATGAAAATGCAACCTTAGCGTTGGAAATTATTGCAAAGGATGGTTCAACAATTTTGGAAACGATGGTCGACCGATTACTATCAAGCTTTCAACAGCGGCTAAAGTAGAATTGCAAACAATCAGAAGTCAAACCAGTTGATAATGTTTTTATTAAAGATAACAAAGCCACCAACTAAGTGGCCACTTGGGCGAATTGTCGAATTACATCCGGGTATAGATAAGCTAACTAGATAGTCATGGCATCAAATTTAGGAGACCAACCTCGAAGGTAAGCAATCTTTCTATCAAAGACACAGAAATTTTGGAGAGAGAGAGAGAGAATATGGAAGGGGAAAGTCACAGTAGATTAAACTAATACCCTTGTTTGTATTGAGTTTACTAACAATGTGTAGCATTTGTCCAGAAACTTCTTCTAGCTTTCCTCATGAGCTCTATTTTGAATACACTGGAAACGTGCAGTTTACAAATAACGGGCGAAAATGAGATGCTGTCAATTTTGTAGGAAATGTAGCAAGCGGGCTATTTGGTACACTAGACCACCGTGATGCGAAACATTAAGAGCCGGAAATAGAAAAATCAAGGAGAATCAGGAGTATTTGCTAAAGCTCGTAGAAAATAAGACCTCTATTGTAAATGCCACTCTCAGCCTACTTAATAAAAACGAGGCAGAAATGATTGAGCATTGGAAGATAACGACCTTAATGACATCAAAAGTTTCACGACTATAGCAATTCAACAAAATTTAATTTAAACTGTTCTGGATACTCACAATATGGTAGTTAGTACTGCCATTCAACACCACCACAGTTACTAGAAGAAATCAACAAAATAACACAGCACGTATCACCAAATGTAGTTCTACCAGGACATCAGACGCTGATCAAATATTAACATTAGACCAGCTGATCTCTAAAGCTGTCCCTAAAGAAAAATTTCAATTGTTTAAACCTTTATCTTTCCCAATCAATGGATTACTTGGCAACATACATGCATCGTGATCAATACTACCTGCGTTATATCATTGCAAACTCGTTGATACTAGCTATATCTGCATACTGCAGCTTTCAACAACACTAATTTGTGAGCTTCAAATGTTAATCTCAGTTAAGACAAATAATAGCGCAGCATCAACCCAAAGAGCAGACGGTTACAATCCAACTGGATCAAACTTAGGAACAATAACTGGTTGTTCTCATCGCAACATCCGACCACAACCAATCATTATAGTTTGCGAGGAGGACGTGACTACGTCAACTATTCCAATGAAGAGATAAATTTCACTCAAAGAAAGATGTACGTTGAAAGTTGGATTAGTTTAATTAAAAAGTCATAGAATCATCAAAAGTACAGTTGATTTATCATTACTGCCAGCAGTCAATATATCGATCAATTGAACAATCTCCTACAATACAACTATTCTTGAGGAAGTACCAAATGAAGGAGATTTTAGAGTTCTCCACAAGAATATAGCTTGATCCTGATAGGAGTGATAGTATACTCATATAAGGTCAGAAGAAGGTCTCCACAGCAAAAAGACTATAATCTAGAGGCTCCAGCAACTATCGGATAGAGATGCGAGCTCGGAGAGTAGTGTACACCATAAAACTCAATGCGGCCCCGGAATATGTTCAACCTTGTGAACAGTTTTATTAAATACTTGCAAAAACTATGCATGATACGCATTACATTGCAAAAACAATTCTTTTCAAATCCACCAACGGTAAGCGGAAAATAACAATCCATTAGCAAAGTTTTACCTAATTTTACTGAAGTGATATCAAACATGCAAAATAAATCCAACTGTCTGACTTTAAAGTCAAAAGGCCTAACCAGCGAATCAGTAAGAAACTTTAAAGAATTTGACGAAATTACTTCCTTACAGAAGATTTGACATATCGGCCACCGAATCCGTAACAACTGACAAATACAGTATTAAAATTGTAATATGAATGGGAAAATTTATTATTTCTAAGAAAAGTGTGCTGTGGAAATTTTGATGTATTCTGACATATCCTTCAGTTTGCGCGTTAATTTTCGCTCTGTTAAGTGACGGCTGAACTGAACGAAACGTTCTTAAAGATTCGCTGGTCAGTGCACATGCACTTTCTGTATATCGCGTTCTTACTTAAAGTTATTACTGACTCGCTGGTTCCCCCAAAAGCAAACCATTTATTGGTTAAATGTTTCTGTTTTTGCCGGATTTTGCTTGATTGTTTCCATATATTTTCATAGAAAGTTCGAATTTTATAGAAAATTCGATTCTCTTGAAAATTGCCTTACTATAAATAATTAAATTCGGAGCCAAAAAATCCAAAATCTGCAATTGTGCCCCGACCACCAAAAAATTATTTTTTGGTAATGTTTCCAGAAGTTTACGAACGTTTCCTCGCTGTATATCGCTCTATATAGATATTTTAAAATCGCCTTAATGTTTCCATTAAAATTATCAATGGAAGTAATTTTAGGACAAATTTACCGTAAACTTCACTGCAAATTATTCATATTTTATTTACCTGAACTATTCAAACTACATAATAGTTTTTTTCTTAATTACTGTGTTAATTGGTAAACTCGATTAGATTGCCAAAATGTATGTAAATACTCCTAAATGTTGATCATTTAAAAAATGTTTTAAATACCTATATTGTTGTTGTCAAATTTTATTTTTCGCTAAAGCTAAAATATTAAAGTGTCTGAACAAAAAAAAATAAAAAATCAATTTCTAGAACAAAAATTTGTGTTAAAATTAAAATACCGGAAATTAATGTGTGTGGATGTTGTGCCACAAGAGATTTGTTTTTATTTATTTTAAAATGTCGTTCGTCTCTCTTGCATCTATATATACGTAGGTATACTAAATAAATGATGTTTTATAATTTTTCTGTTTATTTCCGGTTTCGAAGCGCATGAAAAAAAATATTTAGTACGATTTGAAATATACATGTTTGTTGTTTTTTTATGTGATTTTCCTGTTGTATTCCTTTTTTCGAGACGACTGCATTCATAATTAATTATATCCGGTGAGGAAAAATTAAAAATTTAAGATATGCGCACAGATTGGTGATGCGGACATTAAAAGTTGAAGGAAACAAGTAAAAAATCGATAAAGGACTATTAATTAGTAAATTTTCATGATGGATTATTCCTGCACAACTTTAAACGAATTTCTTTATGTGTATGCGAATAAACAATAGACATATAAATATATCATCAATTAAATCCAATTTAACCGATTAAATAGATTAAACAGGAAACTCAATCGAATAACTTAATCTTAAATAATATTTGTATCTCCCCCTATACATATATAGCATCAGGATAAACAAATATCTAATTATTCAACTTAATTATTATGTACAAATGCCTGTATCGTAGCTGAATATTAAACCACAAAATAAAATATCACTTACGATACACAATACGTACGTATATCCTTTTTCCTCCTGCTTGTTACAATAATTTATTTTCGATCCCTTAAATTTGTGGACATAGATTAATTGTTTACTATTAGGAGATAAATATCCTTTGTAAGAAAAATACATTTTTTCGGACATGTATCCTTGAAGAAAATTCATAAATTATTTGTATCCTTGTTTTGTTGTTCAGGAGGATTAAATTTATAATGTGTGCAATGTTTATCCCTAAATTAACTTTTAAAAATTTTTGGTTCAAGTAGAAAGCCTTTAAATTATACATTTTGATACAAGACGAACTTGCACCATAGGTTCATCTTAAACAGATTTTTTCAAAGTATATGTCTCGGCTATATTTCCTTACATTTCAGCCGAGACACAAATATTAAAAAAAAAAAGTCTTAAATTGAGTGCTAACTTCTCATACGTACGAAATCTGTGGCTTTAAGATTTCAGCAAACCATAATTACATCTCTTATCAGATCGTCCATAAATAACATCACAAAGCATCTTTAATATCACAGGATCCAAAAATAATTCAAAATTCATAATTCATTTCCTGTCATATTAAATAAAATAAATGAACGACCGAATGCCAGTTGCTTCCTCCGTAAAATATTCAAATGACCAAATCATTAAAATTCAATTTCCATATACATATACTAGTTTGTAATATTGTAGACCAAGGAAAACTCTTAGGGATTTTCATCTCCCTTTTTTACATCATATACAACAAGCATATAAATAAGAAATGTTTATTTTAATAAGATTATACATAAATGTTGTATTTGGTTATGAAAAATGATCCAAAATATTTCAATTATCTAGATTTTGCGGTACACATTGAAATACCCCGGCTGGAAAAAAAGTGCTAATATCTATAGGATTAATCGCACAAGAGTTTGTCACATAAATCATCTTATTTAAAAATAAATATTCTGGACAAAAGAAATTGCCATAAAATATGATATTTATCTACCCTAGGACTAACAGAAAAAAAAATTATTTGGCTTTCTTTTTTTTTTTGCAGGATTAAATTTATACGTCAGACAAAAAGGTGTTTACGCCCGTTACTTTGAAAGTCAGTGTACACGAAATTATCATAAATCACACAGAGACAATTTCTCATATCTAATTACTCGTCTTCTTCTACGAGTATAAACCACATTTTCCAACCCTTTTTTTGTTTTGTTTTGTGTATAAGAGGCTATGGCAGCAAGTGTGTGCGGTGCAGGTCTTAAAAGCTAATTTTTCTTCATTAATTTTACAATTTATACTCGTCTACATAAGAAATATTTTCTGTAAGGATTGATTTATATAATATTATAAAAGGGTTGATTTAGGTCATTTTTCTTACAAGGGCGAAGGAAAAAGAACATTAAAATGCTATTAATTTTACGTGATTTAACCTTTTTATTTATGAATATATTTTTCGACAAGCCGAACTGAAATCTGTAATAAGAGAATCTTAGGTCATTATCTCTAATTAGCTACATAATTGCTGAATTTTTGGTAAAACAACTCCTGAATTATTTTTGATACCGAAGTAAGTAGCTGGATGATCAGAGGATGTTTTACAGAGAGCATCTCCAATGAAAAAACCTTTTACTGTTAACTTAAACAATAGCTAAATCGATAAGGAAAACCCAACTTTATTATATAAATCGACTTTTGTTTAATTGTCAAAATCTTTTATGTCAAATTTTCCATTTTCATGTAGCAAAATCAAAAATAAATTCAACTCAACATAAAAACTTCAGAGGTAATGAACTCTGAAAACCCCTTTGGAAGTATGTAGTTCCATAATGCCAAGATCACCAACATCCTCAACTAGAAGTGTTGAGATAGAAAATGAAGAACTCCGTAGACAATTTTACTGTGTATGACTCAAAAAATTACATCGGGGTCAATTAACGAAGTAAAAACTATTAAGTTAGAAAATGAGAAACTGAAAAATTCTTTACAAGCAAAGTAACCTGAGGAACAAGACGCTTCAGAGTTCCGTAAGAAAAATGCTTTGCAAGCTAAGAAACCAGATGAACAGTGTGCTACAGAGTTCCACACTGACGAAGAAGGATTAAGAGAAGAAACTGAATGGACCCTAAAAAAGAACAGGAAGAAAAGACCTGCAAGAAAAAGGAAGGCAGAATCTACCCCAGAAATTGTAGCCTCAAACCAAACTTCAAAATCAGCTGTATTAAATCAAAATAAGCTAAATATACCCGATCAGGAAAACCAACCTACCAACATTAAGGAAAAGGCACCACCACCAATCAACATCATTGGCGTAACTGAATATGATAATGAAATCGGTCACTACAAAAGAATACAGAGTTGTAGCACTGAACAATAATATATGGAAAATCAATACAACAGATATTGAAACTTACAGAGCCTTGGCTAAAAAGCTGACAGATGTAATCAAGGAATGGTACAAAGTGATCAAAGTGATGGCCAGAGGTCTTCACTCAACATGTACAAAGCAGGATATAATCGAAGACCTTAAACACCAGGGCTTCAAAATATAGGATGCGGAAAATATCCTAAAAAACCGTACCGGGCTTACATTGTTTATGCTTACTTTCAAAAGCAAAGAAAAAGTGGAAAAATTTTTCAATATTAAGGCAGTCCTTAACATGAGAGTTAGAATAGAAGCGTTAAGAAAATCCACTGGCTTCATATCTCAGTGTAAGAAATGCCAAGGATATACCCTGCTAGCTAATAGCTGAATTTTTCGCTGTCATTGGTATATTATTAGTGATGGCTAAAACGCAAAATAATCTGATTTTTCGACAATTCTGTCTAAAAATTTAAATTATGGTCAAACACTGCCGAAAATTGTCGAAAAGTGTAAAAAAGTGTGGAGAAATGCCAAAAACTGGCGAAAAGTGTCAAAACTGTGCGTGTGATATTACAAAAAAGATGAAATAAAATATTATTATTGTTTGATGAGCAAGTTTTTGAAATACACCAGTAAATTTTGGAGCTGTTCGAACAGTTGCAACTGTTTTGAACGTATAAATGGAGCTAAAATTCCACTGTTTAAGAGTACCGAAAACATAAGTTTTGATAAACTGTCAAGAAGACGAGTCAAAAAGTATCGATAACTATGTCATAAATACCAGTTTTCGACACTACTCATCTCTGGGCAAAAGTTAAAAGTATGTTAGCTTTTTCCTTGAGTAATTCATCAACTTAACGAGCAACAATTTTTTTTTTTTTTTCTCAAAATAATTTTCTTACAATCCTGTGAGTCAAAAGCAAAAACATATTTTATTGGGGATGCGGTGTTAGTGTCGAACTACGGTATTAGATGAACCAAAACCTTAAATTAAATTAAATGATACAACTGTAGGCCAAACTGTTCAAGATTATTAAGTATTTTGTTTAAGTGAACCTGAAATTTAAAAATCAGACCGATCAATTAATCCATTTCACAAGATTGACAGTTGTAGATGAGAACTGCTTATTATATTCTTACCAAGATTCAGTGCCGGCTCGAGACTTCTGAGCGCCCTACGCAAGATTTGTTAAACCGTGTCTTTTATTATTTTATTTTTAACAAAAAAAGGATTACTGAAATTGGCTGCGATTTAGCAAAATGGCCCTATTGAATTTTTCTTGTTTAGTCGCAATTTTGTCAACCTCAGGTTATAATTAGGGTATACAATACCGATTATCGAGTTCTCAGATATTTTGGTCCTTTTTCGAATACTCTACTACATGGGTAATTTGGTTCAGCGGCACGAATTAACTCTCCAAGGAAAATGGGAATTAAAGAATTTAACTTTAGAAGAGCTTTTGAGTTACTGTGATGTTGTTTCTCAAAGAATAATTCATTTATGAGCTCAAATACTGCAACATTAATTTTTATATCTTTGGGCTACAGATCACTGGTTTGGTTGACAAATGTTTTTTGCGAAAAAGATCTATTGTTTTGCAAAATCGTTCAAAAATCTTGGATAACTTCGAAAAACTCGAATAATATGTAAAACAAGTCAATGATGATTTACTGTAACAAAAATCTAGAAAATTCATGAAAATTTCGAAATATACAACATAAAAAATCCAGAAAATGATCTTACTAGAATGTGATTTTACTAGAAGTTACAATCACAAAAAACTCCCCGTTGCATAACTCATTTTTTAGAGGAACATTTTCTTTCAGTATCGTTTCTCTTTACATAGCTTACTCTTTGGTGAAAGCACAAATTAGCTAACTATAGTTAGTAGTATGTGTCTTTTCTAAATCATTTAGTGCGAGACTTGTCGTGAGGATCCTTCTTTTCAAATAATCTGCAACGCTAATGGATTATTTCAGTGTATGTATTTACTCAGCCAATAAAATATAAAATTTCAATTAATTATTTTTTTTTTTCATTTTCAAAAGGCAGTAAAGATTGTAGTGAAAATGTATCTTTAAAATTGATTGTTTCCTTGGCGAGGGCCCGACCGGAGTTATTTAATTAAAGAAGATGAATTTGATGTTGCAGAAGATGATAATAGCTGTACCGTTAAAATTACAAATTGAACACGTCGGGTAGAATTGAGTTTGTTGATTTTGATTTTTAAATGCTCCAGTTTACATGGAGAAAGCAACTTTTGCAAAAAAAAAAAAACATTTGCGTAAGATTTACCTATCTATGTACATAAAAAGAGAGAAAACACTTTACATGTACTAAGAAACTAAAATAGGCTAGAAAATAACATTTGGATTTTCTAGCTTATAAATTGTAATAGTTAAAGTGCATTTTAAAAATCAAAACATGAACCACCTACTGAACCACTAGAAAAAGAACAGCGAAAATGATCGGATTTAAATAATAAAAAATAGGTTGCTCTATCTATTCCCTCGTATTCTACATTAACCAGAAAAAACTGCGTTTTATTTCTACCGTTATAAATAAGACGAATTTAAACAATATTTCGACATTGACACTTGTCACGTAGTATTCGTATTTCAAAAAATCAATGTTGTGAATTATTACAAGAAGCTACAGTCTACGACGATTGTAGATGACTAAAATGTGATAAAAAAAAAAAATTTTCAAATCATATGATGGGGCGTCACACAAGAAGACAAAATATTGGTAGGATAAAATCCACCAAGTGGTAGGAATAAAACGGCGCATGACATTTTATTTGGTGGGGAAAATATTTCATTGATGGATTTTAACTGTGTGATATTAATTAGAATAGTACACATATGATATAAAGGGTGACCGAAACAAATTTACATTTGGGTAACAAATAATATTTTGATTTCCCGCGAATTTCCATCAAAAATACATCAAATTGAGTGTTATGATTATTATCGTATAACGCAATAACAATAATCCGGAATATTTGACACAAAACCATTCTACTCGAAATATATATTCGTATCGTGATCGGAATATATTTTCGATATAAGAGATACACGCGCAGCAGTTTTTATCTATATTAAATCCACCACAAAATATTATTGACACACATACGTTTTTATTACGACGTGAATATTTTGTGAGAGTTAAATCTATAAGAGGACGAGTGTATAAAGATCGAGTCCTTATCTCAATAATCACTTGTGTGCTCATCAATAATAATAAAAAAAAACCAGAAAAAAAATTGGGAAATCGTTTTATCGGCCATAATGCAATTTATAACCCACGTGCAGTAAAGTTGCATCGTTTGGCAATCAAATATAAATTCCATATTATTTTGTATTAAAAATGAAAAAAAAGCATAAATTTTCATTTTTTTTACATAAATATTATGTAAAATCAAAAATTTATGAAATGATCTCACGTACCAAATCAAAATTCAAAAATCGTTTGTTTCAAAATGTAAAGAAAACTCACATGTTTTTCACGCTATTTCTATTTTATATTATTGTTATCCTTTTTTGTTGTGGAGGGCGGGAGGGAAATATGGTTATTGCTATCATTATATTTGGAAAACGTACACAATACTAATGTAAACCCATATGGTTTATAGAGCATCAATAATTCTTCGGTTACAACGTCGAGTTGATTAGAAATTTTTTCACTTTTCCAAGTACCTAGGTAGTACTACCTTTTTTCAACCACGCCAAGATCTCTTCATTCGCTACCACCTCAGCTTGGTACACGCTGCAGTAATCAGAGAGACGAACAGAAATGTTCACATTTAATTTATCACAGAATACTTCTAGCCTTGGAGCCGTCCGTCAAGAATTACAAAGCTTCGACATTCCAAACTACCTATAATCTAGTGTCCCATATTAAGATACTTCCACTGAAAAGCGGCTGAAAGTCACATCGGAAGAAGATGAAACATAACGTCTAAGGCGGAAGTAGGTGTCGATCTCAACACCCCGCTTACAAGCAAACAGGCCGTTCTTTGCATCTTCTTCATCTTATTCTTGTATGTGGCATTGTCCAGAGCCGGCCACCACACGCATACTTCGTACATAAGTACAGGTCTCACTACGGTGGTGTAGAGGCAGTGTACCAGCTCCGGCTTCAGACCCCATCTATTACCAATGGCGCTCCTGCTTTTATTTACTCTCTCCAAAATGTTGAGGCTCTAATTAAGCTTACTGTCCAAGACAACGCACAGATGTCTTGCTCTATCGGGGCTTTTGTATTTTCTAGTAAAGATTATCAGCTCTGTCTTGGACGGGTTAATACCCAGTCCACATTTGCCGGCCTATCTCGATACAATTGTGAGATTGTTCACGAATTCTGCTTTACGTCCATAATCGTGCTCAGTTATTTCCCGGAGACAGCTATCGCCACGTTATCGGCGTAAGCAATTACTTTTATGCCCTTTCTCTCTCTCCAGCTCTATTAGTATCATTTAAGGGTTCCCCTAACTACCCGCCTCTTAATGGCGAAACTCAGAGCCAACAATCCTGCTTATAACATATTAATAATTAACCTGCTGACAGTCTCTGCTTTCATGTTATTAAAGGTGCCATATTTATCGAGAAAAGCTACCAAACAAAACTGTTTGGAGTAAACCGATTTCTCAATAGCAGCTTTACACACCCTTTGAGTATATCCTCCAAATATTATGGTAGGATAATTGCTGAGTTGTTTTGGATTTTCATTAGTATGATCTGATCCGGAACAGCCGATTTATATGGTTTAAAACCATTTAGCGCCCATAGGATCAGTGTCTTCAGTACTATGCTCCATCAACTCGTCGGAACTCGCTGGGAAGTGGGTATCGAAGAGAAGCTTTAAAGATTCCCCACTAGAATCTGTTCACGACTCGTCCGGTTTAATCAAAAAACTGGGGCAGGTTGAGCTCTTAGCAAGAATCTTCCTAAGAAGAGAAGTCTCGAAGACTTCTTCTATTTTATAACAGAAGAGTCCAGCACTTCGTTGTGCTTGCCTTAACTCTCTTTCTTATATTCTTAGGTCCTGAGTCTCCGTTATACCTTTTGCTCTATTAAAGGCTATTTTACAAGACTCCGGTTAGTCTTTTTAGCGCTCCTGAAGGCTTTCCGGATAGCAGAGTGAATATCGAGGCTTTAAGTTATACAAATATCGGTGGTCTGAAAATGAGTGTTCCATGCCCACTATATGCAAAAAAACCCTACTTAACCATATGAAAAATATTAGTTAAGGCGAGGATGACATCTAGAACCTCCTGCCTATTACTAGTAATAAATATGGGTTGCCGCCTCATATTAAATACTGGAAGGTTAGTACCCAGCAAATAATCAAAAAGTGACTCACCCCTTTCGTTGATATTCATGCTTCTCCAGATTGTGTGATACGCGTTAGCATCACATCCCAATATCACACCATAGTGTATTGGGAGAAACCTTATTTTCTTGATCCATGTAAGCTGAAGCAGTCAGAGTCTGCAAGTGCCTATCTCCAGGCTGACCGCACTTATGTCACTATTGCTATATTGAGAAAGTAGGAAAATATTTCAATTATTTTTCCCAAGAATATAAGATCTGATTTTCCAGAATTACTAGAGGATATGATATTGTAACCCTTTTTCTGAGGCCATACATCATATTCCTGTTAATCCAAGGTCTGAATTATACTAAGCATAACCATTTTAATCCTACTTACCACCATGTATTTCCTGCTACTGCTGGACAATATTAATTACTGGTACTAATCTGGGATGCGCCGGCACCGCCCGTCTCCTATAATTCTGGCTCGTAGTCCGAAATTGTTGATGATTTTGAGTAGTCTAGCAATGATCGTAACAAAAAGAGTTTAATGACTGATAATTTTGAGACAGCGTCGATCGTTACGTTTAAAATACAGACATCGCCAACCATCGGATCTTGTAGTGACAATGTGTGAAGCTACGGATGTTGCGATATGTCGCGACTCTCATCTGCACAGCGGCGGTTGACGATCCCGTCGATGATGTAGTTGCATGTCGCCTAAAGATGTGACCTGACTTAATGACACTTACACTAGTTGGTTTGGGGAACGCTTTGCCAAACAGATACCAACTCGATTCTCAATGGTTGTTAAATCAGGAATCGTAGCCAAGCTTTCACAGTGACTTCTGGACCACGCCGCTCAGATAAGTAAATTTATGAATAATTTTCTTCTTGATGTTAATATTGAATACCTGACATAATCTGCATAAACAGTAAACGCGGTAGCACTAGAAACGCAGTGATTGGGTATAACACGGTCAATACATCCTGCTTGGGTAGATACAACAAATGGTTCAATCGCGACCACGTGGGCACATTCTCCGAGTCGAGAGATTCGGTACACGTACCACTGTTTAAGATCAACCACTGCTGCCTTGCTCGGGAAAATATTATTCAGCAGCGTTTAGTACTTTGCCTCGGTGGCTTCAATGATAGCAGAAACCATAGGAAATCGTTCCATGGTCGGTGATCGCCTAAAATCGACGTCCATATGTTGATGCGTTGACCTAGAAGTTATTTCATCATTATCAACTTGCATGGCGCGTATCCGCTGCCGAAACTCTTTCGTAAAGGGTTTAAGTGATGCATCCGTTGAGAAACTCTTTCCAATGATTTGGCATTTCGGTGAGTATAATTTGTGCCAACATTATGTTGAACTTTGTTTATTTAAAACATCAAATCAATACAATTTCACCAGAACAACACAAAATTAATTTGTACACTAACACCCCTATGCCCTTAGTCGTATCACTTGTCACTTGTACCGACTACCGACTATCAAATTTTGGTATTCTCTTAGTCGATCATTGCGACTCATTCTCTGCATTCTCTTATATTATCACTTCGATCGATTAGGAGAAAACCAATTTAAAGTTGAAGTGAGACGGCTATTGTCACGTCGAATGAAGTGACACGACGGGGTATAAATCTATAGACTACGATCAGAATTATCGATTGAGACCATAACGAACGTCGTAGCTTCACTGACTCAGAAGTTAAGTTTTCAGCGACTGCTTTTCAATATAAACGATAGTTCTTGAGCTGCAATACTAAACTGGATCCCCCGATTTTGTTATGGTCGATTATATTCACGTCAAAATACTGAACCCATAAATTCTGAGCTAAAAATGTAAAATTTGCAATGTATTGCAATCGCGATGTTTGATACCTCAACATTACGTTTAATAGAACTTCTCATCAACTAGAGTAAGAAAATAAAATTACATTTTATTTAAAAAGAAAAACCAAATCAAAAATTACAAAATAATTTTTCATCTTAATCCTAAATACTCGTACTGGATTGGCAAAATTTCACACAACCGTATTGTCCAGCACGGCCAAAATCAACAAATAACTAAAACTTAACGTTAATAAAATTAAAAATCCCAAAATTGGAGAATTGAATATAAATTGGCCGAGTGCGAATGATAAGACAATAACCGCTAAATTGTAGTACGAGGCTAAGAAACGAAGAGACAGTCGCGGGCCCAAATGTTGTTCCTTTAAGCGGCTGTAACCTAATTTAGGAGAAACAAAAAGGAATAATATTTTTACACCGCACTGGTACCAAAATCAACTTACCCGCTGATTTATCGAATACTTGGATGATTTGGGGCCCGATTAACACTTGTCGACTTAATTTCCCCGGTAGACTATTCTTATGCCACAGTGCGTTAATCTCATTGCCATACATTAAATTAAGTTTACTCGCTACTTGATAGAAAAATCGAACCAGAAAGGTACATTCTGTTCGTTGGATGGGGAGCAATTCAGGATCGCCGGCATAATTTATTTGAAGTGCACGTTTTTTCATCCCTCTTGGTGATATATTTTTAGGATTTGATATATCCAGCTCGCAGCTTACATCATTTTGATATAAATCACTTGAAATTCCAGATATATTTCGATATCTTGATGGCCCATTTAACACAAAATCCGGAACCTCAATATTATATATTTTCCCCAGTAAGAGTGTACATATTCGAAGAATTTCAGGCATTTTTTTTCGATCGGCCAAATTTCCCATACCAAAATTTGGACGTGACCAACCCGAAAACCACCATCGCAACCATCCGAGAAAACCTTTATATTGTTCCGAAATTTCGTATTCGAGTGCCGCCATTTGTTCTGCCACTATTAGGGCCGCTTCCTGCAGGCTTTCGATTAAATTTAGTACCTGATCTTGGATTTCTTCGCCAAACATCGGAATATACGTATCATCCTGGAAGTATGTTTCTTGTCGGAAAGTTCCCATCTCTTGTGTAATTCGAGATTGATTTCCGCGAAAACTGAGCTGCTTAATTGAAGTGTCTGCGCGTCTTGGTGAGCTATTATAGAAAGATGAGCATTGATTTGTGCTCGTATTACCAAAACTCTGGCTGAAAGAAAACTCGTATGATCTCAGGATATCGGATAAATTCGATTGACCGAATACTTTAAGCATGCGATACACCATGGTACAATTTCGATAGCTCGTCAAATCTAGAGACAAGAATCGTGACAAAAGCTGGACATAAATTTGCGTGTAACACACAATATTCTCGAGGATAAAATTCTCATATCTCCCATTAATTGGCACATCCGACGTAATGCTAACATTCCGATTGTATGTATAACGCCAGGGTTGAATGTAGCTCAGCCACAGCTCCAGTACTACCGAAAACGAACTATCGAGGGGCCATCGTGACATAATCGTCCGTAGAAAAATATACATCCGGGCATTTAGCATGGGTTGAGCAATTTTCCGTAACGACGCCATGGACGTATGATCAAATTCGGCTGAATTACCAAACGCATGGATCTGCTTAACCAGTATACGGACAACTCTCATAAACTCATTGCTCGGTAAATCCCCGACTGCATCGCATTCAAATCGTAACCAAGTATCGGTGAATAGGTAGAGCACAGATTCGCTACGCCATGCAAATTGCCTTGGTAAATCAGGTGCTCTGGTCGCTGGATTATTGGCCGGTGAAAAATGTGATATGGCCGACATTGACAAATATTTAGGAGAACGAGTAGGTGGTTGGACATGCTGCACGGGCATGATTTGTGATTTGGTACTGCTTATATTTTGCGGTAGCACAATTGATTCAGGATCACTCGGTAGAAATGAGCAAAGGTAATCGGCAGCCAAAAAGAAGTACAAACTTTTTAGCTTATCGTTTTGTATTGTGAGTGCCGCTGAGTATTCCTTGTGAATCGGAACTGTTCCGTGAATCGCAAAATTGAGCATGTAGAAATCAAACGCATCTGAAATAGATAACGAATATGGTTAGATTAAAGTTCCAGAAAAAACGCATCAAATTCGGTCATACTTAACGCGAGTGATTTGATCCGCCGTTCAAATGGATCAATATTAATGATGTCTGAATAAAATGCTGGATACCGTCCCGTCTCTAACATATGTCGCATATTTTCCTGAAATAAACACATCACGAATCAATATTCGCGTCACACGAACCTTGTAGATAGATGCAACTTACCGGTATTAAGGAGATTGGAATTTCAAATTTTTGTGCATCATTCAATAGCCGATAGCACAAACGAAACATGGGGCCAAGAGGCACAAAAAAATTATACAGGGTATCATACTCGTACATATTCACAGCCCGGGTTATCGTTCGAAATCCCCAGCCGACCCCACCATTCCAACCAAAAATAGATTGAATTAAAATCGGATATATATCTTGCAGCTGTTTTGTACTCAACTTATCGATCAACATACCAATCTCCTGGCATCGATTAAAAATTGGATAATTCAAAACCTCCATAAACCGGGAGTAATAAATCTGGAAAGAAAAAACATTTGTTAGGTTATGTTACTTCATACCGCCACCAACGTCGATTGCATTCTTACCGCTGTATCATCCATAATTACGTTTTACGGTAAATTTAATACTATTTAGGGCACTTGGAAATGATATAAAAACAGCAAAATGCAATTAATTCAATGCAGCATACATTTTATTTAGCGCAATATGGAAAATTGTGACAGCTTTACGCAAAAAATTGTAAACAAATCAATATGACAACGAGTGCTGCCAACAAAAAAATAAAAAATATAACAATAATCGCCAGTGTCATCTGTTTGCGAACATCAATACTATTTCGTTTGTATAACAGTTTGAAAATAAAAAGTGACTGCGTTTTTTTGGTCTTTTTATAACAATAAGTGTATTTTGTTGACCAAAATTGAATTCGAATTATTTTGGGTTTATTTGTTTTTCAAGAAAATAGCCAATTTGATTTAATTGACAAAAGCCAACCTTTCGAAATAAAATATAAATTTACTATTACTAGAGATACATGTTAAACCGAAAGTGGTCTGACTGAAAATGTCCGAGATAAATTCAACATTAAAACGGCGGCTTGACTGAAAGCAAAGATTATTAAGAAGAAGATCTTCTTGTTAATAATCTTTGCTTTCAGTCAAGCCGCCGTGTACATGTTGAATTTATCTCGGGCGTTTTCAGTCAGACCACTTTCGGTTTAACATGTATCTTTAGTATGTGTATTTAGACTCTGGTGGCAGGTATAATAACTAGAAGAATATGTTTAATTAAACCCAATTTTTTTTTGGGTTAATGTTATTCTTACCGGGGATTTATTATATGCAATTGTTGTTGTAAATTTGTCAAGGAAATACGCTAAATAATCCCAAACGTTAATTCCTTATTAGAATAATTAATGTAGAATAATGGAATATTGTAGTGCGATTTAATAATATCGAATAAGTGAATATTTCTAGTTAAGCCGAAGTAAGCCAACCGCAATTTTTGCTAAACATGTATTTTTGCTAAACATGTAGAACTCATCGAGTAAGCAATCATTTTGAGACAAAGACAGCCATCACAAATATATACAGGCCGCCATTTTGGAACAAACAAGCTAGTTTCAAAGTAGCAATATTCGATAAAACCACATGGTTCAAACAGTTTATAAATAATAATTGTGATTTTCCTGGAATAATCATAAAGAGTGACGAAGCGCATTTTCATTAACATGATTATGTCACTAAACAAAACATTCGGTTGTGGGGAAATAAGAAAAGCCATAAATTATTCATGATGTGTACCTCTGGGTTAAAGAAATGGAATTACTTTTATTGGAGAACGATACCATAATTTTCTGGATGTTGCCCGCGGATTATATGGAAAAAAAATATCGATTTCCATGACGCCAACATGTTGCAGGTTGTGGAAAAAATGCAGATTATGCTTAAAAACCTGCTTTGCCTTTCGACGTCCCCCGCCTTCACCTCGCACGGCACCCAATTTTCTTGCTTGTGAATCATTCCAATGGGATTTAAACGACCGGAAATGCAAGTTCTTCTTTCGTTTGGCTCGGCTCTTCATCGAGTAAAACTTCCACTTCCTAATCTTCAAAATTTTCGGCTTATCTTCTATATCAAAATCACCTCTTTTATAGCATCGAAGCCAGTGCTCACATGTTAAAATCGTTGGAGCATAATCACCATAAATTTCCAACAGCATTCGTTGACTGACTTTCAGCAGCACTTTTTTTCAAATGGAAGCAAAAAAAGCAAAGCTCTCCACAAATTGGGTTTGGTTAGCCCAAAATTCGACATATTCAACGCTTAAAAAAATAACATGTAGTGTACGGAATTACAAATCGTTGTTGGTTGAGAAAATGTCAATGTTAAAAAATATAGAAAAAACTACTCATCGGGTAACACGTATTCGATGTTATCTTTGTTGATAAAAAAATAATCATTACCAAAAAATACTTTTCCTTGTTAACACAAAAAAATCCGACGCCATTTTTTCGGTAGTCATTCTAGTGTTGTATAAAAATATAAAATTATCATTTTTTTTTGTAATAACTAACTTGGTAAACGAATTTGTTGTTTTTAAATAAATAAACCTTGTAAAACTAAAATAATTCTTATGTTGTGAGTTCAGTGAAAACGGCAAATCGAAAAACGATTGTATCAAACTCTGTTTTCGTCCACACACATCGTGGCACATGCGATTCATTTAATTTTGGTGTATATTTGGTCGATCACTGTGAATCAAAAGCGAATCTATACACATACATCGTCGGTATCGCACATATCACGTGTTAATCTACGCTAAACGATATCTATCCTGGAACGTTTCAAAAATCAATTGGAGTCAGATTTAAAGAAATTATATGGTCATAAACACGAGGAATAAGTTGGGGCAACAATCAGTGAAACGCTCCAAATTGTACACCACGCTACTGCGTGTTCCAGCTCGCATCACCAACCATAAACACATAGTGAAAACTAAAGCCACGTCGTGATGCTTTGACAAGAAGTTAGCAACGATATTAGCCAATACGATATAGTACTAGTTACGCCATTTCTTGAAAATCCCTTAAAATTCCTAATAAAATGTTTATTAGGTTAAATCCTTTAACCCATTCCATTTGGGGCACAGCAGAAATGAAGCTTCTAAATGTAGTGCAGGCTCCCGGAATTAGATAAATCGTTTTAGAATGTTATTTCCATCATTCATGTTCAATGATAATCATCGTCAACCGCAACGTAGAATGGATTGTAAATCCGCCGATACCTACTGCCGCTTTGTCGGTGCTACCTAGCGCAGGTCACATACGCATTGCGAAGCAAGTTGTGTTGTTGGTTAAACCTGTTGTATGTTTCCATCAGCGAGACCAAATGCTCTTAGTATCATTTGCAAAAATATTTGTGCAAGATACATTTTTAAAGCAACGCCGCACAAACTACTTTAAAATTGATACTTTTAATTAAATGAGACAAATTATTCTGCTTACATTCCAATTAAAATTTCATTCTAGAGGAATGTTCCAGTTAATTTAATTTTATTCAAATTATTTGTGCACTAATCTTGTGTATAATTTAATTAAAATTATTATTTTATAACAATTTTAAAATAGTTTGTTTATACATATATGTATATCAATCACATACAATAAATAAAAAGTTATCTTTTACACAAATAATCGTTTTACTTACGACATACTACTTGTTCTGTTAGTGTAAATGTTTAACCCTTCCCTCGGCTTTATGTCTCTCGCATAATATTATCGCAATGATCTCATCAGGCGGCGAGGGAAGCCACGCCATTATAGTGAGAGAACGGCTCATCTGATCGAAAAAATTCTGGTGTCAATTTTTGTATAAAGAAACAGTGGCAGCTAATTTATTTTAAATAATTATAATTAATCTCCATATAAATTTTAATTAAAATAACAAACTACAAAATAGCGATTTACAATGATTGAGAGCATTGTAGCGAGAGAACCCCTCAGCTCATCTGAGCAATTCTAGCTTCAATGATGTACCCTTCCGGTTGTTGCACAGAAGAAGAGGAAACGATGCGCGGGCAATCCGAGAGATCCGCGACGAATTCAAACGACTCGAGCAATGCTTGCTTCCCACAATAACAAAGAAGGCGCAACACACAGACCCTCATACTTAATCTTAATGTACAGAGTCTCAGTTGTCACGGGGGCGATATCGATACAGACTTTGTTATACAGCGTTGCAACCACGTGGCACTAAGCGAGACTTGGATGTGTAACGACGAGGAGCCCATTTCCATTCGAACCTTTCATTGCACTACACGAATAAATAAGTAATCGCACCTCACGCACCAACAATGCAGCCGGCGGAGTGGCCGTCTACAGGCATGTCTAGACGACTGGACGGCAATGTTAGCAATCAGAGTTTGCACATCAGCACATTTGATGGTATTTGTCTCGCTGAAGTTTCCGTCGCTACTGACGTGCATCCTGAGACAACCCGGGAAATATGTGTTTACCAAGTTTCGATATCGTAAAAATCCGAACTCTAAAAATTTCATAATATGCCTTCTGAATATCAAAGGCCTCGAAACCTTGAATAAAACTAAAACTATATACAAACAATTCAACGCTAAGAAAATTTCTAAATATCTCAAAAACTATCACAAACTTCCAAAATAATCCGAAAAGTCTCTAAAAATTTTAGAAAATTATCGGTAAGTTTATAAAGTCAAAATATCGAAGCGAAAATGAACATATCGAAAATTTCGAAAATCTTCAAAATCTACTAAATTCAAGATTCAGATTTGTATGTGTAAGTCTGTAACATACCGGTACTAAAATCTAAGCACAAAACAATGTCCAGCGAAATTCGAATAAATTCGAAAATTGCGAATTATCTGACAATATCGAAAATCTAGAAAATCTAGAATCACCTCTATATGAACCACGAGTAATTTCAATGATATAGAAAAATCTTGATATCAATGAATAATGTCGAAGGCTGTTAATCTGTTCGAAAATGTCTGCAAGTCATGAAACTATCGAATTATAGTAACGTTAAGAAAGTTTACGCTCGAGTTATCAGTAAGCCTCTAATAAATCTTTACAGATCTAAAAAGTTTCCGCCATTTTTTACTCAAATTTCAAACGCACAGTCCAGACCATACGGTGGATGCATTAAAACAAAGCAATCAAGCTCTCTCAATTTTTGCCGAGTCATCAAAGATGTGGGTTATCATGATGGAATACAACTCCTTCACTGTTGATCAATTCTGGCTGCTTCCTTTTAATTTCCTGCTGAAATCTGGTTTGTTGACAGTAGAAAACAGAATTAACCGTTTGACCTGTTTGTGTAGCACTTTATGATACACGATTCCCTTCCAATTCCACCTAAAACAAAGCTTCTTAAATATATACTCGGTCCATTAAATTTTTCACGGCTAAATCGTGTGGCGTCCAAACATCAGTCGTACATCCAACTTGCTCCAAATGTTTTAAAACTGTTTGATGGTGGATGTTAAGTTCCTCAGCGATGTGATGGCTGCTTATATGCCTGTCTTGCTTCACTTTTTGCATAATTTCATCGACATTTTCAGTGATTGGTTGGCCAGAGCGATGTGCATCTTTGACATCGAAATTTTCAGAACGAAATCGAGCGAACCACTCGCGGGCTGTTCTTTCTGATATGACACCATCACCATAAACTGTATATATCTTTTTTTAGCAGCCTACGTTGTCTCCTTCTCTTTTTTGAAATAGAAGTTTAAAATGTATCTAATTTCTTCTATAATTTCACCATTTTTAACACGGAATAATTTTTCACTAAATAAACAAATATCAATTTGTTTTTCCATAATGATCTATGAAATGTCACCTTTAAAATGACATTTCAAAAAAGACATATGTATATTGTCAAAACGGCAAAAACTTTTTAGACCAGCCAATATAAATAACTCAGTTCAAATTCTAAAGTCGCACAATTTCGAAAATCTCGAAAAATTGAAAAAAATTATCAAAATATCAAATCCGGGACATCGAGACTTGAAATCGGAAGAGGAGAATCCAGAAATCGGGAGAATTCAAAGGAATTTTCATTTCCCTTGTATTTAGTATAGTTTTCCAAATAAACCGGGTCCAATACGGTTAATTCCTGATTGGAATAATGCAGAATATGGAATGATTTCATAAAATCGAATAAGTGAATTTTTCCAGTTAAGCCGAAGTATGCCAACCGCAATTGTTGCTAATCACATTTTATTTCATAGAGTATCTCATCGAGTTTAGCTAGCACCTAGCAGTCTGTCTGAGACAGCAATCACAAATGCAGGTCGCCATTTTTGTACAGGTTAGTTTAGACAGTTTTAATGCAGCGATATTCGATAAATCATATGGTTCAAAACAGTTTGTAAATGATAATCCTGATTTTCATGAAAAAATCTTAATGAGTGACGAAGCGCATTTGTTCCTTTGGGTCAAGGAGATGGAATTACTTTTATCGGAGAACGATACCGTAATTTTCTGGGTATTGTAAGAAAGCTAAAGCTAATAGAGGCGGACATTTGTCCGACTATATATTCCATACATAAACCCTTCGAAAACAACATATTTTACTTGTTAGCAAAGTTAAAAAAAGCAAACAAGTACGTTTCTTATACGAGACAAAAAGACAGATTGTATTCAAACTATAAAAACATTTTTTTTACTATTGTGCTTATCAAATGTAGGAAAATGTACGACTTACATATGTCGAATCAGATCCCCGATTAACACTGGACACAGATAACGCGTTGATAAGCAGATACGTGGGGCCAGATTGGCGATTGGCCCATGAACACAGATAACGTGATGATAATTAATAAATGAAACGAACAACTGAATGAGCTAAACTGAACCTCGGTACTTGATTGATAAAGTGAGAGAATATTTACGGGAATTTTAATATTCGCGATTCGTGAGCGGAACAGCAAACAGCGAAAGAGTTCTTGACATTTTTTTGTTGCCGACTTGAAAACGTATGTTACCTTTGGTAAATATTTTCTTGTTTATATTTCTAAGTAAGAAAGGTGTGAAATATCAAATTTCACTTATCTCGGAAATTACCGTGTCGAATATAAGAAATGACTTATTAATTGATAAGATTAAAACTAAACAGCACATAAAATCATTCATTTGCGAAACAACATGAATTCAACAAGTGAAAATAATTTGTTATTCTGGCAACAAGCTTATGAAATTCAAAAACAAATGAATGATCAATTTACTAACATCACCTTCTGTGAAACTATTTACGTTTACAATCCAACAATATATGCGGTCGATTTATATAAGAAGTTTCTAATGAAATTTCTAAATGGTCCTAAAAAAACTTTACTGATCGGTATAAATCCTGCACCATGGGGAATGTGCCAAACCGGGGTGAGTACGAAATAGAGTATGCTGTTGTGAATAATATAGTATGTGCAAGTACATCAAGTTTAACGTTCATTTCAGATTGCGTTTTCAAGCCCTAAAATTGTACGAGAAAAATTAGGATTAGAAGGTATCGTACAAAAACCCGAGCGAATGCACCCAAAAAAACCAGTGACTGGTTTAGGGTGTACAAAATACGATCCAAGCGGAAAACGACTATGGGGACTTTTTGATCAATTTTATCCAGACAGTGATACATTGTTTAATGACAATTTTATTCTAAATTATTGTGCCCTTGCATTTTTCAAAGAAAATTCCGGCGAGTATTTGAACCTTTCTAAACTAGAGGTCCAAACAAGAAATGCTATTAGGAATATTTGTAATGATGGTCTCAAAAAGCTGATTGAATTAATTAAACCCAGTACAGTAATATGTATCGGAACTGATAGTAGAGACCGAGTAAGATCTATACAGAAGAAAAATCCAACAATTACATCGTTCGCGTTGATATGTATGAAACATCCAAGTCCAACCAACAGGGTAAGTGAAAATGTTTGGTCTGAAGAAGCAAAACAACTTCTTATTAATCATGGATGGACGTTGCTGGATAATAATTAAACCACATTCTGAAGTAGCTCTTTATATACCAGAAGAATAAAAAGTGAAACCCAAATGTGTAAATCGCATGTAATAAATTAAAATTTAATTTTCACGTAAATTTCCGTTTTTTATGTTGAGTTGAAGGATTCTGCAAGAGTGTGCATTCATTTAAAGGGTTTTTTTTTTGGTAAAAATTCAGCTTTATTGTTTAAAATATTGTCCATCGCTAGCCACCACTTTTCCCCATCTTTCTGGTTATAAGTTGATTCCAGGATCCATTTTTTCGCATCCTCATAAGATTGGAAGCGCTGTTCAGACAAGCCATTAGTCATCGATCGAAATAGGTAATAATCGGAAAAAGCAATATAGCTGATAATATGCTAGACCCAACTGAGCCCACCAAATGCATGCGCTTGGCGCCATAAATATTCGGCTTTAGCGTCGACGTTAATGGTCGCCTAGTCTGCACCATGATTTTTTGCGCTTCGGATTATCGTAGCGTATCCATTTTCATCACCCGCATTCGGCTTCAACAAGTGGGACAAGTTCGTTATCTTCCATATCAAAATCACCTCTTTAATAGCTTCAAAACCAGTACTCACATGTTGAAATCGATGGAGGAATAATCACCTTAAGCTTCCAACAGCATTCGTTCGAAAAAAATGATCTCTTTAACAATTCTGCAAAATAACACATACTGAAAACTAAAGCGATGTCGTGATGCTTTCACATGCATTTAGCAATGATATTAACCCGATGCAATGTAGTACCAGTTACGCCATCTCTTGAAAATCCTTTAAAAATAATGCACACTCCTAATAAAATACTACCTTGATCAACAAGTTCTCGGAATAACCACCGTGTGGCGCTCCCATCGTTCCGATTTGAGCTCTGTTTTTTTGTTAAGTTGGTACATCTGTTGTTGATATTCCCTCTAAATCTTAGCGTCATAGCTTGACATTTGCAAAAGTTACGTAGTCAAGAGTACATCTATCTCTGTGTGTGTTGGCGATTATTTACAATTTTAGACATGATTTGCGAGGCATCCGATCCCACATTCATCGAAAGGATCATTACTGGAGACGAGACGTGGGTTTATGAGTACGACACGCAATCCAGACATCAGGCAAGTGAATGGCGTTCACCAAAAAAAAAAACACGTCGTTTTCAATCAAAAAAGAAGGCAATGCTAACGGTTTTCATGGATTCCAACGATGTAGTGCATCATGATTTTTTGCCAGAAGGCCAGACCGTAAACAAAGAGTATTATTTGGGCGTTATGAGACGTTTGCGTGAAGCAATTCGCCGAAAGAGACCAGAATTGTGGGCAGAAAACTCGTGGATTTTGCACCATGATAACGCACCGTCGCCTAGTGCCATCATTATTCGTCATTTTTTGACGAAAAATGCAACAAATACCATCCAACAGCCACCGAATTCACCTGATTTGGCTCCCTGTGACTTCTTTCTGTTCAATCGAGTTAAAAACCCATTACGGGAAACGCGTTTCACCAGCCGAGAGGAAAACACAGAGTAGATGTACTCTTGACTACGTAACTTTTGCAAATGTCAAGCTATGACGCAAAGATTTAGAGGGAATATCAACAACAGATGTACCAACTTAACAAAAAAACAGAACTCAAATCGGAACGATGGGAGCGCCACACGGTGGTTATTCCGAGAACTTGTTGATCAAGGTAGTATTTATTAGGTTAAATCCTTTAATCTTTCCATTTGGTGGTAACGAATTAAGGTCGCAGCCTACTCGCAGGAATTAAGATCGTAAGCAAATGGAATTAGACGAGATGTGAGCAAATGGAATTAGATTATAACTCGTCCGTGACGTATTGCGTTTTCGCAATTCAATTATATTTCAATTTCGTCCAACCAATGCCATCGTCACGACATGTTAAAAACGAGAGCCTTTGCTTATCATGAATGTGCCGTGCCAGTCTGAAAAATAACATTCAACTTGGACAATTAACGGATGGGCCGAAAACCAGTACACACACTGTGGTCACGGTACATAATGTATTAAAAAGTCTTATACGATCTTTTGATTTGACTATTTCTTAATATTTTGACCACTCTGCGATTGCCACGGTTATTCGAACTATTAACAGAGTGAATGCAATAATATTGAGTATGTTTGTGAGGTTAGTATGACGTCGTTCCTAATAGTTCTATGCGTTGCAAGGGAAGTTTGGGTATGGCCGTTGTATATTCCGTTTTCTGCTTTGCCATGCAGAAGTTAAGCCCGTTGATAGGCTCTTATTAGAACACGTTTAGATCTATGTTACATAATTTAAAAATTTGACAATATTTTATTTCAAATTAACTAAATTCGAATACACAAATAAAATTTACTCTTGAACAATTAATTTTCACTGATTTATCCTTTAATAATTTTATTGAGTAACACTGCGCAATTTTTATTATTAATTACTTCACTAAATTAATTATCAAAGATTAATTATCTACATTCATTTTCAAATACAAATATTTACTAACTATATACACATACTTTAATTATCAATCGCTAACTACATATGGTATATCGTAACGCTAATGTTTTGGTTATTATATAATAATTTCTTTTAGTATTTCACACTAACAATTAATTTGGGTTAGTTGTCCTTACCATTTGTAGTTAATATATCGGTTATTTTATTATTTGTTAATTCAGCTAAAATATTGAGTTCTTTTATTATTTGTAGTATTTAATTTTGTTAGCTTACATTTTTCTTTTACGCCTAGAGTTATCCTATTTGGAAGTTTTATTATATTTACGCCTAAATGTTTCTAGTTTACATGTGGATAACTAATAATTCATAACAATAAGGGGAGCTATTTGAAACCAACTTAATTTTGTCGTAGAATTACATTTTTATGAAGAGCAACTAGAACTATTTGCGATTTACCCAACCTCTACTAAGAAGTCAGTTACCCAACCTCTACTAAGTGACAAAGATAAACAAATTGGATCACAGAAACTTGAAACTCACCACCAAGATCCTCTTGTTGTGATATTTTTAGTGAATATAGCAAATATAATTTTTTGAGTATTTATCCAATCGTATTTTAATTTAAGTAAGAAAATGTACATAATATGGGATAAGATTAATAATTGGCTTTTGATACAGATAACGTGATGATGATAAGCTAATTAAATGGAAAATTAAACATCAGAATAGTTGTGGAAACATCATTTGAGTCGTCTGGAATCACGATTCCATGTTACTGTTTTGATAATGCAGCGGTATGCCCCTTCTGGCCATTACGCATACACAATTTGTATAAGAAATTTAACACTTATGTTTAAATTTATATAAGAATGGCTGTGAATAAATGTGATAACATTTCTTAGAAACCACCGTATCGGCTGAGTCATGTAATGACTGATTAATTTTATTAAATCAATAGATAAGATTGAAACAATTAAGTTATACGCATGCATTGTTTGGCAAATCAGTCATACTTGAACCAAAATGACTTCAACAAGTGAAAATATTTTGCCAAAATGGGAACAAGCTTATAAAATTCAAGAAGAAATGAATGAAAAATTTGCTAAAATCAAGTTCGATAAGTCTATTAATGTTTACAATCCAACAATATATGCGGCCAATTTATACAAGGAGTTTCTAAAGAAATATCTAAATGGAACTAAAGATACATTACTGCTCGGTTTAAATCCTGGACCAAAAAGTTCGTTCAAAACCGGGGTGAGTATGTTGTTGTGAATAATATACGCAAGTATATTATGTAAATCGTTCATTTTAGATTGCGTTTGTAAGCCCTATACGTGCACGAGAAATATTACAATTAACATCTGACGTAAATAATCCCGTGCAATTGGGCCAGGAAAATATAGTTGAAAACCTTGAACAAGCAAACCCGCGGGATAGAAATCCTGAGCCAAACAATTTGTTAATAGACGGGGTGAGTATGTTGTTGTGAATAATAAATGCAAGTACATAACGCAAATCATTCATTTTAGATTTTGTTTACACACCCTGAAGAAACATGTGATAGTAGTAGACGACTATGGAAAGCCCTCGCTCTATTTTATTCCGACATCGACACATTTTTTCATGATAATTTTATTCTAAATTATTGTACTCTTGCATTTTTCAGAGGAGTCCACAATAAGACTCCTTTTGATCTATTTTCTGATACAACAAATCCAACAATAAACGAAATTTGTGATATTTGTAATGATGGTCTTGTAAAACTGATTGAATTAATCGAACCTAAGAAAATAATATGTTTCGGATATCATTGCAGAAATCAAGTACAAATCGTTCAGGCGAAAAAGCCAACAATGTCGTTTGAGATAATTCGGATTACGCATCCAAGTCCACTCACCGAATTAAGTGACGACCAATGGATTGAAGTAGCAAGAGGTCCTCTTAAATCGCATTACTTACCACTGTTACGTCTTTAATTGATATCTTTAAAATTGTTTCTATACATACATAATCAATCACTGTACAATTTAACAATATAATTTCGTTTCGTAATGTACCTTTATCTATAATTGTGGTACAACAACAATTTACAGCTCATTTAATTATTTAACTAGAAACCAGAAATAGACGAGTGTTAAAAAGAAAAATTTAGAATGCAACTACTTTCCTCTTAAAAAAAAAAAATCGAAACATTATACGCAGAACAGTGGGTCTTCCATTTTTAAAACTAAATTATTACATAAAGAAGACATTTTAACAAATAATGTTTTTGCTCTTATTTTAATATACATTTTAATTTGTTTAAAGTTTGTGAAATCGTATTAATCGTGAAAATATATAAATAAAAACAATTTCGATAATTTTATTTTTTAATAATTAAAACCTTGATATAAGCAAGAGCAGATTTCTTCATCGTAACAAGGCGATAAAGGCGATATATACATATATATATATATATATATATATATATATATATATATATATATATATATATATATATATATATATATATATATATATATCAGGGGCGTAGCCTCTTTGGAAGCAAGGGAAGCACTGCTTCCCTATAATTCTAACTCAAAATGGTAATATGCTTCATTACATGATCTTTAAAATTTTCATATTGGCTGGAGATTCTTTGTCGATGAATTCGCAAGGTGAAAAAACTAAGTCCAAAATACGTCCAGACTTGTTAAATTAATATTGGAATGACGCGTTCCAAAATTCGAAAAACTTTCTAGCAGATTAAAGTCGCCCTCAATCAAATAATGGTTGAACATTATTGGCAATAAATTCAATAAATCTTTGGTAAACGACTGAAGTACTACCAAATGGTATACAGACTCCCACTATAAAGAGCCAAAAAGAAGCACATTTGACCTTAATAATAATTGACACACCACAGTCGCATTTGAGGCTGATTTGACCAAATTCCATGTTTAAAATGGTGGGTGTAATATTATGGAGTTTAGGTCGATAGAAAACGTTACTATTAACATTGGTGGATCACAGTATTATTCCATAACCACCAGTCTAAAGTTTTTTGGACGAGGCACAAACTCTCTGACCAATGCTCCGACAGGCCATATGGTCCGAGCGGCCACATATGACATATATAAGTGTTTGAAGGAGTTTACTGAAATGGACTGGATCAACGCCGATTTTGAATGAAATAAAATTGAGACGACTAACGTCACGGGCAGCTGACACAAGCAGCCGACACTCAATCTCATCCTCAGAGATTACTAGCTTATCACTTAGAAATTTCAGTAAAGCAGCCGGTTCAGTGGTGTTAGCGAATTTTGAGGCATAAATAAACTTCCTGTTCGGAACAGCTTTAGTCATCGGTATCGTTGCAAGAGCCAACAATAAATTCAGGTTGCGGCGGTGGAATTCGAGCACTCGCAGATTCAACAGTGACAGGTGTAGCATCTACGAGTATATTGGACTGAATAATTCTGAGTGATTGATTAACAGCAACAAATTAGAGAAAAAGTGTTAGAGAAAAATTAAATTCATATGTAAAATGCGAATTTCGTTTTTCTCTAATTTTGAAGTAATTTTCGGATTTAATTAATCTTTAATTGAATTAATCTTTAATTTAATTAAACTTTGATTGAAAACATTACACTAATATTATAAATAGACAAAAATTTTAAATATAAGTGATTTTAATATTGTGACGGTGGCACCTATTGTGTAATAGAAGAAGTTAATTGGGCTCGCCTACCAAGGGCCCATCCTATCCCAATTGATGAAAAATTCGTATCCTTGCATTTTTTTGAAATGTTTATATTTTAATTTGCTTTCCGCAGTCAATCGACGGTATAGGTGTGTTATCACAGGAAATTAATGACCAAGAAAGAGTTATTGCATACTACTCCAAAACATTATCGAAACCGGAGCGTAATTACTGCGTGACACGGAAAGAACTGTTGGCTATAGTGGAGTGTGTCAAGCATTTCCATAAGTATCTTTATGCCCAAAAATTCCATTTACGGACAGATCACGGCGCTTTACGGTGGCTGTTACAATTCAAGAATCCAGAGGAACAAGTAGCACGCTGGATCGAACGTCTTCAAAGCTACGATTTTCAAATCGAACATCGGAAGGGAAGTGCACACAGAAATGCCGACGCATTATCAAGACGGCCGTGCCCAGTAGAATGTAAACATTGTGGCCATGTTGAAGCAAAGAAAGACATCATCGACGTTCGGCTTACGCAAGTGCTGCCTGATGAGGAGTGGACCGACGAAATGGTCAGGAAAGAGCAATTGGATGATACGGATTTATCAGTTATAATCGAATGGAAGGAAAAGGAACACCGGCCAACTTGGAGCGAGATCGCGGACAAAACTCCCATTGTCAAGGCTTATTGGGCTCAATGGGATAGCCTCCGTCTTGAGAATGGCTATTTAAAACGATTGTGGGAAAGCACGGATGGCAAAGTGAAGCAATTGTTGCTGGTGATACCAAAGTGCCGGATTGCGGAAATCCTGAACGAGTATCATGGAGGAGCAAGTGGGGGCCACCTAGGAATTAATAAAACACTAGCAAAGATACGTCAACGATTCTACTGGGCAGGATGCAGGCAGCCAGTGATAGAATGGTACCAAAAATGTGACCAATGTGCGGCGGTGAAGGGACCCGCATGCAAAAGTCGTGGAACCATGAAACAATGTAACGTTGGTGCACCATTCGAAAGAATTGCAATGGATTTAGCGGGGCCATTTCCCACCACTGAGAGCGGCAACAAATATTTGCTAGTAATCATGGATTATTTCAGCAAATGGCCGGAGGTGTACCCCATTCCCAATCAGGAGACGACAACAATAGCTGATGCCGTAGTAAACAACTGCATTAGCAGATTTGGAGTACCGATGGAGATTCATACCGATCAAGGACGGAATTTTGAATCGGTGGTGTTTCAAGAAATATGCCAGATGATCGGTATAAATAAAACGAGAACAACGCCTTTGCATCCACAGTCTGATGGTATGGTGGAAAGATTCAATGGTGCATTGGAGGAATATCTAGCAAAGGTCGTTGAGAAAAACCAACGCAACTGGGTCGGCATATACCGATGTTTCTGATGGCCTATCGATCTGCAATACATGACACAACCGGAATGACACCAGCTAAAACGTTATTTGGGGATAACCTACGATTACCTGGAGATCTAAAGTTTGGAGCCGTACCATCGGCGGCTTTATATGGACAGGATTACGTAGACCGAATGAAAGAGGAACTTAATGAGATTCATCATTTTGTATGGGGAACAATACGAATGTCAAGTGACCGGATGAAAGCTCGATATGACATACGAGCAAATAATCAGGGCTTCCAGGAAGGGCAATTAGTATGGCTTCACAACCCGCAACGGAAAAAGGGATTATCACCGAAGCTGCAACCAGCATGGGAAGGACCTTACATTGTCATCACAAGGATGAACGACGTGGTTTATCGGATACGGAAGGGACATCGAGGTAAACCAAAGGTGGTGCATTTGGAGAGGCTAGCCCTGTACAGGGGAGGTGATTTGGGTCCTATTCGGGACGAACAGGCTTAGGTGGGGGGTAGTGTAACGGTGACACCTAGTGTGTAATAGAATAAGTTAAAATTAATAGCTCAATGTTAAACTGTACTAAAATGGAATTTTCCATGATAAAATTGTTCTACACTATTCTAACTAGAAAACTCTTGAGCTTTCTAGAAGTTTGGTTTATTTATATAAAAAGGAGAAGGAAGTCGAATTGGATTAGTAATATTTGGTAAGCGATAGTGTAAAGATTAAAAGAAATTAAAAAGTGATTTAAAAAGTGTTTTTGTGCGAAATAAAAAGTAAAAGTGATCAGTAAAATTTGAGAATAATTTATATAAAATGATTTTTGTGAATTTTTATTGATAAACTGTGTTGTAATAAATTTTGTGAAATAAATAAATTCGTTGGGATAAATTAAATTGATTTTGTATTATTCACAATCCAGTGACACGAACCTTGAGTGACAAGGCAAAAACGTAACAATATCATAAGTCTAAAAAAAAATGTTTACTCGCATTCGCAATTCGTGCTTGATGTGGAAAGACCGTAATTCTAAACAACTTATCTGTACCGACTTCTAAGTCCTGGTTAATTTAGCAACAGAATACCTGTCTCTATCTCTTAACGTTTTAACTGAACCCTCCTAAGAAAAAGAAAAAGTTTGAATACCCTTTCGTTACTTTTAGTGACATCTCTCGGTGAATTATGTTAACACATCAACAAAATTAAAATGTACTGTGACGGTGACACCTAGATTGTAATAGAACAAATTAAATTAATAGCTCAATGTTTTACTGTACTAAAATGGAATTTTCCAGGATAAAATTGTTCTAAATATTTCTACACTATTCTTACTGAAAAAGTCATGAGCTTTCTAGAAGTTTTGTTTGTGTATATAACAAGGCGAACGAGATCGAATTGGATTGTTAGAATTTGGAACGCGATAGTATAAACTTGTAAGATTATTATTAGTATTTGGTAAGCGATACTGTGAAGATTTAAAAGGAATTAAAAAGGTGATTTAAAAAGTGTTTTAGTGCGAAATAAAAATTATAAGTATACAGTAAAATTGTGTAAAAATTAAATAAAGTGATTTTGTGAATTATTGTGTTGTAATAATTCTTGTATCAAATAAATAAATTCGTTGGGATAAATTGAATTAATTTTGTTTTATTCACAATCCAGTGATTCGAACCTTAATTAACAAGGCAAAAACGTAACAGTACTTTAAAGCCCAATTTAGTCCTCTGTTGCTCAACATTTTAATACTTTGGAATTTATGTCAATATCACCCCTGCGTACCAACCAATTAATATAAAATTATTGTTCACCTATATTTTAATAGCTGAACTAATTTTTAGATCACAATTTATAAAATTTATTAAAAGTGTATTCTGGCGATTGGGAATTTTTAAAGTAGGGAAAAAATAATTCCATTTTATGTAAATTTTGACGTTAATTTTTCCCAAATTTTTTTTTGGGGGAATTAGAAGAAACTGGTTGTTTTGTATATTTTCATTATTTTATTTACAACGTAGTATCGATAAAGTTTTAATTTTATAAGTAAAAAATAAAATTTTTAAATAATGGCGGCTGCATTATTTGAAATAGCGTTTTTTCCCATTGGATGATTCCCAATTACGCCAGAATACCCTTTTGGGAATTGGGGAATAAAAAATTGGGAATTATTGAAGTTTGCAAATATAGCAATATTTTTTCCAATTCCCAATTCCCAGGGAATAGCCAAAATAGGGCCACAAGTGTATATTATTATAAGCATATATAGAAAACTTTTGGCATGGCCTTTGATATAAACAAAGATAAAATCTTGACCCGGAAGAAGCCCGCTTTTCTTGCGATTCCATAATTGCCAATACGGCGACATAGATAGAACTATCGTTTTTTAGCTCGGCTTAAATATAAAAAATAAAGGAATGCACTGATAATAAGAAAAGGCGCTAACTTTGAACGTCTTTTTGTATTTTATACTTACATGTTACATTTTGAATTTCTTCAAATTTGATGTTTGTTTTATTTTTTTTTTATATGTACATATTTTTTTTGAATTTCTTCGTTTTTCTTTTAAACATCAACAATTTTGATTTTTTTTTTTGTCTTTCTTTAGTTTGTTCTAAGACGTTGACTTAACAAGAATCGCTATAAAATAATAAATTTATCTTTTTTTTCTTCGCTTTTTAATTATGTACGGTTTACAAAATTACATAAATATATATTTTTGTATTAATTAATAAACTTTAAATTTAACTAATTACTTGTGCTAAGTGACAATCGTGGCTATTTATTGTATAATCAAATCCAATACATAAATACAAAGTGAATATATGTACATATATAATATACACAAATTATGTTGTTTCATAGAAACAACGCTTCCTTTACAATTTGTTTTCTCATCGTACGATAAATATTTATTATTTAATAAAAATACATTTTGTAAATAAATTACAATACAGTAAAATTAATTAATTTATTAGATATATATTGGAAAAATGTATTGTATTTACATCCGGTTTTAAGTTTTTAATCAAAAAAATTATTCTAAACGCAATTTTATTTAACTTCCGATTAGAAACGTGATGTTTATAAAATAAGGTTTTAATTATAATAATTATAATGTGAAAAAAATTAATAAATTATTTAGTGAAATGTTTAATCAAATTTTAAAAATGTGTAATTCTTATACAATAAGGACTATTTAAAAAAGAAAAATCGAGTTTGTGTGGAATTTTATTAAAATATCGTATTTTTAATTAATTACAATTAAAAATTTTAATAATATTGGATATTTTTGAGGTGTTATACGCGCGCGCTTATTTATAATTTAATTATTATATTAATAATCATCATCATAATGTTTAAAATATTACCGTTAATTAGACAGGTTAGTAATGATGTATACACTATTATTAAATAGATGGCGTATTAATAGTATACGCCTCTTAACACCAAATCCGATAACTAATTTACATTCGATCCTTTACCGAATTCATGTCACGTCACTGATAAATACCTAGTCATTAGCTTTCATCACACCTTATTCCATGAGCCAGACGAAAAACAAAATCCTTGCAGTATACATTATGTACAGACAACAACTTTTTTTTTGTCGTGCTCGATTGAAGATGTCTTACATAAAAAAAATTAAAAAAAACAAGTTTATATATATATTTTCTTGTAGTCTACTCAACTCTATCGTATACATGATTTTTATATTTTGTGTTTTATATAAAATATACAGACAAAAATACTATAAAATACTTTTCTTCAATTTAAGTGGGAGTCTTCGAGAGAGCACACGGCATATCATTTGTGTACAAAAATTGTGTTTGTTGCAGTTGCATCGAGAAAATGGCAAATAAATAAATACAACCCCCACACACACCTTATACATATGTATATATGCAAAACACAATTAAATTATTATCTTAATTATATGATCGCCTCTTCAAAAAAAGATGATAGCAAAAATGACTGGATTAAATAAAATAATCCATTCAATTGTCAAAAGTATTTAGGTTGCGTACAGTTAAATTTTCAATATACGTTAGAATTGCACACATTTAAAATATATAAGGCAATTTCATTTGTAAGTCGAATTATGGTTAATTTCCATATTGCACACCGTGTGCAAACACGTGCATATGCATTCCACATACTTTATAAACCTTATTAAAAGTACTAACCTCATATAAAAATCTATTTTAAAAAATTGTACGTTAAAATGTACACTTTGTTTATATATGAAAGGATTTGGAGAGGTTAAATGATTTTTTTTTTTGTTTTGTTCGTATATTTCCTAAATAAAATCTATACAAATTTAATGTTTAAGTAACAGAAAAATTCTATTATTAGATTTCTATAAAGCAAACAAAAAATGTTACATATATATATATATATACATATATATATATATATATATATATATATATATATATATATATATATATATATATATATATATATATATATATATATATATATATATATATATATATATAGTTTAAAGTTCTGGAAATGTAGATAAATTACAGTTATAAAGTCAGACCACGTGTACATATATATACACCTAAGAGCTTATACAATATTCTCCCACCAAATAGAATGCGCGCATTTTTAATTAACATAATAATTGAATTTGATTTGAATACAAATATCTTATTGATTATATTTTATTTACTTCCTATCGTACATTTATTAATAAAAACATAAATTCATTATTTCTTCCTGTTTATGTATATGCCCGCCGTGCGATTACTATTATGTGATGTCTTTTGTTTAAACGGATGCTGGATCTAGATATTTTTACTGCGTGGCATTTAACAAAAAAAAATTGATCGATTCCGACATAGCTACTAAATAATATTATATATATATAATCGAGGAAGTAGTTAGTACAAAACAAAATTATGTTTGTATATACTAAGCCGGAAGTCAAATACCAATATGAGAATAGATCGTATTTATGGTATATAAATTACTGCATATAATTGCAACCGCAAGTTTCACGATCAACATGATTTATTTTGGCAATCATTCAAAAATGTTTATACCATAAAATGGAGGAGAGTGTAAAAAATTCACAATTTTCAGTTGAAGAAATGATTATTACGCGTTAAGTGTCATTTTTGGCGGACAAATGTCTACCTTATTTTATTTTATGTTAATTTATTCTATACCAGGTTCGCCGAATATAATTAGTATTATAGTTTTAATTACTTGAATATTATATTAATATGTGCGGCAAACGCACGAGACAGACAGACAAACCTAATAATGGTTGGTTATTGATGCAATCTATAAATATATTTTCTATTATTGAAATACTTAACTCATTAAAAATACAAATTTTCTAAATTTCTAAAAAAAATTTATAGCTGCATTCTGTCTGTTACATTATTATTATTATTATTATTCCAGATGCACTTAATGTTACTGAATATACATTTATACATAAATTTGTAGTATGTCACAATATACAAAAAGAAAGTTTTTTTTTTATACTCCCACAATAAATATGTAAAATACATAAAAACTATCGATGGATGTGTCGAGTTAACCCAAAAATACTTTGAAAGTATATTAAACGCAAGCACATAAAAATCCGCCGCTTCGTATTTTTTTAAGACGAATAAATTATTTTTATTTTTTATTTATTAGCAAACATAAATAATTTTGAAGACAGATTAATTAATTTTTTACTAATTTATATAAAATACTCGTATGTAGACATAGTCACAATAACAACAACAATAAAATTTGGAATTTAACAATAAATTGCCAATTTTTAATAGCCTCACTATTAATTTTTCAATACACCATGGAAATCAACCATTATTTACTTAAACATGAAATTGCCTTAATTGATGAGAAACAAATTTATTTGGAATATTATAACACCTATTAAATAAATATTCAATAATAAAAAAGTTTTAAGGTTTAGTTTTTTAATTGAGCTTAGTTGGACAAAGCAAAAGGATGCGGCTTATTTTTGAATTTAACCCCATTTCATTTGTGTCGAATGTGTGCCGATTTTTAGCGATAGGGATTCAATTAAAGAAAAATTAAATTTATGTAATTATGTTTATTTAGGGTTACCAGAAGTACTCTTTAAAGAGTACCAGTACTGTAGCGGTTATTTATAAAAATCAAATAAAATCTAATTCATATATTTCTACTAAATACCTCGAACAATAATTAATTTTATTTTTGCCTTTCTTTCTCCCAAGCGCAACTTTGACTAAAGGGGAACCAACGAGTCAGTAACTACTTTACATAAGTAAGAACGCGATATACAGAAAGTACATCTTACTGACCAGCGATTTACATACACGCAAACTGAAGGAAATGTCGAAATACATTAAAATTTTCACGGCACGCTTTTCCTAAAAATAATAATTTTGCTATTCACATCACAATTTTAATACTGTAGTTGTCAGTTATTACGGATTCGGTGGATGATCTGTCAAATATTCTGTAAGGAAATAATTTCGTCAAATTCTGAAAGGATTCTTACCGATTCGCTGTTACCCCTTTACTCAGAAAGATTATTATTCATTCTATATACCCAAAACTAAAAAACAAAAATAAGAAACCAGGGATGCTGCTAGGGTTTGCTAAAAACCGTGTTTCTTCTGAAACCGGTTTAACTGTTTTTTTTTTTAATCTTTAATTCGGTTAACCGGTTAAAACCGGGTTTTTAAAGAAAATAATGTTTGTGAAAAAATTTCCTGATACAGAAAAGGTTCCTTCGGAGTCGGTTGTAGTTGGTTTAACTGTAAGTAAGGCACTGAAAGCAATTATAAGTTGCTTGTTCTTTTTACAGTTGCTTCGAAAAAAATGAAATCTTTTCAGAAATCATTTACATTAACGACTTCTTGTGTTTTTATACAGACTCATTTTCAAAAGCCAAGTTCAGTTCATCATTAAGCGACATTTCAGCATCATTACACATATTTGTGATGTTAATCTCACTAGCCTTACTATCCAGCAAACTTTCTGATTCTATTTGAAATAGTATTTCCAATAATCGCTTGATAAAATTAAGCACATCTGTTTTTGACGAATATGGCAGAGAAACTCTCGATTGAGTGAGTGATTTGGTTTCTGGATCTTTTAAATATGTATTTCGCCAAAGATATTTCTACGTTCTAACACATTCTTTTTCATTGAATTGAATAAACTTTAGCTGGCTTCCGTATTTATCTGGTCAATTTAATTCAACATAAACGTGACTATGGTTTCGGCCGTTATTACTGTAGTATCTCTTCATCCCAAAGCTTTCACTACTTCTTGTACGGGTGACAAAGCATCACAAGTATCTTTAAGCGTTATTTAAGAAATATCTTCGACCCTATTTAATTTTTGTAAATCATTCAACGTTTTTTTTTTGCAATGAGCTTTAAAAATTGATGGATCATAAGTAATAACGTATTACAACGAGTTTTAGAGTCTAAAATTAGTCCAATTTCAACATTGAAGTTTTGCTTAACATGTTGCTGTAAAATTGTATTTCGTATAAGGGAACGCTTGAAAAATTATACAATATTGCGAACTGAATTAATGCATGGATTGAAATGGAACATCAGAATATTCAACTTCATAATATTCTTCATTTCCGAATTCATCAACATATAAAATATCACAATCAGATTAATCGAATTCATTAGTTTCTATCGTTAATATAAAATGTCTCTAACGCCAAGAGTGACCCGCGGTTCATATATAGAACAATTTCAGCTTCCGATTCATTGCCAAATTTAACATTTACTGAAGCTCCGTCACATTTTGTGGATACAATATGATTTTTCAGAACCATTCCAAATTTGTTAAGTCGTTGATCAATTAGTTCTCTCATTTTATATGAATCACAACTTCCGTGTATGCGGATTAAGCACAAATTTATAAATTTCAAACCCAATTTAAAAAAATTCAGGTATCTTTTGGCTTTTCTGGCAGCTTGTCCATTCATCAACAGTTGATGATAATTTATATCACATTGTTTTGATTTTACTTTTTCCTTTAGTTCATTTTCAATTTTTGTAGCAAGATTTAAAATCAGTTTGCAAACCCTAGCTGCTACACTTCCCTTTTTAAACCTTAAATGTCTCGATAAACTTTAAACATAACAAAACAAGGAATTGCAGGCAAGGAGTGCTGTCGCCGGAGTACAATTTCAATTATGTTGCCGAAATATAATACTTCCACTTCATATGAAGTTGAGTTCACCACTTTGCAGATGCGATACGGTCCATCACGCCTTGGAGCTAGTTTCCGACTAAATCAGTAAACGAATACCAGTTGACCTCGCGTCTATGCATATTCTTTTCGCCGATCTTGCTCCCTGTTCATTGATATCACGAGCACAGGGAAATTTTCGATTTTTTCCGAAATTTTCCGATTGAATAATTTCGCGAAGGTCGTTGGTAAAATTTTCGAACGTTCGCAACTCCCGTCCAAATGTTAGGAAGGCCGGAATTTTATCAGTGGCCACACATTTGATGGTATTGATTGCGAATCTAATACTGGGTAAATATTTCGGCCACTTAGTATAAAGATCTCCAACTAAAATGTCCACTTGAGTTTTGAGGTACCTTTTACGTCGCTCCACCGGATTGGCCTAGGCATGATACAACGGTGTTAGATTTTGCTCATTTCGCTAGAACATCACGTAAGAACACTTCATCAATCAACGTTTTTCTACAAAACAGGGCGGTTGCTGAAATGTGTGGCAATATCTTCAACTATTAGTATATGTCGATATCGACCGTCAGTCTCAGGCAATGGTCCAAGAGGTCGACTGCCCCAACATCCATTCGTTGTGCCATGATCGGGGTTTTCAACAGCCCACTTAGCTTCAAGTTTGAAACTTTATATTTCTTATATTCCCCACAATTGCAACATACTTCAGAGATAGAGATCTTCGATAGAATTCGGTCGATACCATAATGTCCAGCGGTCGGATTAGAATGATAGCACATTAAAATATGAGTGCGAAGAGAAGTGGGTACGGCTAGTTGAACTTCATTGATTACCTTGTTATGATAGCGATAAGATAGTAGAGTATCCTCCCAAAACATAGTTTTCGTAGTTCGGGTCATCGTGCTTTTCGAGGCTGCAGGTAATTTTAGACACCTCTTCATCTTTCAACTGCAGCTGTAGGTGTCGAGACAGAGCGCCAGCCACCACATTCGATTTTCCATGGTATATACAATTTTTAAATTAAATCATTGAATTAACATGAACCACATGGCTAAACGGCCGATAGGAGATTTCGTCATCAGAAGCCATTTCAGAGGTGCGAAGCCCAAGGTGATTCACACTCTTCACCTAATCAATCTCTTGTTTTAAAATTACTTTGCGGGGTCCAGATATGAGGAATGATGTTGCGGCTAAAAGAAGCAGATCTATCGCCTTGATAGCATGTTCGATGAATTCAGTTGGGTCTCGCTTTGGCTCAAAACAATCGGAGAAAGTTGTTAGCAAACTTTCCGCTTCCAGCCTGCTGATACGTTTCGAATTTGAGCGAATGCTTGTTGTTGGAATTACGATTAAACCAGAAGAGCCTCTCTCTGGAGTCGATCACAATATTAAAACATCCATGACAAAATCGATCCCAAGCTTTCCGAAAAAAAATTTGTTATTAAGATAAAAAATGTTGAACATGTGCGAAAATTTTTTGAAAATTATGAAAAAGGCTAAGCGTCAATATCGCCATTTTCCAAAATATCAGAGATGTTACCATGTGTGGGCTTATATTTCCATAAAGTGGACATGTCAAGGTTTCCGAAACAATTTTTGTTATTAAGATAAAAAGGGTTGGGCCAGTCGATAAATTTTTAAAAATTGTGAAAATTACTTAAAATGTTCAAACCTGATGCTACACCATGGCCATTTCCTGTAATCTGAACGATTGAAATTATTTAGTATTTTAGTACAAACTTCTTGAACTATAAAACCTACAAATAACTTGTGTTTATTATTTTTCTTCGTACCCTGAGAAATGAAACGTGATCCCATATATTTCATTTATATCTTTTGTTAACTGCAAACCTAAGATATCTTTGATTTCAAGCCTCCGTGCTTTAAATTATATATTCTGGATTTAAGATTGATTTAGAAACTTCAAATATGAGCGTAACAGTTTTTTTTAGTAAGAGATTAGGAAGTCGATTAGGAAATCGATACAATGAGAAAAACAACATTGTCTGCGGGGAAAACTATTGTCTTCGCTATTGTCGACATTTGCGTGTAGACAATCTCAAAATAGGCGTAGACACAGAACACTGGTGATGAGATCTATCGGAAAACATGATGTGTAAAATGCAATAAAATCCAATAAAATAACCGTACATCCTCTGGCATTTCAAAAATGAGACTCCCTTATATATTTATAAACCAAAACTATGTCAACTTGTCCTACTCCAAAGTTTCACGTTATTCTTGGGATCTTGCAGCGTTTCCATTGGGATGAATCAATGTGTATTGAGTTGTATTAAAATGTGCTAATTTTACAGTGAACGACTAACATTTGCATGTAGGAAAACACACACTGATACTGCCATCTACATCTAAATAGTCAAACTAAATATGAGGTTAAAATCACGAAATGGCGGATCCAATCATATTTTAATCGCATTTAGCATTCAACAGCTATTTATCTATTTTAATCACAACTAGCTATCTGGCGTTCAGTTTTTAAAATGCATTTACATAATATTGAAAAAATTAGCGTACGGACATAAATTAATCAATCTATTTTATGAGTGTTAAAAGATTTTAATCTACGCGTTATGAATATACAATTTATTTACATCCATGATACAAACATATATTCATACAAATCTTGAATTGAATTTTAAATTTTATATTGTATATTAATAATAAATCTCTAAGATTGATGATTATTTAGATTGGAGATGAAAATGCATACATCAATTACTCGTGTAAATAAATTTTACAGGCAACAGCATGAAAATTTCTAAAATCCGGTTTTCATCAAATTTAGCACACAACTACGTAACTACTTATAGTACAGTTGGGTAAATAGCTAAATAACATAAGTACTCAGCTATTAGAAAAGTTGTCAATAAATTTAATAGTCTGAAGGTGTGCGATCATTATAAAAATTCAAATCACGTCCAAAGTATTATGATGCAAATCATCATGTCAATAATTGTGTGTTCAATTCGGTTATATTAAAAAATACAAAACAAAAAAATTAATAACACAATAGTATAATATACTAAATATAGTACATACTAGTTGTTATGTTAAGAAATAATAATGATTACTACCGGTTTTGTTTTATATTTTTATGGTTTAATAACGATAAATAGTTGTTATCACATGATAAAAATAAACGATGTAAATTATGATAATCGTATTTTTTTTTTTATTCGAACAAATAACAATAAATTTTATTATATGACAAAAGTGTTTATGAAACAAATTTATTGCGAATATTTATCTTTCTAAATACGCTTATATCTCTTATATTTATTTGTAGGCCCACTTTTTTGTCTAAGCTGCCTTAATTATTATTTATAGAAATCGACACATGTACCAAATAATACAAAAAACAAAATATAAAATTAAAATTATTATGTTGGAATGAGTTTATAGTAAATAATTACAAAAACAGATAAACGGGAGGTGATTGACATTGTGCGGTTAGATTTGTTTATTTAGGCGTCGTCTAAAATTGAATTTTGGCTTCTTTTCCGGTTAACCATGATCTATTATGCTTAATTTTTAATAATTTTTGTTTTTTGTTTGATCGTAAAAATGGTCGTTGGAAAAGTTTACTTTGCCGTACATCGTTCCAGAAAATAAAAGGTATTTTCTGTATTACAGAAATCACATTGGGGTTCTAAACTGACACTTTCATGTTAAATTTGAATAAGTATATCATGATCGATTTTCTCTAGTTTCCAACAATGCTGTTAATATGACGCGTTAAACTCGGAAAAACGAAAATAAATCGCACAATGACCGATCAGCTGACGAAGGTCTAAAAAAAACTCAATTGGTGACCCCAATGGAATTTCTGGGTCACCATTTCACACAAAAATTTGTTTGGCCTTCCATAATGCTCTCAAACCAAAGAAAAGACTCAAGATGCATCAGTGTTGTTATTGATGCATCTTCAGTGGTGTTGAGTACCATTTTATTCCAATTTTTGCTAAAACGTCCCAAATTAAACCACCTCAAATTACTTAAAGAATTACAGAACTGTTTGCTTTCCTTTTTAAAAATTAGGGCGTAATCCTGGTCGCTCGACCTAATATTAAAGAACTTGTAGATTTTATAGAATATTGTGAAGAATAAGAGAAACCTAAGCGGCTACATACAACACAAATCAATTTTGTCTCGCCAATCACATAAATTTAATCACAATAACATAAGTTTTTATTCATTATTATAAGTGATAATCGCTGATATTTATGTTTAAAAAATAACATGCGTAGCTAAAATACATAAGACTAAAATAATTTTGATATTTTTTTGGCATAAACATAATACAAACGCGTGTATGTATAATAGACAAACTGAACATACCGATTATTTTTTTCTTCAAAAATTTACGATCGTTGATTAATCGATGAAATTGAAAACACAGCACGTTTGTTATGCGGTATTACAGAAATCATTGCGATTTTGTATATTATTATTCAATGGAACCCCAGCTACGTATATAAACATACCATACAATTATTTAACATCCACGCATGATAATCAAGAAACTTAGTCACACCATTTCCAGACCATGCAAAAACCAACAAAAAAAATAATAATAAGAAATCCATCCATAAACCCATACTGTCTGAAAAATTGTTAAGTAAATATAATTTTTTGTAAAGCAGAAATCTATATACATATTATAGCTACTAGCTATATAGATAAAGAAAATGTAAACATTATATTATTATATAAAACTTAAATATACACGAAAAATATTTAAAACTTTATTCGACATAAGTACATATTTATTCGAAAAAAAAAGAATTAAGTAAAATAAATATGTACTTAAATAAATCGTAAAAAAAATGTGATTTAACATTTTACTGTGCAGCAGGTCAATAATACATAGTAATTTTTTTACCTTCTTACAATTAAATAGTACTAATAAATCCCCATATTGAACAGCTGCGTTTTCCTTTTACTAGCTTAATGTTATGTAACGCCGGAAGTTATATAGTAAGACATAAAAATATTTGGTTTGATATTTGAGATGTGTGCGTGGGAATTAAGAAGGATAATCTTTATACCTTGTAAGCAGATGAACGGATGTCCTTAACCAATTATCTATGTTTTTACTTATTTTTAGCATAAAACCGGAAATTCATAAATAAGTAATATTGTAATGCACTCAAATATTTTAAGTACAATTTCATCCTGTTTCCTGTTCGATAAAATTTGTTGAGGTGATCGAACAGTACAAAAATTCAGATTAAACTCTAACACAACTTCCATTTTATTTTATTTTAAATTAACACTAACAATAATTATGCCGCTTGAAATCAAACTACAACCATAGAAAAAAACATCCTTTATTAAAATAGCACTCGAACCACCGAGATGGATAATTGTGACCGACTGTATGCATGACAATAGGGAAGGAGACCAACAAATAATTTAAATTAAGTGAAGGAAAACAAAGGAGATCCTATTGTTTGCATACGAGTAGAAAACAAAACAACTTGAGTTACTCGCTGTTGGTACTCTGTTTCTGAATCGGTTTTGTGTGTGCAATTAACCGATTTACAACCAATTGTTATGTATACCACTTTGTTTATTACACAGTTCTATATGAATGCAAACCAATTCAACCGTACAAATGTTGCCGTAAGGCATTTCTTTGCTAAGCACCGTTTTCTAATTTTCGTGTGTTCATATTCTGGGCGTTTCCTTCGTTTTTTGCTATTTTCACAATACACCTAAACCGGTTTTACAAGGTAGATACGTTCTCATCGTGAAAAATAATCGTGTAAAAAGAACCGTGTAAACAGAACCGTGTAAAAACTGGTTTATTTTTCAGAGATATCTGATATTTTTCCGGTCAGCACAAAATAAGTGACTGACTGAAATATAAGCGCTGCATTTTTATTTCAGGTACAAAATGTCTCTGTGAAACTACCGGTTTCAACGCTGAAAATTCCGAATTCGAATGAATTGAAATGAATCGTTTATTCATATAATTTGTTTACTACTGGTATACAAACAATAGGATCTCCTTTATATTTTCCTTCAAAGTAATGTGCAACGAGGATTGGAGCATAATTAAGACTATATGTTGGTCTCTTTCTGTATTGGCATGCATACAGTCAGTCACAATTATCTATCTTGGTGGTTCGAATGTCATTTTAATATAATAAAACGAATATTCTTATTTTTTTTTCTATGCTACAAACTTTCAATATAAACAAATAGGCTATTTGACGTAAAATCACTAAATTCTACCACTCTCTAACATCTCTAGTGCCGATGTCCACAACCAGCTAGAGACTACTTATACGACGATACCTCCATATTCAATTATATGGTGCACCTTCAAAATCGTCTTAAGAAGCGAAGTTTTAGATCGCAACCACCTCGTCGACTAATTGAGGGTAAAAGACGATATTATCCGACCCAGTGTTTCAGAATACGCTTCACTAATTGTTTTGGTTAATAAAAAGGATGGTGACAAGATGATATGTATAGGTTATAGAAGACTTAACAGGGAAATTGTGTTAAACAGATATCCACTACCTGTTATCGATGATCTGGTTGTTCAACTGCACTCATCAAAGTTGCACTAGATTAGAAAAATGATTTCTCGCATGTTCCGGTGAATGAGCATAGCAGAAAGTATACAGCGTTTGTCACGCCATCAGGACATTATAAATTTTGCAGGGTCCCATTTGAATTTTATGTTTCACCGCCAGCCTTTCAGCGTTATATTATCCTAGGTTTTAAAGATTTTAGTAAATATGGACGATATAACCATCCGAGCAGTAAGTGTACAGCAGAACTTGGATATTTTGAAAATGGTATTGGATTACATCAATTGATTTTGCACTGAATTTTAAATAGAGGAAATGCCGATTTTTACATAAATCCGACTGTGTAGTCAAAGATGGAGAAATAAAATCCTCAGAAGCGAAAACGAAAGCAGTTGACAAGTTCCCCGAACCAAATTCGATTAAAATGTCCAAGAATTTCTAGGTTTAACGCGATATTTTAGGAAGTTTATTCCAATTATGTTTTAATAGCTAAACCACTGCTCGACTTAAAAAGGCTCTTAACCCTGTCTGTTTCAGACTATTCTAAAAATCTATAAACCAGAAGCGTGGACAGCAAGCTGCGTCCCGTTTACTATTATAGTCGTTACTATAGTTACGAACTGGTAGCGTTAGCAATCGTTCGGATACTAGAGAAATTGAAGGTATATTAACTTTAAAATAGTGACTGGACAAGGAGTATCAGTATACTTTAGAACATCGAAAAGGAAAACATATGAAGGATGTAGATGCGCTAAGCTGAAATCCCATTATTTTAGTAATCACCAGGTGTTCACAAGAGAAGGATGAGAAACTTAAAGTAATTAAATATTTGTTAAACCATGGACCAAGGAGTAATTATTATGTAAACCCCAAACAATGGAATTAGAAATTATTAAATCAGCGCATAATGAAGGACATTTTGTGATGAAGAAAATGATAGAGTTGATCGAGCGGAAGTATTGTATTCCTAAACTGCAGGAAAAGTGTAGTAGATTTCGGTCAAACTGTATCAAATGCATATTAGGGGACAGAAAACAAGGAAAGCAAGAGGGATTTTTAAACACTTTGCCAAAAGGAGACTTAACCCTATACGTAATATATGTTTTGTCAATAGCACAATCGACGCATTTTCCAAATTTTTATCGATAAACCTAACCAAAACAACCACAAGTACTGAAGTTTTGGATAAGTTGAAAAGTCACCAATCAGTGTTTAGGAACCCAGAATATGTTATAACCAAAAGAGGCAAAGCATTTAGAACTACGCAATTCGAGGATTTCTGATCACCACTGGTGTACCGAGAAAGAAACTGTCTCGAGAGTGTCCTGAAAAATGGTATATATACATCGAAAAACTGCAGAAATTTATTAACGCTACGTGGCAGAGGTCGATAAAAGATACTCCATTCGAAGTGATGTTTGATCTGAAGCAGTAACCAATGAAATTGAAAGATGAGATTTTGTGAAACTTTGGGGTTGTACTCAGTATAACATCTACAGTAGCGCCGAGTTTGGGGAAGACGAAACTACCGAGCCCCCTAATACAAATTAAAAGCAATAAACCACGAACTTACCTATAAATAGTATAACCTATAAAAATAACTGCAAACGAACATTGTGAGAACAACATTATTGAAGTAAGACGTAATACTCAGAATTCGAAATATTTTAAAATGTACAAATTCGTCGATGATAACTCACTTATCTACTTTTGTCTCGATTTTTGTTTAAGTGTGCTACTCTACAATGATGTTTTGCTCAAAGTTTTAAACTTGTTTCTCTGTTCTGCTATCTAGTGGACTATACATTTTTCATAACGAACAGATCTTCAAATTTTTTATGACATTGAGTTCTTAAAGCTTTAGCAAATTTCTTCTCTTGCATTTTCCCAGTTAAATCATTTGGTCTAAAATAGAAGTTTGTTTGCGAATCAAACCCTGTTTCGAATACGTTAGATTCGAATATGTGCATTGGAATAATGAAATGTTTTCCTTTATAAGTAAGTTGTCTGCTTTACAGTAACTTTTGAAAACCTAAAAGTAACTGCAACGTTATTAAACAGTTTTTTTGCATCCTACATTAAATTTTATTATAAAATGAATGAATTCGCCTAAATATCAATCGTGCTCAAAAAATATAAAAAAAATTTGGTAACATTCTGATTTTTTCGTGAAAAATTAGCAAATTTTTAATTTTTAAAAATATATTCAATTATAAAAATAAAGTGATTCATATTCTACTTAATTGAATGCAATTGAAATTTTGTATTAAAAACAGAAATACAAAAAAAAAAAAAAATCGACGCCATGTTGAAGAAATCCGCTATATTATTGAAGTGCTTATATAATTTGTTGATTTCATCATGTTTTAAAAGTTAAAGTAATTTTGTTTTTGGTTTTGTATCTCGGGTTTCATCTATAGTTTTGTAAGCTACAACTTTTTCGATTTTTCAATACTGGATCGCACAATGTTTTCAGTGTAAAAATTCGTAATTTTCGTATGATAAGTTGTCTTAACGATAGATTGATCTTTAACAAGTTGTAGATATGAAAGAAATGAATTCACAAAGCCACGCGCTATTTAATACATAAAAAACGAAATCTATTTGCTTACGTTATACATATGTACATATATCATGTTATCTATGGAAAGTGAAAACTCATATTTACAACACAATTCATTTCGAGATGATAGATTTATTAATAGACGAGTAACACAAATCGGATTCTATAACGCTATTTTTAAAATAACCAATTTTTATATTATTATATCGATATTTCAATTTTCCCATTTTTTTTTTTTGTTATATTTTCTAGAAAATGCATATATTTTATTGTTTACAACAATTACGACTGCATCTTCTCATATATGTTATATTAACATTTTTAACAACATCCGCCCTCTGTTTCGGATTACCGTGTGAACAAAAATTTTGGTGGGACACAGTAACAGATTCATGTCTCGAATGTACCATGTGCAATGATCAAATGGTTGTATTGCGACCATGTCAAACACATCAGGATACAATATGCGGGGCAATAAATGATTTAGAATTTGATTGGAGCTGGTTGACACGGACGGAGAAACAAAATCAAAATTGGAAAGAGGTAAATATATTTATTGTGTATACATATTATTATTAGGCAAGTGACCTCCGGAAGTAAAGAGTTATAAAAAAAAAAATAAAAAAAATATTTAACAAAGTTATTTATATTGATTATTTTCAATAGCCAGTTAATCAATTATACAATATTTTAGGCATACAAATTTTATAACATAAAAAACTTAATGTCTTTTTATTTCTATATATAATACTTAGCGGCGGAAGGAAACGGAACTTGCCTATAGTGATCAAGATGATGTATTATTGGATTGGCAAGCTGCTTGTTTAGGATTGGTTGCTGTATTTTGTTTATTATTTGTTATTGCCGTAATATATCTATCCCTACATCAAATTAAACAATTAAAACAAATTGAACGACTGAATAAAGGTAAGTTTGTTTTGTTATTTTTTGCGTGCGAATCGTGCGCGTGTGTGCATGGGAATTCACAATTTCATTCGTTTTTTTTTTTGCTAAAAATACCAAGAATTTTTTGGTATTAATATTCAATAGACGAGCTAAGTCCCTTCTTGTTTTGTTTAAATTTAACAAATAAACATAATATAAAACGCATGGTTTTTCACAAATTATTTTGATTGCCTCACTATAAATGGATGTGAACATACGCACATTAAATATAATTCCGGGAATAGATATACTATACTTTACTATATGCTCGTAGTTTATTTGTATGTATACATAGACGAGACACACTACAAATTTAATATATAACGCGGCCAAATATGATTTGGCGATGAAAGACCGACAATGTGTTCGTGTATTACCCAAATTTCCATATACAGTAAATAAATTTAAAAAGCATACAGGTGGGGCTAAATAACAAACGAACAATAAATTATTATACATTTATTTAAAAATTGATATTCAAATTCGTGTTCAAAACAATGTTCTCAAGTCACAAAATATGTTAAATTTCTGCATTTCATTTAAAAGCAACGGCTTAATAAATTATATAATTGATGTCCTATTAGAAAATCGCGTAAAAACTATTTACAACAACAACTCGTGTCTGGATAACGCAGAAGGGAAACTCCCAAATTTGACAATAAAACTTCTCATACGGTAATGGCTTATTCACATGAAACGCGATTTTACCCGTACAAGTAAAAATGTTTCACGGATTTCTCTTAAATTACGTCGTAAAATAAATATTAATCACTTAAAAAATATTTAATAAACAATTCCGAATATAATGTCATTAACAGTTTTTTTAACAAACACACATTTCCTAATAAAAACTGCAAAAAATGTTTGCATCGCGGCCATATTGGAAAATTCGCGCGAGTAAACACTTTTTTGCAATTTTTATTAGGAAAAGTGCATTTGCACAAAAAAGTTTCCTTAGCAATACATTCGGAATTGTTTATTACCTATTTTTTAATTGACTAGTATAAATTTTACGATGTAATTTAGAAGAAATCCGTGAATCGTTTTTGCTTGTACGAGTAAAATAACGATTCATGTGAATAGGCCATTAGAATCGAATTTGTGGTAATTCATTGGAAAATAATATAACCAATATAGACAATATAACCTATGATACATTACCCTGGGAGGTCTCATGTTTTGTATAGCGTCCATTTTGGGTTGTAAAATCCACAATGTTCTATGGAATCCGCCAAATGAGAATTGATTTGAAAATTACCTGAAAGCAATGGTATTGGTAAATTGTATTGGTGCTGATTGCTGAATGTACGTTTTTTTAATTTTTCATTTAACATGATACAAATAACAGAGATAAAATGACATGAATAAGAGAGATAACATGATACAAATAAGATAAATAAGCTCAAAAGAGAACGATCGAGAGAATATATTAAAATATTGACTACACTTTATTATGTTCTTCTACATCGATTTAAAAAATGTCGTGTCCTACATTTGTGTTATTTTTATTTTGCCTCTCATTCTCACAAATATTGATGATTTTGGTCGAAATATTGTACAAAGATAAATTTTAATAATAAGCAGCTTGGGTTAACTTATAAGTCCATTCGAGTCTATAAGGGGTTACAGTGGAAGAGAACAACAATGCAACTGCAATTTTAAATTCCTTTTATTCTAGGTAAACAAAAATTGTTTATAGAGCAAAATTTACAGAGTACTAAAATTGATTCACAAACTGTAAGAACTTTGCCACTGTACATAAATACATTTGAATTCGCTGCTGTAAGAAAAATAGTAGTCTTTGATAAATCGAAATGTCAAAAACCAAATCATATGGTATAACAAATCATTCTAGCTTGTAAGTCAAATGAAAGAGAAAGTATTTGATTATTTGCAGGCGCTTACCTGATAGACAAAGCGAATTAAACTATTTCTCACAGAATGAAATCCGACGGGGTCTTTTCCGTGAATTAAATCCGGGTTTTATACCTTCAGTTTGGTGGCTTGTGTCAGGTATTTATTTTGATTGCGTTTCTTGGCATTCCTAGGCTTCCCATAGACCACTGTCACGGGGGCTAAGATATCTCACAAGAATCTGAACACTCTTAAATTTGTAATTAAATGAGACCAGACGTTGTTTCCTAGACTCTATTGATTTCTTATTTGTAAGCATCTTTTTTAATTCCTTTAGTTCTATGTTGTTTTCCTCTATTAGTATATCTAATAGCTTATTATTAACTATGTTTTTATATTTTCGTTTTATAATTTTGAATTTATTGCAGTCTTCGTTAATGTATAGATCGGTCTTTCTTCTGTTACACGTAAGGTATTTATAGTTATCCTCAAGTTTTAATCTATGTTTGAATATTTTGTTGTACGTATGTCCGGTTCTAATTCTGTTTATTATTTTAATGTATTTGACTTTGCTGGTTGGGTAATGTTCACCAATTATTCCTAATTTTTTTATTAATTGTTATTTATTTATAATGTCTTTGAATCTTTTTAACGATTTACCTTTCATTATGTTGTTGCCTATTTCAGAATTTCTTGCTATTTATTTGCTCACATATTTCACAGTTTTTATTTCTATTTATTTAGTATAATCCAATTCACCGGCTTCTACCAAAATTACTGTAGTTGTTGTTGTTTTTATGAGTCCTAAGCACAATCTGAAATAATCATTTTGAAAGATTTACGTAGTTTTGATTTTGTTTTGTTAATTTCCATGAAGATTTCCGCATTTGAATTTTGAAATTTAATTAGCCTCTCTATAACTCTATAGGCAAACGCTTTTAAAATATTAATTTTACTTTCTTTTACGTTAGTAAAATAAAGTATAGTAATCATGAAAATTTTTGACCTTGAGGACTTTGAGATATTTGGAGATTTATCTGTCTCCTCTTTACAGCCCGGATGGTTTACCCAATCGAACTGAAACTTCATAGTTAAGGTTTTTCATAAATAGGGAGGTCCCCGTGAATTTTAGTGCAAGTCGGCCAACCGAAAGTTGCCATTTTCCTTGGGCCAAAAAATTTATTTTGCACTTATCTTAAAAAGTATAAGGTTTACAAAAAACTACTTAATACAAAATGTTTCCAAAAAATAAAAAAAATAAAATTTCTCAAAATTCTCTGTTCGTAAAAGAAAGTCGTATGTTGGCCACACCTCAATTTTTTTTTTTTTTTGCGAAAGCAATACAACTACTATATATTCTACATTTTAATGTTCATACTCCTATTCACAAATGTAACTAGGCTCTATAACCGTAAATTATGCTCTGTAATTTGTTGACGCAAAGCTACGTATCTTGATTTGAATAGCTCATAACAAGGCAGATTGGCCATTTTTCCACAAGATTTTTTCAAGAAATACTACACTCATATAGCATCTATTTACCTGCAAGGAATCAAGACGAATTAATGTGTAGTTTTTGAGATTATCGCTAAAAACATTTTCTATTTGGATTTCTATTGTCTGGAATTATTCATGTTTTTGTTCAGAATTTTGCGGAAATTTTAGGAAACTGGCAATGGGTCCGAAACACAATATCTATATACATACATAATCTCATATAACTACGCATTTAATAGTTCAGTGTGGTACGCCGTAATACTAAGGAGCTGATTGCCAGTGGCAATCGTGATTCGCATCTTCTACGTTCTCCACTAAAGTCGAAATAAATACCATACACAATATGCCGGGGCCGGCAAGCTGAACACATAAAGGGGGTTGTTGATCACTCCATTTATAGTATTTAGGTGTGAAACTTGAGTTCCAAAGATGGCTGATTACTTTCGAGAGGAGAATCTTATGTGATTAATGCATTATAAAAATTTAATGCAAATTCTTCTTATTTTTGGATTTAAATGGAGGATACTATTTGTTCCTTATGTCTTACCATCACTCCACAACTGCCATATTCGTCATTTCTGTTATTTATTATTATTTGGTCCAAATATTTATCTAACATCTCTGTTTTGTATTATATTCATACTTCGTCTGGGTATATTAGGCCCTCCATATGAACCTCGGGATTCTTTTGATATAGATTTATTGTGATGTTATCCATTATGCTGTGTACCTCTTCCGGTATCATTTCCTTATTCTCGATTATTGGTTTAATAATTTCAAATAAACTATGACCTAAACTTTTTTTTATGTTAGACCTTTCTCTTTCAACTCTTCTTGATCTATTTGTATTTTATCTTTACATTGCTGAAAGTTTATTGTGTCGTAATTCTAGTCTGGGAAATATCGTTCATAAATCCTTTTCGTTTGTCTATAGGTTTTCTGACTTTCGGTTGCTGCAATCTTTATTATTTGTTCTGTGTGCTTATTTGCCAAAGTAGTATGATGGTTTTTTTCCACATTTTTTATTCTCCCCCATGGTGTGTTATTCAGCACAGTTGCCGCTTCTCTGGACTTCTCTGTGGCAGTGTTTCTTAGTGTGGCCAACATTTAAGCATTGTTTACAACAGATTGGTGGTGGAATGTAAAGAGCTACTCTATATTCACACCATAAATTTTAATGTTATCTGGTTTTATGTTTGACGTTTCCTTATTTAGCACTGATTTTGTAGAGTTATTAAATCTCATTAGTCTTTCTACTTCTGTAATTTGAGCACCACTGTTGATGAATTCGATTTCTTAAATTCTTACTAAACACATTATCACCGCCTTCACCTCCACTATAAATCAATATCTCTTTGGAGTTTTAATCGTCCTTCTTTACCACAACATCAATTTTTGTTTATTTTTTCTTTTCTTATTTATTTCACAATCTAATTATTTTTATTTATGATAACTTTTCTTTATTTGGTTACTACCAACGTATATTCAGCACTTCGAAAGTTTACGAGTAAATCTGGCTTCATTTGATAGTACAGATACTCAATTCATTCAAGTGATTTATTGATAATTCTTCAGTATACCTAATTTGACGGTTTGTTTTACAACTATTAACCCTACAGACCTCTGCTACTAATTGGTGAACAGTTTTATGCAACTCTTAAGAGCCAACTAGCGAACATTTAAGAAATTTAACAGAATTTAACGAAAGTTTTTTCTTACGGAAAATTTGACAGGTTGGCTAGCGAAACTGTAACACAACTTGTCAATTGCTTTGATGGTGACGGTAGCTCGTATTAATATTTTTAAAAAGTTTTGTAGAATTTTGAACTGGCGATGGAATTGGAGGAACTTCGAAAATTATTTCAATTATTAAAAAGCCTTAAATTCTTAAAGGACATAAACATAAATAATAAAAGACACAGATCTTGTGGTGTAAGAAAAAAATGAAAATAAATAATTCGATGTTACAATTTATAAAGTCTTTAATAATTCGTTTTTCAATTTACGTACATGAACATAAATAAATACTTGAGTCGATTTTCTCGGGTTCCTTGATTTTAGGCTCGCATTCTAAAAGCTGGAATATTTTAGCGGCCAATGTTATAATCCCTTTTGGAAATTTGGAGCAAACGCTGATGTATTGGCTATTGAAACTGTACCCATAATTAAGGCTTGGGCTACTTTGAATACATCAGCATAGTACACACCGTTATTGGCGACCAAATATCCACCGTAGTACATAAAGGCCGCGAAGGCAAAAAACATAATTGATCGGGCTAACCGATAAACAAGCCCTCTAAGATGTGTGCCACGTTTGGATATCCATATATGTACTTCATATGGAACATTTTTCTTTTCTCAATAACACTACCGTTCTGATGCTTGATACAACTTCTACATATAATATTTTTTTATGAAAATATTTGTTCTCAAAACCCAAACATTTTTCATATATGTAAGCAAATTCTGATTATTGGCGTCTATGTGGTTACAAAAAATCATAAAGGCGAAGAGAAGCGGTCTGTTATCTCTTGAGGTATTAATCGTTCATTTTGAAGTTGGCAATTTGTCAAAACAATAAAAAAAAATGATTGATTGACATTTTAAAATAAATATCGATGTGTCGATAAGTTTCAAATTTTATATTACGAAAACAAAAAAAAATTACTATGGTTGACAAATTTTTTTGGATTCGATGTTGTTTTCACCGCCATAGCCACTATATTTTGTTAGTGCCACTAAATAATATTGGTAGAAAACTTGGATTTTTTTGCATGGGAACGATAAGTTTTGTATATGTTAAAGGAGCATTTCTTTGCTAATATCGTGAAGAAAAACAACAACAAAAACTAAAATCTGAAAACAAGATCGAAACGCAGAGCGAAAACAATACTGTGAATGCAAGGTTATTGGATAATCCTTCCTGATTTCCGCTGAAAATGACGTTTCTCTTTTTATTTATTTACCGTCTTTTGGGCGCAATTTCCTTTTTCTCGGTTCCTAGACTAGCACTAACAATAACCTAGATGGGAGCATCGCTAAACAAACAGATAGGGTTAAATTTGCGTATAATACACATAACTATCTAATTTGTTACGTCAGTGATGACGTCACTCGTGAGTTTGTTACATCGCCTTAGATAAAATCCATTGATAATTATTTTTTACATTTTTGTGAGTCAATCACGGATAACCGTGCGTACATCATCGAACCAGATTTATTCTCTATGTTAAATCAGCAATATTTTGGCCTCGCTCGATTAATTACGTTTTTTGTTCAGATTTTCGTTTTGATGTTATGCGCAAAATAAACTGACGCGTGTATTATAGTGCAAAATAAAATTGCTTTTCGTGGAAAATGTGTGTGTGTTTGTATATAAATAAATTAATTTGGGAAATCGATTTATAATGAAATCATATAGGAAATTCAGTGTTAAAAACTCTACATTTCCTCGAATTTTATATACTTACACACAAATATCATCTATATTATATGAATATGAACTCAAAAAAAAATAAAAATTTGGCGAAAATTTGCCAATTTCTCGTTTAACGTAAATATTTAGTTTCGCCAAATTTCCATGATTTTAATATACATAATGTACATAAAATTAATACATATTTGACTCTAGTAATATATTATATTTGGAGGCTGCGGCGCAACAAACACTAAACCTAAAAATACATTTGTTTTCTTGTTTGTATGTCTAAATATTTTCATATTTCCGCTTTTCAAATAGAAAAAAAAAAAAAAAAGAAAATCTTTTTTATTTTATTAATCTTCCTGCATGCCAAACAACAAAATTTCGAAATTTTATTTATTTTCTTAACACGAAAACCACTTTAGGTTCAAAATTTATGAGTTTCGGATACAGTAGTTTATTGTGAAAATAAAAAAAAATTTCAAAATTAATCAATTTCATCGAAACTTATATAAATAAATATGTGCACACACACGCACACAAATATAGACGTAGCATAGTTACGAGTACCAAACTATTTTTATAAATAGTGTTACTTCCGGAAGTTTTTTTTTTTTTTCGTATGTTATTTTTGACGAGTGTGCGGTAAGTTGTAAAAGTCGTCAGTAAATTGATTTTTCCAAGGCACAAAATTGAAAAAATATCGACATTAATCGAACGTACGTGATGAAATTTGTATAAATTACTTTTTTGGCCAAAATCAATATTTATTATTAATAATTAAATTACTATACACAATTGTACTATAAAAACAAAAATGATTTCATTTTAAATACATATCAAATAAAACAATATGCACGTGGTGGGTAGGGTCTACGTGAATGTATTTTTTAATTATTGATAGTTTTATTTATATTGGATGCGTATAAATTTAAGTAAGTCAATCAAATTTATTACGAAAGCATTTTTACGTACGCAGCCAGAGGTATGCTTACTTTGGAAAAATTAATCGATTTTAATTTTTGTTTTTGTTTTAATTTTTAATAACAAATTAAAATGCTGTTTCGATTATTTACGTATTGAGGGCACCAGAGTCAATGAACATCTTAAATTTAATGAACTTAAATCGTACCGAATCGGGAAAATTTCGATTTGCTTAAATCGGTTGTACATTCCAGTTCAGCTTGTTCGGCAAATTTAACTGATTTATAAATTGGTTAGCTTACATTATAAAAGTCAATTCTAATATATTTTATTCTTAAATCCTCAAGTCCTCTATATAAAATGTCACTAAAATATATCATGAGTATAGGGTTTCAAAATATTTATTTAGTTGGGCAATGTTTTATTTGAAAAATTCTGATCCCAGCCTAACCGAATGTTCAAAAAATTCTTCTGGCCATGAAATAATAACAATTTATAGCATCTAAAAAATATTTCAGATATGAAATTTCCCAAAAATAATCATCAACAAATGTGCTTGTTCCATCGACTGAAAAAAAATTTGGCGAATATAATTTTTGATTTATATCGACCAAAACATCATTAGCTGTAGTGTTCTGCAATATTTCTCGAATTTGAGCCACCATATGGCACCCAAGTAATTCTCTAGAGCCAAAATTAATCAAATTTATACCAATTTATTGGTTTTATATTAGGAACTAATTATATAATCGGCTTAATAACTCAGAAAAAAAATTTCATTAAAATTAATTGACAAACGTACATGTTCCATTTGATGCTGGGAAATGGTAAATGGAATTGGTTATACTACTAATTTCATTTTGGCAAACCTAGTTTTTTTATTTATATTTTGTATTTATGAACTAAAGTATCATTAGCAACAATTCCATTAAAATTTGGTATTTGACTTAGTCAACATATTTGATGATCAATGAATTGGTTGCAGCACATTCAAGCACATTCATAGCGGGTTTGAAACTTGTCTAGACGAAATTTCACCACACATATGTTTTATAACTAGTGGATGGCGTCGCCACCAACATAACATATTTTAAGACTTTATAACTGTCCTTGTTTCTCGAAGCCGAAATGTTCTAGTTTTTGAAACTTTTTCAGACTTCGTCCAGGTTTAGTCGTTTTTGACCTGGTCACTCAAGCTTTAGGTGAAGTTCTGGAATAAGGCCAAAAGGAAAGGAACTTAGTTGTTTTTTAACCAATTATAATGAAATTCGATTTGTATGATGGAAACAGGATTTTAAAATGATATTTAGAAGCTCTGGAATATGGCCAATTGAGAAGGAACTTGATTATTTATTAATCGATTATGATGAAACGAGGGATAAGTACGAGGAAAAAAGGACATGAAATTGTTTAAGAAACGATCTAGTTCTTTCCTAGTTAGCCATATTTGAAAACTTCTTCTAAATATCGTTTTAGAATCCCTTTTCTATCGTACAAATCGAATTTCATCATAATCGGTTAAGAAACAGCCAAGTTCCCTCCTAATTGTCCATACTACAGAACTTCAACTAAAACTCATTGTAGGACCCCGTTTCCATCGTGCTTGCTGGATTTTATCATAATCAGTAAAGAAATAGCAAAGTTTCTTCCTAATTTTCATAAATTTGACTTGAAACCAGACGGAAATAAGAGACAGGCCAATCCCTAGTTAGTCTCTTAAACCGAGGTTTACTGAAATAAATTAGTTTATAAAATAAATAAATCGAAACACGTTTGAGAAACCCTAATTGTATGTTCCAAATTCAAGATTTAATTTCGATCAAGGGCGAAAGTTATTGAAATCGTGCTAAGAATGATCAAAACTTTTGTTTATCGAAAATCACTTTTCTCGATGTTTTGAAGATCCCTCAGTCCGAAAAATCAAAAAAAATTCTGTCCGTATGTCTGAATGTCTGTATCGATGGTATCTCAAGAATGACTTATCCGATTTGTTTTTTTTTTGCTCACCAATTTGTTTCTATGATCAAGATGGAGAATTGAAAAGCTTTTCGAACCTGTATGTCAAGAGGATGGTGTATACCTGCCATATGAATTGACCCAAAACCACCTGTACCAATTTTTTATTGAAGATTAAGTTGGCGTTGAGTTTGGGGTTGAATTAAAACGTGCGCTTGATGATTTGAGGATTTAGTTGGGGACTGAGTTTGAAATTAAGTTGTGATGTTTAGTTTGGGTCGAGCGAGGGTTCAGTTGGGGATTTTTTTGGTGAAAACCCAGTATTCTATCACAAATCACAGATGTGCACTGCTACCTTAGAAATTTAATCAATTTAGGCCAAGGGAGGGAAGGTAGCCTACTTATATCGATTTATAATGCAATTAAATATCTGCGAACGAACACTTTCAAAAGCTGGACTACTGCACACAAAGTAAATATCAGACAGTCCTCAAAAGATCCTTAAACCGACCATGGCCAGTTAGAATTTCGACCATCATTCTTAACTGGTCTTTTTTAAAGATAAAGCAATCCTAGTAAACCTTCGGTTAGGCTCACTTATAAAGTGTTTCGCTTTACGGCAACCAGAAGTTTTTTGTAGCCTTCAAATCTCTGTTAAAAGATAAGGGCCGTTGGTTTGGGACCGACAAGTCCAGCCTTGGTTAAGGAATCGGCGAAGTCATTACCTTTAATTTCACAATAATCCGCCACCTATTGTTTGGAACAAAGAAGTTTAATGAAATGTTACAGTCCCTGACAAGTTTGGAAATTATCAAGGGATTGTTCAATGAGTTTAGTATGGCCATTCTATCCATATAGAAAAAAATATTTTGGTCATTAACAGCGAGATTGAAAGCCTTAATGACACTATGTGCCAGTGCTATTAATTCCGGCTGAAAAACAGTGCCCAGACTTTCAAACGATCTTAACTCAAATTGAAGGCAGTAAGTTTCAAACCCAGTACCCAGTCGCTTTCTGAATTTTACAATCAAGATGGTAGTTCCAGGAAAGTTTACTATCCAAGATCACACCAAGATACTTTACACGCTCGGATCTAGAAGTCGTTTCCTCAAAAAGAGAGGGAATGGATAGACCTTCAATATCTTTACAGCAAGTAACGGCAATTAGATTGGACTTAGACGGGTTGACATGTAAGCTCTTCTCGGATATGACATTCAAGAATTTATCTGAAACTTTAACAACCAATTTAACAAGTAGCTCATCAATGACCAAGTTCATGTGGAGCAATTTCACAGAACTTGCCTGCTTTATAAGCATGTTGCATGTTACAGAGCCTTAAAAAAGTTGAAGAAAGAGTAATAGGTCGGAATGACTTAGGATCCGTATAATCAGACTTACTAGTCTTCGGTATAATAACAACTTTGGTTCTACTCCAAGATTGTGAACAATGCAGGTAAAGCAGACGATCCCGAATATGGGGAAAACCATGATGTGACACCAGTCTTGAACGGTGCAAAAGAGAACAGACTCAAACGCAGAACGCCCTGCGTGATCAACTTGTGAGCCAAGTCTCAATCAAGCGTTTCAACAGAAAAGTTAATGGGTTCGAAAGCAACTGAGTCCGAATTGATAAAGTCACAACCATAGGGAGATGAACAGAAAGAACCAATTCACCAACCTCCCTGTTGGAAGAACTGAGCTGTCCGTTTGGTAGACGAAGAATATTAAGTCTGCAAGAATCATTTTTATTCATCTGCTTTATTAGGTCTAGCGACAGTCGACAAACTATTAATATCCTCACAGAAATGAAGCCACGAAGTTCTGTGAGCATGCCATAAACTTTTTGTATAAACCTTTTGAACCACTAAAGAAGTTAACCCAATCAGCCTGAAGTTTAGATTTTTAACCTTTATTTTTTAGTTTCCTAATTTTCTTAACCTTTTAAGCTCAGTACTCCAGAAAGGTTTATTCCGAGACTTCAGGTTAGTAGGTGGAGGTTAGATTGAGTTGACTTGACGTAAGTTTACTTCATCGTTAATGCACCAGTCAATCCTAGCGATATCGTTTGGTCGACGACAGTCAAATTTGCATTTTAACTGCGATTTTACCTTTGGCGATGACGATTGAGTCCCGAATTTCAGTACACAAGAATTACTTTATCATTTCAAATTGACGTATATCAATAAGGGAACCCAATTGGAATCCTTTCGTGATATTTTTGGATGCAGAAACAAACGTATCTCAATATAATTAATGCAATTCTGTTGCTGAAACCGCTCCTTATTATATCATTAATGTTTTTCGGGAGATTATAGACTAACGGGTTTGATAGGGTATACGTCTTCGCACCTTCGTATGATCTTCTATTTTGAAAGACGAATTGTTTGTCCGATAATTGTCCAACTGGTTCAGTTCAACAGTTAAAGCGATAGATGAATAATTTCGGATCTTTGTTTTAGAAATTATGCAATAATATTATTACACTTGGATATAATATTGGACTTTTATTATCGTAGCGTTATTACAACACCGTTTCCTATTTCCAAGTCTCCTGATATATTCTCGGAATTAGCATTCCTTTTCGTTAGCACTTTAATAGGCAGTATTCAATGCTTTATTGGGTAGCAGCATTTTTATCTTTAAAATTTTAGAACTCCACAGCCTGCAATAATGTTTATTTCATCTCGAACAGATTTCCTTATGACAAACTAACACATTTTCCACCACTATTCAAAACTATGTCTATAAATTATATAGCTTTCACATTTTTATAAAAATAAATAAAAAAATTAAAAAAAATTCATTCATAAATATCTACAAAAAAAAACAAATTATGTTCAACTTCTGCCAAATCGTCTTGAAAATAGCACACGCGCACATAAGAATAGACTGAACAACAATAATTCAAATAAATTAATTGTGTCTTTATACAAAAAAAATGCGAAAGACGCATGAATTGGAGAAACAAAAACAAACAACACAGAAAGAAAAATCTCTTCACACTTGAGTAGGAACAAAAAAACAAGTTTCAGTTTTTTCTTTAAATTTTCATCATCATCATCGTATAACGAACGAGATCGCATATTAAAATCATCATCATCATCATGATCATTAGCACACACGAAAGAATAATAAAAATCGGAGAACCACAGAACAAAAAACAAAAAACGAGCTCGCATCTTCCGAGTTAATTTTAAATGACCTTTCCTATATATTTATTTAATACAAAAAAAAAACTGTAAGTCTTGCGCTTATCTGGTTCTTCTAAACGCGCGCGATATGTTGCAAAAAATTGTATAAACAATTTCTTTCTCTGTTCGGGTTAAAAAAAAAAATTATAAGATTAATTGAATTTTCTTGTACATTATATACAAAAGTGTATAGGTAACCCATGAATAACACACGTTATTTAACGTATGCTCAATTTTGCGCAAATAACATTAGCATTGTACGAGGTTTCCCTGTTATTAGTAATTTGTATATAAAATAAATACTAAACTACAGTAAAAATATTCCAAAATGAGTGGGATTTCAACATAAACCGCGCACCGTACAAAATTACTATATCAAATAAAATCAATTAATGTAATGTTAATAAAATATTCAAGTATATTGGCACTAATTAAAATAAATAGCGTAGGAGTTTTATGTACTTATCTCATTTATTCAACAAGTAAACAATTCGATCCTTTTATAAAAATATATACAAAATATTATTATATTTAACAATAAATAGTAACGAATTTTTTTTTTTTTTTTTCATTTCATCTGGCAACTTAGATTACAAAGCACTATGCGCAACATTATCGGAGGTACAAAATCTTGAAAATGGTACAATTATATTTGAAGAAGTTTATAATGATAAGCAACATGTTAACAATATGAATAGTAATAATAATCCTATTGAAGTACAATGTATTTATTTAGAACAACTATTGGGTAAGTGTCATTCTTTTTCTAAATTTATTTTTAATCACATAAAATTTCTAATTCTAATCAAAGAAATGGGTGTCTAATGAAATAATCGATTACATTTAGTTATAATACCTGTCACTAGAAATCGATTTTTAAAATTTTCGTCGTTGCTTCGGGAAATAATAAATCCAAAACTGAATCCAGATCTTTTTTTACTTTACTGTTATTTACTTACATTCGACTAATTCACCAATGCCACAAACAATTAAAAATTAAGAAAAAGTATGATAAATACACAAAACTTACTTAACTGCGATTTAAGATTAATCCAACCAAACGTCATTCCTGTAAAAAAAAAAAGTTAAAAAAAATGTCTGGTGTTTACCGTGAGATAATACGCGTGTTACATATATGTAACATGAAGAAGATTTGAAGAGATTTAGCTAATTATGACTAAAATGCTTACAGATACCTAGCCTAATGCTGTGTGCCTCAGAAGACTTTTCAAACTAAACTTTTAAAATTTTGAAGCTTTCGCTATTTCCTCATAGATGCTTGATGAAAAGGCACTTTACGATGTTACTTTTCGACGACTTTTCAATTTGTATATGACGTACAATTTAAAATACGTAGTAAGTAATGGAAAGTTGGAGAGGAGGCTCAAATCACCACAGAAGACTGTCGAAACCTATTATATTGATTTCAAATGTCAATAACTTCCACATTTCTGCAATTAGAATATTACTTTTTACATGCATTTGAGAGTACATTGTTGCTTTTTGAAATAACTGTAAAACAGTTAGGAACAATAAAACCGTTACCTCTGTTTTGTTCGTTATTCGTAATCTAGTCAAAAAACATGCAATTAAAATGCGTCACTTGATTACGACCAGTAGTGAATAGTTGTAGCTTATGAAAGCTATGATAGAAAACTTTGTTTAATTAACTGATGTCTTGATTTATTATTTTTAATTAAATTGATCAATAAAAATTTTCCGACGAAAAAAAAATTAATTTCAATGGTTCTGCGGGCAACAGTTTCATATCCATGAGTCCGAAAATGCAAACCGGTTCCATTCTTGCTTCCATGACATGTGGTTTTTGGCAGATTCCAATCGGTTTGCTTTGCATGATGCATTCAAAGGAGCTTTCTTTTGGAGTTTTTTTCAATTTAAGATGCGTAGCATTGTTAGTCACACGTCGAACCGTTGATAAGCTTGCTTTGACTCCGGTTTTTGCCTTAATTTTTTACGCAGATAAGCATGAATTTGAAGCTGATCGAAGAACCGCCCGTTTAATAATGTAATCAGGTTTACGATTTATTTATTGATAGTGTAACGCAGTCGGTACAACAATTTTTTTGTGACATCCATCGATAGCATCATGCCCGATCGTCGATTAAATTGTTTGCCAATAAGACTACATGAATCTAAACTTGGCAATTTTATTACCTTTGGTACAAGCTTCACAAACGTATCAAGAATTTTGTGCTCAAACTATATCAATATATCAACTGAAACTTAAACCAGTGACCCTTTAGCTCGCTTCACTGGTCAGTCAATATAGAAACATAGAAAGACGGAATTTTATTGAAAATTTGAAACATTTAAAAGTTTTATGTTGGGCGAATATACAGCATATTTTATTAAGTGAATGGGCGGACAGTCTTAAGTGTTTGCAGAAATAAGCATTATCATTAGCAAATATATGCTTGTAAATTTCAGTTTTGTTATACATAGTTTCGTGTTATCTACAAAATAAGATAAAAATGTTACTGTAACATAACCTCACAAATTATATATATATATAAAGGGTTTTCAAATTCGAGGTATCTTTTTAAATATTCCGCCATTTTATTTTTTGTACTAGAGTACCGAATGTTATTTGGCAGATGACAAGTACAAACATTTCGGTTATAGTTAAAATAGATCGCTACACGAGTGAACAACGTGCTTTCATTGTTAAAACTTATTTTAAATATGGTGAAAGTTATTCAGAAGTTGGAAGAAAATTTCGTTCAAAATACGGTAGAGAAAATGTTCCACAAACCGTGCTATTAAAAGATCAGAGAAGTAAAATTTATTATCGTAGGGGTCGCTCAAGTAAAAATATACCAGCTGTTAGAACAAGTGTTGCTGAAGAGCCAAGAACATCAATTCGTCGTCGTTCACAGCAATTAAGCCTCAAACCAACAACTTTTGTGGAGTCAATTGGAAGATATTGATGTGCAGCATATGTGGTTTCAGCAAGATGGTGCAACATGCCACACACCAATGCAATCAATCGATCTTTTGAAAGAAAAGTTTAATAATCGAATAATTTCTCGAAGAACAGATGTGAATTGGCCACCAAGATCATGCGATTTAACGCCATTGAACTTCTTCTTATACGACTCGGTTTATTTTTTATTAGACGTCATTTATTTAAACGAGACATTGAATAGTTTAGTAACATCTATTTAAATATTGCATGAATTACTGGGTCTTACAAAAGTTTAGTTTGAAAAGTCTTCTTAGGCACACAGCATAAGTATAGCAAATATTTAGTAACATCAGATTTCTGTAGTACTTCTGAAAATTATCATTATTATACAAAACAAATTTAAATCAAACTTAAAATTTATAAAATAGTAGTCTGAGGCCACCTAAAATAATAACTGTACAAAATTAGTTCCAGCGGCTTTTCCAATGATTTACAATTTTAAAACTATACTGGTCCTATACTGGTGTAACTCTAAATTTACTGTATTCTGTAACCGTTAGCACTTATAACTCTTTTAATCGTAAAGTGTGCAGATGAAAGTTTGATGTCTTGCCATTATAATCGGTGCTGGTTTTGACATTTTTCGGATTAGTTTCAAACTAATCGTGACATGACGTAAAGTATATTTTCGAAAAATGTCTTCTTGCCTTCTACTCAATAGGAGACGAATTTCGCATTTTCGAAGTGATTATGTCAACAACTAATTTGTGTATTTAAAATCAATTTTGATCGCTTGAATCGCTTTTCATAATACAAACACAAATACTAAGCGAACCGCATCCACAAAATCGCAAAAAATACTAAATGTGTTCCATTTCATAAGTGGGCCCCAGGAATAGTCCCCTGAGATAGCGCTCCACGTTTTTATATTTCACGTTGAAAATTCAAAATTTATAGCGGATTGTATTGTGGTTGAAAATGTCGAGAGTAGAGTAGGGCTTTGAGTTTCTATCAAAAAATGCTTAGTTTTTAACGGTTATTAAGTGACCCTGATTCGTGAAAATGATGTTGCTAAAGATATAAAGAGAAGTCGTAAAAATATTGAGGCAAATTCATTTTACTGACAATTATTCATTTTTTGTCAGATGAGAATTTACCACCAGCCTCAATGATTTTTGGTCAAAAATTACTCATAGATAGTAAGGTTTTCATTTAACACCTTTATTGTTAACTCCGAGGAGTTAAACGAGATGTTTCAAAGGTCGTTATTTCTTGCGCAGTAATTTTTGAATCAATCATCTAATGATGTAGAAACCGATTTTATCATTTCAAAGCTAAAGAAAATTGCAGCTTTCACTGTTAACAAAAAATCAGTGGGCATTTGTCAAACAAAAATGGTAATTTTCCATAATTATAAATTATGTGAAGTGTAGAAATGTTTAACAAATATAACGCCTAGGGCGCTGTATTTGAATAAAACCCCAGTAAGCATACTATTCGTTAAAAACGCATAGGAGTTATTTTCGGTGGAAGACACTAGGTACATATACAAATGAAAAATTTAAAATTTTCGTTCTGATATTTTCGTAAAAGATTGGCGATTTCCTTATTATTATCAAAATACGGTAAGCACAAATCCGCCATTTTATTTATGTGTATATACGCTTACAGTTTTTTGCTGTAAGAACTAAAAACCAAAATTAAATATTGGCTGATGGCTTTAGATAAATAGAACCGAGCAAGCTTTTAGATCGTTCGTTGTGAAGCTGCTAAAATAGTTATGCGATTTGCAAAGGATATTTAGCAATTTACCATAAGCAATGTTTTTAAAATCAAACCGGATGGAAATTTGGGGGTTGCAAACTTTCCAGTAATTGTCGCATAACTAACTTCAAGTTTTTAAGAAGTCGACATTATTGTTTTGATAGAAAAGGAATTCGATAAATTTTTAAACTCGTAAGCTCAATGAGACTGACCTTCTAATTTGCGTCAATATGACAAATTTACCTAAATGCCATTCCTGTACCATAATTATAAGGTATAAAAATGAAGAATTTTTATTCTGAGTTTTTCGTGAAAGATTGGCGATTTCCTTATTGTTATCAAAATACGGCAATCACTTGCAAAAATGTGTATAATTCGTAAAAAATTAAAAATATTTAAACTACAAAAAAAATTCAAATAAATCCGCCATTTTGAAAAAAAATCCGCCATATTATTTAGGTTTATATACAGCTACAGTTTGTAAAAACTAAAACCCAAATTAAATATTGGCTAATGTCCTTAGATAAATAGAACCGAGCAATGGTCTTAGATCGTTCGTTGTAAAGCTACTAATAACGTTATTCTGAGATAAGCGACATGGTTTTTAAAGGATATTAGAAGATGTTCCATTACAAAATACTTATGGAGCCTGAATACCGTAGAAGTATTACTTTACTGTTTATATTAGAATTGTATTAGACAAAATCTTTGTTGTCTCGCAAATTAGACAACTTAGAGGTTTAAAACAGCTGAAACTATTTTAAATTCCAGATTATATACAATTTCCGAAACTATTTAAGTCTATTTTATTAAATTATGTACATTTATAAAATTTGACATCAAAACAAGTCGTTTATATGTACGTACATATGAAGTTAGATTAAGATGCGGAATTTATATTGTTTTCGTATGTTGTTCCATATGGAAAATGTGCGCATCTTTAAATAGAATTGGCAAAAAAAAAAATGTTGTCAAAATTTTATTATTAAGACACCCTTTTCTTGTACGCTATAGTTTTTTTGGTTTTTAGACTAAAATTCTAAACATGTGTATATTATATCTACATATAAGTAGATATATATATATAATCTTAGAATTAATTAATTAATATTCATCAGAGCACAATATTCTTAAATAAATAAAAAATAAAAATCGTCGTCCCATTATTATAATTCGTAAGTGTTGTGTTTTTCAGTTTAATGCGAGTTCTAAACTATTAAGCAATTTGTAATACAAGGTTGTAGAGAATCAAGGTCATAAAAAAAAAACAAAAAAATTTGAATAAATAATTTTTTTTGATTTTATGCGCAAATTGCGATATAACTTTACAAAATATTTTGGCCATTTTCATATTCCGCGAAATGAAAATATTTGTGTTCTAAATTTTAAAAATCAATGTTATGATATTTATCTGTGTCGCAACGCAATAAATAATGGATCATTGTATCATAACATCAACAACCATATATCGTTTGAGCCAGATGTTAAATAAATCGCGAACAAATTAAGATACGCCACATGCTCCAAGGTTATATCATGTACACATTATTAGATAATATAAAATTTTATATTAAATAATATATACAATATGATTGATCGCCACCCAAACTTATGTTTAAATGTGTATAATGAACTTCGCTTTGAAGTAAAGTGTGAGTACAATTAAACAGAATAATAACTTTATTGTTACCAACTAACAAATGTGCATTCAAAAATCTAAAAATTCATAAATGGATTCTAAAATGCATATTACAAAAGCAATCAACAATTTATTAAATTTGCATAACACTTTTAAAGAGTACAATATTGCTTTTTTTTGTCGCGAAATTTAAAAAATCCATGCAAATAACAAAAATTATGAATTCCGATCACATAATCATAAAAACAAAACCACAACGTTTAATGAAACTATGCACAAAAAAAATCTTTGATTTTATCCGAAATTTCATAGAAATATAACTGTATGAAATATAAACAGATACACCACCGTGTGGCTTGCACTTTTAAAAACTATTTGTTGCGTGCGCGCGCGCGGCAATTGCGATGACATTTTCTGTTGATTGTTGATTTTATGTGTGGGAAATAATATTGAATGGATTTGTTATATTGGCTTTCTTAAGAATTTTTTTTATAAATTTATAACGAAAAATGCTTTTAAAATATTAATGAAATATTCGCAGCAGGTTATACATAGGTGTTTAACCACCCGAATACAATACATACGTCTGCACAGCGCTAAATCTATATAAAATGCGTATACATCTGAAATTGGCTGTCCAATTGGCGCCGCAACATAATTAAATTCCAGATGGATAAAATAGACTTTTCTTAATTTTTTTTTTTGTTTTTGGATTATAGAATTTAATTTCAGAATTGAATTTATTTTTAGTTTTAATTTTTTTTTTTTTTTGTTTTTTACGGATTGTGCTACATTTTAGTTTTGTTATCCAAAACATGTCATAATTTATGGATTTTGCTTATAAATACATAAACTTCCTTTCCTTCCTATCGATGTAAGAATATATAATACTAGGGGTAATTAACCCGTCCTAGGACGGAATTTGTATATATACAACTTTTACAATGTAGCAATAATATTTATTTATGAATTATTTCGGTATATACAATATTGCGAGTAAATTGTCTTATATCATTAAGTAATAGTCCTTGCTGCGGATTTGCTTCAATGTAAACCGTGTAAACCTTGACTTGGCTCGCAATTCGAGAGCAACGTAAAATTGGCCATGCGCAAACACGGCTTCCTGTAAATGAATTCCAACGCGATCAAATGTCTGGCCTTGCGACTTGTTGATGGTAATAGCATAGGCCGGAATGACAGGAAATTGCCGGCGACGCAAGATAAATGGAAGAGTAGTTTCCGATGGTGCCAGATCAATTCCGGGGATCAGTACACTTACTTCTTTATTACATTCCGATATTATTTTGGCCTTTATGAAATTCCGGGCGGGGTCTTCGATGATTAATCGGGTGCCATTACATAGTCCCTTTTTCGGGTTTAGGTTTCTCAGAAGCATGATAATTACACCTTTTTCAGAAGAAGTACATGAGGTGGCATACCAAATGGAGTTTGATCGTTGAGAAATTCAGTAGAGAAGTTAAGAGTGTCATTGGGATCTTCAGTCACGATGGAATCAGCACTGTGGTACATGTGCGCTTCACCGGCTATCATGTCAACGATTTTTCAATTCATTTCGAGCGTTTGAGCATTTGTTGGTGCAACGATGACACTTTTTGATAAATCCGAAACGGATATTTGCTGAATGTTGCCAAAAATGCTGGTTATCAAATCTTGACTTGTGATCATTCCATTTGGAATTTGAATGACATCTTGTCGAATTCGCAGACGATGAGATTCTTTGCTTTGCCAACCATCTCGCCTTTCGTTCGTTGGCCTTTCGTCGTCTTCTGGCAATCGGATCTTCATCTTGGTCCATTGACTTATTTTTAGTTTCGAGTTCGATTCTCACCAAAACTTGAATCTATTTAAATTTTATGACGAATAATTTATGTACACATGTAATGAGAAATTAATAATCACCTGTATATTTTCGTAAAAGCCCTGATTATATTTCTTCCTGATTATTATTCCAATCACTTCGCAGAAATCTTTAAACATGTAAATAATTCAAACAAATTATATCTAAGCAGTTGACATTTTTATTCGTGTTGGTTGGTTTGGTTTACGTTTTTGTTTCGATAGAAAAAAATGTTTTAAAAAAACGTTAAGGCCCGCTGCACATTTCAGCTAAGCTAAGCGACGCGATGTGGGCTATGTCCATAGCTTTCGGTTGTAAATAAAGAGATTTAATGGAACGTTGCACACTTGAGCTAAACTATGCGAGCTATGTTTTTTGTTTAGAGCGATGCAAACTATCTTAGCTCGAATTGTCTTCGCCTTGCTATGCCAGCGAACATCGCTCACACATACACTGATGTTTTTGTATATTTTATTATTAACTCGTAGGCTACTTAGTTATATTAGGTATCGTGTCGTAAATCTTAATAAATGAATTATGCAGAAAAATCAATGTATGTGTGAGCGATGTAACTAGCTGAAATGTGCAACGGAGTGAGCTAAGCGGTTTAAACTAAGCTAATATAAACTACGTTTCTCGCTTAGCTTAGCTGATATGTATAACGGGCCTAAATGTCTAGTATTGCCATCTTTATGCTTTAGACTGCACATCCTAAATGTTGATTACCCGTTGTATGTACATATTTTTTTATTATTTTTTATATTTAAGGTTTGTACAATACCACAGAAGAAAGATTAACCAGAATAGACATTGCGTGGACCAAATTTTTTTTTCATCTTACCTTCTTTTTTGGACATTGAAGTATAATTATTTTTGAATATTATAGTAGTTAATACAAATTATGCTGTCAAAACAAAACTTGTCAAATAATTTCACTACACTGTTAAGGATTCTCAATTTTTATTATTTCAAATCAAAACCAGTAAACAAAAGAATACATAACCCAACTTTCTCTTACCTTCGGCAAATCAAGGTCAAAAAAATGAGCCCAAATTTTTCCATACAAAAACAGCGTTATGTTTCTTCTGTATAACACAAAACTTTGTTTTTCATTTCGTAAGCCAAAATAAAATGCCGTTATGAAATAAAAATTGAATAAAATTAATACGCACTTTGGTGAGGATCGAACTCGAAACATTTATTTTTCGAAATTTGTTGTTAACAGTGGCCCTATACTGGCTATTCCCTGGGAATAGGGAATTGAACTATTTTGACAGTATTCTAGCAGTTTGGAATTATTTTTTCCAAAAGTGTATTCTGGCAATTGGGAATTTTTAATGTAGGGAAAAAATAATTCCATTTTATGTAAGTTTTGACGTTTATTTTTCCCAAATTTTTTTTTTGGGAATCAGAAGAAACTGGTTGTTTTGTGTATTTTCATTGTTTTATTTACAACATAGTACCGGTAAAGTTTATATTTTATATGTAGAAAATTCGGCTCTAAAATTTGAAATAGTATTTTTTCCCATTGGATGATTCCCAATTACGCCAGAATACACTTGGGAAATGGGGAATACAAAATTGGGAATTATTGAAGTTTGGAAATATAGCAATATTTTCCTAATTACCAATTCCCAGGGAATAGCCAGAATAGGGCCACAGGTCGACACCTATATCACTCAGTGCGAGTTTATGACCATTTTCTGATGAAAAATTTTCAGCAGATTGAATATATTTTATATGGAAAACAAAAGAATTATGTTCGAAAGGGGAAATTTGTTTACGAAATAGACTACGTCGATTGGTTGCCCGTTAAAAATGTTTCATCAGAAAATGGTCGTAAACTCGCACTTAGGCTACTAAGTTATAAAAATTGGTCATGTAAATCGGAAATATAAGAAAAGAGTTCCAGAGTCAGTGAATGAATTGGGTAATTATATTGGAATGAAAAATACCCGAGGTTAGATGGCTCTCCTCTACTGTACGAAAAATGTAAAGCCAATTTTGGACATTGAACGATTGAATTAATAAGTAGGAAACTTGTTCTTTTTATTTATTTGTTGGTGAAATTATGTTGATTTATTAGGTTTAAGTCTTAGATAGTATATTGTACTTAATTAATAATTTGTATTTTAAATAACAAAAATTATTTTTATATTTCATTTCAGCTGGCAAAGAAAAATCAGATTTTTCTGGTACCGGTAATATTTATATTGAAGAATCATCGGTAACGAGTAGAGCATAAAATAATTAATTAAAACAACTGGATGAAGGCCTGCAATATTTTATAAATTTTAATTTTAATTAAAATCTTTTTTGATTATTGTAAATTGAGAACAACAATATAACAACACTGCGCAATTATACAAACAAACTGAAAAAATGCACAAAATGCGATGTTTGGAGGAAAAAAAAAAAAGTTTGATGAAAAACATTTGTTATACACAATTGTTTATGAATGACCTGCTTCTTGCATTCAAATGGAACTAATCTCCGCAGTTTAACAACCCGCGATGATCGTATCGAGCACTCAATGTGTACATACGCGCTAACTATTTATATATACATAAACTACTTATCAATTGTAGATAGTTTCATACTACAATTTTGGAATCAAGTACTTGACACACGGATATACTCGTATATATAATAATAATAAGTATTAATTGTAAATAAATGATAAAATACAACAATATATATAAATATTTTTTTTTTTTAATTATTTACACTGTATTATATTGTAAATTGTTATATATTTTTAATTATTTTATCCTCTATATATAAATACGAACTCAAACAACACATGTTTTATTTCATTTCAAATAAATTAAATACAAAAATTTAATTAATTTAAAAAAGACAAGATTATTACAAAATTTACTTGGAATTGTTATAGCTGCTAAATGAATCTGATCGAATTATACATAGAGGTAAGTCCGCCTTGATCCAGGAACCTTGGGTCACTGAAGACTGGCTACTTGGGCTCAAGACTCCCTATTATAGATTAATGCACGCGAAAAAAGAAGGTAAGGTAAGGTCGTGCATTCTCATTAAAAATAACATAAGTTGTTTCTGCTATCGATAAACGAAACCTCTGGCCTAGTATCAGCTTACCTAGCTTATGATGAAGACCAATCATTCTATGTGAGCTAATCTTGGAGGCTCAGAAGCGCAAGGTTGAAGTCATCCTCCTGGGGAGTGATGCAAATGCTCATCACACGATCTGGGGGAGTACGGACACAAATGAACGAGGCGAGTTACTCCTTGATTACATTTTAAGTACTAACCTTCATATATGTAACATATAGGCAATCAGCTGACCTTTATAGCTAGAAATAGACAGGAGGTATTGAATATTACTCTTGTCTCAAGCTTTTTGACGATTAGTATATTAAACTGGAGAGTGTCGGAGGACCACTCCTTTTCTGATCATTGTTATCTTCAATTTGAAATGGACTTGACTTTTCCAAAAAGTCCAATCTACAGAAACAGGAGGAAAACCAACTGGGATACCTTTAGAACTATTCTGGGTAATTCACTACCAATTCCGGTGCCAAAATCTCATAAAACTGCGCAAGAGCTCGATGGCTTGGTGGACGAGTTGTTCAGCAATAGTGGGCATACTGGGCTCTAGTCCCCTTGGCAGGCCTAGGGGTAAATCGCGGCCACCCTGGTGATCCAAGGAGATTCAACAAACACGTCGAAAATGCAAAAGACTCTTCAAAACAGCACGGAAAACAAAAGCCGCTATAGACTGGGACTCCTTTAGGGAAGTCCTCAGAATTTACAAATATCAATTGAGAATATATGTGGCAAAATTCAGGAGGCTTCGTAGATGTCTAGGATACGCAAAGTACTAGCAACTGGTCCTTCCATCCCAAGTTATCTTCAACGGCCGGATGGGATATGGGCCACTAATAGTGCGAAATCGCTGGAACTTCTGCTGGAGACTCATTTTCCTGGTTGTTCCGAATCTGTACCTAGCGCATCAGTAGCCTCACAGGCCAAGTTATTAGAAGAAAAAAGATCCTGTTGGCGATAAGCAGTTTTAAACCATATAAGTCGCCCCGACGGATCTGACCATTTCCTGGTTAGAGGTAATTTTCAAAGCCAGCCTAGAACTATGTCACATTCCTAGTAAATGAACAGAACGATTAGACCGATTAGCATGTCTTCCTTTCTTTTTAAAACGCTGGAAAGACAAATAGAAGCTCATATTAGAGGCACGATTGTGCCGGAAAAGCTGTCTAAATTTCAGCATGCTTATTGCAAGGGGAGATCTGTAGAGACTGCTCTTCATTCTTTTATATATTTCATTGAGAAATCTTTCGAGTATAGAGACTACGCAATGGTAACCTTCTTGGATATTGAGGGTGCCTTTAAGAACGTGCTTCCAGGGGCTATAACTCGGGCAAATGCTGAGGCAGGATCATATATGCCAGTTTTGGGGGAATCCTCCGTCAGAAGATTTGCAAGCAGAGATAGCCGCAGGGTGGCGTACTGTCCCCCCTACTTTGGAACTTGGTCATAAATGACCTGTTGCTGAGACTGGAGGACGGTGGCTTCAAGGTGGTTGCCTATGCGGATGATGTTGCTATTGGTGTCCGTGGCAAATATCCCGGCACCCTTAGTGAGCTTATGCAAAATGCCCTGGGCATTCTTTCATTATGTGCCAATGGCTGTAGGTTGAATGTCAACTAACACAAAACCGAATTGGTTCTCTTCTTTAGGAAATATAAACTTCCTCATATGGATCCTCCCACTTTAAATAGATTCAGCTTGACTTTTACAGTTGAAGCGAAGTTTCTGGGTCTCGCCTTGGATAGCAATTTAAATTGGAAATCTAATATTCTGGAAAGGATAAAGAAAGCTTCGGTAGCGCTATACTCTTGCGAAAATGCCGTTGGGAAAGGATGGGGGCAGTAGTCAGACCCATACTCTTGTATGGGGTATTTGTCTGGTGGCCTGCTCTGGACAAAACTGTCAACCAAAAGCTGTTGACAAAAGTTCAGAGAACAATCTCTCTGTGGATCAGTGGTGCACTGAGGAGCACATCCATTCAGGCATTGGAGACTGCTATTTCTGACTCCTCTAGATATCTTGGGGAAACAGTTGGCAGCTTCTACTGCCATACGACTGAAATCCATCTCAATGTGGACCTGCAACAATACCACTCATCTATTTTGTGCAACAAACAAATTCCCAAGACCACAGACTATACTGTCCTGTCACTATCTTTTGCTTTTGACACAAAGTTCCGGACTAGGATCCCATCCAGGGAGGACTGGATGACGAGTGCAGTTTTGGAACTAGGAGTTATGAACTTTTTCACTGATGATTCAAAACGGGACGGGACGGTCGGGGCTGGAGTGTTCTGCGAGGGACTTAGGGACTTTAGTTAAATCTCTCCTTCCGTCTCCCCGACTACTGCAGCATTTTTCAAGCTGAAGTAACTGCCATAAAGGAAGTCGTAGACTAGTTGAGGTATAATATAATATCGGTTTGTGATATTCGCTTATATGCGGACAGTCAGGCTGCCATTAAAGACACGTCGAAATTAGTCCTGAGATGGCAGATCAGTTCAACATCCACATTTTATGGGTGCCAGGACATTTCATAAGTACAGGGAATATAAACGCCGATGAACTGGCTCGACGTGGTACAACATACCACTTTTCAGAAAGCAGAAGATATTGAAATGCCTCTTGCGGTATGCAAACTACTGCTTCAGGAAGAAGCTAGCAAGCTAACGAATGAAAAATGGACAAATATCACCTCATACGTAATAACTCGGCAGGTCTGGCAAATGTTGGACTTGGCGAGATCCAAAAAGCTGATGTCACTTCAGCGAAGTCAGATCAGTGTGGTTGTTGGAGTGATTACGGGGCACTGTCTCATAGGGAGGCACGCGAGTAGACTTGGTGTCTTCTCACATGACTACTGTCGTAGTTGCGAGGACAAAGAGGAGGAAGAGGCAGTACTTTATCTTCTTTGCACCTGCCCTTGTCTGGCACGAAACAGACTAAAGTTTCTAGCGGCACCCCTCTTCAAGGATCTGACGAACGTCAGGAGTATCCAGCGCTTTGTTAACAGCTCAAAGTGGTTCCAATGGTTACGGACCATTTTTGTGTCTATGCCTAGTCCTAGTGGGCCGCCACCTAAACCTAACCTAACCTAAGTCCGATCATTTCAGTTGTAAAAAAAAAGTGAGTTCAACTAATACTCTCAAGGTGATGTGCAAACATGGCGCCTGGGTATTGGACACAAAACTGCGAAGGAATGATTCATCTATTGATGTATTGCCCTTTCGATACTACGCAACTAGTTAATTTACTTTATAAAATCGCATCGATGGTCGTGTCATATCCCGCAGTAGGTAGATTTTGATATAAGTTCTGAGTGTGAAAAACTAGTTCGGTTCAGCTTAGTGTCAACATTAATGTTGAAACCCCTGCTGACGATCGTTGGTAATATATAACAGTCTCCTTGGAAAATTCTTGTATTTCTTCCAATATATGAAGCAAGGGCTGATTGTTTCAACTTGATTGAGTCTTCGATGCACTTGATTATCTTGCGAGATATACAGCGTAAACTATTTTAATTGACGGATCGAAATATCTCCTAAAAGACGCACGCTACAAAGAATGGTTTAGATAAAAATTGTCAAGAACCATGTGGTCATTTACTGTACTAATTTCCTTGACCTAAAGGTCAACTTTTAAGGTCATTTTTTAAAATGGAAACCCTTATTTTTGACACCGGATTGGAAGAGTGAGAAATGTTACGTTCGAAATAATATTTCTAAGTTTGTTATTGTGACCTTGAGAAGGTCAAATAAAGGTTAAATGTTTAAAGAGCACTCAGAAGCTGTTGATTCGAATTTGAGGGGTTTCCTGAGCATAATAACGTTTAAAGTTTCGTTAACAGGTAGGTAGGATACAAAAATGTCAATGACCTTGACTTTAAAGTCAATTTTCAAGGTCATTTGAAAGTCAAGGTGTTTTTTTTAAACGGAAAGCCCTATTTCGAGCGGGAATTTTCACGTTTAAAATTATATTACGAAGTTTATTGTTGTAAGCTTAAGGTCAAATCAAGGTTAAATGTTTAAAAAGAACTCAAATGCAGTTCATTTAGATTTATAAGCTTTTTATGCGTGATAAGTGTTTGGCGGCGCTTCGAATAGTAGAGAAGCTGTAAAAATTCGAAGACCTCCACCTTACTTTTAGCGTTACCTGGGAAAAACGACGTAGACCTAGTAAGTTTTGTTTCCTTTGGGTACTTGATTATCGTGTGAGCCCACTTGCCTCTCATATTTGGGCTGCTTGATTATCGTGAGTTTTCTTGCCTCTCATCAGTACTATAATTATATCAATTACCCACGGAGTAACTGTTCGAAATTGCCTCCGTTTGCTTCAAGGCACAAATTTAAACGTCTTTCAAAAATTCCCATTGTTTTAAGCATAGTGTCTCTAGGAATCATACCTTCCCTATTTGTGGGCCGTTGAACAAAAACAATATTTTCAAGTATCCCTACAAATAAAAATCTAGTAATGTGAGATCTGTTGAACAAGGAGGCCATGCAACATCCTTGTCCAATCCACGTCTTAAATTTATTCAAATAATTGTATTGGTAATCCTTAAGCTTTTCGGTTTATTTTTCGGAACCAACGAAAAGCTTTTCATAGTGAGGAGAAAATATCATCAGTTGCGTACCATGAAAACAGCACCTTAGGTTGGTAAGAAATACTCAATATTAGTATAGAATAAATAAAATAAATTTCTATAAGACAAGTATGTACTATTAAATATGTGAAAAATGTGTATTGTACGTTGTATCCAATGTTTCCATGAATGGTGCACTAGCAATATAGAAATCGCACAGAAAGACAATACTGTATAGTAAACGAAATACGTCCATTTCCGTTTATTCCATTCATTAGATTACTCCGGTACAAAATTTTTTAGTAGATGATTGAACCTAGCTATTAGCACGTTTGGATTAGCATTACCCTTCCTATTTGGAGGATCATTTTGTCGTGCGGCTGCTGTAACTGTCAGTCCAAACAACAATGTATTGAGAGTTTTTTTTAACATTTTTGTTTTAATTATTATTTTTCAAAATGCAATACGGAAGACGTCGTATAATACACGCATATTTGATTAACTAGTTTGACGGGCGAACCTCTAAAAATTTAGCACAAACGTTCTAAATAGGTAATTTTATATATAAAAAAGACCATAATTACTCGTTTCAATAGAGCAATCAAATTTATTATTCAAACACTATTAAAATAATGAATACTATATAAATACTATTTGAATAGTATTTACGGTGTGATGAACCAGTTTTCACACGTTATATTTACATACTTTAAATAAAATAATCAATTTGTCCAATTGCATGGAAAAATGTGTGTACGTTGAGAGTTGTGGTATGCCCGCTACAAATCGATTTTCACCGAAGATGAGGAATCATTGACGAAAAAGGCGAAAGTTGTGGGTTGTTGCTGCAGAAACTCGAGCCGCTGGATTACCAAAAATATTCCAAAACTAATCTGCCGCGTAAACCAATAGAGATAACAATGGAATATGCCATCAACGAGTTGAAGCGCATTTATGAATGGAAAGAATCGCCTTTTTCACTGCGATACAAATGCCTAAAGATCGAAAAAAAGAGAGTGCGAAGACTACAAGTCTGCTTTATACAAAATGTGAATTCGGCGGAAGATTTCAAGGTCCTGCTGTTAATACAGCGCCTCGTAAAACCGCAGGTCTCAATCACACTGGAAAAACTGCGTCAAAGCTAGATGCGGCAATAGACAGAAATGTAAGCAACCACAGGGCCACACACGGACCAAAAGTTGAAGTTGTAGGAGCTGGTGAAGATCGCTAACCGTCTCAGCAACCTCATCGTCGTGATGCAATCAAGTAGGAAATGCTGGGAATTCACAGGAAGACACAATGGAGCCAGAGCAAACCTAGGGTGCCCATTCTTTCAAACAGAAGGACAAAATCGTAGTAATGACCTGATTCCGAAGTAACCGTGTCTCTTACGCCCATTTCCATCGAGATTTTCCATTTAAGGTCAAGGAGTATCAAACGTGCAAAGACATCCAGTCAGCAGTTCGTGTTAAAGCGAAACGAGCACATCGATAGGACCGCAAGTCTAGCTTTATAATATAGTAAGGGACACAGTCAACGCACAAATCCGGCATGCCGTTCAACCGTAGAGTTAAACTGCAGTTCGACTCTGGGTCAGACTAGCCAATCATTCCGCGAGTGAACTAGGAAGATTTGGGGATGCCCGCTTTGACCCATTGCAAAGAACATGCAATCAGCGCATCTGGTGATCGTCTGGATATAAAAGGTAGTTTCCAGTCAAACTTGAAGTTGTACGACCGCCAAGCCATCGGAATGGGCTACATTACAAACTCAGTTCTGAATATTTTTGGCAGCAATCGGTTAGAGCTGCTGAAGCTTTTCGATGTACCTTTATCAGCAGTCTGGGGTTGGAGGATCTGCGAGTTCCATTGGACGAGTTGTTGTGAGAGGACGTTACATACGTGAATTCATTAAACTTAAAGATGTTCTGGTTGCAGATCTAGCATTAGTGTGTTACTCCTGCCGATGCCTCAAGTTACGGAATGGAGGCGGTACTGCTGCACAAATTCGAAGATGTTCGGAACGTCCCATTATGTACGCAGCATCGTCATTTAGCAAGGCCGAAAAGAAATATGCACAAAACCAGCGAGAAGCCCTTGCGCTATTGCACGCGCTCAAAAAGATTCATCGTTTTATCTGTGGATGAAATTCAAGCTACTTACCGGTTACCAGCCATTGCTGGCAGTGTTTGGATGCAAAAAAGGAGTCTCTGTCTACTCTGCCAATCGTCTGCAAAACTATGCTCTTATCTCGTACTCGCCTAATATTTTGATATCAAATACATCGAGTCGAGTTCCTATTACCGTATTATTTATAATATAACAAAATTTACAATTCGCCCAATAATTAATACTAAGCAATGAAATTCGGTACACAGGAATGGATCCAACCATCAGTTATAAAAACTATTTCATAATTATTCAAAAAAATTACAAAACCATATAGAAAATGTGTTTTGGAGTCGCTTATTACGAATCTGAGAAAAAAATGAAATTCAAAATGGCGAATCTAATAAGGCCGCTTTAAAGTGAAATTTATTAGTGACGCGCATGAATAGATTAAGGAGATTCGCACTGTCCCTATCTACTGTCTAACGAAACCACAGCCAAGGAAAACGGGCTTGGAAAAATTAGCGGGGAAAAAGACCCTATTGAGCTTGACTCTAGTCTCAAATAATTATTTTGATCATAAATTCGTAAACTTTTCGTATTCAAACATTTCCAAGAATTGGTGGTGACTCTTTATTACAAATTTCTGAAGCACGGTTGGATTATAGTTTGACAAAGAATTTGTAAAATTAAATACAATGCATTCTTCCTTCCTGCTGGCGCTACATTCCATGAATGAGATTAGGCTCCTTTCAACGTTATCCGTCAGTCGGATAGGCGGTCCCCGCAAGGTCCTACTTTCATGCTGGTTATGATTATTTCTGAATGTAACTCGAGTTCAGCATTGAGGAGTTGAGCTAGTTCGCCAGGCCTAGAGTAGTTCCAAAAGTTCTTGCCAATATTGGTGCCGACATTGATGCCAACAAATGTTCTTAAAAGGTATTGCAAATTTCGTTCTACCGATCAATAACTTTTAGCATTTGCACTCTGTATCCAAGAAGGACAGCAAATATGACCCTTTGAATTATTGCCTGTTAGCTATTGTCTCAGCCCTCCAATTTGCATTTGCCACTGATAAAATCCTGGAAGATCATCAACTCATTTCAAACCACCAGTAAGTATTTCTATGTGGTCAATCGAGAGGTGATTTATAGTTAGTCTGAAAGGCACTCGGTACTATTACTAATCCAAATGCGCCATGCAACGTTAAAGGGTTAACAATACGTACAAAAAAACTATTACTTTTTTGTTTTTGACATAGATTAGTCGGCAAATAACTCAAGAATCAATAACAACTTTTATTAACGTATACTAATAGCTACGAGATTATGTAGAGGTTTCACTATCACTTTAAAAAAGGCGTATAAATTGAAGCAAATGTCTGTTCTGTAGAGCATCATATTTTGCTTATTTAACAAAATGCAAGCGGACGTGCAACTTTTAGCGTGCACTAAAATTAGAATACGCCACAATTAGTACGCAGAAATCCTGAATATTTATTTCTAGCATTCAGAAAGATGCTTGCAGTGCTGGACGCAAAAAATTCGTGACTTATGTTTCCCTCTACTTCTATTCTATACAAAACATGATGGAATATTTTTAGAAGATTTATTATTTTATCAATAAATCAATTTAGTTTATTGTTCGAATTTTATTGAAGGTTGAAAAATTTATTATTGATAATCAAATTATGTGTTTCTTATTTATCACGTATGATTTATTGACACACTACTTTAGAAATTATTTAAAGTCTAAAAATTGTTCACCTTAATCTTCAAATATGGCATGCGCTTATTCGTCAAAGGTAACACCACCTTTCTAAAATCACAGTTTTCGACACTTTCGCAGTTCGGTACGACAAAACAATCGGAAAAATAACTTTTAACAAAGTAAAACACAAAGACGACAATTTATCGACTTGGTAACAGCGCAAAACATCAAATTGTTGAACAAAGCCTGGAGCCTGATAGGGACTGTAATTTCTAAATAAATTGTTTACACAATAAAATATTTTTTTTTTAACTAATATTTATTGTAAATTGCTATTCTATCGTCTATACATAAATACGAATTTCACATTAAAATACATTAAAATAAAAACTAAATATAAAAAAAAAATATCACTTTTTCATAAAATGGATTGATCCTCCGGCAGTACATTCCACGATTTGTATCGTCCGTTTTGTGCGGTTCAGTCGAATTAAAATAAACGACTTTGGGGATAATATTCTTCAATGTAATCGTGATACTTTCGACACTTTTGTGTCCGTGCAATATAATATTCATAGCGTTTGCATGGCTTCTTTCTGGCATCCAGACGCCCCTGATATTTATTCCCTCTCTGATTTATTGGGCCGTATTGTGGTGCAGCCGAGATAATCACAAATCCAGTTAAAATCACCAGCAACAATACATTTAATAATTTTTTGAACATTTTTTTAATTTTTATTTTGAACGTTATACGAGCACAATTTGTAAATATTTTATGTTTGATTGTAGACGCGGAAGTTTCAATATATATCAAAAAATCTTATTTATTTAGTGTTAATCATACTTTGAGCGGTAAATATCGGAAATATTATAAATACCTTATTTTGTAAATAAATAAGCTCATAATTAGTAGTATAAATAAATCAACCTAATAGATTATTCAAATGTTATTCATACATTTACGAGAATATTCATTTTTTTTATATAAAGTCTAATCGTATTACTTGAAATAAAAAACTAAAAATTGTGATGAAATACTACGGCGTATTTGCAACCGGCAACGTATATTCGGAATGAGTTGTAATACCATATGGCAAACTTGAATAATCCGAACTTGAATATCTTTTGAAATCTAATTGCCATGAAGAAAAGTTATTTCGAAATGTTCCTCGCAGGAAATACGCTAAGACTATCGATGTTTAACAAAACTTCCTCGAGGCCCAGGTTTTCGATAGTGTCCTGTCCGAGCAATAAAAATATCAATTAGTTTTGGTGACTAGTGTTTATTAATGCTGCTGCGGTATTCTACAGTCCAAAGTTCACGAACAATGTTAGTATTTGTGCCGAAATCATGATGAAGTCTCAATTTATATTGTTAATCTGATAAATAAACCCCTATAATTAGGTAGAAAATATTTTGTAAATAATAAAACATGTCATAATTAGCAGACTATTAAAATCGAATTAGGTACTTTATTAGTCATTTACGCGGGCGAGGAAGATTCGCATTTTAAACAAATTTTGCGTAAATCTACCTATGTAGGCATGCGTAAACTACTTTATTTATTTAAATAATAAACAAACCTTTAATATTTCGATAACACATAAAGGAAACGTTAGTACTTGTGGTACTAACCTGCAGACGTCAGATTTTGAAAGTTATACTATTGACTAATAGGTGGCTTCTTCTTACAGTTCTAACAGTTCCTCTCCATCATGTTGAACAGTCGAGATTCTGCTTAATACGAATGTTGAATGTTATTTGCCCTAAATGTTGATTCAATAAGCAACAGTTTTAGCAAAGGCAACCTTTACTAAACTTAGAAACAAAGTTTACCTAACCTAGGTGTTATCAGGCGTTGGTGTTATCTACCTAAGCGTGAACAGAATCCAAGTAACTCTGACTTTTTAGTTCCAACCATTCTAGAATACAGATTTTTAATCCGACAAGCCACATCGTTCATCCCTGTCTGGTTTCGAAACAGCTTTTCGGTTTTATTGTAGTAGTATTCCTAACGTTTTTCCATACACTATATAATTACGAAGTACTGATCAGCAAGGTAAGTATATTCAGGCGTTAATCCAAAATAAGGAAATAATTACTCGTAGACAAAATTAACACAGGATCTGTAATAATTTTTAAGGAGAGAAAGAGAGAGGAGGATAGAGGAGGAGAGAGAGAGAGTGAGAGAGAGTGAGAGGGAGCGAGAGCGAGTTTTGGTAACATGAATGATTGTTCTTGGTCATCTTTCCATTCAAACGCCGTATCCTTCCTATTTCATTAGCGCAACCCCTTGCGTCTAAAATTGGTGCACAATCCAAGGAAGTTTCTTATTTTTTCATCTGTGTGAACTCCATTAGTCTACCTTATGTGTACTTCCTTGCATTTAACTTTAAGTCGGAAAACTGCTTAAATGGTTAGGTGCATTTTGACTTTTTCCATAACTTGTTGAAACGTCCAAAATGTTCACCCGCTGTTAGATGATTGAAAAATTTTCTACATTTCATCTCTTACTTTAATTTCAAGATCTTTTTGGCTTTACAAGAGATTTTTTTTAGCCAGCCTGATCGCAGTCAAATTTTCGAGTGTCGGATCATTTAAAAACCGACGGTGCGAGGCTTCTTTGTTTACGACTGCTTTTTCACGTTCGTAACTGAACCAAGGATTGCGCGATTTTTTGGGTTTGGCGTGACTAGAAAGAATAAACTTTTCTATTCCTGTAATGATAACTGTGGATTCTAGTACCTGCTAAAGTGAATATGTTACGAAATGCGAAGCAGGTTTGCCAATCAAATTCACCAAAGAACTTATTCAATTCCAACTGGTTAGCGCACTTATAATGTCAAAGTCGCCGTTTTGGGGGTATACTTGCGCTTGATGCAAACACGATGCAGCTGAAGTCCGGGAAGATGAATGTGGAAGCCAATTGTCATTGTGGACATTAAAATCACCAGCCACAACAATTTCCACATTTGGTGATTTCTGAAGAGTTACCTCGATTTAGTGTGAAAGAGTTTCAAACCGCCGTAGAGTTCGCAAAGGAAAACGGTGTGTTTCGAGATCCGAATTTGAACCCAGAGAAAGTTAAAATCATCGTTCGTTCTTTGGCATTGTAATTGGGAATATAATATGGAATTTCCTCACGGATATATGTAAATGGTCACAGAGGGTTGGCGAATGAGACGATGTATTAAGGTATAACAAAGAAGTACCTGGAGTCACCAGGGCCCCTATTTCTGAATACGATACGAATTTGTATACGAATTCGATATTCGAAACAATTACCGATCTACAAGCTAATATTCTTTTAGACCAAAATTGTCTACAAAATAAATACTTTTCCCTACCATTAAAACAAAAAATTACATCGTGTATGCAACCATTCTTTCTAGACGGTTTAAACAAAAAACTTATAGAGATTCCAATAAACATACAGTCAGGAAATTTCTATATTAAACCAGTGCAATTACAGAATAATGTATTCTTTCAAGAAGGAATTTATACAGCTCACAAACCATACCATGCGTATGTCGAAATAATTAATTATGAAAATAATCCCAAAGGAATCTTCCTAATGCAACCATTACAAGTTGAAATAATTGAAAACAACTATGATGAAATAAATTTAACGAAAAACCCGTATTCATTAAACAATATAGACACCCAGAACACCAAAAACAACAGATTAAGAACGAAATAGCTAAATTATTGGACAAAGGAATCATACGACCGTCGTATAGCCCTTGGTCGTCACCTATATGGATGGTGCCAAAAAAACCTGACTCCAAAGGTAACAAACAATGGAGATTAGTTATCGATTATCGTCAGTTAAATAAGCAAACGATAGACGATAAATATCCATTACCTAATATCAATAGTATATTTTTTTTATTAGATAAACTAGGTAGATCTATCTATTTCTCAACTATAGATCTAGCTGCAGGGTTTCACCAAATTGAAATCCATTCGAAAGATATTCTAAAAACAGGCTTTTCAATCGAATCTGGCCATTACGAGTTTACTCGAATGCCATTTGGCCTAAAGAATGCCCCAAGCACATTCCAGCGTGTTATGGACAACGTTCTTGGCGAATTACAAGGCAATAATGTATTATGCTATATGGACGACATAATCGTCTATAGCGCATCATTACAAGAACATATGCACGATCTATATAAAGTCTTTTCGAGATTACAACAAGCAAACCTAAAAATACAAATGGATAAAACTCATTTTCTACAAAAGGAAATAGGATTTTTAGGTCATATCGTTACAAAAGACGGTGTCAAACCAAATCCTTCTAAAATTGAAGCGATTAAGAATTTTAAAATACCAAGAACCTCTAAAGAAATAAAAAGTTTCTTAGGTCTCATTGGTTATTACACGAAATTTATTAAAGATTTTCCGCATATAACAAAACCTTTAACGTCCTGTCTATCTAAGAATACCAAAATTATAATAAACGAAGATTATCGAAAATGTGTTGACAAATGTAAAGAACTACTAACATTGGAACCAATTCTACGGTATCCCAATTTTACACAGGAATTTAGTTTAACAACCGATGCAATAAACTATGCATTAGGTGCCATATTATCCCAAGGAGACATAGGCAAAGATTTACCTATCTCCTATGCTTCAAGAACTCTCTCCAAAACAGAGTCCAATTATTCAATAATTGAAAAAGAACTACTTGCAATTGTTTGGAGCACAAAATATTCTCGACCATATATACATATATGGAAGAAAATTTAACATTATAACGGATCATAAACCTTTGGTCTGAATATATAAAAAAGGCACAGCGAATGTAAACGCTGATGCTCTATCAAGACTCGAAATAAATAATTTAAACGAATATTTAAAAATGATGATCTAAATTTTCCCAATACAATTGATTCCATTAGAGAATCAAAAATTAAAAAAGTACAAGGATCAAGGAATCCAGAATAAGTCATTACAAATGAAATAAACATGAACGAAACAGTTCAAAATAAAAACACACTAGGCCTAGAATTAAATTTAAATGTTGATGAAAATATTTATCATCATCTTTATAATATGGACATTGGAACTGACGGCTTATCAAACCCAAGCACCATATTAAACAGAATTCATGAAATTAATACCATTTTAAATGAATTCAGAAATCAATTAGTAACACACGGCGTAAACAGAAGTCATATAATACGTAAAAACATCTATACAGATGACGATATCGTACAAATTTTTAAGAAATATCTTAATAAAAAATCAATAACCGCAGTTTATACTGACGACAACAATAAATTTCAACAGATTCAACAAGTTTTGAATCAACATTTCAAGATTCAGGTTTAAAAGTAGTAAGAAGTACTAAATTTCTACAAGACGTAAGCGATTCCCAAAAACAAACAGAAATTATAATAAAAACTCATAATTTATATCACCGTGGAATTCAAGAAAACCTAAACAAAATTAAAAGGCAATATTATTTTCCAACGATGAAAGAATTAATCTCAAATTATGTCAAACAATGCGAAACGTGTAACCTGCATAAATATGAAAGAAATCCAATATCAATAAAATTTTAAATTTCCGAAACCCCAAAAGGTTCCATGGAAACAATTCATTCCGACACCTTTGCTCTACGAAGCAAAACATTCCTAACAATCATAGATGAATTCTCAAGATTTGCCACAATATTCGAAATAGGCGACAGAAAATCAACAACTATGATAAATAAATTCACAAAATTTTTCTCGGTAGAAGGATTACCAAATAAACTCGTATTGGATAGTGCAACAGAATTCACATCCGAATTATTAAAAAACTTTAATGTTTGATATAGAATTACACACAACCACCGCGAAATCTCCAACTGGAAACGCAATTGTAGAAAGACTACAAAACACTCTAACAGAGTTAGTACGGATAATATATTCAAAAAACAAAAACAACAATTCGAGATTTGATGGACGAAGCAATTTTAGCGTACAATAATTCCATACATTCTGCAACAAAATTAACTCCATTCGAATTATATCGAGGGCATATTATTACTAAAACTTCTGTTAAAGACTACAAAGAACAAACCGACGAGTATCTTGAAGCTATTAGAAAAAAAATCAAAGAATTATCTGAAACAATTTCGGAAAGTTATAGAAAATCTAAAGAAAAAACCATTGAAAAGTTAAATAAAAATCGTCAAGAACCCGGAACATTCCAACCAGGTGACGTAGTATACGAAAAGCAATTGACTAGAGATAAGTTAGCGCCTAAGTAATAGATAACGAGATTAGCCTAGATAGTAATAAACGTAAAGTACACAAAAATAAAATTAAGAGGAATATTAATATACATATTGACCCGAACAATATAATATCTGAATTACACGATACTCCAGATGACCTCCCAACAGTCGATAGAAACTTTCGACGTAAGTAACGCTAAAGGAATCATCGGATTAAACTTAGGAAAGCACACATAGTCACAGGCTATGCAAAACTAATTCACATAATAGAATTAGAGGATTTGAAAATTAATTTGGAAAATATTAACAAAAACATTAAACAATTGGATCATACATCAAACAGAGTGTTACCAAACTATAAAGTTAAAATAGCATACAGGAAATATGATAAACTTAAAAAATCATTAGATAATATATTACCAATCACGAGAAACAGACGAGGATTAATCAGCCCATTAGGTTCATTAATAAAAAGCATTACAGGTAATCTAGACAACGACGATTTAACACAGATACAAAATGCCGTAACAAAATTAGAAAACGGAGATTATAAAGTAGTACAACTACAGAACGAGCAAGTTAGATTGAATGACATAATGATAGAACGATTTGAACAAACGACAAGACATATAAATTTAGTAACTGAACAGTTAAACAAAATTATTGATACAAATAAGTAAATGACACAAACAATATTAGAAGCTAACGGTTTAGAAGAATATTTTTATAGATTAGATGATAACATCCAACTTTTACAGGAACAAATAAATGACATACACGAAGTTATTACATTTGCAAAAATAAATGTAATATCTCGACACACTAGACACATACTTGAAGAACAAATATATTCCATGCTAAAACTTAAAGCATATTATAACCATACAAACATAATTTTGGCAATCGAAGTTCTACAATTTTATACAAGTAACAATCAATGAACAAACATACTAAAACGAAAACAAGAGAAAACCCTACAAAATAATGATAATACAGCCATTTGACGGAATTACTTTAAATACATCAATGGAACGATTTGACCGCCTACCACAATTATCGCAACTTCAACAAGAATTCGCGACTATTCGATAGCAACTTCAACACTAATACTGATCGCTACGATCAGCATAATTATTTTTTATCTTTATAGAAATAACAAACTATCATCTTCAAAAATTAAAGAAACCATCAAAGGATTTAACCAACTCATCCAAGTAAACGTTAAGACCAATGACGTCGAGGACGACATCAATCTTCGGAGGGAGGAGTTACATTCACCTATCCACATTCCACATTCCAACCAAACATATGCGCAACCGCAGGTCGTCCATACCATCAATATACAGAATACAGCTAACACAGCAAAAACCTCATTGTTGACGACAATAGCAATACCGAATATGCATAGTAAATGCAATATGCATAAAAAAGAAATTAATAAATGTGCGTAATGCAAATAATATAAATTGAGTTATTGAACTCATCATATTTTTTTTTAACATAAATTCTTTGATTTGCATTATATAAAGTCAGTCTTACGAATTCGTAGATGAGAGAGGAATGGCTGGTTTTGAAGAAGCTATATGGTGTTACACGGCTATAAAAATATCGACTCAAACCGCGGATGTTACAAAAATTTACAGAGAAAACATTATCCAAGATATAGAGATTCCAAAAACAAAACTAAGTAAACAAAAATAAGCATGAAACAAAGTATTCATACTTTGTTAACAACTAACAGCAAACAAACAGCGTTTGTGGTGGTATTAGCAAAACAGAATCGTAGTGTAAAAACCTTCCGAACCGATAAACTTGCTTAACCAAAATACCGTAGTCCGACAAGCAATTTATGCCGTAAATTGCCACTAAAAAAAAGGGAATTGAAATAAAAATAAAAACGAGAATGAAAACAGGTTTTGTCATGTCGTAATAAAAAAAAGAAAAAATTTAATTGGGAATGAATATAGCTAGGTAGGTACTTACCAGATATTAAATTGTAAGAACACCAAGAAAAAAAACACCGTTTCACAAAATGTTCTAGCATGTGTTTAGGTCTTTAATTATTCTTATTAAATAATTAACACAGTACCCGAATTAACAAACATAATAAAAACCAAAGAAAACAAATATAAATTATAACAAATTAAAATTTGTTGCACTGCGATGTACACTACACTGCTTGTTTGTCGGATAACGGATAGACAAACACTGATGAATCAAACATCCTTTTGAACTTAAAATGCCGTTATTTTTTTTAGTTGATAACCCGTCCAACAGATGTCAGCCAATTAGCAAACATTGGGCACATGTAAGGTCTACATTTGAGATTTATCCTCAAATGCAAACATGGGAGCTTTATTCGACCAAAATGTCGTTTTCTGTGTAATACCGAAATCGATTTTTCCCATACGATGCGAGCTGCCATAATAAAACCATCAACCGGCCTACAATTTCCTATTTCGTGACCACGGTCAAAATGGTTGTATTCAAAGAAAAATTGAAATGTTTCCATCCATAAATGATAAAACAAAAACTAATTTGGTTTTTTATTGCTAAAAATTCGTTTTTCAATCATGATATCGTTTATTTTGAACAAATGTTAAATCTTATCTGTAATCAATAGAAGTAAAAAATTAAACTTTTTCACTTGAAATACAAGTGTCGTATGTACATACTTATGTACCTAAAAACTTTCTTAAAACAAAAGAAAATAATTGTACTATAATTAAAAACATATTTTTTATGTTTATCTTTATTTTTAAAATTGTAATAAATTTTCCGAAACATAAAAACAAAAATTGTTTTTCTTTTCTTCATTTATATTCGCATTTGCCAACCTATGTAGAGTAGTTTACGATGTTAGCTGTTTGCGAATCAGTCAAATATTTTTCACAAATAAAATAATTAAAAAATAGTTTTTCTTGCACGAATGATTGATTTTCTTAATTTTACTATTAACGGGTTAAAATGGCGACCAAATTTTTTTTTTAAATCCTTAAAAATTAATTAAATACAACATCGATCCTTAATACTAGAATTATGTTTGTGTTATAAAAGCTCGTTATTTAATCGATCCGGAGCTTTTCCCACCAGCCGTTATCAAGTGGTTGTAGTCATTAAATAGTTCCGCATTATTTTTTAAAGGAACTTTAGCCACCGCTAAAAATACAGTATGCGAATATTTTTTCCGTATCGTATTGATTGGATCTTTTGGTTTTCGTGCCACAATCGTATTGAAGGCTAACACAATATTGGCAAATTCTTCAATTTTATAACCTGAGTAAAATTCAAGTGTATCGTTCCATCCAGGTTCATCGCTCATACGAAGGGCGATAAATAGAGCGGCCGCTGCTGATTTTGAATCACGAAATTGTATTGTGGCATAATCCATCAGCGATAATTCGAGTATATAACGGGCTAGGGTGAGAATCGACATTGGAACTTTACCCGCGCGGGCATACCGACGCAAAAATCTATAAGAGAGTGGAACTCCTAAATTAAAATTAATCGTTCTAAATACAAGCTTTTCCATTCGAATTAATTGATTATCGGTATAAGCGCCGTCACATATATATAAGAAGTCCTCTGTTAGGGGTGGATTATTTTCCTGGAATTAGACAAACATATTAAACTTATTCAAAAATCCAGAGAGAAAAACGTTTAATTTATTTAGGTACTTCATATTTGCTGGATAGAAATAAAGCGGCTGCTCCTAATAATTGTAATGAATCCTTTGAAATAGTCTCCTTACTCAAATATAAATCCACAATTTTTACGGCAAGGTAAAGAGTCTCGTGATTAAGTTCAAACGATTCTTGCACCTCAACCATCCAATCAACGAGCAACGAACGCATCCATTTTGTTAAGCTCGCTTGTCGCGCAATATAATCACTAATCGGGAAGTATTCTTCGCGCTCTTTTAAATATCTGAATATGTCGAGAGCATAGTGCGACACTTGAAACGGATCATCCCAATTCTCTTTATCAAAATCGATTACATTCGATGGAACAACGTATACACTCAAATCAGGTGAATGTATTCGATTCGCTTCATTTAATTTTGGTTTTTCTTGTACTTTAGTATTAGATACTGATGATAAGCTTAATGGGGGACTGGAAGTTTCAGATCTACAATTAAAACCATTCAAAACTAATTCAATTCATAAATATTTTCAAATTACTTACATATCCTCAAGCGCCGACATATACATACTGTCATCCGACTGGAATTCATTTGAAATACGCCTAGTGGTGGGTTTTGCAACTATAACTTGAATATCACGTTTCACAACAGTTTCATCGGCATGAAGTGGTCCACGACCTGTTATTTTTTTATTAACATTACCCGTTGCCGTTTCCATTTTAATCAATTCATTTACCGCAGCCGCTGCCTTGGCACTATTTTTCATGGCAGCACGAGTTAAAATTTTCGTTGAACGTGGCACAATATTCGGTGGCAATAAAATTCCGTTGGCAAACGATCCATTATGTTTATTAGCACTATTTTTTGGTTGATTTGCATTATTAACATTACTAAGGGCAGTCTTTTTCGATGTTTTTAAAGAAAAAGCATCCGCAACATATGTGACGGATGCATTTGTTAAATTACCTAACGCTGATCGTTTAATTTTTGAAGTTTTATTATTTTTAAGCGGACTATCATCTGCCTTACGTTTATTTGTAGGCTTGATCACAACTGGATCATGATTTTGATCACCAGCATTACGGGAACGCGTTGTTAAACCACGTTTTCCGGCTAATGATTTTGCCACAAGCGCTTCACAACCTGCTGCTTGATTATGATCACGATTACTTCGAGTGGCCATTTTGAATACTATACTAAACCAGTGTGTGAGGCAAGATCAAGATGTCGTAATTTGATTAGTAAATCGAGTTTCCAGTAAGTTTATCCAATTAAATATTTTAAATTCTCTCGTTAAAATATATTGAAATTCTGGAATGAGATAATCACGAGATATTACTTAACAATTATAAACTTTATTTAATAAAATTAACAAACAATACAGCACACAAACAAAACAAGGAAGGGTACATGTACATGATGCTTGTCATCCTGTAACTAACTGGACCAAATATTAAATTCTCTCTTCCGCCTTTAAATATACAACATATAGACATCCTTTTCTTAGAAAAAGATAAAATTGCACTAAATCGCGCGCCTAAACCACCCCTTAAATACTGGGTAGATCAACTCTGATTTCTTGACTTGATTTCAAAGAAAATATTAAAGAACCCTGTAGCCTGTACACAACACTACCAAAAAAATAAAATAAAAATTTGTTTCATGAAATGCCGTAAATGATAAAAATTATAAATTCCAGTAAAGCAGCTGTTCACTTATTAATAGAAGCAGGGTGACTTATTATGTATAAAGAACATATTTTGGGGATCCGTAGATTAAAGGAAATTATCTTACAGGTAGAAAATTATAGACAACGGCGTCCTCAAACGCAATCTATATTTGCCCTTACCTGCACATAACGAGTTTCATTCATATGTTTTTCGGCAGTCGTGTACATGCACTAATACTATCTAACACCAAACATAAAAATTATTCAAATTCTGTACAAAATACTGTAATTATTTTTATAAAATATTTATAATTTTATGAAAAACTAAATTTAACAACAACTTTATTTCAGAAAAAATGATTTTTATACCGTAATAGATCGATAATCAGAAAACTGTATAATTTAATGACCGTTACGACATTTAAATCTAAGGATACAAATAAGATAATCACACACATACATCCACAACTATTTTATTTTTTAAACATATACTTACAAGACCGCATTTTTATTGGAAAATAAATTACACAAGACACAATAAATGCTTTTTAGTTTACTATTAAACAAATTCACAAAATATTTTATAATTATTATAACAAATATATATTTAGTATTACGTTCGATTAAATTAATCACAAAAACAAAACAAAAAATAAATAAAATTGGCCGATTTTATCGCGCGCTAGATATGTGTATATTCTCTCGTTTCGTTCGTTTATTTGTTATATTTGGATTTTTTGTTTTTTCTTTTCGGCTTTCGCACAAACACTGATGAAGCATGAAATTGAAGCGATTTGATTGGCTCAATTAAATTCGACGTTTATGTTGGCAACATGATTAGATACCCTGAAGACAGTTTTTGAATTTTTTTACGTTAATTTGATGATTGGGTTTATTTTGAAGTTTTGACATCGTTTATATGGTGGTTTGAGATCAAACAATTTTGGAAATTTAAATTTTATTTAGAAAAGATTAAAAAGTTTTTCTTTATATAATTTGTTGAAATGAAGGAAAGCGTTCGGTAACGAATATTTATATCCCATCTACCTAAGCACGATATTGTGAGTAGAAACGACAGAATTGAAAAATGTATAATTTTTAATTAAATTTGTGAAATTATCAAAGTTTTTGTAAAATTCATTACCAGAAGACTTCTTAAATTTGTGCCGTATGGCAATGCCCTTTAGATGAAACAAAATGAAACGGAAGGAGGAATTTTCGGTAATTCACAATCGGTTCTGATTTCTTTATTAAACTTTTATGTAAACAAATAAAGGATTCAGACGTATAAATTATTTTTAATTGGTTATTATTATTTTTGTACCATTTCGCAGTTTGACATATAAATAAATATTTATCACCTTTGGCTCGATTGGGCAAAATAAATAACTGTAATGTCAGAAATAAAAATGATTCAAATTATTGTGTGCGTAATTATAAATAATATATTTTTTAATTTAAATCAATTTTGAAAATCGCGATTTTTCCAAATGAATTAATGTTAATGTTAATAATATATTCACATATTCACTAATCCAACGATTATTCTGCTTGTGCATTCGGTTAGGCATCAAAAGCTTGAGTTTTTGACCACCCCAAATGAACTCGACATAAGTTATTCGTTTATTAAGATTAAAATCTTAATTCAACTCGAATTTTAGGCTTATTGGGCACTTTTTTTTTCTTTTTCCATCCCGACCTGCCATCTACAAACCATGACTCGTACCTACAATTTGACATTTCACTTTTTATGTTTATTTTTATTTATCTAAATCAGCGGATTACATTTTGTTTTGATTTTTTGATTTTGAAAACGAATGATATTCTATTTTTGATTTTAACTCTACTACTTTTTATATAATAAACCTCAAACAAAAAATTAACTTGAAAAACGTAAGTTAATAATAAATTATCTATTTTAAATTTAAATAATCTTAATTTTATAGAAGAATTCGCACTAATGTATTCTAACCTCTAAAAATAAGTCGGCTTTTTGCGGTTTGTGCAATATTTATTTATTTCGCAAACGACGGCCGCACTGTAATCACGAAATTTATTAACAAAACGGTGAATTAAATTGCAATTAAAAACCGATAATCAAATATTCTATGAATTATTGTTCAATCTTTTCCTTTTTTTTGTTTATTTAACTTTCTTTTGACGACGTCGCATTGGAATCTTTTTTGAAGTCCACAATTTTCGCGGTTTGTTTTGAATTCTGGTGTTGATTCCAAATTAAATTTAAAAAAAAAAAAAAATTTAAATCATTCTATACACTTATGACACGTATGTTCTATTTTATTTTCGAACCAAAATATTTTTATTTGCGTGGGGGGCTAAGCATACAAAAACGAACTAGAATAATATATTTTTCACGTACAGTTATTCTTAATTTTGTTTCAGGATTGTTTCAAGCAAAGCGGTGCAAAAGTACAAATAAATTATGGCCGAAACAGAGGCACCAGATGCTGAAGGAGGATACAATATCGAAGTAACACCATCGGTTCGTCCCAATATTATTTCTGGGAATCATTTGCCTCCTCCAATATCTACCAGACAATATGCATCACAGTTAGCCCAATTATTTTTATGTGGAACATCCGGTTGGGCAGTTAGTCGTACTTCCTACGATCTTCATCCTATAGCGTTTGGAGCATTTACATTTCTACTTGGACATGGCCTATTCGGTATTCTCAAAGTAACAATGACCGATGTAAATAAGGTGAAAATCGGTGGATTTTACGATTATTCAGAGTTTCTAGCCAAAATATTACCTCTGCCATTGTTGAATACGCAAATCTATTTCGCCTATGACCACAACGATACGATATCATATGGCCATGCGCTTTCTAGTTTATTTCCAGCCGCTTTCAATGCCTTGAATAAACAATGGAATGTTGAGGGACAAACGGATTCAAACACGCATATAGTTAAATTAGTCAGTTATTCGAATATAGGCTCTCTGGGCTATATAGGATTAACGAATGAAAATTTCTGGGCGGTTGGACTCAGTGTGCTGTCTTTGCTGAATGAGCTGGCCTTTGATGTACTGGAAGAGCGTTATTCAGCGCCAAAGGGAGACTATAATGCGATCGCCTTAGCATTTTTTAATATATTTGCAGTTCACGCGATCGGCGGTGTGTAAAAAGCCAAATTTTAAACAAATTTATCAAATTACCAAAAATCAACATTATATCACAAACATTTTGTATGTCTCTTTATATATCTCTCTTTATATAATATCTATATTATATTTAAATATTATTATGTACCTACTTATACTTTATAAGCATTTATTTTGTAAATTTTTATATAAAATACGCAAAATTTCATCTCTAATAAAAATTTTACAAAAAAGTGTTAAAATAATGTTTTTATTCACCACCAGCGAGATCGGTTGGAGTCCATGATTAAATTTATACAGTGAAAATCCTCTAACCTGGAACTCAGCGAGATCGATTCTTTTTCCGGCTTTAGTGTGACAGAGCATTCACAATGAAAAAACTTTTTACTTTTGACTACAGGTTTGTATGAATTTCCAACATAATGAGCAAAAATGTTTGTTCGTTAAGTTGGAAATTCATACAAACTTGTAAGTAAAAGGTAAAAAGTTTTCTGTTGCTATTTTGCCGTCTTTAAAGATTTTGTGAATTTTTGCGAAAGACGTAAAAATCCTCTTAGCCGGAATTTTTGAAAATTCCCGTTTGACTAATACATTACCAAGAAGGTATCTCAAGATTCTTTTAATCGCATTCGAATACGGCAGACCATGGTTGGTTGTTGGATTTGCTAACAATGTTCACAGCTTGGCATATACATATATCCGGACGAATAACATGAGGAACGAATATGATACTCCCAACAATTTCCTGATAAGGAAGAAATAGAATTGTTCATTTGTACAACTTCATTATCAGATTTAGGTGACATACTTTTTGTTAATTTTTGAATTCCATCAATTGGTGTCAATGTATAATTGTTGGTCAAACCATATTTTTCCAGCATTCTTAAGCACCATTGAACAGTTCCTAAGTCTTTCACTTTAAGGGTGTTCAATAACTTTTGTTTCGTTAAAATTCCAAGTATGACTAGCCTTTTGTAAGCCGTCCAATGCCTTCTTAAAGCGACAAACTCTCAACGTAACTTTCTCGGAATTCATCCTGCAAGAACGCCGCAAGCAAAAGCAATTAAGATCAGATGGACGAGTAGCGAACAACAGGAGAATATGTCTCTTTATAGTCGATACCTTCTCGTTGAGAACAACATTTAATTACAAGCCGCGCTTTATAACGATTGATATTTCGATTTGATATTGATATTACCATCGTATTTGGTTTTGTAGACCCACTTGTATTGGATTGCTTTCGTATCAGACGGAATATTCACTAATGTCCAGGTTCCGTTTTTAATAAGAAATTCTCTTGCATCGCTTTTTTCCACTCCTCCAGGACTGTTCATGGCCTCTGCATATGTTAAAGGATCCGAGAGTACTTCAAATAATTTGGCATTGTAACTGAGTTCGTAATCGTTCAACTTTTCTATATATTCCCCGCGGTTACTACATGTTCAAGGTCGTCTTCAGTGAACAACTTCTTCTAACCTATATGGACCACAAGCCTCTAAATCATTGGAAACATATGTTCCATTAATTAAAGAACTAGAGAAATGTCGTTCTCAAAACGAATCCTTAGGCAGTTCTATCGAAACCATAAAGTTAATCAACGTGGAAGATCCAAATTCATTTCCCGAACTTCACGTGTCATTAGGAGAAAATTTGGAGTCATTCAAGCAGTCTTCATCAGATTTATGCGGATCTTCAGTTAATAAACAGCTCTTATTAAATCAATCAACCAATTGATGAACCAATCTCTATGTTGAATCCAAATACTATCTGACCAGGCAAGAGTCAAGCGGTGCTAATAATCAATTTGGTACCCGAAATTAGGCAACAAAAGCTAGTGATTGCATCGAACCCAAATACATATACAACGAACTCTGAATTAGGATCAACAAATCCAGTTTTATCACCAATTCAACCTGAAGAAACAACAAATCTCCCCAGTAAACAGTATACGCAGAAGAACCCATAACCAAATGAGCCACGGTTACAACAGATTTAAACGCGCAAATACCACTAATGAAGCATTTGGCAAATCCTCTAATTCTAACTACTAATCCCTATTTACTGAACTCTACTACTGCAGCTGCGATTATCACTGCCAGTACGCCATCGAATATATTCATTGCAGTTCCACAATATTACCATGCTTCGTCGAGGAATTTTTGGGTTGACTCGATTAAATTCAATACATTTTGGCCAACGATTTAAAAGACGCCTTTTGGCAGATCCCGTTCGACCCACAGTCTCAAGATATGACAGCGTTTACAGCACCTGGACGGGCATTATATCGCTTCACAGTGATTCCATTCGGCTTGTGTAATGCACCACAAACCATATGCTGCCTTATACTCAAGATGATACCTCCAGAACTATGAGAATATTTGTATATACCTGGCTGGTTTATTAATCATATCTTCTTCCTTATACGAACATTTTCGCCTATTGTAACTAGTGGCAGAGCAGTTAAAACATGCTGGTTTGAAGGTGAATATCGAAAGTGACATACTTAGGATACATCGTCGGTGATTGTTGTCTTCGTACAAATTCTGCTAAAATACAAGGAATTATTAACTATCCACCACCAAGGTCATTAAAGCAAATCAGACGTTTCTTAAGCTTATGTGTAGGGTCTGGTCTAGACGATTTGCTGAAAAAATAAAAATAAAGAAATTTGTTGGAACTCAAATGTCCATAAGAAGCTTTTGAGAAATTGAAAATTTCCTTCTCGACAGTAACAGTTTAAGCAAACCCCAATTTCCGGAAGCTAAACGCCGCCCAGCCAAATTATTCAATCGCGGAGTTGCAGTGCTTAGCAGCAGTCCTGAGTGTTAAAAGATTCCGTTGTTATATCGAAGGCACGAAATATTTGTACGGTAGTTTTTTTTCAAAAATAACTTTATTATTATGGGTGGTTATTTGACTAACCGAAAGTAAATTTGCTGGCAATTTTGGAACAAGAAGGACATCTCTTACTTCGCGCATCCAAGTGTGCTTACACAGGTGTGCAGAGGCACCAGAGTCAATATGAGCAGGCTGTGATGAAAACGGATTTTCCATAGTTGGCTTGGATTTGTTTTCTTTTTCAGGTGAGAATATAGGCAAAAAAAATCAGTTCTAAGTGCGAAAAAATTACAATTTAATTTTCTGACGTTAGAATAACGTTTTATTCTATTGAAAAAATCCAAAACAATAAAAACCCGCTATACATACATATGTTTTAACGAAAAATATTCTTGAAATTACATATATAGTACTTGCGGTGATTAAACATCTGTTGCCAGTTGTTTCAGTTAAAACATTAGTAAAGTTTACAACCATTTGTGAATCACACTGGGTTTCGCGGCAAGAAATTTTAAATACAAAGATTTTAAATGCATTAGCGGTCTATTGTTATATAGTCAAAGATTATATACATATATCATCAACATAAAAATCGGTGCTGCGTTAAAATGGCGGAATTCAAAATGAAATTATTTGGTGAAACCTACATGTGATTTTTAAAATAAAACCGTTAGACTTTTGTCTACCTACTTAGTTCTAAACCATTTCTAATATTCTATTCACATTTTTTTGTGTGTACTGCATCCAATCCTTTGAGCAAACACTTAGAAACATTTTTTCCCCGATTTTTTTCATTAGTTCGTTAACAACTAATCCGTCACGGGAATAATTATATGCAAATATTGAAATAGGTGTGAAATTTGAACATTTTCCATTTAAATTTAAACGTCATGTTAAACATGAAATAGTTTTTTTGTCGATTTACCCCTTTCCCTGTGTATACATATGTATATTATGAGCAACATGCGTATGTGCGGTGAACCCCTTTAAAAACTATAAATTTGGATAAGGATTCGCGTAAATTGAGATTTTATTTAAATTTATTGATAGATTATCTATTCAAGTTTAATTGAAAAAATCGTTTATGTAAATAAAGTTGTTTCAGGCCGTCAGCGCATCAAATTGGTGTTTAATTAATGGATCATGTTTTGCATGTGCACGCCTGTGTTGTAATGCTTTGTTAAGTATGGTTTTGTTAGATCAGATTACATATATTTATATGTACCCGATCGATCAAAGCCACCGACAAATGCGATTATCAAGTGTATTGGTATGATACATAATTAATATTCAAAAGGTTACGTAATAAAATTTAACAACCTAACATCAAAAGTGAATATTATCCCACCAAATCAAAATCAAATCTCAATAAATTTTCTATCTTTTCTATACACATGCATTTCTTTAGCGCCGATCAATCCTTTCTGATTGGGATCTCGCCCAAAAATAAAAAAATAAAAATAAAAATTAGAAATGGAAAGCAATAAAAATTAGTTCCATCTAATAAAAATCTAAACCAAAAAAAAAATTCTATTGAATTTTGAAAATTAGAAAATTGCCATCACTAAATTACTAACTAGACATAGTTACGACTTATGAGAGTAAATGTACGAGTATTAGGAAATCAATTTTATCGATATGGTTTGCAGAAAACAAAGGGTTATTGTGTACGATTGGTTGAGATTTCTCACACTAAATTTTATATTTTATTGGGCCATGAATCAATCAAATATTTTCACAGAGTTTTCACCCTTTTTTGTAGTCGAACAGTAGCAACATTTAAGAAGGTGTCTAAAGCCATACAGTTACTAAAAAAATGACAATTTAAAGATAAAATTCTATAAGAATCTCTTATTGAAGACCTTCCTTAAAGAAGAAATCAAATAGTTTTTAATACTTCGACTTGGGTGGTTTCCTTCCTTTCATGTTTCATATAAATATCAAATATTGAATTGAATTTCATTTCGAATCAGTGATCTGTAAAATATGAAATATTTTACTAAATTTTTTTCAGCGCATTCCGTTTTGTTGTTATTGTAACTATAACAGCTTCTTACGAGTGTTTTATTATCGATTACGTTTTTTTTACATCAATATTCGAATCAAACCTTAGGTTTGAAATATTCATAAAAGAGTTCAAACGTCCGAAATCGTTTTATTCATGTTTAACGTAGACAATCAAAAAGGAACTGTTTGTTGATCAGGGTCACGAAACCTATTATTATGAGTGTAAATCAACGTAATTGGATCTTAGAAGATGATCTGAAGTCGAGTAAAAGTAACATTTTGAAACATAGAGTTTGATAATAATTTAAAGCAATTTGTTTTATGTTTTCTCATTTCAGATTGGATATTCACACCTCGGGATTTGTTTGTTATGCTTAATTTGCTCTCATGCACAGTACTTTTAATGAACAAGAAGAAATGAGGAAGAGAGAATAGCAAGAGAGGGAAACAAAATGGAATAAAGGATTGTTAGTCCTGGCGCATTTTTAAAAAAAGTTCAAGTTTGTTCGCCTTCGAGAAGTACACTTATCATGTACATATTTGGAGATGAAGCATAAAGCCCCAATATTCCGTTTATTGGAGAGGGAGTCGAGGATAGAGGTAAAGTATAGATCTGTAACAGTTCGGCTACTCCAATTTGAACTGGGTCGAGTTGAACCAAATGTGTCTTGGTGAAAGCCCATGAGAATTGTTTGTATTGTTAGGACGAGAAACTCAAACGACTCTTCCTGGAAACCCAATTATAAACGGAGAGGAATAACGGTCAATTTTGCCAGTAAAATACAGGATTGCATTTTGTGTTGTGTTGAATCGTACACTGTTAGTCAAACCACTCATCATTATCAAACCTTTATGAGCCGCGAAATTCGGAATATTTGAGCTTCTGCAAAGACCACAAAGGATCAGGGAGTGTTTCGAGACCCAAATTTCAACTGAATTCCAAAAACTCATGACAAAATGCTCATGAACCGCAATCGGAGCACAATTGCAGATTGTGGATTTTTTGGCTCAGAATTGCTGGTTTTTGAAAGGTGATTTTCAAAAAATTGCGAATTTTTTATGAAATGTATGGTTGCAAAATTTGAACAAAACGCCAATCGCCACAGTATTGTTTGGATTAAATAATACCAATTCCCAATTTCCTGGGAAAGCCAGAATAGTGCCACAAGCGGTTAACGGAAACTTTCCTTGCGAAGTTACTTTTCAATTTATTTGCCATACTTATTATTATTATTTACTGGAGGGCCATGTGGGCGATAAGCCACCTCGCACCGCGACCTAAAAGATCTATTGTGCTGGACCCTACTTAATTATCCGTCCAGTCAATATTCAGGCTCTTAATGAATCTGACAATACTACTGGCCGGTACAAGATACATACTATCCGGGCTCATTGTTCTCCCTTCTAGATGTTGCAGTCTTTGCTGGAAAATGGCTGGGCAATGGCACAGAACATGTTCCGCTGATTCCGCTTCCAGACCGCAGAAGCAGCATCCATCTGTCGTACTTAGGCCCATCTTCTTAAGGTGATACCTTAAGGGGACATGACCTGTGAGGAAGCCAGTAAGCAGCCTCAACTCAGGTTTCCTAAGTTCAAGACACTCCTTAACCCTGACAGACGAAGGTGATATAAATTTCTTCGCCTGCCGTAAACCTTAAATTCTGCGCCAGTAGGAGGACTTTTGAACATCCTCCCAGCGTTTTACCGCTGCTCTAAGGTGTCCCTTAGTGACACCGCAGAAGGGTTCTGGTCCAAAAAAGGGAGAGGCAGAACCCTCACGGGCGAGGCCATCAGCTGCCTCGTTTCCTTCGATTCCAGTATGACCTGGCACCCACATAAGTGTTACCTTATTTGAGCCTGCCAGATGTTTAATAACCTTCAGACAATCCCATACCAGCCTTGACTCAACGGTACAAGACCTAAGAGCTTTTAAGGCTGATTGGCTGTCTGATACAATATAAATCTTTGCATCGTTTAGGCCTTTTGCTATGCCTATCCTAGCGCAAAGTTCTATAGCATGTAATTCTGCTTGAAAAACGGTAGCATTGGTACCCAAGGACTTCGAGAGGGTAATGCCACTCCCGTGTATTCCTATCCCCGCCCCATCTTCCGTTTTTGATCCATCTGTAAACCATACCATGGACCCTAGCTCAAATGATGGTCCACCTGCCCTCCACACATCCCGGTCAGGTAACCTAACACAGAATGGTTTGTGGAAGTCCAGTTTAGCTGGCATACAGTCGGAAGGCATTCCTATTGTAGGGTCTGTCTGAAATTCCTTAAGGATTTCCAGATGACCCACCATATTGCCTGGCTTGATATTTCCTTCCGCCTGCATTTTCAGGGCCATACTTGCAGCGTCCTTTTTAATATGCAGGTGTAACGGTGTCAGTCCTAGAAGTGTCTCCACCCCCGCGGTTGGACATGACTTCATTGAGCCTGTAACACCGATGCAGGCTACACGCTGAACCTTATTTAATAAGGTTTGCGTTGTCTTCTGCTCAGTTTTAGGCCACCATACAACCGATGCGTAGGTGACCATAGGCCTAATGATTGTAAGAAATGACCAGTAGATCATTTTTGGTTGTAGTCCCCAAGTACGCCCATAGAGTCTTTGACAGGCCCAGAGAGCCTTGATGGCTCTATTTTGAACTTTCAACAAATTTTGGTTCCAGTTCAGTCTTTGATCTAGGATAACCCCTAGATATTTAACCTCGCTGGAAAAAGGAACAGTAGTACCGTTTAACGAGGGAGCTGTAAGCACAAGCTTTGTCCTCCTCGTAAAAGGAACAATGACAGTTTTGCTTGGATTGACACTGAGCCCTTCCTGGTAACACCACTGCCATATTATATTGAGTGCATTTTGCATGCGATCAGAAATGACCTCATCAAACTTGCCTCTGATTATGATAGCCACATCATCCGCATAGCCCTGGACATCAAACCCATGGCTACTCAGAAGGACCAGTAGTCTGTCAATAACCAATGACCACAAAAGAGGAGATAGTACGCCTCCTTGGGGACAGCCCTTTACGGCCTTGATGGTTACTGATTCGCCACTTAGTCTGGCAGTAATCTCACGATGTTCCAGCATGGAACGGATCCACCTAATTGTGGAAAGTGGAACCCTTTTTCCCATTGCTGCCCTCTCTATAGATCCATAGGAGGTATTATCAAACGCCCCCTCAATGTCCACAAAGGCACAAAGGGCAATTTCTTTATATGTCACTGCTTTTTCAATCCTCGTGACTAGCCCGCTAAGGGCCATAACCGTGGATTTACCAGTTTGATACGCAAACTGGTCCCGATGCAGCGGATTCTTTCCAAGGACCTCACTTCTTATTTGATAGTCCAGGATTTTTTCCATCGTCTTCAAAAGAAACGATGTGAGGCTAATTGGCCGATATGCCCTGGCCTGGTTGTCTGGACGACCCCCGCCCTTTGGTATAAAGACCACATTTACTTTCCTCCACAGTTTCGGAATATAATTAAAAGCATAACTTGCCCGAAACATCTGGATCAAGCTGGGGAGTATTTCCTCAATACCTTTTTGAAGTAAAGCTGGAAAGATACCATCCCCTCCAGCGGATTTGAAAGGTTTGAAAGACCCAATAGCCCATCGAACCTTGCTGGGTGTGAAAATTTTCCCAGAGAGACTCCAGATCCTACTGTGAGGCGAATAGGCCACCTCACTCGAAGGATCATATGAGTTCTCTTGGGCTCCTACCACTACTGAATCCGGAAAGTGGGTCTCTAACAGTACCTCTAAGGTTTCCTTCCGGTTTTCAGTGAACCCCCCATCTTGCTTCTGGAGAAGTCCTAAACCATTTGAATGATCCCTGGAAAGGACTTTCTGGAGACAAGCTGCAATTCATTGATTCCCTCACAGAAATTCCTCCAGGTAGCCCTTTTGGACTACCTTTTGCCATACTTAGAAAGAGTGCTTGGATTACGCATTAAGTAAAATTTTAATTTGCAGCTTGAGTGTTTTGCGAAAATCTGAATACTGATGAAAATATTTTTGCGTACTAATAATTCGGAACAAGTCTCCTTTTCTAAATTTTTTTAGACATAGTGGTTCATTTTCTCATATCGCGAGAACATATTTCATAACAAGCCAAGTTGAATTAAAACTATAGTTATATCCTCAAGCTGGAGCCGATGGATCAACTTATGGTTATCTTAAACATAGATGACTATCCCAAGAGGATTTGCTCAGTTATAGAATCGGGCGGATTTCGGGCGGATTTATGTTTTAATCAAATATTAAAATTTTCCAGTTACAGGTGATAGTTTTTAAATATTCCAACAACAGAATTAAACAAGACGCTGACATCAGAACGTTTGGTGGTAGGCCCCGATTAATTGATGCAAAAAGTGAAGTGCAAGAAGCCATTGGAGATCAATCTTTTGTAAAATAGTGGGACCAAATAATCAATATGATGACACTGAATGGAGCTCTGAATTCACGAATGGGGTAATCAATGGGGAAATTTAAGCAGGCTGCATCATCAGGGCACAAGATCTGCAATCCAATAAACTATGAATCTTTGTCGAAACATTATTTCATTGAGGGACGATTCACTAAAGGTCTTTTCATAAAAAAAGGATACAAATTTCAACGATAACGAAAGAAGTGCTTTAGGATGGCTAGAATTAATCCCAAGATAATTCTGTACATCACAAATTTATCTGATGAATTATCACAGACTAGCTAGGCAGAGATGGGCAACATGTGTCCAAACAATGATAATTTGGTTTAAACTAGAAATTAATTTTAAATTCGAATAGTGTTCCGAAATACTTCTCATTTGAGAATTATTTATTTTTTTAATTTCGCGACTCGCAAATAAAAAATCTGGCGATTCAATTGGCTGCTTTGGTCGCGCCCTATAGTTTAAGAATAGCAATTTCAAACAATCAGAATATGTAAAAGCTTCCTCTAAGAAGATGAACCGCCGTTGTCGGCAGTGATTCCCCCGCACCTACCAAAAGACGGCTCAGAGAATTGTGTCACCAAACCAGAAGATCAAAACCCCTTTTGCATCCCACTCCCATCAATATTAGAACTCAGTATACCTTCAGATCAAGGCAATAACATTCGGTGTCATTTGGTTGACGTTTGAAAAGTTACAACATAGAAAGATCAAAAGGGAGGCACAGCACGTCTTATTGAACCTGTTGCCATCAATATGAATAACTGGTATGAAGTAACCGATTATTTAGAAAGTCGAAAAATTAGCCAATAAAGTGTATTGTTTTCATCCAAAATAAGTTAGGTATTTTTTTTGGTTAATGGCTGGTCAAAGCAACAGCAAAAATTAAACAAATTTTGTTCTAATTCTTTATCTTCTAATTTGACTCTTCTGGCAAGTATTAAAACTAAAAATTTGGTTAAAATTTCTTTAACCACTAATTTTATTTTTTGGTTTAGCTAAACAATTTTTCGGTCTATCTAGAAAGCAACAATACATACAACTTTTTGGCATGAGGCAAACACCCCTAGTGTGTTCAGTGATGATAAGGGATAAAAAATATCCGGATATTTTTTGAGCAAAAAACCGAATGCATCAAAAAGATCGGTATATTTTTAACTTTACTTTTATTTGGATTTTTTTGGAGTTTTTTTTGACAAATGAAAAATTTAAATTAAAATAATATGTAATGTTTCGATTTGAACAATGATAATAATATAAAATATTAGAATAATAAAAAGAAAATGTGATGTTGACGTTTAAAATATCAAAATTATATGTCAAGGCAAAAGTTGTTCACTCATGTCCTCAAAAAAAATCCGGATATTTTATTAATGTGAAGTTAGCGGGGGTAAAATTTATCAAAAATATCTGGATATTTTCTGTCAAAAGGCCATCAGTGAACTTACGGACCATTAATTTTTATTGTTGTTTGAGCGCGAGAATTGTACATGTTTTCGGATCTAATTTTATTAAAGAAAGACATTTAAACATTTATCAATATTAATTTAATGTAACTCTATGTAAAGGTAAATTATCTATTTTTGAAGAGTTTTAATTTTATTTGAAGTTCTTCATAGTGTTTTGTTTATTTTGAAGTTTCTTAACCCAAGAAGTACACATGAGCCATCCTTTTAGTTTTTTTTTTTTTTAATATCGCGTTTCGTACGTCGTTTGTTCAGCCTTTTGTATTTTTTGATGACTGAGCATTGGCGGCAAAATTGACTAGAATAATTTGAATAATTTTTAACGAGGGTTAACGACTGACAACTTTCATCATACTATGATATATCAAAGTATGATATATAAGTACATCATAATATGATATGTCATAATATGTTTTTTATTTACTTGTTACCCTGTCCAATATTAGGCTTAATTCGTAACAACAGCTCAAAAAACAAATTAAATAAATCAATGATCGAGCGGAAATATCACAAACAATGATCTCCTATTTGCATTCTCCATCATACGATCGATATGTACATATTCACAAACCTTACTAACAAAAAAAAACTGTATAATATGATCCTTATCCTAAAAGTTTATTTTTTAAATTGTAAAAGATTTCTACATTTTTTTTTTATCTTAATACCATCAGCATTAAACAGAAACACTATTGTACATGAAATGAAACACATGATTTCTCTATTTATTTTGACACAATAGAGCAAAATTGCATCTATCACTTTTCACGTAAAAGGAATTTAGTGAAAAGATTTTTTTTTTGTGTTATTGTTAAATCCAACAAAAATAAATCCTTCAGAAAATGAGCCGATCCATTCGTATACGAGTATGTGTAAGTATTACAATTCGAAGAAAAATCCCAAATTTTAGTGTTTGTTGTTAATTCCTTTAAAGTTGGATAACTCTATTTGGAGTATATATACAAAACTAAAAGGCTAACTGTTTAACAATACAAAAAGTCCTTTTTTTGTTGTTGTACATAAGATTAAGTATATACAATTAATAGATAAAAAAAAAGTAAGATACTTTTTTGTTACTAAACGAATGTAATTCTTTCCTTAAACAAACATATTGGGTAATCGCACTCTATGTATACTAACACTGTTGAAATGGGTCGAGTTTTTACAAGAAAATAAAATAAAGAAATTACCTAAGTAATAAATCACTTGCCAGTAAGTAAACTAGTAAAAATGATGCGAGTCCAGGAACAAACTGTGTATATCTCTCGCACTTTATCTTTTATCATTAATATATAAATCTCAAAACAATAAATTATCGTCGACAATTCACTGAGCACAAACTACAAAACTAATTCAAATTAATAAAAAAACACTAAATCAAAAATGGTAACAATTGTTCACTTTTATATTAAACGGGTTGCATCCTTGCATTTATATCCTTTTTCTATACTTATACAATATAACATAGTACAAACGTACAGTAGAAAAATAAAAGAGGTAAAGTTGAACTAATATGACAACAACAATTACATGAACAACGAATACAACATCATTTCACAGGAATAAAGGATACGGTAACATCGTACTATAAAAATTAAATTAAAGCGATCCGCCGAATGGTGATGATAGGGTTGATTAGACTTTTATTAACAAGGGATGACAATGAGATAATAAAATGATCGGCTATGTATCAGATGTTTTTGATGATTATAAAATTAATGATTTTTTTGGAATTTCATATACACGTGTTAATCAACAAAATGTAGATGTATATATGTAGATAACCGTTTTTATATTCTAAACATTTTTAATCCTAGTTTAATTGGAATAGATTATCCATCAGGTGTATTACCAGGATAATCCTAATCAATTGAACATGTTCATCCATGTATTAAATTTTATGTTATGTAATATATTTGATATATTGAAGTTATAACGATTTAATCTGTCATGCAGATATTTGAATTTGAATTTTATGTATAGGTTAGGCTAAACTGTTTATTACACGTGGTTGTTTCAAAACTCTGTCGGTTACGTACAGTTGATACGAATTCCTTCAGTATATATCTGGGGGACCTTTGGAAAAAGCGTTTGTTTTTTGTTTAGTACAACTTCCCTGATCAATTCAAGAATAAGGTTAGTGAAAATTCGCGAATATAATCAGAGCCTTCTAGAGTAAATTTTTAGAAGCTTTTTTCATCTCAGTACAGCGACGTCTAGCTTAGTTGTATTTCACATCGCTTATTATAATCTAGAAATATTTTTATATTGACCGAGGCGACCACCTCTCGTGACAAACCAAGTCAAAGTCCCTATATATACAGAAAGACAACCACTGTAATTTTTCAAATTTTAACTGCAAAAGCTGGCAAATTAAAAAAAAAAAATAAAATCCTCCAACGAACTTGAAATTTGGTTTACCTAGCTAAGAACGCAAACCAAATTTCAAGTTGATCGGACACACTTTTTTTTAAATTTCCCAGATTCTGCAGCTACATAAGTTCAACGGTGGAAAGCTAAAAAAAAAAAATGTGCGATCAACTTGAAATTTGATGTGCAAGGAAGGCAAATTAAGAACGCTTCTTAGCGTTTTTTATTATCCCTTAGACTTAGATCGTTAACTAGAAGATAGGGTATTCGTGGTGGATTTTTTTTTTTTCAAAGCAAAGATTATTTCCACGATCTGGCTTACTAAGCTTAGTAAACTTATTGGCCTAGTATTCTCTTGGTTGAATGGCTTGCTTAATTTTGAAAACAGCAATATCTTCATCAATTTCCATCTATCTGGAAGATTTCCAAACTTCAGAATACCATTATTTCTATTGACGATAAGTCTACTGAATAGCGCCTGAGAGCGGGATATATTTTAAAATTTGCTTTGATATGCCATCTAGGATCTAATATTATAGATTTAACGCGGTAACGGTACTATTTCCTTTACAAGAAACGCAATTTCCTGTTGTTTTTTTTAATATTCCTATAATGCTGCTGTAACCTCGGGGTAAAAATTAAACCCTAACTTAACCCTTTTTATTGACACAAATTGGAAACATTTTAAAATATAATAATTGTTTCATAGTTTTAATTTTCACAATAAATTTCGTACAACAGTCAAATGTTATTATCATCCTGGAATCGAGGGTGCCAGCATGCCTCATTTCCTTGAAGATAGGTTCAGATTACCTGCTAAACTACTTTGCTATACAGGGTGCCCCAGAAGTGTAGGATCAAAGCATACGATTTCACCAAAAAATACTAAAAGTGGAATAAATTTTGAACCATCAACAAATCGATAAAACTTTATTTGGCTATTTTGGTTAGAAACGACATCCCTGTCACCTTACGTCATTTGATCCTACACTTTTGGGACACCCTGTAAATGGTACTTATAAGCCTGTTAACTATAAAGTGGTGGAGAACAGAAGCGGTTACCTGTCAAATCACATTACGTAAGATTACTACTAAACAGAAAGTTGTTTAATTATTTATTAGGAAACAGTTGAATCAATTTTAAATAATTAAAGCGAAATCTTCACTGGCTCACTATGATTAATAAAATTTTAAAACAAGGTATTTCACGAATTCATAACAGCAAATTTTTGAAAAAATTCACGGTGACATGATCTAGACATAGGATACATTTTTATGACACGTTTTATAAATTCGAATTAACGTCGGTTAAAATATTTATTTGGATCTGTATGAGCATGAAAAGGGTTATTGATCGGATTAATATAAGTAGCATTGTAATTGTTTTCAAGATTTATGTGAGAAATGTCCACACTAAACCCGTGTCAGGGATATTCTTCAATCCTTTGAATAAATAATATACACCAATAGTATTCATTTCTTAATACAAAGTTATCCAATTTTGTAACAAATTAACGTCGATAAATCAATTTTAGTGTTTTTCAGCGATAACGTCTTTATACACAGAAACCTTACAAAAAAAATTGAATTATAATACTTTTTGATGGAATTCCTTCTCTTCTTATACCGCGCGCGGAACATACAAATTAAGATAATTTTCTTATGCGCTTTCATCAACAATATGAAAAAAAAAAAAAAATTAAATAGGATTTTGTGGTTTTCTGTGTGCCGTATGCATTCACATTTCACGTTTCTTTCAAAACATATTTTTGTTTTATTATGTTATTTAGTGTCTTTAAATAAAAACAAAAGAAAATATTAAAAAACATTATTTTTATGTTGCGGTTTATATTTTCTCGAAATCTTTTAAGTTTTCTTATGTTGTAGAATAAATTCACGTAGTAATTATCATTAATTTGGGATGCCTGGATAAGTTTCTCCGGCAAAGTTAGTTTAAGTTAAGGCTTTTTTGGGGTCAAATTACCATTCATCTAGCTTTATATATAAACTAACTATTTTTATGTTATTTAATCATTTCGTGCTTCAATTGTTTTACAATATCGAATTTATTGAATTGTGGTTAAGAAATGTTGTCGAAAAGTATGGGAATATTTTACAATTTAATACTTGTGGTATCGTATTGAGTTCTAATAAGAGCAATAGTTCATTTACTCAACCGATTTTGCATTCGATTTCGACCTATACTTAAGATCATCGCATTCCTATCAAAATAAAGAGAACAATACAATACAAAATGCTCAAAAGGATCCTTAAAAGTGAAAACTTTACATAAAACATAAATATTGGATGTACATCATTATTTCATTGTTCAAAAGCGTTCACCGTGTGTCAATAAACTATACAATACATATATTGTACATAAGGGGTTTGCATCTCGCAGCCTCATTATTACGAAACGAAAAATATAAAAACAGGAAAATTAATTTCTCAAAATAATAAACAATAACAAAAAAAAAAAAGGAATTCAATTGTTGTAGTTTATCCCTGATTTATATTGGGAGGGGTGATATCAAAAATATGTATATTGAAAGGTATTTGACATTCGAGGATTCATTTAAGTATTTAGTATTTGCTCTTCATGCGTTTTATTATTTAAGTTTTTGTGATGAGATCAATTATTAGAAATAATGATTGAAAGTTAAATTAAATTTTTTTTTTTTTTGTTTAGGATAAAGTTGACGTTGGATTGATTTTAAATTGAGTCAAAAATCAGTATGTGCATGTGCTGGCTGTCAATTTTTAAAATTAGAACTGTCCAATTTCACTTCCAAAATTTTATTAATCCGGATAATTCAATATCTGTTAAACATACGTTTAATAAATTCGATGCGTGGCCACTATGGACTAAAATGTTCACGACGAAAATAGCTAGGAGGAGAACTGTCCCACCACCATAGCTTCATAGGTTATTTACACTATACCCTTAATAGTATACTAAAACTCAAATAACTCATAAAATCTCTAATTACTATCTTCATTTTTGGCGCAGAATTTATAGGCTGTAGCTCAGTTGATTTTTAATAAAATTCAATTTTCTATATGGAATTTGTAGGCGCAACAACTGCAGGTCTGAAAACCTATTGCTAGACGTACCACCATTGCAATCGGAGTACACTTGCATATTTCAAATTTTTGGCCCAGAGACGAGATAGGTTTCGGAACCTGTAATTATTCTGCCAATACACATTTAGATTGCTTGACTCAAAAAGGGTTTTCGCTGATGGTTCGCATTGCGATAGTGCAACAAAAGCATTTGATTTCAAAGGGGGCAAGAAATCAATTCCAAATGGCTTTTCGAATGAGACAAAATGAGCATTATGCGTTTGTTCGACAAGTTCAGTTTCAAAGCAACAATAGCATCATCGATTGGGTCATATTAACGTGGCAACAATCAATAAGATGACCAATGTTAAAATCGTCGATGGCATTAATTTTTCGGACAAGAAACATTTTTTATTTAAGAATCCCAATATGGAAAATGAAGAGAAACGTTACATTCATATCGTGCAATGTTGAAAGCGGAGAACGAACAGTCTGTGCATTCACTTTGAAGTGTGTGTAAGACGAACGGAAATAAAATCGGTGGCCTATTTTATGCTGCTGAAAAATGAGAGCGTGAGCTTCTGAAGAATTTTCTATAGGCAATCATTGATGAGCCAATCTCTGAGTCTGAGCAATGGTTGGCAGCGATGAGTGACGACATCGATCATTTGTGAAGAATAACAAATGGCTATTTAGCCGATGTTCGTAATTTTGTTGTTTGCCTTTTAAAATAAATAATTAAATAACACCCAGTACCAAAATTTTAAAATGTTCCGGAAAATGGAGATTTTTATTGCAATTTCAAAATTAAATCTTCCTTCGTCGATTCTATACCGGCACAACGGATTAAGCCAACCAGAAACAACTTAAAACATTTGTAACAAGTATCAGTATGCGATGCGAGTAATATACATAGTTCCTTTGTTCTGCATCTGCAAATTCGTAGTCCGCGCACAAATTAAGCCAATCAAGAAACAAACTGAAACATCCCCTATGCTAAGTGGTTTAGTTAATTCTCTATTTTATTGTCAAAGTGGGGAATTTAGGACGGCAACCTCCATAATCGAGAGGGTCAATGCACCCACAAAATTTAATATAAAAAAAAATGAGCTGTTGCTAACATGCGACTTTCTTTTACGAACGGGGAATTTTGAGAAAACTCGTAATTTGCTTAGTACCTTACAAATTATTTAATTAATATATTTTGTTGTACATTTTGTACTTTAGTTTTTCTGTAAATCTTATATTTTTTGAGATATTTGCTAAATACTTTTCTGGTCTATGGAAGCTTTTCACTAAAATTCACTGGAACCTCCCAATTTATGAAAAAACAAATCTGAAGTTTCAGTTCCATTGGTTAAACCAGCTGTTCTGTAGAGAGGACACAAAAAGGCAGACAGGGCCCCAAAAAGATTAGTAAATTTTATTTTGCTAACGTAAAAGAAAGTAAAATGAAATATGTAACTGAAATTTTTTTTTTAATTACAATATTTCGCCTGGAAAGTATGCAAAACTTCCAGTGTGTTTTACAAGTTCTGGTGCTGGTCAAAATATCATCGTCTGTGCACGTTATAACCAAGAATTGGTTCATTTGTAAATTAATTCTTAATTTTAAATTCATTCAAATGGAAATAGTTAAATTACATGGGAAGAATGCGATATATGGTATTGATTTATCGAAACTTAAAGATTATGACAATGAAAAACGAAACCAAACCATTGCAAAAATATGTCAACAAATTTTCCTTTAGGACATATTACAAGATCTTATATATAAAAACCTGTGCTAGTTGTACAAATAACATAAGACGTATACATTACTTACACACCTGCAATTTGTACGTAATCTTCGTGAGACCAAGGACTTTTTAGTGATAAAAAGACGATTTTTTTATAAAGCCTAGACACCTGGACTTCACCCTGCATTCGTATACGAATATAAGAGAGCAACTAATATTGCATAACCAATACAATGAAACTGCATTCCACCCCCGTCGTATATATAAACATTGTATTGAACAAAACAAAGAACATATCGCAATTTTTGACATATTATATGCTGCTATATTCACTGCAGTACAATTATTTTGTTTTCTTTCATATTATTTATCCTCATTGTGTAAACATGTTCGTGTTGTTTACCAACTAATGAGAACTAATTGTTATTGAGCGGAAAATTAATATTTTCAAGTTTTATGCTTGCTGCCTTTACATTTAAACAGTATAATATGTATAGAGGGCAATTTTCCGGATTGTTTAAATAACACATCAAATTTGATGTGGGTGGATTTATTATTGCTTTCATTAAAATGGAATTATTTGTATACATGTACGAGTTTACTTTTGTGATTGTCGAACAGAATTAAATAATTATACGAATTTGAACTTTTACTATTGTTTGGCGAGATTTTATAATAGTTTAATATTATAAACTATATGCTGTATTGGCACCCCTTTCATTAAAATTTCTCACAATAAACAGACGAATATTTATTTATGTTTATTTAATCGATTATCCGGAAAATAGTAGATTTTGGAAAAAAAAATCGTTTAATCGGAATATGTCTGATTTCTCTCACCCTTTTTGTGCCAAAAATTGAATTGTACATTTTAACAGATTTTTGGAAACGATATGATAATTTAACCATTTTTTCGGGTATTTTGTATTGTTTAGGGTATATTGTTAAAAAAGACATCATACATCATTGATTTTTGAGTTAAGATAATAAAAAAATAACTGATTTTAGTTTTTTTTTGTGTTATTTTGGAAGGTTATCGAAGCGTATGTGTAGTTCTTATATTAGTTGTTTGATGGATGAGGATAATAGTTATACGTACGAGTATGTACAAAAAGCTCCCTCGCTTCTATATTTGTTATAATTTGGTTCGACATCCAGGTGACTCAGCTAATATAAAATTTGGAGGCGTGTTCCATCATAATGGACACAAAACAACAAAAAATATTAATAGTTTCAGTCCATTGGATTCCCAATAATAAATCAAAAAATGCATGCTAATTTTATAGTGCTTGCGTTAATAATAATAAAAAAAAAAATTATACAACTATAACTAATAGAGTTTGTGTATCCTTTTTTATTGTGTATTATATCCCTTATAAAAAGGATTAAATACAAGGGTCAAATTTTACTATACAGTTTTTTTGTAATAGAAAATTAATTTTTATAATATGTACGCCCACTTCACAAAAAAGGGTTTAAATTGAAAAGGTCACCATATGAAACTATTATTTTAATGTTTTTGGGATAAATAGGGGACCTTATTATTAGTGCAGTCTCATTATGTTACAGGCAGTTCGGCAACTTCAGCGAAAAATCAATCTTTAAAGTATGCTAGAAAAATTATTAAATCAGAGTTATAATCTCCCAAGTAATCTCCCAAGTAAGTACATTCAGTGAAATTCTGCATAAATTTGCAAACCGTAAACGAAGTCAATGGACCTTATGAATTAACCAATATAAATTAAGATGAGACTATAATGAGGTTAACCGTTTGGATACATTCTTTTAAATGTAAATATTACATATATGAAAGATAAATAGATACAGTGCCGGCGAGAAGTTGTAAGGTGCCCCGCGGGGTTTATTTCGGCGCCCATTTGAAAAACAAATCTTAATGTTACTAATACTACTAAGCAAAATGCTACTAAACAAGTTATAGTTAAGCTCAACAAAACTATGTGTAAAATTCGAATGAGATTGGAACCCTCAAATAGAATCGGATAGTTTCGTAAATATCGAACAATCATATTTTTCAAATATTTCTCAATAAATGAGAAACTATAAGTTGAACGAACGCTTATTCATTATATAGACTGACTGATTTGGTTCAAGTATCCATGATTCCTTTTCTAAATATAAAGCCGCTTATAAAATTCAACAATTTCTTCTTGATTTTTCTGAACATTACAATGGTACTTTATAAGCTGTTTGGCAGCAAAGCATAAATATGCTGTAAATAATTTTATTCTTTTACTTACTAGTTATTATACTGTACGATTTAATATAGAGTACGTAAACTAATTTTCACTTATACACGGCTTATTGCTTAATTTCACTATATATTTATTTACTTATTTACACCTTACACACATCTACACTACATTTAATAAAATAAAATCAAAATATCAACCATTTATTAAACTTAAGCACGAAGCAACAAGATCAGAAAATGAAACAAATGAATCGAAAATGTCATTAAGGTTTCGGTGTTGCACGCATAAATCGCTGTGCATAAGAAAAAATTTCCTGTATGGTCATAATCCGTTTTTAGCGAAGACACTATTTAAAAATTTACTACATGTTGATGTGAATTTAAATTTTAGTTAATCATATTTACCGATTTATTAATTTGACATTGTCCAATTTTAATTAATTTAATGATTATAATGAACTTAAATACAAACCATTTAATTTAAAAATGCATACATTTAGGCGACCGAACATTTCTTAGGTAAATCGATTACTATGGTAAAAATTCTCTTTAAGCGTAAATGTTGTGTTAACTTCATAAGAAACACATTAAACAAAAATAAATCTCGGCCTCTTACTTTGGACAATTTTAAGTGAGCTAAATTTTACTCAACAATGCATGCGATCCTTTGTTTGTTTTTATCACAGTACTACTAGGAGTTCACTTATTGGATCGGATTCGCTTATTTATTGGCCGGCAGTTCTCTCCTTGATTTTGATCTGGCGTCCCTCTAAAGCATTTTCGTTGGAGAAGCCTGACCTTTTTAAATAAGTCTTGCATTTCCTTCCGACTCAGATTAGGCTAACTCTGTTCGTCTTCTGCTCCTCAAGCTATCTAGAGGTAGCCTGAGGCCATCTCCCTTAAAAGTATTATCAATTATTATCATGTTAATAGTTAATTTTAAGCATTTTAAATCAAAAATTAAATAATTAATCAGCGTCCAATATGGGGCCGCCATAATTTTACTACATACACTTACTCACAGGCTAATTAGTTTTAATTAATTTACCACGTGTACAATTATCTATTATAAATCATGAAAATGTGATAGAGCCTTATTCCTTCTAAAACATGCTGGTTCCATTTATGGCACTGCAAGGTTAATGAAGTTTTAGTTTACGGATCAAAGAATAGATGTTTTGGACTGCTACCGCAAACCACTGACCTAAAACCAATCGAGTAAACTTATGGGCAGAAGTTAAGTGAGGATTAAAAAATAAAAGTTTCAGGAGTTCAGACGAGCTATTCCAAAATATTAAGGAAATCTAGAAAAACATTCCAGTGTCGCACTAGTTAACGGGTTAAGAGCTGAGTATGTTCAGGTCTGCAGGGTAGGCACTGCATGGCTTTGTTTGACCACTCTGGTTGGCTGTTCATGCAAAGACCCGTTGTGTCCCAAAAGTGTGTTTTTACCTATAAGGGTTAATCTGTCCCCTCCTCCTCTATAACCCTCACGGCTAAAGGAGGAACGATAGGACTGATCCTAAGTAATCAAGCAGTGAGGGGTGAGCCTAGCCCTAACCTCACTCATTTTATTACACTGCCACCTTAATTCTTCATCCCATACCAATAATTCCATTTAAAAAGTTCATATCGGAATATTCTTCTAAACCGCGAACCGTTTCCTAATAAATTTCTGAAATAAAATTCCCATAATTTGAAATATACATAGCCCTCTGTTTAATTAACGCACGTTTAAAGGCTTGATAACACATTTAAAATTTCATACTTACTGAAAGTTTTGAGGAAATGCGCGCGCCTCAAGCCAAAAAACAAACTTGTTTTATATCTCCAGGTTTTAATTTATTTCATTAATTAATTAATTAAATAATTAAAATTGCACATAATTAACAATGATTACATAACAAAATAAAAATAATATTCTAAAATATACATAATATATAATCCTTATCATAATTATAATGTGTAACTAAACAAAAGAAATAAAATAATCTTATCTCAAACTTAAAATATACAATTTTTTTTTTGTTTTTTTTATCGATAAAGGAAGAGACTCGAAGTGAGAATTTCGAAATTAAAAAAAAAAAAAACAAAAAAAAACATTTAATTTAAACAAAATGTGGTTTATTTAAATTACTAATCGTAAAATTGGTGGTTAGCTTGCGCGTTCGTTTCAGTAACGCGACGAGATTCGACAACATATTTTTAAATTGCAGATCTTTTTAAATCTCTCTCTATATATTGTGTAATAAATATAATAATTGTTCGGTATAATTTTATCGCCTCCACATGCCACCACCAACACCAACTCCAATACCACCAGAAACACCACGTCTCATTTGTTCCATACCATCAACATCTTGCCGATCACCACGATAACTCCGTTGTTTATCCTCAAAATCACGTAACCGTTGATTGTAACGATCGATTTGTTCGCGCAATATAGCATCTTCATGAATTGCACGTCGTTCGTCGTATTCCAAACAACCAACACCATCTAAACGATCTAAATCAATCCATCCACGAAATTTGACACAGACACCATTCATAATAAAATGTGATTTGATGTGAACCTGGAATAATAAAATATACAAAAAAAAAAAAAAATGTAGGGTTAAAATCAAAATTAATTAATTAATGTATACGACGATTAAGCGTTAAACAAGATTCTTTTTACTTATTTAAATACGCACAGAAACAATGGGTACGAAAGGGTTTATAGATCATTATTCATTGCATATTTTTTAGTGACATATTTTTACACGATGTTCATACGACGCTCCCTTTTGTTTTCGGGTTTAACCCTTTTATTCCAGTTTTGCGAATGTCATTTTTTTCGTTTTGAAATAAATAATGACATGACAATATAACCCTTTCATCACGGTCTGAATTATAATGTTTGAAAAAAAAAACAACTATGGAAAGTCAGATTTTTTGTAGCATATTGCGTTTATAAGGTTTTATTTCGCCTACTACTTATATCTTTAATTAGTCAATCGCTAGTAATTAACTGTTTTCCAACTGTATCCTCTTTACATACCGTTTCTCAAAAAAATGGTATTTAACAAGTTAATTGATGTGCAATCACCAATAAAATTGTTACAAATTTTTTTTGTTTTTTTTTTTCAGAATGCCTTTGGAGGGTGTCCGTTCCAAAATATTCAAAACAAAGTCATTTGCGCATATAAAACGCAATGAACCCAAATTTTCAACATATACATAAACATATGTCATTCTCAAACAAATTTGTATTTTTCTTTTTAAATAGTTTATTGGAGTCTTCCGGTCACGCATAGGGTGGTCGAACAAAAAGGTTAGGTTTCGGCAATTTTCTAGAAATTTAATTCATCCGCTCTATTTATAATCATATATACATACATATCAGAGATTGATTTTAATAGTACACAGTGTGTGGCCTGCTTTAGATGACTTGAGCTGTTCAAAAGGAAGTAATTTATCTTCGATATGTATTCACAGAAAGATACAAATTTTTTTTTGTTGATCCCAAACAATTGGCACGCGAGCGTCAGTTGTCTGATGATATTTGATAGTTTCTTTTTTTTAGTTTTTGTTTGGTAATTGCACGTCTTAAGAAATGTTGAAAAGAATAAAAATAAGTGTATAGATAGGGTCAACACTTAACTTTTTTTGTTTTTTTTTGTCTTACGACATTGATACTTTATGCATAAGGATACTTATGTTTGATTGAAAGTTTAATTGGAATAATGAGTGCCGATATACAAAAACAGCAAGGCAGATGTTTTTTGATTTTTTTCGCCGAATTTTGATATATGTACACATCATAAAGGGAGTGTACACATAAATTATGTATTACTCGTAATCCACTTACATAGATCACGTATTCGGAATCATTGCAATATTTCCGGGGTTCTTTCTCTCGTACATACATTTAAGCAAATCGTAATAATGATGTAAAGATTAAAGATATCGGTTGTCGTGTGCTGATGATTAAAACATAATCCCGCGCCTTTGAAACTTCCAAATAAAATTCCGATTGATTTAAGGATTTGAAATATAGAGAGCTGTACCTCTTTTTTTAGTTACAAAACGTGCATCAAATCCTTTCAATTTATATTTGTTTTTTAAATATTTGTTTCTCTCCTCCTTTTTACATGAAAATTCATGTTTGTTTTACAAATTAAAATTGAATAATAATTTTTGTTTGCTTGTCAGTTCACACTATAAATTTAAATTCAAATGTACAGTAGTAGTTTGTATATGGAAATTAAAGAAAAGGGTTATTTGTTAATTTACCGTTTAATACAATGATGGTTTGTTTATAAAGAGAAGGGAGCATTTTAGGACAAAACTATCAGATAAATTATAAAATTATGAATTTGTATAACTTGTAATTACAGCTTTTGAACAAATAACTATATGAAACATAAAATATACCAACTCGTAGACAAATAATTCCAATTATCGTAAATATACTAAAGAAACCTGTGTTTTAGGTATCAAACGAACGAGCCTAATGCGTCTAATGAATAAAGATAAAGAATAAATAACCCGAGGTAAATAGAACCACAACTCTCAAAAATAGACTTTTTCTTCTCTATACTTTTAAATTGCTTCAAAAATCAAACGCTTGCAACAGGTCAAAACGGCTTCCCAAGACGAAACACAGAACTCAAGAGAGTATAAAAAAGTATTTCATTGGATTCGCTTGTATCTTTTTAACAGGTAAATATTTCAAAACGTGACGTATACCACCGTGAAGACAAAGGAGTCGAACTACTTTAAATAATCGGATGATATCGGTAGAATTTTCAAGGCCGGCGCAACAAAACAAAAACATGCGCAGCAAAAATTTGTAAGCATTACTATACGGGATCTCAATCAATTTGCACGACGTCAATATCTACTAAACAAAGATAGAAAATTGTGATCTCGGGTAAATTGGGCTCTCATGAGACAAGCTAGCAGCGCTAAGAAAGTAAGAAAGCAAGGGAGTCCCGACGAAGAAGAAAATGAAGGGGAAAACAAGGAGGGAAACGAAAAGCTTCAGAATGCTACAGAAAAACATCAGAATGAAAATGGATCGCTCTTGTGAATATCAAAAAAAACTAAACACATAATAATCATTTCAACAATTTTACCCAGAACCATCATCGCTGGAACCTTTTCTAAACAAATTGGACCAGTACTTTAAGACTACTTATCAGTACTGTTCAGTCAACGACGAAACTGGCTAGCTAGTTTCTAATCGACCAAAAGGAGAGATAAGCCAGAATTAATCACTCTAGTTACCAGAGTAAGCAGTCATATTAGACAGGATTAGATATATATGGAAAATACAATAAAACACAGCCGAAGGCACCAAACCTATAGATACAAGATTCTCAGTTGAACGGGAGTTAGGTCGATGCACAAATACATCTGAATCCTTAAATATACTGGTTTTGGAAGAGCAAGGGGGGCACTGTCTAATTCATTTTTAATTATGAACTAATTCCGCGACAAAAATTTTACATAAAAAAACTGAATTAAATCTGCACGAAATTAATTCATGTTTTTGCGGGGCATTAATTCATTTTTAATTATGAATTAAATCGGCCGCGAAATTAATTTAGTTTTGATTATAAATTAAGTTCGCAATGAAAAAAGCTGTTATTAATTTGATTTATTTATACAAGTTTTTTAGTGTCTTTTCATGAAGGTGTAACGTACAGTATGTGTAAAATTTCAATTTAATTTCAAAGCGTTTAAATTCATTTCAATCTATTTAAATCCAATAATCACATTTCATATTGAAAATAAATTAATTTCGCCAAATTTTCGGGTCGCCTGTCCTTAAGGGCCTCTGACCACGGAGTTATTATTTACGAAACACGTTTAATTTGGGAGATTCTAAAGGTTCATTTAAACTGAATTTCTTGCTGTAATGTGACAATCATTTGAGTAGCTATGTCAGTCCAAACAGTCAAATATGCCAACTAAATTATTTAATTTTCAAACAAGTCCGAAATTGGGGCTCACTTACCTCTTTTGTTCAAAACTTTTATGTGGTTAAAACGTTAGATTCAGATGTCTAAAGAACAAAAATTTTTTTGAGTGCAAGGCAGTTTTTGCAGTCTTTCAAGCTTCGACCTTTTCAGACAAGAAACTTATAAGGAAGTCGGATATGTATGGGGTGCAATGTGGCGAGTTTTCGATCATGCAGTTTGCTTTAAAATCGATATTCTCGAAGCTTTTATCTGGTCAAAACCAGAGATAAAAACTGAGTTTCAGACCTCCTGAATATAAAATATGACTGCAACATAATTTTTTTGTCAGATTAAAAAGCTTTAAGAAAATAGTTTAAGGGGGGCTTCAATTTCTGACAGATTTGAGTATATCTGGCTCCTTTCCTACTGCTTTGAATTGACATGTCTGCCAAAATGACAGACAGCAGATAGCAAAAAGTTTATTGTTTTGTTCTTTAAAATGAAGAGAAAAAATAGAAATGAATCTTGAGAAAATGACGTACGAGCAAGCGTAAAATACGAATTTAATACCAAAAGTAATAAAATCTTTGGGGACAACTCGTCAAACAAAACTATTAAAGGTTCTCTTACTAGACAAAGACGTATTTTAATGTTGACTTCGGAATTTTAAAACTAATAAGGGGGCATTACACCTTATGGACAACTCATTTTAAATTTAATGCCAATTACAGTTGCAGCAAATGGATGATACAAACCCTAACTATATACCAAAAATACTTAATTAGCTTTCTCTAAACCGCCTAAGAACAACTGTATGCACATTCTCATAAACTGACTACCCATTTTAGCAATACAAATAAAATTAGCAGTTATAGAGCCATAAATTTATAAAATTTGATGACCACCGAGTAAAGGTGACGCATATCCAATGTATATATAAAACTAAGTGGACAGTGTATGACTGTATAAATAGAAACGAAATTTTTGTTTGTGATTCAAAATCAAGGTGTTAACTCAACAAATTAAATAAAACTAAATGTATGTATGTACAAAATAAGGGATGAAAAATAGTTTTCGGCAAAATCATAAAATCACCAGGGATAATTGTATCTTTACCGTTTATATATTCTTACATAAATATTGTTATTGTTGAATGTTTTTCAAATTTCAATATGTAACATTTTTTTATGATTTTTTTTTTATATCAAAAGCGCAGCATGATCTGTTCCAGCCTCATTTAATCCTTAATTTTACTTAGAATTTACACATAAACGTGGAGAGTAACAATCACCCCTATTATGATTCAAGAGTCGATCGACAATCGACACGACTCTATAACGCGTTTTCGTTTTTTCATTTGTTAAAAACAATACGAAAAAGGAAAAGGCAACACAGAGTCGTGTCGATTGTCGATCGACACGGCAATCATAATAGGGTTGAATATTTTAATCGAATTACTCCTTTATTAACGTGGTGCACAACATTTTTTACTAAATTTATGTATACTTATTTACTCACTTTGCCGTGCTCCTTATCAAAATCACATTCCCGCTCTTGCGTGTATATACCATGATTTGGATTAAAAACTAACTGTAAATTGGTGCCAGATGGAACAAATGATAACTCTGTATGTCCCTCGCGGCATGCGTTTTGAAAACGTATTTGACGTTCATCTTGTGGACGATCACGATATCCTGTATATCGTATCTGTAAAAATAATAAATAAACAAAGAATAATTAATGTGTAAAATGTAAATTCTAACCTCAATTTTTCTTTTTTTGGTTATAATAAAATAAGTTTATGCAAATTATTAACACAAAAATAATGAATCTTTGTGACGCATCGTGAAATTCTTATTCGAATTAAATCATTTTTGTTTTAAATTAAAAATAAAATCGATCATTGTGTTTGTATAATTAGTAAACTAAGGGGTGTGAACAATATTGAATATTTTAGCTCAAATATCTATGTATGCATGAGCAAAAATAGGGTCTATCAATATTGGCTCATTTATGTAATACAGATTTTAATTAACGCTTCTCTAAAAAAGTATGTGCTCGGTCTGACTTTTTATGGAATCAACTTTGTAAGATTATATCGAACAACTGTGAAAAACTTCACATTGGTAAAATGGTATTATGACAATTGCTGGAAAAAATTGCATCAAATAGAAGAAATGTGTGTACTTGGAAAAGTGTTTAGCTGAATTTTTGCACATTCGCATGCACTGCAAAGTATAGTAGCTCAATTAATATTTTGAGCTGTACTTTATTATTATTGAGCACACAAATTTTTTTTATTATTATTTATTTTGCACACCATTTGCAAAACAGTATCAAAATTCCATCAAGCACTGAGCAGTAGCCCAATTAACATTTTAAGCTATACTTTATAAATATATTGAGCTTAAATTAAAGTACATATTCTCGAACTGTAAAAACATCAGTTTCCAAATTCAATCCAGTTCACACCCCTTACTTATATGATACATACATTTTATTATAATTGTTTGTTATCAATCGATTGTGTTTAAGTTGTTATGATATGCAGGCGGAGGAACGCAGGAAAAGAAATTAAAATATAAATTTTTGATGTCATTAAACATATTATTTATAGATTGACGCAGCGGAGTGAATCATAAGTTCGCGCGCGATCGCGAATTGTTATACGCGCATATTTGGTGCGCTGTTTTTATTGAAAATTTATATTTAATCGTGATTTGATTAGAAATTACGAGTTGATTTTTAATATTATAAATTACGGTTGGTTTAAGTGTGTTTGATTTAAGACACGGATTAAGATCGCTAAAGTTCATCAAATTTTTCAAGAAACCCCCTGCTCATTTGTTAAATTTAATAATCGCAAGAAATCAGATGACTGACTCAAACACAACTCATTGTATATTTATGCGAGTACTAATCAAGTCTTCTTCTTAAATAAAAACGTTTTTATCAATAAACACTAAGATCATATATACATATGGTATGTTTACCTTTCCATTTGGCTATAACGTATATTATTACATCATTTACGTGTTTTTTCTTGTTTTTAAATGTCTTAAAGGAAATTCCATTGATGTGAAATTTATTTGTTGTTATTGTTCTTAAGAGAATTGTATTTAGTGCAAAAGCGGACTTATCAATTTCTTAGAAAAAAAAAATCGTTTTACGTTTACATTATGAATCATTTTAAAGAAATTGGTTACAACTTACAACTTTATTGCGAGTATTTTACTGTTTGGATATTGTGATGCTCTCTCTGTGAAGGTAAGGTACGAGTGAGAGTGTTTCATGCTAGGTAGTAATATTTAACAAAGTGATTCATTCATAACATTTTGTATAGTTGTATTATATTTTGTGTTTTAAGATTTCGAGGTTACTTCTTAAGAAATTATTATTTTTTTTAAATGCTTTGAGCTGGAATGGTTTTTTCTTTTTTTTTAGTAATAGAGCTATAAAATGATTTGTGACGATAGTACGCGGAATTGGTGAATGTTTGGTATTACCGGTTCGAATTTTATGTTGATATATTGGTGATATAAGATGTTGGAGGTATGTGAGGTACACAAAAATGATAAATAAACTATATGTTGGATAAGCAAATCAACCTTTTCTGTTCTTTCAAAACTGCTGCACTCTAAAAAAAATTGTAGCTGGGCTTTGATTCCAGTGACAAAATCGTAGCGATGGCTACGTGAATTGGAGTATTCCATCATATTGTATGTATATGTATGGATTTTTTGTGTCAGGTGAAATATTTGCTCTTTTCTACGATTCTGAGTATGTATAATATTATGTACCTGTAGGACATTTTAATGCCAGACTAAAAAATTGTGAGACCCGTCAAACGGTTTTTATGATTTATGAAAACTGCTCTACTCTTTAAAAATAAGGTGTAGCTGGGCTTTTAAGGTTGTCATTGAAAGGCATTGATAAACATGGCATGATGTTTAAACCAAATCAAACCTTGAATTTTTGGAGTAAATCTTGAAATACATGCTCGCAAATCAATCGCTTAACCGCCAAACAAATACATCTCAAATTAGCGTGACCATTTTAAATCTAATTTAATTGTTATTTCTCCAGAAATTTTGAAAATCTGGGAAAAGATTAAGTTCAAATTCAGGAATTAAGTAATTTAAACAAAATATATGAATTAAAATTTGTGATGGAAGCCACTAAACTAGCTCTGTTTAAAACTGCAGCTAAAATATCGATTTAGAAATTCGAACAATTTTTTTGACCTTCCGGAAAGAGGGAAAAATCTCATTTTAATTTTCAAATTTCCTTCAATATTTCAAACTTAAGGTGGATTTACATATGGGTTACTTCGGATGCAATTATTGCGAATGAATCACTAAGAGTGACCGGTGTAAACAATAAATCATCGAAACTGATGACATACGGGATGAACCGTGAATTAAAGTAAGATTGGGTCTATTTGAATTCGCTTTGGTGGGATCGTAAGCAACGATCATTCAAAGTGGGTAAGCTCGACCATAATTAGTTTTTTTTAGACAAATCTCTTTATAGGAAAACAATGAGTTACAGCACAGAAGGAAGCTTTTCGAAGATCATCGACCCACTAAAACTGAGACGCACTAAAAAATGTACGGTTGTATATAAGGTCGAATACACTTCTTGGGGTTATATCCTTATAAATATTTAAAATTACAATACATCAGACAGGACAAGCCACACTTCCAATTTAAATTATTTTGGTTTCTAATATTTAAAATTTTTAGTGAAACCCTGCAATCAGAAGTAGCTTATGTAGCTTTAGTCGATAATTTTTTGAATAGTTTGGAATTTGTTTTTAGCCTTTTAGTGCATCGTAATCATCGATATTAAAAAAAAATGTTGATCTTGCACAGTTTTATTAATTTTCTTACGAAAAATAGTCATGTGGCCTGCCCGCTTGACCCCTTTGGCACTATACATATATTCAACAAGGAAATAAGGCTTTTAAATGGAAATCTGAAAACACGATGAGCGAGAAAAGCTTTTTTCTATTTTTGTGTGTATTTATAGCACTAAAAATACAGTCAAATTAGGAAAAAGGAAATTTACAAAATCCCAAATTTTCTCCCGAGCATTAAGTCAAATCACTTGACAGCTAACAATAACTACTAATTTATTACAAGGCAGAGTTATTTGAGTTGTCCAAATATACTCCTAAACAAAATTTGTAGAATTGGAATAATTTCTAAGCACGTGAAGCTGGAAATATGAAATAAAACACAGATCCGGCGCTTCAATCCTTTTCAGATAATATTTACTTTCATATGCTCTACCTCATAATGAATTTTTACAGGGCGTAAAAGCACTCTAAATATGTTAGTTCCTTAACCGTGCTGCGACTAAACAAAACACGTCGAAAATAATCGGCGCATAAATTCTCTTTATCATTTTAGTTTTCTGGTAACTAAAACAAAAATTGAGGAGCTCTCTGAGTAAAATAGTGTTCAAACAAAGCTTCCATCATGGTTCAGGAGTTATTCCAGTTATACAACTTTTTTAGGCCACATTTTCGGAAAACTCAGATAACTGGGCTGCGCATTAAAATTTCCAATTCTAAAATCAGTTTTGTAATTTGAATTTTAAGTTTAAAGAGTTCCTTTTAGGAAAAAAAGTTGTGTTCCTTTTTTCTCATAAATTGATGTTAAATTGCAAAGAAATTTAGGATTAAAAGTAAATTAAGAAATTTTTGAATAAATATGTAAAATATATTTTAGAAATTAGTATTTTATATATTTATCTAAGTTTATTAATGAGTTTAGGTAAGACCAGATATTCATTTGCTATCAAATGATATGCAATTTGAAAAAAGCTTACTCATATGAAAGATGAGCTTTAATAACGGAGTGAAACGGAATTCACGGAGTGAAATTTTTAAATGGCTTTGAAAATCCGTTTCCTTTATTCACGCCTATACTTTCTCCTATGTAAAATCTAGGTGTGATGAGTAGGTTAATGATGAGAATGCAGTGAACGATACCATATCAGGAGATTTATTTAATTGAACAGCAATTCAAATGCAACTAAATTTCACGCAAGCTTCTTGACTTTTAATGTATTTTAAAAAAGAAATACCCTTAGAAGAAGAATCGTTTTGTTAGGCTGACACCACAATGTTTTAAAAATTTACTACTAAACGAACTTCACAAAACCCATTTTATTCCCTAATGTTTCTCAAAGTCAAAAATCGAATGAAAATATTCGAAGTAATCATTCGAATTTTGCATATTGCATCAAACTTATAAAAACTAGATTATTATAGATTGGCTTAAAATCCGTAAATTAAATGGAGCTGACATGTGGTTAAAGTAATAAAAACAAAATAACTGAACAATTACAATAACAAACAGCTGATAAAATAACAATAATTTGTTATCTTTTGTTAAACTGTTAGTTAACACGCAGAGTTTATAGGAACTCATTTATGTTACTTACTTCCGTTTCCCGGCTAAGCCGTCGAAATAATTCATCACTATCGAATTTTGTTTTTTGATCAGGCACAACACGTGGCATTTTAAAAATAAATCTAGGCTTCTGTGGTTCATATAATCCTAATGTATCATATGGTATCATACCGCTTAGCGCAGCGTCATTCATATTCATTACATTCATTTTAAAACTATGTACACTGTAATATCACACACATAGAATCTAGTTCTCACTATTCTATATAAAAACACTTAAAATATTCACTATAAATGTAAGCAGTAAAAAAATATCCCCATACATAAATATAAATTGTGTATTATTTTACTAACTACAATAAATGATATCGAAACGTTACACACCACGATTGAAAGATGACTAAACTTGTTAAAACTTAAAAGTCGAATAAAACAAAATTAAAAAAGAAACGAATTCCCTCGTTATAACGTACTTTTTGTATATAACACATTTTTCTTACAACCCTACAACAATTACGTTTTTGTATTATATACAACAACAAGATACCCCTCCCATTTTGTAAACAAAAAATGTTCTAATTTGGTTGGTGGGAATTTTCCTTATGTATTACGAGCTCGCATAAGTAAGATGGATATACGCACTTACGAGTACAATAAGTATTTTATAGATAATCCGAAAATTATTTATTTTTGTTTCATGGTAGTTACCTAAATGAAAATTTGTTTGATATTTTTAGAATTTGCTGTGTGCTGCTGCGATTGAAAATTTTACAAGACGAATACGCCTATTATAGATATACAAGACGAGTGGAATTGTTGTGCTTTGTATCAAATATTGGGAAATTTTTGTTTTAAAGCATGGAACAGTGACGTTAGCAGCTTGTGTTGTATGTTTTAGGATAAATGTTGTGTGCATCTGTGGGTGAAGGGGAGGAGGGGGGGGGAGGGCATATGGAATCGATATTGATTTTTTTATGGAAATCTTACTGGGTCATTGACCTATTTAATGTATTCGACCTTCAAAGATGTTGCATACTGATAGGTTAGGTTAGGTTGGAGTGGCTGCTTACGCACCCATGCATACTGATGAGTTTTAATTATTTTTCAAAATACCTAAAGACTTTTAAATTATATGGATAAAATCTATACGATTGTATTGCAGGCGCCTTACTGCCTATACACAAAAGTTTTAACGTGTTTGTCGTGTTATAATACCATTGGTGATGATTTCGACCTACGGCTGATGTATTTATATGAATGATTTTTTCTATTTAAATAATTTCTGAATTAGGAGAAAGTCGCCTAAGTCGTACAGGTGCTTAAATTGTACCTTAATGATTTCAAAAGTACTTTTCCCGCATAACTATACTGTTCGGCTGTACTTATGCTCATAGACAGTATGCATCTGCGTTTCAATGAATTTAGAATGTTTCTGGTAACAAATTCATTTATAGTTGTGTGAGTGTAATTTTCATCTGGTTTGTGGAAGCACCTAAGGTAAGAAAACACTAATTAAATACATTTTGGTTTTTAGTATAATTAAGTTCTTGTAAATTTTTTCTAAATTTTTAATTTTTAAGCTCAGAATGCTGTTCCAGCTAACTATATATTTAACTAAATATATTTATTTTTAAAGTCTCCTTACAACTCGTCGCAAAATTACAGAAATTTTTAGAACATTACTTCAAATTTTAAATTTTTCTTGCGTGCAGCAGTATCGGATCAGTGAAAACGTAAGCGGTATTTAGCTACTTTTAGGTAGCTAAATTTTATATCAAAATTATATGGAAAATATATCTTAGCTCGGACAGCTTACTTAGCTTTAATACGAAAACCAAATTATGGGGCAAAAATCTATACTCGAACTAAAGCTCAGTGATTTACCTATAGGATTTCTGATGTTTTTTTAAGTGGTATCTGACGGTCTAGTCTATCTGTATTATTTACAACATAAACACGAATTAATGAAATTCGAGATCTAGCTGTATGTACATGGAAATTTGAATGTAGAATGATTTTTAGTTAAAATTTTCAAGTATGCTTCAATTAGAATGGAGCTTGTCTATTTTTAACAGATTTAGACAAAATTTGAGATTCTATAAAATAATTTTTGGAATCGTGGAGCGGAGTCAGGTTATTTCTTAACGAGTTTTGGGTAAAAAACGACATGTTGAGGTGAAAAGTCAGGGTAGCGACGTCAGTGACGTCATTCTATGAGTTTTGAAGTTTATTTTAATTTATGATAATTTAATCTGAGAGTTACTTTAAACACGGATATTAATTATAATGTCATTGACGTGATCGCTGCTTATCATCCAATATATCAAATATATTAGACAATCTCGGAAAAGCTAACATTCTTGGCGAATTTCAAGTTAATCGGGTTTTGTGCTATGGAAGGCATATTATAGTTAGGTTTCTTTCCGAGGAATCTCGAGAAATTTTCATATTTTATGACTCTCGAAATCTCGAAAAATATAATTTTTAAATTTTCGAGATTCTTATTTCTCGACAAATTTGGGCCGAGATTCACCAGAAATCTTAATTTCAAATTGGAATAAATTAACACAAAAATTTAATTAGAATTAAACATACATTCTCGGAAAATTGCTGAAACAAAAAAAAACCTGTTGGACCATGTCATAAAACCTATCACTAATAGTTGGCACAGAAAATATTGAGATGAAATGCTTGATGCATAAGCATGAAGAAAAATTATAACAGCAACTTATGAAATCTGAAACAGTTCCTTCTAACATATTGCAGGCTTTGCAACCAGTGATAAATCATTAAAGGCGGTAAGCTACCTACCAAAAGTAGCAATCCTATACCAAAATCACCTTACTGATATAAAATCTGATAGACAAAAGGGAAACCCATTCATTAATTGCTAAAATTTTTGGGAAAAACCCTATTTTATAAATTAGTCAGCTGAAAAAGTTCATTTTTTTGCAGTTTGGTCTAATTTCCGAACTGATATTCATAAGTAAATGGTATCTCAAAACCAATCTAGGGACAATCCTTTGAATACGTCTTCTTCAACTGAAAACAACCAAACCGGAAAATGTTTTTTTTATATAAAGAGTTTTATTCAAAAGTTGAAGATTCTTATTTCAGCCAGCCAACATTTTGCTGCTTTAGTGGTAAAACTGATATAAAAAAATGTTTTTCAAATAATTATCATTGATTGATTTTTTTTTTTGACTTATTTTACATGAATTTATGTTGTTATTAATAAATATTAATAAATTAAAATTAAAAATAGAAATAAATTAAGTAGTAATTATTCCGTATTAATAAATTAAACTTAACATATTTGTTTGAATAAATTTAAACTATAATATGTACATATCTTCAATTCAGTGTTTTATTAGCGCCTTCATCCAAGTGTTTTACATACATATGTCTTCAAATAATTGTTTTTATTGTGTCTTCAACCAAGTGTTTTGCTATACAAATCTACAAGTAAGTGTCCATCTTCAAAAATAAAAATAAGTGCTACAAGGCACGCGTTTGTCTACCGCCCAAAAAAGCTTGGGACCACATTCACAGACAATTACAAACAAAAATCACTAAATTACTTGATAAAACTAAATTTTTAAAAATCTCGAAGAAATTTGAGAAACCTAATAGAATTTACGAGTATAGATAAGCTATGCGGGTCCGAGCGCAAAATCACGAGAGAATCAAAATTGTGGCCGATTTTTCGTTATAAAATTGCACAATGCAAACTTAAAATTTCAATCAAACAAAAGTTACTTTTGTTAAAAGCAAAAGGGATTTCCCAGAGACTTAACTACACCCGAAGTCATTTCTTGGCTTAATTGGTTATTATCGAAAATTCATAAAGTGTATTTCGCGAAAATAACCAAACCATTAACAAGTTGTCAAACGAAAAAGTCAAAAATTATAATTGATAACAATTATAAAAATTGTTTCAAATTATGTAAATCCTTACCAATGAACGAACCAATTTTAAGATATGCCGATTTCAAATTACCTTGAGGTTGGTTGGTGACGCTCAACGAAGATAGACGTGTTTTTGTCTGTCTTCGTAAATTGAATTTTAATTTAATTTAATTGAGTTTTAATTATTTTAATTTAATTTTAAGTTTGATTTAGTGATTTTTGTTTTGTGTATATTTAGCTATACTTGTGAGTTGTGAGTGATAAGTTCTTAAAAAGTGTTAAAATAGTTATTTTTCCCCTATAGTGCTGTTAATTGGTGAGTATACGGTGTTTTTATGTGTTGTGTTGTGCTTAGTGTGTATTTAAAATAATATAAATATTTGTTTGAAATAGTGGATAAAATGAAACTAGGTATATAGTTGTTTTTTGTTTTTTCTATTGAGTTAATGGAATAAAGTGTGGTATTTGAACATGATACGGGATACTCGTGTTCAAAATATACGTAACGGTATGCTCAAGTATCGTTACACCGTTAGGCAGGCAAGCTCTCGCCATATGCATTTTTGCATGTGGTAGTGAAAACAATTATTATGTTGGAATTATTTGTTGGTTTTGTAGTATGATGAAATTCTACGGTAAATACTTGTTACTGGGAATTTCATTATAATGAATGCAATACTTATATACAATATTTTAAGTTATATACATAATGCTATTTGATACATTTTTCAATTGTATGTATGCGAAAAGATTATTGGAAATGCATTAATGTAAATTTAGCAACGATGCATCATGGTACGTGGGAATAGAGAACATACGAATATATATGTACTGTTTTCATATTCTCATTTATTATTGTATTGTTGAAAAATCTCGTTCTTATTTTGAATGTAATGCTTCTTTCTATAATTACTATTATCCATAGAGAGAATTTCCAACTGTTGCGTCGTTACCTAAACAAACCCATGTAAATACGGTTGCATTTTATATCCATAAATTGTTCGGCTTTTTTTTACTGTCTAATAGCATCGAGCACGAATGCGTTAATAAAATTTATATTTTTTAACCGTCCAAAATGTCGGAATTTTCAGGGTTCAAATGTTTTATTCGTAACATAGGAAGTAAAAATTCCTTAAATTTAAATAAAATTGTTTAAAATTTGTTTACTTTCATGAATTACTAAATTGTCTGAATTTTAGATTTTTTATTCCTCTTTTGTCCATGTTTTTAATGGTCGAGGCTTTTACCATAAAACCTTCCTTTTTTCAGTAGCTGAATAGGCTGAACTGGTATGATTTAGACATTTTGCTGAGAAAGAATGAAGAGTGAATTTTTTCTTAAGTTTTTCTATATTATCAAATTTATTTTGTAAATCAGATGTTCAAATATTAACCTATGTACTAATAATTTTCTATAATATCATAATTTCCTGCCATACAGTATTAACAACTAAAAATTTTAACTATCAACATAACATATTTTCTTTATAAGCGATGATGATTATCAAACAAACAAATGAAAATAAAATCCCGTTTAATTGTTTTGTTATGATATAAATTTTATATTTGTTTACTCGCGGGGGGCGCCTGAGGCTGCATAAAATTTTGAAATTATTGATACTTCCGTTCATAAAAAATAACAACACACATCTAATCTCATCTAATTATGAATATTATGAGTGCCTCTTATAAATTATCGTACGATTTATTTACGCACATGAGTGGTATCGCTCCGAATCCTTAAAATCAATTCAAAACTAATCAATTAATATTATGTAGTTTAGGCCCCTTTGAATAAATACAAGTAATAACAACTTCTAATCTTTTTAACAATTATCTTATATTTCAACGCGGTCCCCTCATCTAAATGTTTAGAAAGAAACTCTAAACAACAATATATTTATTGACACCTAGCAGGGTACATCATTCATTTGTTTTCATTATAACTTCAAAAAAAATTCGATCAGTATAGGATACACATATACAAGGCTTGTATTATGAGAATGGAAATCACGTTACAAAAAAAAAAAAAAAATTATTTCATTCAAAGACTTCCAACTGGGAAAATGTCAATCAAAATTTGACAGTTGAATAGATACAAAGGTCTCAATTATATAGATTTTCTGTTGTTTTTTTTTTCTTCAATTTATTGTGACTTTGTGCTCTCCTCTCCCTATTGGGAATTGTTTTACAAATATTTTCTTTTTTTATGAATTTTTTGCCTTTTTAAACTGCAGAGGGGTCAATAGGATCAAATTTTGTTAGATTTATTCCAGGTATAAAATGGTTATTTGGCCAATAATTGACATATTTTTATTTATTTATTTGTGTAATAAATACATTTTTAAAGCTCAAATAGAACCTTTGAGCAAGATTTAAACTGGCAGCTTAAGGATCACTTGACATAATACCACAGTGCACCGCTCTTCCAAAATTGAGCTATCAAAAGGTGAATTTGTATCAGTCTAATACCCTAAAGATACTTTTTTACTTACTTCTAATTTTTCGAGATTAGTGTAGTATATTATAAACAACATGAAATTGAGCATCGTGTAGAGAACTTACCAAGAAACGCCAACCGCAAACAGCTTACGGGAGCATAAGAACGATTTATGATTCGGGGAATTAAGAAAGATCCTCGATTAAGTGCTCTAAAACAAACCACACAAATTAACCCTTTTTTCAATAAGGATGTACAGAAACTGTTCGACGGGCGGTGGCGTAACTAGGTACCGACAGTACCTGCAGCCGCGGGGAGCCAATAGCTATTGGGAACCACGATATTTATCAAGCGTTCGAATATTAATTAAAAATCAAGATTATATAGATGAAGGTGAATGTCTAAGTAGTTAAAAAAATGCCTCTATGGGTTCTGACAGATATTTAGATTTAGAAGAAAATTCGTTAAGCTCGTTTGAAATCAAAGATTTCGACATCAAATAATATTGATTTTAGTGTTTGCTGGATTGATTTATTTGTAGTTTTCGTTTGGTACCTTAAAATTTACCTCTTTTACACTTCAAGTTAAACCCTTTACAAATCAAATTAGGCCTTTTGCAAAACAAATTCAACCTTTTATAAACCAACTTTTGATTACAAAATGTCCAAATTGATTTGAAAAAGGATGAATCTGATTTGTAAAAGAGAGCTAATACTAATCTGCTTTGCTACCAAGCGGAGTTTGTGAAGAATCATTGTCGACGTTCATAAAAATCAACAAGAAATTGTTGAAACTTTCTTCCAATAGAAAAATACCTAAAAATACCCTTCTCAGTCAAGATATTCGAGTTTATTCGAGTATGTGCGAGATTGTCGAATATATTTGATTGTTTGTTGTTACTCGAGAATCTTAGGGCCCATTCGAAGATATGATTGTTCGATATTTATGAAATTATCCGATACTATTTGAGGGTTCCAATTTGAAATCTTATTCGAATTTTGCATATCGTTTTATTGAGCTTGTAGTCTTAACTTGCTTAGTAGCATTTGGTTTATTAGTATTAGTAACATTAAGTTACTTAACAAATAATTCGATAATTTGCGGATTTTCTCTGGGGTAATCGAGATTATACCAACATTTCGGTATTTCTTCGATTTCCTAGGATATTCGAAATTATTCAAGAACGTCCAGGTTATTTACATTTTACATGGCGAGGATTAGCGCGTATAGGATTTCCTTTGGTTTTACATAATTACTGATATTTCGATATTAGAAAAAATTTTAGAATATTCAAGATACTTTGAAAATTCGACATTTTTGAGATTATTTGTTTTTGACTCAATTGGTTCACGGCGTAAAATTGTGTATTTTTCATTTATTCTTAAAATTTTGATTAATTTTAATTACTGGTAAAATCTTCCGGTAAATGTAAAGGATTTTACCGGTAAAGAAACTTTTTTTCCAATGCATCAGTTGAGATTTTTTTCGGACATTAACAGGCTGACCCTGTAGGAGTTTGAAAATTCCGTTTTTGGAACTTCAATATTTTTTAACACCTTCAAAATTCATAAGAAATATAAACTTCTAAAGATTAAAATTTGCACAATTTCTTAAATCCTACTCTCGAAATATTGGATGCGAGGCTGGAGGCTACATAATAGGAAGAAATAATTTTCTATAAAAAAGGATACAAAGCAAATTTTTACGTGAAATAAAAACTTTACTTGTTCATAGGTACAAGAAGCATTTTTAGTTGTCCAACAAAATGTTTGCGGGAAGCCTCAAAATTTGTAGTTATACGCCACGACTGACGAGAGCTTCGCAAAATGCGATTAAATTTTCCAAAATGTTTTGCAAATTTGAACCTTCCAGTTCTAGAAACGGCTTTGTTTACAGAAAGAACCAAATTTAGCATTTTTGGATCAGACGGGAGAGATACCGTTTGGAGAAAATCAAACACCGAACTGAAATTAAATAATTTACCGCACCTATTCAGTTGAACATGGTGTCGGATTTGTGTTGGTATGAGGCCTTTCTCGGCATCTGCGAAATGGGTGAATTGCGCTTAATCTATATGGAAGAATGAATGAATGATGAGCAACGTATATCGAAATTCTAAATGCAAATTTATCTGAGACAATGTTCCAAAACATAAGGCCTACAAGCACCACCGCAATCGTCTGATATTAATCGAATTGAAAACCTGTAGCAAGAATTAGAAAATGAAGTTCGAAAACTTCACATGTCTAATAAAACCGAATTAATATTGTATATCGGTTGCAAATGGAGTTGAGTGTTATTGATACAAAAGTAACGAAAAGTTTGGTACGGCAAATAGCATCAAATAGATTCAATAGATGTTATAGGTTTTGAAGTATTAAGTTTTTAGTTTAACTATTTTAAGTAATCAACTGTTCTGAATTACGAATATGAAAGTTTTGGATACTTGATCGTCATTGATCATCACCTGAGGTCTATCGTGCATAAATATTTCTAAGATATTTTTAAAAGTAAAATATAATTGCCAATCTTGTTTAATTTCCAATAAACTTCCATAAATCTTTTTCACATCTTCTGACCGTAATGTAGTTTCTTGAGTTGTGTCACTTTTCGAATAAATGTGTGACATAAGTGATTTTAGATGAGTTAAAAGATTTTTGTGTAAAATGTACGTTTTAACGAACTCAAAACCCTTTAGATGTATTTATTAGCAATCAGACTGTTGAGGTTGTCGATTCAGCCATGAGGACCTACATTTTTTTTTAATAGGTGGCCCCAATGTCGCTCATGCTTCAATTTTCATGCTCGTTTTACAATGCAAGAAATTTTTCAGAATAGTGATATCATCTTGTCAAATGAGCAACGGTAATTAACTTATTTGAATTAATGTTGACACATCGGAAAAATATGTTTTTATTCCCTCAATTAAATTTGAATAGAAACAGTGTAATACATTTGGGCGATCATTATCACCCGATCCGATGTGATTTATGACTTTTCCACAAGATTTTTTTATTTTTTTAATAAAACCGTATTAAATCCGTTTTAGTTTAAATAGTTTTTTTTTTGTAATTTAAATTTTTAAATTTTAAATAATCGCTTTTATAGTTTTTTGTACATGGCAAGGATAATTATCTCCTTGTTGTTTTGAATATTAAATTCTTTACTTAGCCCTGATATATTCGTGAGTTCGGTATAAGGGTTTACATTTATACGGATCACCCTTTTACAAATTAAATTTTTTACTTTGTTAATAACAAGTGCAAATAATTTCGAAAGAATTTCCATATTCAAAATTTCATTTGTCCCTTTTATTTATTCGATGAAAATCAGTGTTTGATGAGGATAAATACAACGTGGCATAAAAAATCGGCTAAAACATGTGTTTTTTCACATTTAAATTACGAATGATGAATATGCACGGGATTGATATCAATATATTTAGTCGCTTTAAAATTCTTTATAGCCTTCGATCGTAATTTATGTAGGTACGTATACAGATCAATTTACTATGCTTATGTCTATATACACGGACCACTGATCTGGAATAATTATCTTGTAGCGGAACAGCATATCAACTTTCGAACATAAATAATCAATTAAACTGGTGAGAAACGGAAATTTCTAGTTCAGGTCAATCGAGTAAATGCGACAGCAAAAAAAGGGGTTGGCACGTCACAGTTGCACATTTTACAGTTGAATTTAAAATTAAAAAATCGATATGAACGGGTTAATCCAATTTAATCTAGATACATTTTTTCTCTATTTTTTAATCCTTTATCCCTTTTTAGAAAAATTTAATAAAAAAAAAAAAAAAATTAAGGATTTGTTTTGGCCTTGCATCGTATTACACAACTGGTGATGAAAGATGGTAGGTATTTTAAATTAATTTGACACCTCAAATCAAATTTTTTTATTTTGCGTCATGTCAAAATATTGTATATCCTAAGAGATCCTTTTTCAATTTTTCTATAATAAATAAATAATGGGAAAATAATAAAAAAAAAAAAATTGTATATAATTAGGATTTGTACAGGAGTGTTAATTTTATATTTTGACATATCTTGTTTGTAAATTGAGAACTAACTGCAGGCAATATGCGTCTAACATTTATCGTTTATGCCGATATGTGTAACAAGCTAATTTACATGTGTTATAAATAAATACATGGGTGGCCAAACTTATACATCATAATATATTCATAATTTGATACTTCCGTTATATTTCAATTACTGCACACTACTTAAATATAAATTAAATCATCAAAATGTGAAACAAAAAACCACAAAAACCGCTTTAGATAATGACAAATGACGACAGCTCTGCAAATTGTAGAAAATTTCATGCAGTGCTGTCCGCACGGTTTTATATGTGGGAAACTGCACATACCTATATGATTACATGAAGTTTCACTTAAAAGGATGTAACAAAATTTAAATACTTCACATCAACAAGACACCCATCTTTATTTACCTTAAGGCTATTTCTACACAAACAAATACAATAGAAAATCACAAAAAAATGTATGAAAACAGAGCTATTATTATTAAAATTGGAGGGGGGTTTAATATTCACGATGGGAAAATTATTCGAGTTAGCATTATATACATCACTAACACCCTTCTTCTTTAAAATCAATAATACATATATATTTATAAGAAGATAACATATGTGCATATAAACATAATTTTTATGTATTTTGACATCTGACGGCACGTTTATCATATTTGTAGTTGCATCGAGTTCCTTTTAAATATTTTTATTTTAGTTCCGTGTTAAATGCTATCTAACATGACATTTTTATTACATTTTTGTCTATAGCATCTTGTTTTGTTTGTTTATGTTATTTAAAACTCTAAATTATGTATATACATATTGTAATTAGCTAAAAGTTTATAATTCTGAATGTTTTTAAGATAAACATGTAAGAAATATTTTCGGATTTATATAGATATATGTAAGATGTTTTTTATATAGATTTAGGGGGATTTAAGACAAATAAATCGTCGTTGGATTATGTGAGTGTAATGAGTTCATGTGATTTATTTATGATCTCTATATAAATCTATATGATTATACATATTCTCACTCTTCGCGGTTACCTTCTCCTAAGTGATTTATCGAGTTATTAAATAAATGTAGTTTTAGAATTTGACGAGTTGACTATAGGGGACCTTCTCTTAGATGCAAGTAGTCAGGTGACCAAGGGAAAACTTCAACGATTGCTTGTTGAAGGCCGTCCAACGGATATAGAGTATATAGTTTTATAAAATGAACAATGCCGTCTCCGAGATTATAATTTTGTTTGGCTTCTACATTTAATGAAGACAACTAAAAACATTCAGATGTATCTAAACAAAACTTTAATTACCTGACAATCGCCGTCAAAAGCTCACACTTAAAATGTTTTTGTTTTTGCAAAAATTTTTCACTAAGATTGAAAGTCGTCCAAATACTTTGTTTGTTTGTTTACTCGTATTTATACCACCTGGTTGACATTCTCAGATTCAACTCTTGAAGTTGTAGTTTCTAAATCGAACAAAAAATTTTGTTTCCACGGTTCGAATTTACTACGGTTATCTATCATTGAACTTCAAAACGGTAACTAAACTGTGATCCAGTTTGATACAATCATATGTACATGACAACAAGTTCAAATTTGTAATACTGTCGGATTGTCCCTCGAAAAGCCTTCACTTGAATATTGCGTAACAAGCTAAACCAACAACTTCGTGTTGCTATAAGGGCGTCTTTCCTATTCCCGTTAAGAATAATCTCAAAATCTCAAAAATTTAAAAATTTTTCAGCGAACTGGGCGAATAACTACGAAGAATTTCTAAAACCTCGACTAATTTTGAAAGCCTAAAAACATCGAAACTTCAATAATTTCGCATACTTCGGCTAATCTTAAAAATCTTATAAAATCTATATCGCATAATCGGGAACCAGTGCTACTACTCAACATTCCGAGTAAACCACGAAAACTTGATATAAGAATACAAATATTTAACATCCTGCAATTTCAAGGTCAAGGAACTCTACAATTTATGCAAAACTTCAAAAATCTCGAATAATATCGAATCTCAAAAGCTCCAAATAGATAGATAACTCTGGAAAAAACCACAACATACCATATAATATTTGAAAAATTTCAAAAATATCGAGTCATTTGTAACAATTAAATAAACGACTCAATTAAAATTACGCAACTCAAAAACGAACGTCGAATAGCCTAGAATATGTAAAAGCAAACCGTATAGGCCAAAAATCTAAAATTTGCAATTGTGCTCCTTGTATCTCTAACATAACAATAGGTTTCTGGAGTCGGAATTGTGGTACCAACAGCAAACTTAGCATTAGATCACTCGACTATAAATATTTTATAGAACATTCAATTTTATTGGAAATTCATTGAGTTTGTCCTTAAATTTAAAGCAAAAACTAAAATTTGCAAATGCGCTCCGATTGCTTGGGTTAATATTCCTAAAGATAGGTTTCGGGAATCGGGACTCGTAATTGTTGCGCTTGGTTGAATAGCTCGACTATTTCTACACATTTTATTTGCACCATATTTTAACAACGTATTGTTTGTATACTTGCGACAAGATAATTTTAAACAAATTCAAAAAATTTCAAACCATTCGAATCGCAAAATTTATTTTTAGGCCTTTACCGGCAAACATTTACAAAAACGATAGAAAAACAGATTTTGTTTGCACTTCTCTGAAATTGATTTTTATATTTTAATAAACGCACTTCAATTGTTCCTTACCATTTTATGTTTGTAAGTAATTTAGATTTTAGAAATGGCCGTCCCAATTACTCTTTACTTTAATTAAATTAAAACACAATTGATTGAAATAAAATGAATTGATTAATTGCAAAAATTCACATAATATACACAAACCAATAAAACAATAGACTGTCGTCCATTTCATTTTTGAAACTGAAGTTGCGCGATTCTCGTATTTTTATGTTAATAAGTTATGTCAAACGTTATATAAAAGTTTTGTTTAATGTGTTATACATACAAAATCAAACCGTCAAATTTTTATATCAGGTAATTTAATTATTTACGGAAATGTTTCCATCAAATTTAATACGACTTGAGAAGGAAAAGTATTTTGTACGGTGCCAAAGGACAACATTATGAATTACAAATATAAATTTCAGATTTTTTGAATATTTATACTTGTTCGGTTTACTCAAAACTCACGAATTAAAATTGGAGATAAAATTTGATTAAAATTGGCTTCGAATTTGATTTAAATAAGACTTTTTATTTAGAATTTAACTAAAATATTTTAGCTTAAATTGAACTCAAAAACATGCTTTCAGTGAAAACGTTTGGAAAATCAAATAAAATTAAACGTTGTAACTTTAGCAAAAAAGATTTGCACTTCTAAGGAAGATAGAAATCAGGCGCTGAGATGGTGCTAATGGGTATCGAAGGGTATGTATTAAAATCTTCGGTAAGAAAGGTAGGCAAGTTAAACTATGACGTTACATATGGAAGTCGCACTGAATATCTGTGCAAATTTACGTGTGAAACAAGCCAAGCTTCACAACAAGTAACTATCTTGCTCGCTCATGTGTGATTTGTCGCCAGAAATATGCGTTGATGATCAAGCATTCCTTGCCTTTAATATTGCCTCTCGCCGACATCTCCCTTTATCGAAGTGTTGCACGGTTATACTGCTTCACACATTTGGAACCCACGATTTTTAAGGTGGTCAGGGTCCAATTTTATTGAAACTTCACTGAGTGCAAATTCTGGGCCGAAAATCCGAAATTGTTTACAGTAATTAAATTTATTGATTCCCCAAATATTTATTACTGCAAAGGCATGCTTGCTATTGTCTTACAATAGACCATGCGGTTTATAATAGCAATTTGTAATAAACGGCGATTAACTATTTGGTAGTGAGTGAGTGAATGCAATATAATTAATTGCGCTCAGAGTATAAAGATGCCATATAAGTATTTAATACCAAAGCATTCTTAAATTAAATAATTATTTAAATCATGAAGTGCTAATGACTAAAATAAATCTTTAAAATCTTGCCCCTTTTATAAAAACAAAAACAATCAAGACGAAACATATGAAGATTTATCACTCAAAAATTAATCATCTTAATTCTATATAATATACATGTGCGATCATTAGTGATCACTAATTTATCACATAAACGAAGTGTTATTGCTATACAAGAAAACGGGTGATTCCGAAACAAAATTTCTCAACTAAGCCATCGATCATAACGACTATGATCACCCTTTCGTATATCTTAATCTATAACTTTACTACTCTTACTAATCCATTATTTTCTTTTTTTGTTAAATTCAAAAATAAAAACAATCTGACACTTGTCGGAACATATCAAAAACGTTTTTTTTTTGTTTATTATGAAAAGATCATATAATTCTTCTTCTTGATCTTATTTCGTTACACTTTTTGTAACATGCGATCGCAAGAAATAAACGATCTTCAAAATGATTTAAGTAGCAGAGATGTAAGTTGATCATATATATATAATCGAAGATCATTACAATAGTGTTATTGTTCATTACTGATCGTATTAAGATAAAACGATCTTATACTTAAAAAATACATTTGTAATTTGTATATACGTGATCTTCAGGTAAAATAACGAAGATCAATCAGATTAGAAGCTGTGCGGAATAAAGATAAACTGAGTTTTAAGGATCTTGTAGTAAAATAAAAAAATTATTGTATTTATTTAATATTATGTTTTTTAATCAAACTATATATATATATATATATATATATATATATATATATATATATATATATATATATATATATATATATATATATATATATATATATAGATATATATATATATATATATATATATATATATATATATATATATATATATATATATATATATATATATATATTATACATACAAAAAAATACACTAAAATATAATTAATTATCGCCGCCACATAACACCCGAATTCAGTGGACCTGGGCCACTATTTGTCACTCCCATCCCATTTGCCTGTGTTCGCCTCATATGTTCAATCTCTGCATGGCGGTCACGATACATTCTCTGTTTATCCTCAAAATCTCGTACCCTCTGATTATAACGATCGATTTGATCTTTCAATATTGCATCCTCGTGTAAACCTCTCCGTTCATCATATTCCAAGCAGCCAACACCGTCTAGTCGTTCCAAATCGGTCCATCCTCGGAATTTTACACACACGCCATTCATTATGAAATGTGATCGGATATAAACCTGCGTTTACACGAATTAGTATAACGATATACGTAATGGTATGAGCGTATGTGTAGGCAAAATGGTATAAACATAAAAAAAGAAAAAAAAATCGAAATTAAAAAACTTAAATTTATAAATTAATTTTAAATTATTATTAACTTAAATTTAGAATGAAACTCATAAAATTATATTTGTTTATGGGTAGTTGTAGTGTTGAATACTTAAAATACTTGGCCATTCTGAATTATATTCAATAATTTTTATTTTAAGATAATTTCACAAATTTATAAGAATATCCAAAACTATAGCTACAAACTTTAAATGGTTTCTCACTTCACCAATACGGAAATTTAGTAAATTGTATCAATACGTATTTTGTTTACCCAATCAAAAAATTAACTTGTGTTACTCATTTTGAGAACAAAATGAGTAACACAAGTTAGCATTTGGTTAAGGCACCACACAATTTTTCAAAATCATATTCTGCAAGAGAGTAATTAGTGGAACATGTCTGAAGGCGAGCCATTAACAAACCAAATATTCCAACAGAAAAGAATTTTGATTTTTCAATAAACTTAAAAAATTCTAAAGTTACTCAATTGTGAAATTCTAATTGTAATACCAATGTGGAATACCAAACAAAGTATTCCTAAAGATTTTTTTTTTCAATTAACTTTAAAAATTTAAAAGTTGCTCAATATACCAAATCAAATATTCCAAAAAATTTTGATTTTTTTAGTTAACTTAGAAAGCGTAAAAGTTGCTTAAATATGAAATTTTAATTTATATTAATTAATTTATTAATAATTAAATATTTATACTACCCCAAACCAATTATCAGAAAGAATTTTGATTTTTTTCAATTAAACTGAAAAAAAATTTTAAAGTTGCTCAAGTGCTAATTTAAATTAAATATTTAGCAACGCTGTGAGCTATTATTTAAGCAACTGGGAGTTGAAAGCAATTCAAATTTCAGAGGATCAAACTAACTTTTGGAATAGAATAGTCATTACTCAAATCAGAGTTAAATTTAAACGTGTGCGATAGTCAGGTGAAATATAATTTTAAAAACTGTAACAAAACTAAATTTTAACCTACAAAAAATTAGCCTACAATTTGTAAGTTGCCAAACAGAAAAAATGAAATTGTATCACCATCCTATAATCAAATTGGCCTCATTAAAAAATGCGTACACATAAGGATTAACCCCTCAAGTCTATATCTTATCAAAAACTCAGCACAGTCGAATTAAAAAAAAAAATTAATTTTTGTTTTGAAAATATCACCGTTTGACATCATTTTTCAAATAAATTCTGCTTTTTATAAATTTTAAATTAAATTAATTTCCTTTTCTTAAATATTTCATTATAAATTTAATCTTTGTTGTGTTTTGTAGTTATTTTTACCCCCTTACGATGCTGCGCGTTTATTACTTCTGCGCGAGTAATCAAAAATAGCAACCCTTCGAAAGTACAAATACATTGTTATGTTGTTGGAATTCAAATAAAAAAACTAAAAATCTAACAGGGTGAAACTATTAATCCACTCCGGGAGTTTTCCAAATGAAACGAAAATATTTTGAAATTAAATATTTTGAGATTCAGTGAAGTGTTTGGAATTTCATTAAAATAAAAAAAAAAAAGGATATTTTGCTTTATACGGTAAACATACTTGTTTAGGGGTGATGTATTCCAATGAATTCCAGTGCACAAAGATTACAGTCAATATTTTACAGTTGCTAAGTTTTATTGTTCTAAATGTGTTAATTTCTCAAAACCAATTAGCCTTTTTTGGATGCGTACCTTTTAGCCTTGATATTTGAACCGATAATTACAATATTTTATTGATCTTTTACTACACGACCTAACTAAAGAGATAACAGACCGACCGTATATACCTAAATATGTGTATATAGGTACCCCGACCCTCAATTTTAAATGTTTATTACAAAATATTTGTCAAATGAAACGCCCTCTCGACAAACAAAATATACGAGTTTATTTGAAGGCAATTAGAATTTAAGTTGTCTTAAATTGGACAATTGGGTCCACATCTAATGTGTACAAATAAAACAAACAACAGAATAACAACAAATTGACCTGTATATAAATGCGAAACAGATGTTCGGGACCGATACAGATTTATTTTAAACTTGATAATTGGATTATATTTTAGAATAAGCCGGATATTACGATATCTTTAGCCTGTCAATTCTTATCGGGATCAGCAATATGAAATCTTTATCGAATAAAATTTATTCAAAATAATAATACGTAAATACCAAAAAAAGGATTTAATAGTCGTCTAATTGAAATATCCATTGAATAAGCGTAACACGTGACTTCGATCATTTTGATTAATTTAACAGCACGCGCACGTGCCCCCCTTTTGTTTTCCTTCTATTTGTTTTCTCTGTAACATCTCAATCTAAAACAAACGAAAAACTATATTGATTGACACTGATTGTTTATAATAATAGAACCCCGTGTTTAATATTTTGATAACTTCTTCTAATTAAGCCGACGATATGTAAATTAAAAGTCATATATGCCGCCTCATTTTTGTATGTGAAAACTGACCTCGAACAAAAATTTTAACGAGGTAAATACGATCAAACAGCAACGAACTATTTAAAAAATTAAAAATAAAGATCAAACGATCATATACCGGTCGGTATAATATTCTATCATAAAATGTAATACAGTTATGTTAACATCCCTAATAAAAAAATAAAAAAGTTAAAACGTTGATATTCCATCTGGTTCGAGAATTAAAAACAAAAAAATTGCCGATCAAATGTACTAAAAGCTAATTAAATAATTTTATAGGTTATAAATTTACGTTTTAAGAAAATTTGTTTAAATTTTATTTTTATGATTCGACAGATTTTCTTTTGTTTATTTAGATTTTATGTTTTTATTTGAAAACAAGTTAATTTGAGATCAGTCTGTCATTTATTTTTACAGTTCATTTGTTTTTGTAAATAAAATTTAAGTTTTCTAATTTTAGTGGATTAACGTTTCTATAAATCAGGTGTTTTCTATCAATCCATTGAGGTGAAGCACTGGCAATCTGTCAACTTAGGGAATAGATGATTTAGCGCTCATAGTGGCGAAAGAAATATGCATTTGGAACGCATAGACGCATCCTCATGTGCTTCGAGCAGAAGCAGAACTAGAGAGGGGACAAAAAAGAAGCTTTTAAGCAAAAACGACATTAACGTGCTTTACATGTTAAGGAACAAATCCTTTGTGTATCACAAAATACGAAAAGTTGCTATTTAATACTAAAAAGCCGTAACAGTAGTGGCCATGATAGAATTCCACAATAGATTTCCATGATCTAAGTAGGTTAACTCAGGTTTAAGTGCTTGGAAATGAAAATCCGGTAAAATACTCAACAAATCTTGTACCAAGCTAAAAAACGTTTCATTGAGTTGAAAAATGTCGGGCGGGACTACTCGTATATCGTTTCGATATAATAAAAAGGATGGAATTAAAAATTGAGCAAAAAACGTCAGAAACATTTTTGTGTGATTTTTTATATTATTATTTATATGCGAGCCACCATTTCGTATTTTAAACAACGTTGATATACAGAATTATACTCAAACGAACAATACCTACGTTGTTTATACGGTGGAATTAATTCGGATTTTATTGCTTAACGAAACTCTTAATTGGGGTTAACTCTAAAATCATGTTTCCCTGATAGAGTTAACCTAGACTTGTAAGGGTAGAGTTTCGTTAAATTCAAATAAACTTAACGTATCTTGTACCACGTTTCCATGTAACGAGCTCAAATATTTTCAACAATTTTGGAGAAAATTGATTAATAATATGCAAGGAGTCATTTTAATTAAAACAAAAACTTTGACAAATAAAATCTAACTCAAACGTACAAAATTCGTTGAGATTATTTGGATTTACCAAAACTCTACTCTAATTTGCGTTTCCATGCACAACAACCGAATTGAACCTAGGTTAACTCTGTCATGGAAACATGATTTACCATGTTTCGATGTGCCGATTTCAAATAGGTTTAGGAGCTTTTATGAATTTAAGGAAGCTATTTTAATTTGCGTTTCAATGCATCTTAACCGAATCAACAGGGTAACTCTTTTATGGAAATTATCATGTTGCATGTTATTCATGCTGTCAGCGCAGAAGCGGTATGTTACCTAGAGAATTCAAGTATGTATTTGTGAACAAAACAACAAAAAAAAAAATACAAAAATGCCTGATGCCAAATAAATGAGAAAATGGAGGTGAATTTGATTTGCAAATGAAAAGTACTAACCGAAGCTAGAATCTACTCTACAGCCCACTATTGTCCAACGAGAATCAAATCGCCAATCCATATTCTTGTTGCCTTGACGACTGTAATTTTTTAACTCGAACTCTCTGTAATACGGCTAATTCCTCTTTTTTCTTTTAACTCGATCGCTACCCGGGTCTTCTCCTGGCAAAACATCCACCACATAGTCCAGGAATTTTTCGGGATTAGGTGACACCAAATAAAAATTCTCTCTCTATTTCGAAGAATTTATAAAATATCGAAGATCGATAAGTTTCTAACAAGATTTTCCTTGATTTAATAAGGCGTCAATGCATGTATCTGATGAACTCTAGATATAATTATAATTCTAAACAGAGAGGACTAGAAATTTTCATCCTGCTCATTCTGTTGAATTATGTTCTTCCGGTCTATGAAGACTAAATCTATCCTCTTGCCGACAAAGTTGACTACCATTTTCCAAACCATGACGACTGGATCCATTTACATTTAAGGTAGCCTTTAACGAATTTCAACATATGATCCAGAGGGGCAAATGTCTTATCGGACATCATCATCCATCCCAATTGATCAAAACAAAGACAGTAAAAGATTTTGAACCCCTTTGAAACAAATGCCTTTCAACCTTCAAAAGGGAATTTTACAAACATTTTCCACAACCAACCTCTATCATCCTATGTACAGAACTCTATACAAATTGATTGAATTGCAAGAGAATAGAGATAATAACAAATGTGACTATCAAACAAAGATAACGTAGCCGCAGACACTTGGTCACGAGAACAGGGCACACAACCTACCTCAACTAACCCAATTTACACCAAATGCATCCAAACGCAGGTTGGTGTACTGGTTCCGAAGCCTATGTATATAGCGATGGTGGTAACCATCGCAATCGGAGCACAATTACAAATTTTAGATTGTTCGGTAAGAATTTATGGGCTATTTGAAGAATCAACAATCTATTTCAGATATAAAATTTCATCAAAACCCCTTCAATAAATATGCCAAATAAAACATGGTGTTGAATAAAACTAAATTTGACGAATCTAATTTTTGATTTTAGGTATCGACCAAAATATCACTGGGCGTGTTCCAAAATATTTCTGGAATTTGCGACGATTCCTGCTCTAATGATATGGTCGAAGAAATTTTTTAGGTCATGAACTGAGGAAGAAAACAGTCTACTTCCGAACTAAACTTAGCAAATCTAATTATTCGCAATATTTCTTGAATTTGAGCCATAATTTATTTAAGAAACCCAACCGTAGAATATAGGGAATCCTTCAGAACAGAAATTAAAATCTTTTGACGCTTGAAACGTTGCCTATTGGTTGTTCATGTAAAAATCAAATTTGGTGAATATTTTTTTTAATTTCACTAAAATCCATTGGCAAACGATCCTCATTAGTTACGTATGTAAAAAAACAATTTGGCTCTGACAAATCTTCGTTTTTTATTTATGGCATAGACCTAAGTTCCTTTAGTAGTTTTCCGCAATATTAATGTTGAATTTGGGTTTTTATTTAACAATTCCATCCCAGCCCCAAATGGAACTTCTGCGATTATGCACCAATTCCTTTGAAATTTCATATCTGATTCAATCGACATATTTGATTATCAATGAGCTTGTTCCAACACATCCAAATAATAAACAAAAAAAATTACGATATAGGTAGATATTAGATATAGATTTCAATACAAATCTGGTTTCGTAAAAAATTGAGTGATCCTCTTACACGAATAGAATGCAAGTGAAGTCAACTAAATTTAGTTTTAAGATCTATTAATAACTGCAGTTACATTAATCTTCTTTTTTCTCAGAGGCCTTTCCAGAAAAAATCAACTATGCCAGGGTTGTTCCAGTCATTTTACACAAAGAGTTTTTTTTTATTTCTCAGTTGGGTTACATGGGTAAGCTAAACACAGAAACTGAAGCATCACACATAAAACTTTAATGTAAAAATAACGCTCGGAATTAGAGGAGTTCCATTAGATCCCATAATCTATACTATAAGTAGCCTAATGCCTTACAAATTATCTGGTTAAAAATATTTACACGAAAAATCATTACTTGTAAAATCCATATTATTCGAATAGGCATGGTTTGGACCTAAATCACTTTTGAATGAAAATCATGAAAAACTAATTACCTAGTTTAACTTTAAATATTTCACACCCAGGGTATTTACTGTTAAACTATAAGAAAATAGATGAAAGCTTATTTTGTTAAATTAACATAAAAATTAAGTTTTGAAAGTTTTTTGTTGTTGTGGTTGTTGTTTCGTATTGACGTTGACGATTGTACAAGTAGATAAAGGGCCTCTCGCGAGAAACAGGAAATATGATCGGCTATGCACAAATTTCGTCGTAACCATAGTTAATGTGTTATCAGCACACCTGCGAAAAATAGAAAAAATGAGGTAACTACCTAAAAATCGAGACCCTCCAATCGTGATATTCTTATAATTAATTTTGACAATGTATCCATTTCGGATTTAACAATTATGACAAAGTTTAAAAAAATTACATTTTAACTATAGGCTCAGTGAATTTTCATTAAAATTGTTTGTTGTTTCACACGATTCCAATGGCAATGCTGATAAAGTAAAAACCATTTTAAAATAATATACTTATTGCACCTCTGCAAACTTACAATCAATTTATTAATTCCTAAATATACAAGTTATTTCTCAATAATACAATAAAATTCAATTATCCCGAATCAAATTAAAATACTGTAAATAATATCTTCAGGGCGGGAAAGTATCGAAAAAACTAATCCATTTACGTGTCAATTCCTTGTACATCAAAGCAAAACATTATAGATTTCCGTATCAAATTGATCCTTGTTTATACACACTCCTTATATTACAACAATAGTTTAACAGTTTAACATGTTCGGGAATTATGTAACAATTTCAAAATTTAAGTATATGACCCTCTCCAATACAAAATTGTAAAAAAACTCGAAAGATAGCAATCGATTTTATATGTATACTAGGGATCCCAATTGTTTACATACATAAATATATAAGACGAGAGTACTTCATATACAAATCAGAGTGCGAAATATAAAAAGGGTCCCATCTTATATGTACAGTAGCATTTAGTACATGTAATCGACCGTTTTTTTTTTCTTTCAGAACTAAACAAATAATAAAAATGAAAATTATATATACATTTGTTATTTTTATACATAACAAAACAAAAAACTAAATAAAGTAAATAAATAATAAAGAAGTTCAGACATTTTTGTTATTATTACGGTAATTTAATACTTTAGTTTGTTGATTTTAAAACGATGATATGAATATTTATGTACACGTTTGAGATTATATACTCGTATTGTATCTATATATGGGATCTGTTGTTGCATATGCAGAGCCAAAATGGTTGAATTGTGAACTATACATCATATTAATTTGCAACAAAACAAAGAAAACTGGATTTTGCGCAACAAAATATTATGTATATCAAAACAAAATAAAAATGGCCGCTGCGCATACTGTCTCATAACATATTCACAAAGAGTTCAAATTTAGCAAAAAACGAAGTAGCTGTGAAATTGATTTTCAATTTTTTTTTTGTCTTTTGTGCTTATACATACATATGTATATAAAACAAGAAAATCAATAAAATTACCAATGGAAACTCGAATATGCTTATAACAAAATATGTTATAGATTTTATTAATTTCGCTTACCTTGCCAAACTCCTTTTCGAAATCACATTCCTTTTCTGGTACGTACGGTCCCAAATTAGGATTAAATATTAATTGTATGTTTGTTCCGGATGTTATAAATGAAATTTCGGTGTGGCCTTCACGGCAACCATTTTGAAAACGTACTTGACGTTCTTCCTGTGGCCGATCACGATAGCCGGTGTAACGAATCTGTAAATAAAAGTGCAATTTATAATTAATTTTATTCATTTATAATTTGATGTTGGTTTCGTAAAGGTTTTGTTGCTCAATTTTGATTTATTTACCACAACGCTACAAATTGAAGCGCCTTCGTTTTTGGTTGAATAATGGAAGAGAAATTGAGTTACTATTCAGAAATTCTGTGGAATTAAACAAAAACAGGATATCTGTAAAAATCAAAATGTTGAGAAAAGGCATTTAAAGTTTGAGTTGAGTTTTTTTTTTAATATTTTGAATTATTGTACGTATTGCATAATGCTAAACTATTTAATTATATTGAATTCGATTATCAATTATGCACAAAATGTATTAATTAAAACAGGAAAATAATCCAGAATATAGGGATTAGGTGCCGAATTTTACCTTTCGACATATTCTTTCGAAAATAATGAAGATTTTGGAAAATTAATTAGATTAAAGGTAACGCTTCAGATTCTGGAATGAATAGCAGCAAAAATTGGAAAAGTGATTTTTGCAGATATCCTGTTTTTATTTAATTCCACAGAATTAGGCTTCTGCAGTGATTTGAACCTTCTTTCCTCTTTATGAAATTGCGATTTGTTTCATAATGCAACAGAACATACATAGTAATGGGAGAATTAAATATTTGACAATGTATATATAAAAACATTTGTTTGTTTATTACTTTAATGAAAATTTAAACGTAATAAAATACACCAAACAGATACATCAGTAGCCCAATTTTTTTAACTGAAATGAAGCGTAGCAAATGAATGCCCATATCACTTCAGTTAACTCGGATAATCAGTTAGTTCACCGCAAACGAAAGGGTTTTTTGGGAATTCAATAATAATTGTATATAGGCTTTAGGTATATGGTACAAAAATAGACAGTTCTTAACTCTTTCTTTAACTTTAAAGTTATAGCCCAGAAAACGAACTTAAAATAAAAGTTTTTAGTTTTTAGATTGAAACCTCAAACTTTTAACTATCCACGAATGATTGAAACCTCAAACTTTTAACTATTAATTATCTTCCGCGGTTTGTCCGATGCCTAAGAACCATTTGGGCTCTGATACTAGTCACATCAGCGCGTTTCTAGAATTTTAATTTGCATTGATCAGTGCGGAATGGAGTTTTGTGATATAGGAAATTATTTAGTGGAAACACGGTATTCGAGCCTGTAAAGTTCAGGAAAATATAAGCCATTTCATTCTGAAGTTGTCCAAAAATATATTGAAGGACATTTTTTTAGGATTAATCAGTTTTACCAAACAGATATTTCAAATTCCAAAACGCAAATTAAAATACCGTCGCTTTTGAAATAATTTCCACGAAAAACTAACAAACATATTTATAAAATGGCGAACATGCTCACAAAAAATCGATTTTTAAAAAATATCTCAAAATCCACTATAAATAAAATGAAACCTACTTCACTCTCCCGGCTCAGCTTCTTAAACAGTTCATCACTTTCAAATTTAGATTTTTGATCGGGTACAACCCGCGGCATTTTAAAAATAAACCGTGGTTTAGGCTGTTCATATAATCCAATCGAATCGAACGGAATCATACCAGCCAAGGCGGCCGGATCATTCATCATCTTGGCACTTGTGCACAAAAAAACACAGAAAAAAAAATCACTCCCGCACAAACCGTATATGTATGTATATATTTTAATATTTAGCTCACTATACTAAACTACACTGTCACCTGTCCAAAATTTAACTAAATTTTATTTGAATATTGAATCACTGTAAGAGCGCGTATCTATAGAAAACAATTGGAAAATTAATTAGAAATTTTCAGGAATTTTCTCAAGTATGTACATATATAACATTATCTCCTCCTATGGTTTATATATAAACGTGGCCAACAAATTTATATTCGTCCTTATTCCCCCGATTCATGGAAAACCATACAAAATTCATGAGTAGTCAAGAGGAAACGTGCGAGAACGGAAATAAATTTATTTTTAGGGGAATTTATAACGGTAACGCCTTTTTATATACACAATAAATATAGTTGTTTCGCTTGTACATAAATCCAATTTTATTTATATATAAAATACATATGTAAATAAACCATCATCCTTATGTATACATACGAATATAACGTGATGTTATAAAAATACTTTTTGAAGTGTGATTATTAATGGATCATGTATATGAGAGCTTATTATTAAGAATTATAAAAAAACGGTATGATGATGTTGTGTAAACAAAGAAATGTTTGAAGGGTTCCTGCTCGCCATGTTTGATTTATTTATTTATATTTAGGAGAAAGATACGTTAATCATAGTTCGTTTTTATTCATTTTACGAGATTTTTGTTATATTGTATAATTTAATATTTATAATTGGCTAATAAATTACGTTTCAAACCAAATTAAACTAGCAAGTTTAGCTATTGTGTAGCATTGTAGCCTCAAATTTTTGATTTTTGATTAGTGATATTCACTGCACCAATTATACTCATACATGGAGATGGGAATCAATCAAATACCGGTGGTTTGAGAAGTTTTAAATTTCCCAACAATTATGTTTTGGAGACTATTAATCCGAAAGTGACGCACATGTATAAAATGGGATCAGTGTACCAATTCGTATTCGTTTAAAATTCAAATTTGTGTTAAACTCGACTTTTTTAGTAGCTAAGGCAATAAATTTTATTTATTTTTCTTAAATGTGTAATTGTTTTGCTGTAGTCTGTAATTGTTTTATCACGTAAAGTTTCTATTACGTGACTTTTCGATCAAAACCTTGTTGAACCATTATTTAGGGTATAAAAGCTCTATTTTGTGCTTCAGAGGACAGTAAAGTAAAGCGGACCCTCTACCAGTGTTATACATATAAACATTACCTACAAAACCCATAAATTGTGAAGTGAATGTTACAATAAATTGTAAATTTAACCAATTAAACTATTTTTATTAACTGTTTCAATTGTTTTAGTATAAAACTATTAATTATGATATATGTAGTCCGTGTTAAAATTAAAAATAGTTGAAGTTAATTAACATCGCGGCCCTAGACAAGCTTTCGTTTCCGGACCACCTCGAAATAATAGAAAAATCTGGAAAACTACTATAAAGTGTGGCCATAAAGAGCGCAATAAATAAAACTTAATTTTTTAAATTTTACGGTAAGACATTTTCTAAATTTAAATATTAATAGCTCAGTGGAGTTTGGAAAATTGGCAAAAATAAGAGCTTATATTATGGCAATATTGCAAACAAAATGCAACATGGGGAGCAATTACAGCATATATTGCTCAAAGAAGATGATTTTTGGGGCCTTTAAAACCTATAACGATACTGGGAATTTCGAAAACAGACCCAGAAAGGAACAACTTGGAGAACAGTGTAAAGAAAATGCCATATTTTGACGAGAAGAATTAAATTCGGCCTTCATTGAAGGCATAAAATATGTTAATAGTGTTTGCAAAAAATTGGAAATATCAAAGAAACAGTCAATTTTTAAATGTTTAATTTGAAAAAAAAAAAAAATGCTGCTGCATTCAGTCAATTAGTGAACAAACAGAATCCAGGTTTATCGGCATATGATAAGGAAATTATTAAAATTATCGTAAAATAAAATGATTTAAAAACAAAATTCTCAAAATTTGAGAAATTTTTCGAACATTAATAATTTGCTATGTGAAGTGTTGTTTAAGCAGAAAAACAAAAAACTTAACGGTGCTATTTTGTCTTTTTCAAACGTAAAGTGTAAAATTGTTAAATTAGTTCAACGGAAATTGTTAAATTAGTTCAAAATTAACCTAATAACCAAACAAACGATATAGCAAAGTTCATGTTGTAGAAAATTAGCAAAGCCAAACAATCAGCCGTGCTGTTATATAAATTGAAAATCAGCTAAGCCAATCAATCAAAGGTGGCCACTTAATAAGAAATAGTAAAGATAAAAAACAACGTAACCCAAATAAGCATGCAATTTGTAGAACTAGAACGTTACCACTCAATTTAAAAATCAAGACAATGAAGCCAAAGCGTTGGGTTAATGTCTCAAGGTTTGTCCGTAGCACGTTAGAGGATGGTGTAGCAGATACGGTTAATGCATATCTGGGAACGCATTACTGTAAAGTGGCTACAATTATTCTAAAAAACGCTAGGCTGTAGGATCTGGAATATATTTGTTTTAAAGTGGGAAAATTTGAAGAATTCTGAGAACAGGCTCTAAGGCCAGGTAATTGGCCAACAGAAGTATTCATTACAAATTTCGTTCATCGACATTCTTGTAATTCGTGTAAAAATGTACACATCTGCTGTAACAGTCAATAAAATTGGAAATTATGTGGAAATTTATTTAATTAGTCTAACGAGAATTTTTTGAATGACTTCATTTTATTAAATTTCAACAGCAATTTGCACTATAATAATTCTGCCAATAACATCTTTAATTTCTCTATTTATTTTGAAGGACTTAAAACTGGTAATGCAGTAGAAATTTTTGGTATTAGCTCGAATATGCAAAAATTTACCGCTCAAGCCAATATCACAAGTTTTAGTGCGATGTATTATAATCAAAACTGCAATTATTATCGCTTTATTTAAAAAAAAAGTTATACCACTATTAAGAACAATTATCGGATCATTGCTTTATACAACCCACAATTTTTAAGATCATAGTCTTCATCTGTATTAAGAGAGCTTTTAATAATAATCTGCGTTTGCTTAAGCTTCAGTCTATTGCTTTTAGAGATATACCACAGAAATTGCACTTATGGTTAGGATAGGTAAATCACTAAGCACACCATTTGATATAGCACATGAGGTTGCTCACGTTTCTGTTCTTATTTTGATTTTAATTATTGTTAAATTAAACTTAAATGGTAAAATTATTGACTTTGCTAACGAGATTGATTTAAGTTACTTTGATTTGACTGCGACTGAACTAAACCATAGAAACTCATTCCTTGCTATTACGTGAGAAAACTAAGCATCGAAGTTTCATCCCGAGATTTTTTATCAAGTACGTAATTTAATTGTAACGCAGCAGTTTTTGAAATATTTAGTATTGAATGTTGATGCAAGTTTAAATTGGAAATTATATGTTGAAACCAGTGCTGCGGAGCCGAAGGCGGCGTCTGAGTCGAGGAGTCGGACTATTTTGGCAGAGTTGGAGTCGGAAAAATACTTACCGACTCCGACTCCAACTCCACATTTTATATTTTTCTTTCTCTCTTAAAATCTACCTTACAAAATGTATACTAAAAATCAAAAACCACAACATCAACAACTGTATTTTACTTTCGCATATAGGACATATACTGGGGTACATTCAGAAACCGATAACGCAGACATAACGTAATCACTCAATATGTTCCGTAAGTTCCAAGTAAGCCCGATACATGGATAACAATTTTTCGCAAAAGTGGTTTAAGATATGTTGAAGTATACGCGAGAATTAAAAAAGATACTGGTCGAATATATTTGGAAAAAATTAGTTCAGCAAATTTTACACATAATTTCCTGGGTGTGATATGTTTGTGAAGTTGTTAATAATTTCCAAACTTTATACAAATGTGGTCCTGTAGTTAATGAGTTGTGAACTGTTACAACGTGAAACCATTAATTATATTTTTAAACACAAATGTGGTGACTTTAAAAACTTCCTTAACCTCGAAAATTTGATCCAAACGTATGTGTATACAAATCAAGCCCTGAAAACTCTTTATAATTGTAACGGACTGTTTTTTTTATAATTAGCACAACAGAATATTTTAAATTTTATAAATATTTCGAGACAGTAAACATATAAATCAACCCCTAAAATTAAAATAACCGTTGAACATTAATCCCAATATTCGCATCCTTTTCAATATATACAAGAGACACAATTTCCATACAATATTTATTTAAATTAAAAGAGTTTAATTAGCTCACTTGCCAGCGAATAAAACGCGTTGAAAATCTTCAATTTTTTTGTTATTTACCTAATAGTTTAGATTAGAATGTAGCCCGAACCATCTGCCAATTTATTTATATTAAAATTGAAATGTCATCAAAAATGATTTAAATAAAACTGGGATGAAGATAATAGGAAACATTGAAATTATGTGAACATAAATATACAAGCTGTTTGCCTTTTCCGATCGGTTCACTTTATATTATCCAAAATATTTTGATATTTCGATTGCACAAAAGAAATGCATTTATCTTACGATTTTATTGGAAGCTATTTTTATACAAACAAACATACAATTGGGACATATAATGCATACAAAAGAAATATTTTATTTGTACATAAAACTTTTGAAGACGATTGGAAGATGTAAAATAAATAAATTGATGTCATCTAAGTTGATATATTGTGTATATAGTGTAAGTGCTAAAAGATGTTGAAATAAGAGGATTTATGCCTAAAATCGTAAGTAATCGTAAGCCGAATCGTAAGTATAAAAATAAACAAATAAAATTTCATCTTGTTACAGATTAACTGATTTAGAGTACATTTTAATTTTTGTTAAAGAAGGCTGTCGTAAAATAGTTATAAACGTTTTCTTTTAAAATGTTGATAAATATTTGTTGAATTGAAAGAAAGTTGTTTACAAATTTTCTAAATAACGCTTATAAGAACGGTTTCACCTTATTAAATTCACGCTGACGAATAAAACCTAATATTTTTAGTTATACTTTATTAAATTAGATGGCACTATCATCATAAAATGTTTAAAATTCTGTCTTGGATGAAAAATTACATTATATTTCAGTTACACCTAAAATCGATAGATGTCTACAATAAAAATAAAAAGAAGAAATTTTTGAAACAAAATGTCTATTTGTGTTGTGTACAAAATTCAATAGATGTCCATACTTAAACGTTAAACAAAAAGTTTTACTTATCTTAATTATTTTTGGAATATAAATAAATAATTTAGTTGACCACCCCTTTATATCACGATTAAAAATACAAAACAAAAATGTAAATACATTTTTAATTTAAAATTACACAAAAACTTATTACGAGCGTTTAGTTCAAATTCATAATTGAAACCAGTAAGGTGCGTGTTTTATATTTTGCTTTAGTCATTTGTTGTGCAAAATTTTGGTTAACCGTTGACCTCAAACGTATATCGGCATTGAAAAAATTATGACTGCGATTATTTAATTAACTAATTAATAGGATTTTTATATCTCATACACATTGTATACAGAATGCTTCTGTTTCGTTGTGGTGTTATGTTGGTGGTTGGTTGGGTATTTTGTTCACCATCCCCAAAGGATTAGATGGTTTATTTATAATGTATTTGTGTTTTAATTAATGTATATTTTAGTGGTGAATTGTGATAAATGGGCCAGGCTGTATGTATATGGTCGATGTTGTTTATTTATGTCGATAAATAACATTTTTAACCGCGTTAATTAGAAGTTGGAATGCTAATGAGCTCTATTTGTTTATTAATGTTAAAAAATTGTGTGATTTTATTTAATTATTTGTTATTCTCATTTGTGATATCGATATCAAAAGAATAGTTTTAAGTAACCTATCAATATACGTGCTTTAATGTAAAATTGTGCAAATGTATGCCACAACCAATATGCAAATGAAATGACCGCATATAGATTAGGTATATTATAATTTACATGTACTTCACGTATATGATGCACTTAACCCGGTCGGCCACACGAAAATAATGAAATATCTAATCATTTCCCAAAATAACTTAAAAAATTATTTATTATTTCGCGATAATGTTGATTAAATTTTATAAAATTTGGTTTATATATTTCAGGCTTCTAAACAAATAAACAAACAAACGTGATAATAATGTTAATAAAATTTGATGATAATTACGAATTTGATAATTTGCAAAATAGTAATAGGCTCCGGAATAATAGTATACATTCAGCATCTATTAGTGAAATTCATGAAATACCCATCGATATAATAATCACACCGTTTAAATCGACGTTCGACAATAATAAAATACAATCAATTATTGATAATTTACAGGTGAAATAAATTTTCAATTGCAATGCCCAGTTTATAATAATTATTCCATTTTATTATACAGAATGAACAGACTGAAAAAAATATTCCACCAATTGATATTCTTTGGATAGAAGGAAGTGAAGGTGGAAATTATTTTTATGGATTTAGTGGAGTGCATCGGTTGGAAGCGCATCGACTCTTGGGAGATCGAACAGTTAAAGCGAAATTAATTAAATCATGTTTGGCCGATTTGAAATACTATTTGGGCGGAAGTACACCAAAATATTTGAAGTAACCATCATTAAACGCATTATCTAGGTTAATTAATTTTTTTATATAATTTCGGGAAATTATTTGTACTATATATAAAAAAAACTTTGAGCTTAAAGGTATTTTGTTTTATTTCTTGTTTAACAACAATTTATTTGTTTGTTTGTTTGCAGCAACTCACATTCACTTAAATTATTGGAATTTATTTTGCTTTAGTTAACTAATTAAATTATTCCTGTCTAAATTTTAGTATTTCAAATATGATTTTGCATATAGAAAATAAATAAAGGCACAACAAACACAGATCAGCATGTCTAGGAACGGAGAATTCACAAATTTTGGGACAAAAATCTAAGAGGTAAGTCTAGCAACGATCGATTCATTCATTTGAGAATTGGTTAATCTGCTACAAGTTTGCCAAAATTTGTTAAACAATAGTACGTTGCTTTCATAGCTTTCATAAAGTTTGTTAGTCGTTTCACAATTGTCAGTCGTTTCAAAACTATTCAATAAATGTAAAAAAATGTTCCAGCGAATTATCAAAAATAAGATTCTATTTTATTTGTAAAATTTATTGTAATTACATTTTATAACAATTGTTTGGTAATTTTACATTTATATAGTATACTAATTTAATGAATATGTGTATAGCAGCTTAAAACAATTTCTCTCTCAAGGAGTGCTGAAAAATAAAACAAAAAATAATTGTTAGTCAAGATAAGACAATTAAATTTCATTTACTTTGACAAACAAACAAGTTACTATCTAAAATTGATATCACAGCTTAAGATTGTGTATAAATATATAAAACTAGAAAACCACCTTGAACCTGACATCACATCTTATCGCACACTACTCTACATACCGAATACAAACCTGTTCTGCATCTTATTAACAAACAACTACACAAACATTAAGCTAATAGTTATAATATCAACAACCAGAAATAGTTCCTCGTAGTACCCCGAAATTCGACATTGTTATTTTTGTTTGTTGAATCGCATATTTTGATTTCACAATTTAATTATTTAAGTTTACCTTCAAACGTGAAAAGAATGCATTTTCAATCAATATACATATAAAGCCAGTCGTTCTGGTTTCTTAAGTCTCTTTCTTATAACCTACGCAATTTTTGTATTTACGGTACATATATGCCATGCATAATAAATAAACTATAATTTGCAGCATTGAAAATAATTGCAATAAACTTGGAAAATTATTGACATTTTATTTAGTTTAATAACATGAAAATTTGAATTTGTATAAAGCAAGATTTCTTAGCGTATTTCTAACTGAATTAGAAAATGTGCAATTTGAAAAACAAGATATGGAAATATTTACATCGTTATCTTGCGTTGCATGGTGTTGCATGGTATAAATATTTTTTCGAAACGCCTAAAAGTAGACTTTGAATACAAATGTTTAATAGTACTCACCAGAAACCGCTAGTAGCGTAAAAATTCGAATAATAAACTGTTTATGCAACATCAGCACTGCGTACCCCTCGAATAGCTTTATCCGCATTCTTCAAACTTATGATATTATTAAGCTTCTTCACCCGTAGTTTCGACCAAATAATATAATTGCCAATTCCTAATATTTGTGCGGCATTCAAAGCGGCTGCTTCTGGATAAATTACAGTTGGACATCCTAAACCGGATGGAATATTTAAACTTGACCATATATCAATATTTAAATTGTCGTATTTTACAGGTGGGCAATTTATCACCGGATACGTTGTATTTCCCGATAGCACGGGACCCAAACCATTCGACCGTCCAGCCACCGCAATAAATACCAAATTATTAATTAATGATTCATATTCGCCCATAATTTTTAGGGTCTCCTCGGTCGATTTGTGAGCCGAAGTAATTCTCAATTCAGTATTTAGACCCAAATCGCGACAGTGTTTTGCAATTTTCTCACAATGTTCCTTATCTGATGGACTGCCCATCAGGATCACAACCAAATGATCATTTTTCGGTATGATCGTTTCCAATTGCTCCAAAATCCATGTGAAATTACGTTTTACGGTATCCAAATCGGATTGGGTAACGGTGGTCAAATTGCGATAAACTTGTTTATCCACCATGAGACGTTTATCACCCGCAGGCCATAGGCGCCATGAATCGGAATCAATCACATCGGCTAGTAATATTTCGCCGGTTTCATCCACACCAAATTCAATTTTCATATCAATGAGAGCACAATTTTTAACATTCCACGCCTTCTCGAGTATCTCAAAAACAACGATAGTCGACTGACGCATTATATCGATCTCATCCTGACCTGTGTTTGGAAAAAATAAGAAAAATATTTTCTTATATGTATTTATATATTAATTGTAATAAATTGGAACAGATATAGGTTATCAGTTCCAAGTTCAATCGTTTAACATTTTTATAATAAATATAAACAATATATATTTGTATAAAAAGCTGCTTACCGATTTCAAGTCCGTTAAACTTAAATTTCGCGTCCAAAATTTGTTGCTCGCACCATTGCGGATCATGATTAGCGTCATCCTTAAAAAATGTCTCTTGCAATGGTGGTGCAAAACGATGTCCTTCAACGACACCAGGGTTACGTCTTAAAAATGATCCAGTCGCTAATCTTCGGGTAACCCATTCAATTGGAATCATTTCACATTTTTTCGATATAAATGCGTTGTCAGCCAATTTTTTAACGAACGCCGTCTTAAGTCCGGCCCGTCGTAGTATATCGAATACAAGACAATTTGTTGCATTCGAGATTTGAGATTTTCCAGCTAAATCGTGCGCCTTAACACCATCCCCCGCCGTAATACGATCCTTATTTAGTAGTACACAATTTCCCGGTTGGGATGGTATATCAAAAACTTGTTTGGTTTTGCCTTCGATAATTAGTTGGCCTAATTTAATTGTTCCAACTGTAAAATTTAAATTAAATACAAAAAAACTATTAAGTAATTTAATCTTATTTACATTAGGCTTTATAAAACAAATTGATAAGAAATTGAAATCGGATTTCTAATGCAATACATTAAACAAGAATCTAGTCAGAAATTTTTGTTACACCAAATATTTAGCCGAGTGTACACAAATTTGATAACAATAAGCGGCTTTCTTGGTCACTGACCATAGGACCCCAAAAAACTAATAACGAATCACTATGGAATGAAAACAGCTAAATGTATTATTATTCGATTACTTACTTTCTGTGGGTGCTGCCATTTTACGCGTTTAATTAATAATTTTATTAGTTTCAATAAAATTCAATTAAAACTATATTGTTAAATATGATGGCTCTAAGTATAAAAAAAACACAAAAACCACGTGTTGATCGCTTGGTGAACAAAAATCAAATAAATAAATGAGGGTCGAGAATTTGAAATGATATTTTTTATGCTCACACAGTAAGCTCTTTGTATAAGTGTATATGTACTCAACTGGAATTTTTTTTATCAATGTGTAAGAGATAATACTCAACTCAGTGTAGCCTAATCTTAGATGGATTTTAGAACACCGTTTATATTTAAATTCGTAAAGATCTTATTGTGTTAACATTGGTTTGCATCCCCTTGATCGTTGGTTGCTGCGCATTAAGATCAACATGGAAAACCAAAACAGCACGCTTGTTTATTGCTGGCTCTCTTCAATTTTAAAAAATTAACAACACCAAGGTAAAAATTTTTATCAATTCAAATGGAAACAAATCATGGATAGTAAACCTTTAGTATAAGAGTAGCAGTATATTATTGAAAAACCCGTTATTGTTAATTTCATTAAATACTATGCATATAATACGGTATTTTGGTCATGATTAATCCTATGAGCATCCCCATTTTAACGAACTGAAATTGATAGTCAAATTGAAAACAATTTTGAACATGCACAAATACAAAACTAAACGGAAATAGACCACGTTTAAACATAACATTTTTAGTTTTTGTTTATCTCATACTGAAACAGTAAATTTTGAATTACAGTTATTTTGGAAATAATACTATCCTTCACGAAAACAACAAAATATCTTAACCTGATAATCTCTTTACATTATAATCGTCAGCAGAAAGACAATAAGTTTAAAACCAGAACCTTGAAAGGAGAGGCTTCAATTGGCCTTTAAGTATACAATAAACACCTCAGTTGTTCAGTGAAAATAAATCTTAATTTTTGAGCTAAACTACCTATGTTTAAGTATATATAGAAATTTGGTTTTATTCGAATTCTATTTAACTTGTTCAACATCTCTTTAAGATATTAACATCCAATGAACAAATTAAGGAAGCCTCGAATTGATTCCTGATGAAGCAGAAGCTCCGGAAATTCAGCTTAATTGGCTGGCTTTATACCAATAACAAAATGCTCAAGGTATACTTTAATCCAAAAAAAAGCACCTGGAATTAATCTGGTAAGCAGAGAATACCTAAAAATTTTCCGGAAAAATCTATCAAATGAATATTTTTAATGGTATAAAAAAATGGGTTTCTTTCCTGAAGCCTATACAAATTTAATTCAAAAATGAAAAAAAAAAATATTCAGAGGGGAAAACGGAACTATGGAACAGTTCTTATGGTTGCACCTGGAAAAATTAATTCTTGCAGGTAGTGTACAAAGCAGTATATTGGGTCCAGTATTATATTTGATCTAAAAAGCAGACCTATACCAACATCAAATTACGTAAAAGTTTCAACATTTGCAGGTATCAAATTTAGTGCTCAACACTCCGGCTTGTTAAACGGGGATACCTGTATTGCAATTACAATAGGTGTAAGTTTGGATATCGTAGCTTGATTTGTTGACGTTTTGTTTCGGTCTGCTTTTTCTAAGTGAGCTTTCTTATCTAAATCTGAATAACGTTCTTGGCCGTATTCACGGTACCTGCTAGTATCTAGATTTACTAAAGTTGCCGACGATAATTTTTGTGTGACTTTGACGAATTTAGATAATAATTAATAAATTTTATTTTAGTCGCCCCAGTTTATCGAATACGGCAAATCTGCACAAAAAGAAGCACCCGCCCAGCGTATAGTAATCAGATTGGTGTATTTTGAGTAAACTTCTTTTAAATAAAATTCTTCCTTGAGCTCGAGTAGCCAGTCCTTATTAAGTTCAATTAAATGGTTTGCATCGTAAATAAATACAACCAAAATTTTGTGTCATCTTACCCAACCGAACGGTGGAATAAGGGTCCGCGAGCCTCAGGTTAAATGACCACGTTTGTATATTATCTAAATGCTTATACACCTACATATATGTACATAAATCTATTCCCCTTCGAACAGTGCTCTCTCTCATTCACTATACATGAGACTTCAGCTGATTTGATGAAACGACAGAAAGTCAATCTCATAAAAATGCGACGATTTACAACAATAGGCATCGCGCTCGGATATATCTTTAAGTTGAATCGTATGTCTGGCTGTCTGTCTCTCTGTGTATAGTACATATATTATTTCTATATAACATAAGAACTGGTTTATGGAGTCACAAATTTTTTATGCAATCAAGAACAAGGCATAAAAAACAATAACATTATCAACTTATATTCAACTTAAGTTAAGCGTAATCGGTTTTCTGATGTACAAATAAAATTTCTCTTAATTTTTTTTAATAAAAAAAACAAAAAAAAAAAACTTGTGGATTAGATTATATTGTATTAAACCGAAGTAAAGAGTTTTAGTTCAGTTAATTCAGTCAACAGGGAAAGTGCGAGTGAACATTGTGTTTTTTATTAAAAGCACGTGGTTCGAATAAATATAGAATAATATAATTTTGCAAAGCACATTCAACATAACATAATATATAGTTTATGTATACATAATTGTGACTGATTTAATAAAGTGAGTGTTAACTAAATAAATTTTGAAAAGTGGTGTTATTCTTCATAAATAAGTATTTGAAAAAAAAGAGATTCACAACAATAAGTTTAAGGAAGTTAAGTTTACACGTAAGTTGACAAAAAAAATATTTTATGTTTTGAGATATTGGTGTTTGTGTTTATTATACGAAAAACATGTTGCATTATAGTCGGCCTAATAATTGTTATATGTACTTATTGTTGAAAAAAGAATGAAATCATTTACATGACAATTGTTCCCTTCAAGATAATGAATTCAGATTTTCTTAACCTTTTTCTAGTCGTGGTCATATTACAAAATTGAATATTTTAAATTCAAAAGTAAAAATATAACTGATATTGAGCTAAATTTAAATAAACTTTGAATAGCATTTGTAAAGAATTACGAATTTAAATCACGAGATCACGGTTTTAAAGGAAATTTAATTCGCAAAAAGTTTAATTTTATTATACTGATTCTCAAAAAGCTTCCCACGAACTCGCAATTCTAGAAACCTAACCGAAGTAAGTGCTGCAAAACTCAAGAGGCACAATATAACAGGGTTTCAATCCGTGAATTCGTTACCAACAAGAGTTGAAAATAGGCTAGATATTACTAAAAAAAAACATCTGCTTAACGATATATGTAGGAATAAAATTTTCCTTTCCATTATTTGAAGTTTCTTTAAAGAACAAGAGAGAACATGATTTTTACCCTACATAATTTTGAATTTACCAAAAGAAAAAACAACAAAATTCCAATTGGCCGCGCAATGCCTATTATTGAGCTTAGTTCAACATTTTTATAGTTTTAAATTGATTTAGGTTAGTGAAGCTTAATTTATGTAACACTCCACGTTAGTTTGTCAATATGTACATTGAAAACAAAATTTTAATTGTACCTAATTTAAATAACTTCTCGACATGGGTCCGATAAAACTATGCATTCCGTTTTGTTTGATAATAGAGATACGTATCACAAATGACTGTTTCACATAATAATAATTAAGCGATAATCTCAAATCGCGATTTCAATTTCATTCACTTACACTTTCGGTCTCTTTTTTGTATTTCATGATTATCGAATTTGTACAACTAAATTACGATAATCGAGTTATGAAATGCGGTATGTTGTGACAGACTGAGAAAAATAACTATACATGCCAATCATTGCGATTGTTCTTTATACAATCAATCGCTTTGGTGGAACGCTTTTATTTTCTCACGATGATTCACCGTTCAACCTGTTTTTTGTTCACCTTCTTTTCACGACTATTGCCCTTTTCATCGCTTTTGTCGGATTCTAATGTTAAAATTATTGTTTTATCCATAACACCAAAAAAACCGTACGTCATGATTTATGATTACTTTGCATGCACTGTCTGTGATCATTACACCGCTATATATGGACATATGGTGACGCCTCTGTTTAGGTTCAGCCCTCACTAATTTTGATATCTACTTTTAATAGTATTTCTTTCATATCGTCAAACAGCTTTTTCAGATCGACAGTCAAATAACTTCCAAGTAGCTACGGTTTTAATAAGAAATCATTTTGTCTCTAGCTCACGTGTTATTTTTAATTCTTTGGTTAATCCGGTTAAACGAAATTTATATATTAGACTGGAAGGAAGTGAGGATGGAAATATTCAATAACATTTTGAAAACATATTTAGTAAAACACTTTCCATTCAATCTTTCCATTGACAATCTGTCGAAGGTAAACAATAGAAAGTGTTTTTAGACGTCTCTTTATTTATTACTTATTTATAGACAAAGCATGTAAAAATAATGCTATATTTATTACTGCTTTGGTGTGCTAAATGAGAGGGTAAATTGAAACCGATATATCAAGTGTCAAAAGTTTAAATTAACAAAATACGTTAGAAACTATAGTCGAAAACAAGCCACTTTATTTACAAACATTTGCAAAAAACAAAAAAAAAGTAGAAAGATATTTTTCTCAATAATTTTCTTAGTCAAAATAATAAAATTGTTATTGATTAATTAGCAAAAGTATGTAAACATATGTTTAAATATATATTCGCTGATAACGCAAAATAGATTATGTTCGATCGAGATAAGCGCTATTTTTTGATCTTAAAAAAAACAAAAAATCCCTTTACATTCTAAATCAGGTCAATAATAAACAATCTTAAATACAAAATTTGAATTATCTTATAAAACGACCAACTCAATATTTGATTACTAATCAAAATGGTTATATAATTTGTAAATCTACAAGAATCTCTGTTAATTTGTAAGAATTAAAGAGAAATTTTGTAAACAATACAAAAAAAAGTATGGGCGAGAGTAGAAGAGGCATAAATATAGCGTGCTCGACATTGTTTCCAATCAATCGAATTTTCGCGATGTCAATGGTAAATTTATTTCTGGCAACCTCTAGCCTCGCGATAATTTTCATAAAGTTGTAGAACTTTAAATAAGTCACGGAAGTTTATATAAAAAAATAGCCCAAATTCTTGAGCAAACATACAATTACATACATGCAAACATATTGACCCTTTTCGAACCACAAACGCTTATCAATAAAATTATTTTGCAGTAGACTAAATGAATTTAATTTAAAACACTGGCAAATTTTTTTTTTTTTTTTTTTGTTGTCTTATCTTAACAACTGATCGTAAATAATTTAAATTATATAGTTTTGGAGTTTTTAATTGATAATTGTAAGAAATGCGGGTTTAATTAAATATAAGACCATGATGTTGAAACGACGGATTATTTTTTAATTTTTTGTATTTGGAGCGTCAGTATTTTATGCAATTGTATCATATTTACTAAATACGAAATACCTGACATTCTTTTCTTATTGAAGTGGTTGTTGTGTTAGGGCTCAAATAATAAACTATATATTAATATAATAAAGTTTATATTTAAATTTACAGTTAAACACATAATATGGATGAAAATAAAAAAATGGAACTGAAACCTCGCAAACCCGAACGTGGTAAAGTTACCACCGGTTTAACACACGAATGTGGTGTATTTGGTGCTGTAGCATCTAACAGATGGCCAACCCATCTTGATTTACCCCAAATAATTACATTAGGTTTAGTTGCGCTACAGCATCGAGGGCAAGAATCTGCCGGAATTGTTACAAGCGAAGGAAAATGCACAAAAAATTTTAAAGTACACAAGGGGATGGGCATGATCAATAATATATTTACTGATGAATCAATGATCAAGCTAAAAGGTAATTTAGGTATTGGGCACACGCGGTATTCAACCGCAGCCGCATCTGAAGAAGTAAATTGTCAACCGTTTGTTGTTCATACAGCACATGGTGTTATGGCAGTGGCACACAATGGCGAATTAGTTAATTGTGAAACTTTGCGAAAGAATGTAAGTAACTAAGATGTTCAACATGTTCAACACATTATTTTTCTTTATTTTTGTATTCAGGTGCTGGAACGTGGTGTTGGTTTGTCGACACACAGTGATTCCGAGCTCATCACACAAGCGCTATGTCTTAATCCACCAGACGGAGAGGTAAGAAACATTTTTTTTTTTAATTTCTTAACTTAACCCTATACAGATAGATTACACATTTCGAGATAACCGTTTAATTGTAAACAAAAATATTGTTGTTATTTTCCAATATTGTTTATATCGAAACGTCATGTAAATATATTGACGCCATTGAAACAGGCCATATTTTACAATACGGAACATTGATGATGACATGTAAACATTATATTACACTCGATTGCCATTCCTTATAAGTATATAGAATTAAGATCGATTTGTTTGGTGTCGTACTAATTAGTATATTATTAGTATATTACCCTTTTACTATTGTTTTTCGTTACAGATCAATGGACCTGATTGGCCAGCCCGTATCAAACACTTAATGTATCTTGCCCCAATGTCATACTCGCTTGTGATCATGATGCGAGATAAGATTTTTGGTGTACGAGACCCGTATGGAAATCGACCCTTATGTCTTGGGAAAATTATTCCGGTAGCCGCAAGCAAAAGTTTCGAGAAGGATGTGGATAAAATACCTTCAGAGGGATGGGTTATTTCAAGCGAAAGTTGTGGATTTTTATCGATTGGTGCACGATATGTGCGCGAAGTCGAACCCGGTGAAATAATCGAGATGACACGAGATGGAATTAAAACAATCGGTATTGTTGAACGGCCGGAATATAAAAAACAGGCATTCTGTATTTTTGAATATGTATACTTTGCTCGATCCGATTCGATTTTCGAAGGCCAAATGGTTTATTCGGTGCGTTTACAATGTGGTCGGCAGCTGGCTAAAGAAGCATACGTCGACGCGGATATTGTTAGTTCAGTACCGGAATCGGGAACTGCAGCCGCTCATGGATATGCCCGTCAATCTGGTTTACATTTTGCTGAGGTCCTATGCAAAAACCGTTATGTTGGCCGAACATTTATTCAACCATCAACTAGGCTACGACAGTTGGGTGTAGCGAAAAAATTCGGAGCCCTATCCGAAAATGTAACCGGTAAGCGATTAGTATTAATCGATGATTCGATTGTACGCGGAAATACAATCGGACCTATTATTAAATTGCTTCGAGATGCCGGCGCCTTAGAAGTACATATCCGTATAGCAAGTCCGCCCCTCCTTTATCCGTGCTATATGGGAATTAATATTCCAACACGAGAAGAATTAATTGCGAACACAATGGGCCCAGAACAATTGGCGAAACACGTCGGTGCCGATAGTTTGTCATATCTAAGTGTCGAAGGACTAAAACAAGCGGTTCAATCTAATATGAAAATTACAAGGCCAGATCAAGCGGGTCACTGTACAGCTTGTCTCACTGGTGAATATCCAGGCGGAATACCAGAAGAACTTAGTTGGTAGTAATCCATAACATTTTTTTTTTCATAAATACATTATATTTTGAAGTAAAATAAATAATTTTAGATATAAAAAAAATAAATATATTCATTTTTACACATAAAAAACTAATTCTTATTTTACTTTTTGTGTTTAATCGAACATCGGTTACATAGACCATATCTCCATGACTTGGAAGAAGAATCAGCTCCTTCAAAGATTAGGTTATAGTTGTATTTTTAATAAGTTCAAATAAATAAACGTAATAAGAATTAATTATTGTTATTGCGCGCTTTTGTTTATGAATATTATTACAGAAGTGTCAAATTTACAACAGGTAGTCGCTGTGATAATTTGGTTGCTTACAAAATAATGTCATAATTATTATAGCTGGAATAAATATCACAGACTTCGGACACGTCCTAACCCAAAATTATTACAAAAAAATATTGCCACAGAATTCGGACACGTCCTTAACTATGCTTTTTCTATTATGCTCTCAACTTGTTCGATTTATCATGTTATTTCTTCTCCACTTTGTCACCACCTTCCTAATATTTTTTTTTTTGTGATACTTTGCCGATTACGGGCGTTCAGCCACCTCGCACTGCGACCTAAAAGATCTTTTGTGCTTGGACCCTGCTTAATTATCCGTCCAGGCAATATTCAGGCTCTTAATGAACTTGATAATACTGCCGGCCGGAGATACATTCCATCTGGGCTTATTGCTCTCCCTCCTAGATGTTTACTGCAGCATATAGTTCTGCTAGAAAGTCGGTAGCATTGGTACCCAAGGACTTCGAGAGGGCTCTCCCGCTCCCGTATATTTCTACCCCTGCCCCGTCTTCCGTTTTGATTTTACTCTTACGAGTGGCTGGGAATGGAAAGTCGCCTGTAGCTCACCCAGCTTTACTACAGGAAGGCACATACTGTTCCACCTTAGATTAGGGTTCTTTGTCAATGGTTTCTCCTTTAGCGCCGTACTTTAGCCTGTGCCAAATGACCAACGGAGCTGGTAGATTAATCTACTCAACTTTGGTCTCCCCCTCCAATAGACGGCAAACCACCTGTTTTAAGATATAGTAGTGAATATTATATCGTGTTAAACAAAATTAAATAAATTTTCTGTAAAAAAAAAAATAATGTGCAGAAATAAACCCTGTACGCTACTTTTAATCATAAACACGATCACCGCTTTTTCTAAACCTATTTCAAGAAATTGACTTGAGAACGCACCTGCATCACTGAGTACGTTTATGCTCAGAGTCGAGTCATCTTTTAGTTAACTTTGGATCATCTTGTAGTTATCTTTTTTAGCGTTTATACTGCAGAGTCAAATCGTAGTCGAGTCGAAACTAGGTTGAAACCGAGTCAGAAACGTCAAAAAAAAAATCATTTACTAGTGTATGTTTATATGTTTTTCTTGTATTATTTTCTGAATTTTATAAAAATAAAATAACAAAGTTTTATTGCCACACAAAAATCGAAGATTCGCACACGAATTAAGAAATCAAAATGGTGTCTTTTTATTACTATTTTTTTTTGTTTTTATTTTTCGACTCGACTCCGTTTATAGTGAAGGTTTTTAGAGTTAACTCGACTCGACCCTAGAAATTTTTTAGGTCGAGTCGAGTTAACTACAAGATGACTCGACTCCGTTTATAGTAAAAGTTAACCTAGGTTCAAACCAGGTTGAACCCTAAGCATAAACGTACTCACTGGCTATAGGGGGTATACCCCCTATCGACCAAAAATCACTTTGACAGTAAACAAAAAAATTAAATTCATTTATTTATCAATATAAAAAAATGGAGAATATACCGAGAACGCATGAAGGTAATTTTCTTATTAATTAATAATATAAAAACATAATTTAAACTTATGTTTTATGGATATTTATATACCCAACTAGTTAATTAATAGTTTGTGTATAAATTTATCAGGGAGTTTAGCTTATTCATATGAAAAATATATTAATTTATTAAATCGTTTATAGAAACGTATGTCCGCCATTTTTTTGTGGTCGCCTCAAAAATGTCAAAAGTGAAATAATAAAATTTTTAATTATTTTGTGAACTAAATTTTTATGTATTTTTACAGATATTGAAGCGCAAATACGTGAAATCCAATCGAAAAAGAAGGAAGCAGCAGCAAATCAAGCTGCAAATGATAAGGGTATCGGATTATTAGAAAGTGGGGCATACGATGCCGATTTGTATGATGGCAGTGGGGCCAAAAATAAATTTGATGGTTATGTCACATCGATTGCACCAAACGATGATATGGAAGAGGATGAAGATGAGGGTATCGTTCCACCACAGAAACGGGCTATGTATACAGCACCAACAGCACTATTGAAAGATATTGGACCGGTAAGTGTTTCTATTTTTGATTGTTTGCTTCATAAGCTTGGGAGAATATTGGAATGTCGTGGATATTGAAGATCTTCAACTTTTAGAATTAGTATTTATTTTATTGAACCTTAAATACAATGATTAGATCTTCATCTTACATATTTTCTTGTATATTTTTCCAGCCTGAAAAAGACTATGATCCGTTTGCAGATCGGCGCCGACCAACAGTAGGCGAAAAAGAAGATGAGTACCGACAAAAAAGACGACGACTTGTTATTTCGCCAGAACGAAGTGATCCTTTTGCCGATGGTGGGTATTTTTTCATTTTATAAAATTTCTACTGTAATTTATATAAGAATTTAATTTAGTTTAATAATAAGATTTAGATTTAAATAATTTAGAAAAAAAAAAAAAAAAAAATTATTGCTTTTCTTATAAAAAATCTTTGGATAAAAGTGATGTACGAACTAAAGGTTGTCTGTAGAATTAGAACAAAATCTGAACACAGAATGACAGAATTTATTCTAATTCGGAGTTTGTGAGGAGACGAATTGAGACGACAGTTTTGTATGATTGCGTGAATCCGGATGTATGAAAAATATTTAATAAGTTTTTGTTGTTGGTTTTATTATTAATTGGTAAAACTTATCGCAGGTTACGGACACCAGTATGTATTCCGAATTAATTACCGGAAAAATCTATACCTAGACCACCTCTCTATGGTTTTTATTTGAAAAAAAACTAAAAATGTCTCAGAGGTCGTAAATCAAATAAAATAAAGGTTGAAAGTTTGTTTTGTGTTGGTGAAAATAAGATTCATTAACAGGCAAGAGAGGCTTTCGGAATTACAAAGCGCTTTACAACTGGTAACGAAACTTATTTCCATTAAACATTGAATGTGAATGAATGTTCTTTACACAAAAAGTATTAATCACAAAAAAGAATTATTTCAGGACAAATTAAAAACTGTTGACATGTTTTTGATGGTTTTATTATAAATTAATAAAAAAAAAAAAGTTAATTTATAATAAATGGCGAAAGGAAGGTATCACGTACGTATAAATTATAAAATGTAAAAAATTTGAAATTTTGTTATGAGACAGTTTTAATAAAGGAAGTGGATCCAAAAATTCTTCGAGAGTTTCAAATTTTTTACGTTGAAAGTTTATTTTATATAATTTTGGTACTAAAATTAAAAAAGAAATTTTTTTAATTACGAAAATTTGTGTTAAGAGTTTTACTAACCAATGCGTTGTAACGCATTTTGTTTATATTTACAGGAGGTAAAACGCCCGATATTGGATCGCGGACGTATACTGAAATTATGCGTGAGCAGATGCTCAAAGGTGAAGAATCTGAAGTAAGTTCGAAGTGTGATAATTCTTTCAAATAGTAATTTGTCTAATTCTTGTTTTAATTTGCAGGTGAGAAAGAAAATTTTAGAAAAATCCAAAGATGGTACATTGAAGATTAGTAATGGTGATTCAACATCGAAACCGGAACCAAGGAAACGGGGGCGGTGGGATCAGACGATTGAAGATCAGTTTGTTCCGGCTAAAAAGACATCAGCTGGTACAGCAGCAACACCGTCGTGGGGAGATGATGTTAGCGTAAGTTTATTTTATTATTTATTTATTGATTGCATTAAATATATCGTTTACGTTAAGTGAATCGTCAAATGATAAAAGTTTCAATTTAATCTGAAATGCCTTTTATCTAATCGTTTACAGAAAACACCTGCCGACCATCGTTGGGATGAAACCCCAGGACACAAGGGCAGTGAAACACCAGGTGCAACACCAGGAATCACAACTCGAATGTGGGATGCTACTCCAGCGCATGCTACCACCCCTGGGCGTACAGAAACCCCAAGTCACGAAAAATCTTCACGTCGTAATCGTTGGGATGAGACACCAAAAACAGAGCGCGAGACACCCGGTCATAACAGCGGTTGGGCTGAAACTCCACGTGCCGATCGTACATCATCTGATGGTGTAATCGAAAGTTCAACGCCAGGAGCATCAAAACGTCGTTCTCGCTGGGATGAAACACCTTCAAATGCGACACCTTCTATGACCCCATCAAATGCAATGACTCCATCGATGACACCGAGTATGACACCACACGGAACTCCAGGCCATGCTACACCACTTCTTACGCCGGGTGGTTCTACTCCAATCGGTCATAAAGCAATGGCTATGGCTACACCAACTCCCGGCCATCTAGCAGCTATGACACCGGAACAGTTGCAAGCTTATCGCTGGGAAAAAGAAATCGATGAACGTAATCGCCCCATGACCGATGAAGAACTTGATCAATTATTCCCGCCGGGATACAAAATATTACCTCCACCCGCGGGCTATATACCATTGCGCACGCCGGCCAGAAAATTGACTGCGACTCCGACGCCGATCGCTGGAACACCAGCCGGATTTTTCATGCAAGTTGAAGATAAATCAGCCAAATTCATTGATAACCAGCCAAAGGGTAATCTTCCGTTTATGAAACCGGAAGATGCACAATATTTCGATAAGCTACTGTTGGATGTGGATGAAGAGACACTCAGTCCTGAGGAACAAAAGGAACGTAAAATTATGAAGCTGTTATTGAAAATTAAAAACGGAACCCCACCGATGCGTAAGGCGGCGCTTCGACAAATTACGGATAAGGCACGAGAATTTGGTGCAGGCCCACTTTTTAATCAAATCCTACCGCTTTTGATGAGCCCTACGCTGGAAGATCAAGAACGACATCTACTAGTCAAAGTTATTGATCGTATTCTATATAAGCTGGATGATTTGGTTCGTCCTTACGTTCATAAAATATTGGTCGTTATTGAACCGTTACTCATCGACGAGGATTATTATGCACGTGTTGAAGGTCGTGAGATTATTTCAAATTTGGCTAAAGCGGCCGGTTTGGCCACTATGATTTCAACAATGCGTCCCGATATCGATAATATCGATGAATACGTAAGAAATACAACTGCACGTGCTTTTGCCGTGGTCGCATCTGCTTTAGGTATTCCATCATTACTTCCGTTTTTGAAGGCGGTGTGTAAAAGTAAGAAGTCATGGCAGGCTCGTCACACTGGTATAAAAATTGTACAACAAATTGCTATTTTAATGGGATGCGCGATTTTACCACATTTAAAGTCATTGGTCGAAATTATTGAGCACGGTCTGATCGATGAACAACAAAAGGTTCGCACTATCACTGCTTTGGCTATAGCGGCTCTAGCCGAAGCCGCTACTCCATACGGTATTGAGTCATTCGATTCAGTACTAAAACCGCTATGGAAAGGTATAAGAACACATCGTGGTAAAGGTTTGGCTGCGTTCCTTAAAGCGATTGGTTATTTAATCCCACTTATGGACGCCGAATACGCCAACTACTACACCCGTGAAGTAATGTTGATTCTAATTCGTGAGTTTCAGTCGCCCGATGAGGAAATGAAGAAAATCGTACTAAAAGTTGTGAAACAATGTTGCGCAACCGATGGTGTTGAGGCGCAATATATAAAAGAAGAAATTTTACCGCACTTCTTTAAACATTTCTGGAATCATCGTATGGCACTGGATCGACGAAATTATCGTCAACTAGTGGACACCACCGTGGAAATTGCAAATAAAGTAGGTGCATCAGAAATTATTAATCGTGTAGTGGATGATTTAAAAGATGAGAATGAACAGTATCGGAAAATGGTTATGGAAACGATTGAGAAAATTATGGGCAATTTGGGAGCGGCCGATATTGATTCGCGACTAGAGGAACAATTGATTGATGGTATTTTGTATGCGTTCCAGGAGCAAACAACCGAAGATGTTGTTATGCTGAACGGGTTTGGAACGATTGTAAACCAACTCGGCAAACGGGTAAAACCATACTTACCCCAGATTTGTGGTACAATTTTGTGGCGACTAAATAATAAATCGGCTAAAGTGCGACAGCAGGCGGCCGATTTAATATCTCGAATTGCCGTAGTCATGAAAACATGTCAAGAAGAGAAGCTAATGGGTCATTTGGGTGTTGTGCTCTATGAATATTTAGGCGAGGAATATCCTGAGGTACTGGGGTCGATTTTAGGCGCCCTCAAAGCCATTGTGAATGTGATTGGAATGACCAAAATGACCCCACCGATTAAAGATTTATTGCCTCGATTAACACCAATTTTAAAGAATCGTCATGAAAAAGTTCAAGAAAATTGTATAGATCTTGTTGGTCGAATAGCTGATCGTGGCCCAGAATATGTAAGCGCACGTGAATGGATGCGAATTTGTTTTGAGTTACTGGAATTATTAAAAGCTCACAAAAAAGCGATTCGGCGAGCTACCGTCAATACTTTCGGTTATATTGCAAAAGCCATCGGGCCACATGATGTACTGGCAACATTGTTAAATAATCTTAAGGTACAAGAACGGCAGAATCGTGTTTGTACAACTGTTGCCATTGCTATTGTTGCTGAAACCTGTCGACCATTCACAGTACTCCCAGCCCTGATGAATGAGTATCGTGTACCCGAGTTAAACGTACAAAATGGTGTGCTGAAATCCCTCTCATTTTTGTTCGAGTACATAGGCGAGATGGGAAAAGATTATATATATGCAGTAGTTCCACTTCTAGAGGACGCTCTAATGGATCGTGATTTAGTACATAGACAAACGGCGTGCGCCGCTATAAAACATATGGCGCTTGGCGTTTATGGTTTTGGATGCGAAGATGCCTTGGTCCATCTTCTAAATTATGTATGGCCAAATATTTTCGAAACATCACCACATTTAGTACAAGCTTTTATGGATGCGGTAGAAGGATTGCGAGTGGCGCTTGGTCCAAATAAAATCCTACAATATACGCTACAAGGATTATTCCATCCGGCGCGAAAAGTACGTGATGTCTATTGGAAAATATATAATTCGTTGTACATTGGTGGGCAGGATGCGCTAATTGCTGGTTATCCAAGAATTTGTAATGATCCCAAAAATCAGTATGCCCGATTTGAATTGGATTATACTTTGTAATTTTTCAGTTTTCGCTATATTACACTATATAATTATATTTTATGTAAAAGGTACATTTTAAGAATATCTAAATAAATGAATTGAATTGTCGATTAAGCAATTTAGGAGTTTATTTAAAAAAAAATTATTGAACGGCCTTTCTTGCCGCGTGCGTTACTTTGCGTCGATAAAGCAGATCGACCAAATTGTAACATACTTCATTGTCGTTTCTCTTTTTTATGAACGGGCGATTTCGTAAAAAATTGTCCGCGTTCTGTCAGACGAAAATTATTTAAGAAATAAAAAAATTTCTTGAATTTTTTTTATTTTAAGGAGCATATATCCGAATAAATACTTTTAATAAAATTAGCTTTCGATTTAATCTAAATTATTAAATCTTTGTAAATAATTTTTGTGTTTGTGACAGAAATAAAAGCAAAAAGTTGTATCAATATACGAATATGGCACTAAATCCACAATATGAAGATATCGGTAAAGGATTTGTCCAACAATATTACGCCTTGTTCGATGATCCCATGCAAAGAACAACTTTAGTTAATTTATATAGTGCGGTAAGTCTGTGTGAAGAGTGTGTAGCATTGAGTAAGTTAAACAAAATACATTTCTCGAATTCACATAACCTAACTTATTTGTTTCGCCTAAGAAACGGAAATATTATTGGAGGCTCCTAAATACCAACACTGATGTTTTTATATTATGGTCTAATCAGTAATCAATAAACTATTTTTAGGTCGATTCCTTCATGACGTTCGAAGGACAGCAAATTCAGGGTTCAGCAAAAATTTTAGAAAAATTAACAGTAAGCTATATTCTTACAATTTATGTAATCCTTAATTATATTTCATTTAATGTGTATTACAGTCCTTAAGTTTTCAAAAAATTACAAGAGTTATCACTGCGGTTGATTCCCAGCCCATGTTCGACGGTGGAGTTTTAATTAATGTACTAGGAAGATTACAGGTAAATTTGAGATGTCCAGTTAAAAGTGTCAATTAGCCTCGGTTATTGTTTAATATTTAATTACAGAGTGACGAGGATCCTCCACACGCCTATTCCCAAATATTCGTCTTAAAACCTTTGGCTAATTCGTTCTTTTGTCAACATGATATTTTCCGCCTTAACATTCACGATACAGCTTAGGGAAAATACGTTAAAAAAAGTAAACAATTTTAAAATGGAAAAATAAAAGCTATTAAAAAACTTATATAAACTAATTGATCTTTTATTAATTTACAAATTTCGTCTCCATTAACACAAGTTATATTATGTGAATATAAAATATTTTTGTTATTTAAAATAAGAAATTTTCTGTTAATTTGTGTATAAAAACATTTTTAAGAAATTGCGCTTCATTTATAACAAGTCATAATATGCTTGATTTTTTGTGTTTTGTAATACATATTTTATTTAAATAAATAATCATTTTTATTAATTAATTTATATTTTTCTATTTTCCATTATACGATATAACTACCATGCGTGCTGAGTATATTTACGCGCGCATTAAACTAAACCGATCGGAAAATGTTCCTTAATTTTCAAAAACCACGGTAACAAAAATGTTTTTGTTGAATTTTATAAATTCTAGAACCACTTGAATCAAATGTCGAGGCTTACATTTGGCCGAATTTAGAAAATTTTTCTAGATGCCTGTGAAATTCAAATATGTACATGTGCTGAGTAAAATTTTCCCGCATAAATCCTAACCGGTAATCAAGGTGCACAATTTAAAATTATCGGACATACCAACTGTACAAATAAAATTAAAATGGCACGCACCCAATGAGTTTGTGCCAAATTCATCGCATGGAAGAGTTGATTATCGAAACTGTCAAAAAAATAATTTTATTGAGTTTTATTTTCCTTTCGAGTGTGAAAATTACAAATAATAAAAAAAGAAAAAGGCTTAATTTTATTTTTCAAATGATGCAAAAAATAATATTTTCAATCTAGTGTATCGCTGATAAATAAAAAAATACCCGCATTTTATATTAAAATGTGCAACAATAAATTATTAATATTTTTTTTTATAATTTTCTATCAAATTTTAATTATAAATTCTCGTACATCTGTTCTATGGAAATTGAATACGGAAGAGGGAATCATTAAAATTGTCCATTCGGTGGAACAAGTAAGGACGGTTAGTTGGGGCTCCTGATGGGGATACTTTTAATAATCATTGTTTGTTTTTGTGTTGCAGGAGAACAACAGTCATAAGCTGAAAAATTGTGAAAATTATTTGAATGATTATGATGATCCTATATTTAGTATTATCACATCAACGGTTACAATTTCTGGTGAAACATGGAAGAAATATCCGCGAGATTATAACAATTGTGCACTGAATCATATTTATGAGTAAACGATAAAATAATTTTGTAAAAATTTTGGGTTTAACCTCAATGTTATGTATCTCGTTATATTATTTTTAGTGAGGACAATTTAGCAGAGATACAAAATGCTACCACGGCTACTGCAAGTAGTAGCACAATCAGTAGTATGCAGGGTAAAAGTCATCTATCATCAAGAGTCGGAACTAAACAAAATGGTATTAATGGCAACATTGGTGTCACTAATAATAAATCAAATAATCTTGATAATGATATTCTGGATTGTGGTAAACCGGTTAATTTTACATATGTTGACGATTTAATTGGTGTGGCCGAACGTTTTAATCATCCCATTATTCCGGAACCGGAGGTAGCATATTTGTTTTTGAAAAAGAAAAATGGCGGTACAAAATCATTAAAAAATTTTGATATTGATGCGCTCGAACGGCGCTTAAAGAAAGCGAAGCGTGAAAAACCAAAATCAGTACAATTGTATAATCAAATTGGAAATTTTTGGCGTATCAAGGGTGATGCAAAGCAATCTATTGAATGCTTTAGGCGGGCCCTTGCTGTATCACCAGCCGATGCTGAAGTTCTACTAAACCTGGCTCGGGTTCTATTTAATCTTCAGTATTTAGACGATGCGATACATTTGACGCGACGTTCATTAGACGTACAGCCACCTGATCGAAATGCATGGCAACAGTATTTAACGCTTGGACAAATTTTTAAGGCTTATGGCCATTTTCAGGAGTCTATTTTACATTTGAGACATGCTCATGAGCTGTTTCCACAGCACGAACCAATTAAGCAAGCGCTGCGAGATGTTGAAAATATTCCGTCATCACCGTTACATTTCTATACAATATTGATTATTGTGTGCTTGGTAAGTTAACTAAATAAGACCGTCGTCTTTCATATTTTACGATACCGTACAATAATTCCAGGTAATGGGTGTACTCATATTGATTCTTTCGTCGAATGACGGCAATCAAAATGCGTCTGAGCAGACGGAACCAAAAGTTCAACGACATTTTAATCGTGCTATGGCTATGCGGTCGCTAAAAGGTTTTCCACCGCGCACTCTGCGGCATAGAAAGTAAACAAACACGTTTTTTTTTTTTTTTTTTTTGAATTAAATAATTTTATTAAATTATTAAAACAGAAAGCAAATTAATCATTTTAATAATAATTAATTTAGTTGTGTTTTGTGGCTCTGCCATTTTTTTATACATTATAATTTTAAAAATTGAGTGAAACATAAGGGGTCGTGTAACCGCAAAAGGCGGCGCTGACTTTTTTCTTTTTAATTACATAAATGTGATTAGATACGATTGAGATTAAGTTTGGAGATGTATATAAATTTTTTTGATTTTCTTTTTTTTATTTTATTTATTTTGTATGATTTTCCACTCCAAATGTTTATTTTCTAATCACATTTTCAAGTTTTTTTTTTTTTTTATAATTTTTTTTTGAAAAATGTATGGAAAACTAATTGTGATATTTTCTTTTTTTTTTTTATAATATACTCATTTCATTTTTATTTTTTATTAATTTTTGTATAATTTTTAATTTAAAAAAAACCTTAATTTACATTAATTACTAGGTATAATGCTGAACAAACAAACATATATTTAAAAAAAGAAATCAAATATTTAAATTAAAAATGATCAATAAAAAATAAACCGAAGAAAATGGATTTCTTGTTAAAAAAAAAGATTAAAAATTAATAGAAAATAAAAAGAAAATTTAAATTATAAAAATTGTATTTGTATTTCTGTGCGAGTCAAATTACGTACGTAAAACTTATAAAACTAGGTCGCTGCAAAACGCGCTTATTTGTGATTAGAAGCTAGTTTTGCTTTGTAGACCTTCACAAGAGGTGATATGAACATCTGTTTTCAAAAGGAAATCCTTCACCTACATTAATTAATTTATTTGTTGAAACTACCAATTGGGACAGCATACATAGCTGGTTATACGCGTTGGTTTGATTTTAACAATTTTTGATAGAAGCCTTGAATTCTTTGACCGTTCATAAATGTTTCGATTAGTTGGAATCACGAAAATTGGTCAAATTTTTGAATTGCCGATATTGCGAATCATAAAAAAACCGGATAAAATTCTCACAAAGATTGCCATTGATTTAGTTTAATGCTTCTTCTGTTGGTTGTATGCCCTAACAGAGATGTCACTATATCCATATTACAGATACATTTTTTTTTTTGCTCTGTTGGATTGCATAAAATAAACAAATTTATGTTACTTACTATATGATGTGGTAGCTGTGATAGTAAGGTGATGGATTGGAGTGATGAAGGTCCCGGGTTCGACTCCAAGCAAAAACCAACGCAAATATTTGTTTTTAGATGAATACTATATGAATCCGAGTAGATCCGAGAAAGAACGGAAAATTCGATCCGAGATGAGAAAAGATCGGGATCGCCACAAAAAATAATGGTCAAATTCGAATAAATTCTTGGAAATAAAAAAAAAACAAATTTTTGCTTAAAAAAAAAAAAAAAATAGTCGGAAGTTCAAGAATCGAACTCCAGACCTTTCGCATACCGCACCTTCATCTTACCACCCAACCACTCATCTCTATATAATTACTACTTAGTTTTTCGTTTAAATACTGATCAATTTGGACTTAGCGAAAAATCGCATAAAAATTTTTGTTATTTCACCAGGCGAACAAAATTTAAAAAACAACATAATTGTCAGCAACGTGACATTATTTTGTATCATAGCGTGCCACTTCAAGTTATGTGACACTTGAACATACAAAATAAAGTCATATTAGTGACAAATTCTACCTTCTGTAATTTTTGTTCGCCTGTTAAAATGACAAAATTTTTTTGCGATTTTTGATGAAAAAAAAAAAATTTTTTTTTTCAATTTCTGCTCACATGGTAAATAAAAATTAACTTTTTTTAATTAAAAAGGCAATCATAACTCAATAGCAACCACCCAAATAGAAAATTTGGAGCTTTTTATTACAAACAAAAAAAATCCTTCTGCCGCGAGGATCGAACTCAAATTTTCTATTTGGGTGGTTGATATTGAGTTATGATTGCCTTTTTAATTAAAAAAAGTTAATTTTTATTTACCAGGTGAGCAGAAATTGAAAAAAAAAAAAATTTTTTTTTTCATCAAAAATCGCAAAAAAATTTTGTCATTTTAACAGGCGAACAAAAATTACAGAAGGTAGAATTTGTCACTAATATGATTTTATTTTGTATGTTCAAGTGTCACATAACTTGAAGTGGCACGCTATGATACAAAATAATGTCACGTTTTAAAAAATTTTATGCGATTTTTCACCAAGTTCGAATTGATCAGTATTTAAACGAAAAAATGAGTAGAAATTATATAGAGATGAGTGGTTGGGTGGTAAGATGAAGGAGCGAAGTGTGGAAGGTCTGGAGTTCGATTCTTGAAACTTCCGACTGTAATTTTTTTTTTTTTTATAAGCAAAAATTTGATTTTTTTTTTTATTTACACGAATTTATTCGAAATTTACCAATTTTTTTTTGCAGCGATCTCGGGATCCCCCGATAATCTTCTCGAATTATCTCCAATTTTTTTCATCTAAAATATATTTTTCCGTTGGCTTTGGTTGGACTCGAACTCAAGACCTTCGTCACTCCAATCCATCACCTTACTACCTCGACTACCACATCATATACCAGTTAATATAAATTTGTTTGTTTTATGCAACCGTGCAGAGCAAAATAAATGGCTGTGTTAGGGCATACTTGTACAAAGTGTTCATTATACAGTTTTCTTGTTATAAACAGAATGCAGATACATTTTTCGTTGCTTATTTGCAAACTATGTTGGTTTTCGAAATATATTCTTACCTCAAATGTACATACCATTTTCTTTTCGATACCGCATTAAATTCTCATCCTGTAACCATTGAAAATTATAAAAATACAAAAAACGCACGATTGCATAAATCAAACAAATTTATATTAACTTGTAAATGAAGTGGTAGCCGAGGTAGTAAGCAGAATCATTTGTGTTTGAGATTCTGCTTGCCTGGAAGAATTGAATTTTTTTTTTGATGATTTTGCCCAAAGATTTTTCAGTTTTTCTTCTCAAACTTAGTCTTAGTCTCAAACTCTAATCGAAAGTCATGTTACAACATATACATATCACCTCTGATACCTGCTGCGACTAGTTTTAAAAGGTCCCAACTACTTAGAAGTACGACGGAATGGAATAATTTATTTTATTTTTTACTTCAGGCAGCACCAATCTTTTGAAAGTTGTTCCGACTCTTAAAAAAAGTGTAGATACCTTTTTTGTCGCGAATGTAGCGCTCGAGTATTTTCCATGATAACGGGTTAGTGGAGCAAAGGAAGGAATCAATTTCGGTGACTACAACGCGATACTTACCGACTATCGAGTAACAGAAGCTTTTTGAAGGGTTTCTTTAGAATTGGGTTACATCACTCAAAACAAGTTGAAATTTAAATTTTAACGGTTTTTTGATTTTATTTTCAAAAAATTTTCTATATGTATATAAAACGAAAAATAATTTAATATTTTCTTTACATTAGCTATCTCTATCGACCAATTTTTTTTTTTTTTACTTTTTAACAAAATTATTAATTACAAAAAACAGCAACAAAATTAACAAATCTTCCATCTTGCTGTTGATGTGCGTCTCATCAAATTTAACTCCATACATCAGCAGAGTAACGCTTTTGTGATTCCATTTTCTTAATGTATTGCAAAGCTTCCGTTTCGCTCATATTACCTCTCGTTTTAATAACTTTTAGTAGGATATTTCTAACATCATTGGCCATATTTTTGGCATCACCGCAAATATATAAATGACCATTATTTTCACCAATCACCTTCCACACTAGATCGGCTTCTTGTTCTAGTAAATGTGTAACATAAACTTTTTTGTCGCTATCTCGGGAGAATGCTAAACGCAATGTGACATCACCATTTTTCGAGTACTGCTCTAATTCCTCTTCATATAAATAATCTTCAGAACGTTTTCTGCATCCGAAGAAGAATATTGTATCGCCTACTGTTTTACCATCCTTTCGGCTTTGAGCTCGTTCCTGAATGAAACCACGGAATGGTGCCAGCCCAGTACCCGGCCCAACCATAATAATCGGTGTCTCCGTCTTGTTCGGTAATCTAAACTGGCTCTTACGTATAAATATTGGGGCTCGTGGGAATTCCGGATCGTTTGGTTTACGCTCGGCCAAGAATGTTGTTGCAACACCATAATTTACGCGACCAGTTGGTGTTTCATATTTTACAAGCACTGCTGTAACATGCACCGTATTTGGATATAATTTTGAGGATGAAGAAATCGAATAGTAACGTGGTTGCAACCGAGGCAATAATTCACAAATGTGATCAATTGGCGGTTTACACGATTTAATATCTTCTAATATATGGACGATATTACGGCATGCTTCATTGACCCACGAATGATATTTGGCCTTTCCTTCAACGCTTGTTGAACTAATAAATCGAAGAAATTCTTTATCCTTCTCGTCTGTACAGTATTCAGATAATTCTTTTAAGATGTGGGTACGGGGAATAGCTGTTATTTCAACGTAATGCGATAGTGCAGTCCGGTAGGTGGTCGGACACGGGAATGGATGTTTTTTGCTACTATCAGTGTCGGTATTTAACAAAGAAAATACGGTTTCCAAGTCGGCACCACATAATTTCGCCAATTTATCAACTAATTCCTTATTATTCGTCGGATACATCGCTAAATGGTCACCCGCCTCATAACGTAGCTTAGAACCTTCGATGTCGAATTCAATATGCATACATGATCGATCGCCGCTTTTATGTAACTCTCTATTGACGATAATCGGGGCCAAATAGGGATTCTTTTGGTCAAACGGTGATCGTTGATTTTGTAATGAATGTAGTCGAGCAACTTCACCAGTGTAGATACGGTCGCCCGGTGTTTCTGTCTGTTCGAGTAAACGATATTGACGGGGAAGTATATCTTCACCGGTACTCTCAATACCAAAGAATTCACATACAGCGGGCCAAAACAGATCTTTCCACGTAATAAAATCATCTTCAATACTGCAAATAAATTATATATAAATAGTATACAATAGTAGTTATATATAAATAGTATTTTCATAATTTATATTCTAAATAACTTACTTTGCATCGTCGTCCCCTAATCCTAGCTCAAACACTCGTTGTCCACCCAATTCCTCTAATCTCTTATCCACGTATATCGCAACTTTATTATAATGCTCATAGGTTTTATTTCCCAATCCAAATACCTAAATTATATAAATAAACAAATTATTTACTAATTTCAGATATAATTACTAATTAAATTTACTAATTTCTTATCATTAATTCTAGTTAAATAAACGCCGTAGCGACGCACAAATAACCGACAAAACATTACAACAGTTTTAAATCCACCAGAAGAATTTTGTTCAACCCTAATTTTTTCGTATATGTATACAAAGCTATTATTCTTATAGGAACCACGTGAATTCGAATTGTATTGTACAAAAATCACGTTTTTTATATAAACTTAAACTCTTAAACATTTCAACCTCAATAAATATTACAAAATTAACTTAAATTTATCTAAACAAAAATTAATCAATCAAATACATTTATGTATGTACATATATTGAATAACATGACAAGTGGATTGATTACACAAGCAGTATACTGTCAAAATTATATTAGCACTTTTTCTGTATCGAAATAGTTTATTTAGTTTCATAGATGTCACTACAAGTATGTTAATTTAAAATTTATTTGGAACAGTGGGAATTTGTAATTTTTTGTATTGTCATCACAAATTGCAAGTAATTTTTATATAATTTACGAGTATGGCGTATTAATAAACCAAGATAATTTGTTAATTTTGTTTACTGTTGCAGCATATGACATTAATTATATAATGCATACGAGTAAATAAGTAGCTTACAAATCTGCGGTCATCGGCTGTTTTATACCAAAGAACAGTGATGGGCAAGGGTGAATAAAATTTTAGTCAATGTTGACCTATTTACAGGAAGTATCTAGTCCAGTAGTAACAGTGATTTCTCTATACATGCATAAGTAATTTTCGTTCATCATGCGAAATTACAAAATTAGGTATTCTAATTTAATAATAAAAATATACGTCAACCATCGTGTGTCTTGCAAATCGTATACACGCTGCAAAAAAAGTACGTTCGTAAAAAAGGTCACTAAGGTTATTTCCCGTAAATTCAAGCAAATCGTTGATTTACAAAACTTGTTCTTTTTTTCCTTGTATTTAATTAGTTTCGAGTTTGCTAAACGTAACGATCGTTTTGACACGTACGATCGATAGAATGATGCGTTGGTCTAAAGCATAATATTTGAATATTTAATTTTATGTATGTACGTGTAATAATTTTGGACTCTTGGCCAATTTATGAACAATATAATCAAATAATACTTACTGCATAATTAAGACCTGTGAAATCAATTTCGCCATTTTGTATCCATTCATAAAATTCCATTGCGTTATCCGTTGGATCACCTTCACCATATGTGGCCAAACAAAACACAGCCAACGAATTTGGTATTGATTTTAACTGTAACAATTCTTCCATATCACATTCTTCTGGATCTGCAACCATACCCTTCAATTGATATCGTATACCCTCTTTAGCTAGGCGCCCAGCAAATTCCTCTCCCGTACCAGTTTGTGAACCATAAAATACAACTAAACTACGACCGGATGATTTTAATTTTTTTATAAATGAATTATCTGTTACGGCTAGAGTGTTTACTGTCGTCGGTCTGAAATTCAGAAGGTGCTCATAAATATTATAAATGGTTCAAACAAAAAAAAAAAAAAATCGTAACGCACTGTATTGAATAAGATTTAATTGTGGATGGTTGTTCTTTCTTCTTATTCCTGAATAGCCAATATGCAGCACCGCCTATTAGGACGGCAAGCAAAACTATATCAACCGATCCTAAAAAGGGTTCTCCTTCGGGTACTGGAACTTCTGGATTTGCTTCAGACATTTTTAGTGAATTTTATTTTGAATTCTGAAACGAAAATAACGGGAAAATATATAAAACTTACTGCATTAAATTACATTAATATAAATTTGAAATCAGATAAAGCATAAAACGTGATTTAATAGTTTTGTCGTAAAATTGTTTATAAAAATAGGACTTGCCAGATTAGAAGCTTCTCAAGGATATTCTTGAAAAAACAGTGCAGTAGAAAAGATGCAAACAAAACTCTTAGAAACACTTCTGTATGCTTTTCTGTATAGTCAAAATTGCCTGAAGAATATAACAAAATGATCAACCTCAAATAATGAAAAGAAACCACAGCAAAAAGACGATAAATCTAAAATTAATCAATCTAAGCAGGATTCATCTCCATAACTAGTACAAAATATTCTCATTGAAAATTTGCATGAAATGAGCTAAAGAGAATTATGGATTTTTCACATCAAGTGAGAATATACAAAATTTGTCTCTACTTATAAGGCTAATGTAAGTTAATTTATTTTAACAACATAATGTAACATAGACCTTTGCAAATATCGTCACGAGACATTAAAAGAATTTAAATATTTTCTCATAAGGCTAAGTCAGTCCCGATGTCTGCGGTGACATAAATAATTACCAAATACCATAAATGAAAATGAATTCGGAATTAGAAAAAACTTCAGAATTTGATTGAATTGATTTGATGAATTTGCTAAAATGATGAGAATTTCACTAGACTTCAGAATTTGATAACAACATAAGAATTTGATAAAAATTTCAGAATTTAATTAGACTTCAGAATTTGAAAAATCTTCAAAATTTGATAAACACTAAATACATAATTTGATCAAAAATTCAGAATATCCTTTAAAAATTAAAATTGTCCATTTTTCTGAATTTTTAAACGAACGTGGAATGAAAACTTTACAGTTTGTTTAAACTTCAAAATTTGATAAATACCTAAGATTTGAATAAACTCCCAAGTTTCATACAAACCTAAGAATTTGATAAATACTTAAGAATTTGATTAAGCCTCAGATTTGATAGCAAATTAGGGATTTTATTAGACTTCAGAATTAGGTAAAAACCTCGGAATTCGGTTAAACTTCTGACTTTGATGAAAATTTTAGAATTTGATTGGATTGATTTGATAAATTTGCTAAAACCATCAGAATTTGATGAAAACTTGCTAAAGTACAGAATTTGATAAAAACATCAGAAATCGTTAAAAGAATTTAGTTATTTAGTTATTAAGTTTTTTAGTTAGATGACAGAATTTGTAAAAACTTCAAAATTTGTAAAACTTAAAAATTTGATAAAAATTTCATTTTTTTTTTTTTTTCAAAATTCAATTTTCCTTTTTCTGGGGCCCTATTCTCGAATTCCACATCCATTTTTCACATGTGGACATCTGTCAAAATTCACAAAAACTCTATGGAATTTTTTGGATACTAAGGGAATATTTCCGAATGGGTATAAGCAGCCATATACGAAAACGTCAATAATTACATAGATTTTGAGAGATGTCCACATGTGGAAAATGTTGTGGAATTCGAGAATAGGGCCCCTGGAAAGGAATTCTAAATTTCTGAATTTACATACACACACGAACGTCGAACCTTCAAAATTTGATAAATACCTAAGAGTTGGATTAAACTTCAGAATTTGATAAAATTTCAGTGGTGTATGAAAACCTCAGAATTTGATAAATAAATAGTTAAGCATTTGATTAAGCCTTAGAATTTGATTGAATTGATTTGATGAATTTGATAAAACCTTCAGAATTTTAATAAATTTCAGAATTTGATAAACCCGTCAGAGTTTTAATTAACTTCAGAATTTGATAAAATCTTAGGAATTTGATTAAACTTCAGAATTTTATGCCAGAAGCAATGTTTGCAAAGTTAGCTAATGCTAACCGTATTCAGCCCCATATCGACTTGTAAGACGTTTATATGCAAGTTGTAGAAGGCGAAGATTCTAGAAAACAAATTACGACAGATACACATCGCGGACTGAATGTTTAAGAAAGCTTCCTTCCTTCCTCGTCCCTTACAGCAATTTTATGGTTATTCAGGCAGCTGCACTGTACCTTATAAACCTGACAAATGACATACTCCAGTGAGAGAATGCATCCGAAATTTTGCCTTGCATATCGAGTCCCGTTAAAAGCTGGCACATAAACACCAATTTTGACGGTATACTAATGGTAGAATAAGATGTTCGATATTATATATGGGGTTCCTCTTAATGCTGTCGCACACCTGTTGCGGAAGTCAACGAATAGAATGTGCAGCTATACCGTCGTAGTTGTTACAGTATAAACGATCTTCCTTTTTATGAAGTGAACAGATAAAAGCTGACGATATATAAACACGTCACGGCAGCAAGATCCATAGAAATTAAGACGCCAAATAGTGTTTTAATCGTCGTGAATCGCTCGACAGAGTTCGGCACTGAACTTCATATTTGTTGAACAAATTGTTGATGGTCAAACACACCAATTATATTTGATTAAAAATGATTTTATCGCGCCCTTGATAACACATGCGAGCATCGTCACATTGATAAATTGCAAAAAAAAAAAGAAAAACAAATTTTATTATCAAATTTAATTTATTTCCGCAATTGAATATTATTTTAATTACGTAATATTGAATCGTGCGATCTTCCATTAAATAAATGTGCTTTGTTTAGTGTTTTAATGCGATTGATCTAATTTTTGTGTTTAACGGCACTACACATCCTCTACCATTATAAAATATAAGAAGAGTTTACAATAAACTTTTCTATAAAATAAATAAAATTATATATGTGAAGACAAATTTGAATATTTAAATTCACGGTCGAATCGATTACACAATCTTGAAAAGTAAATATTAAGACTTACATATTTATTATTTTATTTGTCTATTTTCAAATAGAGACAATGCATACAATGATTCTATTTCACAAATATCTACGAACCATTTTTGTTTTGTGGTCAAATTCGAACGAAGAAAATGCTACCATCTCTACAAACAGGTTAGAAGAAAATTTGAATAAACCACAATAAACTTTATTTTTTCAATTAGTAAATTAACTAGAAAAAACTTTCACTGTTACGAAATGAAATTAAATTGAAAAAATACCGTAAATTTCACCATTATCAAGCATTCTTTTATAATCATAACACTATTAGCCTCCTTTATCAAAAAGTCGATTAAATTCCGCGTTATCTTTTCCTACCAAATTCGTTTAGAGCTTAGTAATTAAACCATCAAGTCCAAAAAAACATTGTTAGTCTTACAATATGTAAAGTTTCTATGAAATATCATTTGCATTGCAAACACTCATTTATAATTTTGAAACGTTGACATTTTTTCGTAACAAATTTTTAAAATATTTAATATATTTTGTATATTGAAATTATAATGATGTTGCGTATTGTAAATAAATATTTCTGGATCGCAACCAAATTGACACGACCACCAATAGATATGAACGAGTCACTTTGGAAATTTAAGTTAACAAAACAGGGGCCGGCCCTATTCTCGAATTCCACAACCATTTTCCACATGTGACATATGTCAAAATCTATATAATTATTGATATTTTCGTATATGGGGAATTTTTTTCACCTGCTTACACAAATTCGGAAATATTCCCTTAGTACCGACGAGAATAGGGCCCCAAGATCAATCATGTACACTTTCGCTCTGTACGAAATGTGTCCATAAACAAAAGTATTCAAATAATTGCTTGCAGGGGCAAATAAACGAATTAAAAAAATTAAGAAGAACAAAACGACTGTTGAAACATTTTACCCATCGCAAAAAGAATTTGATTGGTAGATTCAAATGATTATAAAACGTAAATTACAAATATCACTTGTCACATGATTAAACTAGCAACTAAATCATTTATTGAAGTAATTAATAATTAATTTATGTATTGTGGTTATTTTTCGTTACCGAGGCAATAAAATACTGACCTCAAATTATATTTTAACCCAATTATAATATAAATATTACAATTACTACATTAATTACTAGATAATTAAAATTTTGTTTCGCGACTACACTAAAAACAGCACTAATTATACTCAATATGATTTTGATGACTGAGATTTTGTTTAAAAAAAAAACATTTTTTTCTACTTCTCGCATTTCAGAACATTGAGCTGGGGTTCTGTAATCAGTATGATAAGACTCTATTTTTTATCATACACTCGGTACTTCGTGACTACTGATAAAAAAAGCATTACATTTTTTTTTTTGAATCATATCTGTATACACACATACAAGATAACGAAGCTCGAGATTCGCGCAATCTTCGCGTATACAATTACAAATGTGCAAGTCACTTCGGTAAAGTGAAGTGGTTGTTGTTCAATAAAGTGTTTGTTGATGATTCAAATTCTTATTGTTTTATATTCTGCAAATCACAATTATTCATAATAAAATGTGCTGAATGTTAATTAATATACAATTTGCTTTGTTGTCCAGTTATTGATGAAAGCTCTAATTATTTTCATTCAAATTTAATGATAGACAAGTTTTGTTTGTGGCCATCTAGCTCTAATTGTATGAATGTGTCAGCCACATGCGGTCCCCATTTGACATGCATATCTAAATCATTGTTGTATCAATTCCTTCATATCCCTTATGTAAAACTAAATATGATGAAATATTTTTCGAGGATTCAAATTACAAAATTGTTACTTAATTAATGAATATGAGCGTCACGTTTTGCAATACCCAGACCCGTTTTTTTGTATTTTTACTTTTCCCACTACAACGAAGTTATATTGGGTAAGTATTGTAATTGCGAAAAAAATTTTGTTCCAGATTTTAACATTTTTTAAGTGAACGAAAAGTTCTTAAAGATTCGCTGGTCAGTTACATGCACTTTCTGTATATCAAGTTGTCTCTGTAAAACGTTACACTAGCACGTTCAGAAAAATCCATATAGTGAATACGTACGTGTCAACAGAAAAAGCTATTTCGGTTTTGAAAGGAGCCGATTTCCAAAGTAGCTTACCAGAACCATCGGATGTCAATCAGGTTGGAAATAAGAACTTAAATTCAATGTTGTTTAACGTGTTAAGCTTAATGTAATTATTGCGAACGACAAGGTCATATAGAAAGCGTTTGTATTTCCAAAAGGAAACAAGGAAAGGGTGTTAGTCGAACAAAGCGCCAAGAAAACCCTAAGCGACTCATTAACACCTTCAACCGTGAGACGATCTAAGCGCTCACTTTCCCACCATCCAGGATCAGCCCATGAAGTGCCATTAACTAAAATTAGGTGTGAGGGAATGTTGGATCTGGTGTCAATATCATATGGTTCTCCACTGTATGTTAATTTCCTCTACTGTACACTTAACGTGACGTTACCAAATTCGTGTTACATAATTTCTCTATGGTATTCGATTTAATAAAGTTATTACTATAAGTAATAGCGTGTTTTGTGTTCAACAATAATCATCCTCCATCCATTAAATATTTCAGTGTTAAAGGTCATATGTATATAAATCTTAATAGCAATTTACTATGAGACGCCCTTAAACAATATCACGCTATTAGAGCATTGGGCTTGAGGAGATATAGAAATTGCAACACTATGTGACCTTGGGCGTGGGGTATTGGTCACACAAGATAAGTGACATTAATTCTGATTTTGTATTGTTTCTTGTGTTTTATTTGTTTTTATTGCTCGAACTTCTGAAGCACTGAGTAAAGAATTATATCAACCAATCAACGTAATTTTGAGTGATATTGGCTTGAAGGTAGACGATCTATATTGTCACGACCAATTATGTATTGGGAAAGGAGTCTACAAATTAAAAAAAACACGTGATATCTTTTAAGAACTGTCCCTTCTCAAAATAACGAAAAATTTTGTAAAATGTACATGGTTGGTTTTTTGACGTACAAACGGATGCTTGGTAGAAAAAGTATCGTTCGAGTAGTTGGATAGACCAAATTTTTTTTGTTCTTTTTATTGTTAATAAAGCCAAAGTTATTAATGAACTTAAGCTTGCTTATTTTAAACAGGTTGCTTATTTTCTTTCCATATTTAAATGAACTTTGATTCAAAAATTTCATAAAATCTTTGACGTAGTGTCATTTAGAAAAATATAAGGTCAAAAATTTTTTACAAAAGAGTTTGTATTCAAATATTTTATAAAAATATCTTTAATATAGAAAAACGATTAGGGGTGTTTCCTCGGACAAATTTGATAAAAAAATATCATGTTAATTTTTATCAAATTTTGCCATAAAACGCACTCACATGGATAAAGTGGGTTGGTGGGGTCATTGGACCCTACTTCTTCGAGGAACGGTAAAGGGCAAGCATTAACCGTCAATGGGGCGATGATTAACAATTTGCTGTGGCCCTGTTTTCTTGATATACTCCAAGATAAGTTTTTTTTTTAACAAGACGGCGCTACGTGCGTCACAAGTTTCGAAACAATCGCTCTATGCATGAAAAGTTCCTTGGACGCGAAATTTCACCAAACGGTGATGTTAATTACCGCCAAGATAGTGTAATTTAATAATTTTACACTTTTTTAAACGATTCAGGCGGTGAAAGATAACATAAGACGCAACAGACGCACTCTGTTTGTGTTTTATTCAATTTTAAAATCCAACACTAATATTGGAAAACCCTTTAAATTCACCCCATAGCTAAACATTTTATGGGCATGTTGTCCATGGCTTGAAGTTATGAATAAAGCGGTCAATTGGAGTGGTTTTATAGATTATGCGTCACCTTTTATAAATCTTAATTCAAATGATGGTTACAGTATATACAAGCCTACATTGTTTATAGTTTGAATATCGTACGTCACCTTGAATAAATCGTCTACCGAGAAACACCGCTGGATTTGCTGTGAGACAGTTCAAAAATCGGTACAGAAATAGCCAATTATATTATCTTAATTGGCCATATTCCAAAACTTTATCCATTTATATTGTCATATCAAGTTTCATCGTAATAGGTTGAGAAATACCCAAATTCTATCCTAATTTTCAGTATTCCAAAAATTATGATGACATTTAGCATGTACGACGAAAGTGGGATTCTTTGTTTTGGAATAAACTCTTCCGAGTTTCTTCCTAATTGGCCTTTTTCCAGAAATTTGCCTAAATATCATTTTAGAATCCGATTTCCATCGTACAAATCGAATTTTACCATTATTGGTTAAGAAATAGCCAAGTTTCTTCCTAATTGGTCTGAATTTGACTTGAAAATGCTATATATGGATAAATTTCTAAACGAGACATTCAAATTTTCTACATTCGGATCTAAGGGAAAGTAAGAGACAGGTCAATCCTGGGGGGAATCCCTTCCAGTAGGGTGCGCATCACGTGAGCTGTTCTGGTCATGTATAGGCGGATGCGTAATGGGTATAATTGTGTAAGGGGTAACCTGTACACAATTCGCAAGTGTATGTGCTGCCTCCTCGTGGCAACCACTGGTAACTAAGACCATTTGGCACATTTTTGGCAATTTGGCACAGGCTAAAGTACGGCGCTAAAGGAGAAAACCTTGACAAAAAACCCTAATGTAAGATGGAACAGCATATACCGATGGATGAATGGCTGATAGGTTAATCAGTCCAAAGTATACGGTCTCCGGATACCAGGCACCCTCCAGTTTTATTTAATCTTCCTGTAGTAAAGCTGGGTGACCTACAGGCGATTTGCAATTCCCAGCAACTCGTAAGAGTAAAATCAAACGGAAGACGGGGCAGGGGTAGGAATTCTACCTTGATCAACAAGTTCCCGGAACAACCACCGTGTGGCGCTCCCATCGTTCCGATTTGAGCTCTGTTTTTTTTGTTAAGTTGGCACATCTGTTGTTGAGTACATCTATCTCTGTGTGTGTTGGCGATTATTTACAATTTTAGACATGATTTGCGAGGCTGAATCCGATTCCACATTCATCAAAAGGATCATTACTGGAGACGAGACGTGGGTTTATGAGTACGACACGCAATCCAGACATCAGGCAAGTGAATGGCGTTCACCAAAAAAAGAACACGTCGTTTTCAGTCAAAAAAGAAGGCAATGCTCACGGTTTTCATGGATTACAACGATGTAGTGCATCATGAATTTTTGCCAGAAGGCCAGACCGTAAACAAAGAGTATTATTTGGGCGTTATGAGACGTTTGCGTGAAGCAATTCGCCGAAAGAGACCAGAATTGTGGGCAGAAAACTCGCGGATTTTGCACCATGATAATGTACCGTCGCACAATGCCATCATTATTCGTAATTTTTTGACGAAAAATGCAACAAATATCATCCAACAGCCACCGAATTCACCTGATTTGGCTCCCTGTGACTTCTTTCTGTTCAATCGAGTTAAAAAATCATTACGGGGAACGCGTTTCAGCAGCCGAGAGGAAATAATGGAAAAATCGCCAACATACACAGAGTACATGTACTCTTGACTACGTAACTTTTGCAAATGTCTAGCTATGACGCTAAGATTTAGAGGGAATGTCAACAACAGATGTAACAACTTAACAAAAAAATAGAACTCAAATCGGAACGATGGGAGCGCCACACGGTGGTTATACCGGGAACTTGTTGATCAAGATAGTATACGGGAGTGGGATAGCCCTCTCGAAGTCCTTGGGTTCCAATGCTACCATCTTTCTAGCGGAACTACATGCTTGCAAGCAGATTTGAAACTTTTTTTAAAAATGGAGACACAAAACCGATATCTTGGCTATTTCTTAAACAGTTATGATGAAATTCGACATTTACGATCATGGAAATGGGTTTCTAAAATGATTTTATAATTCTCGAACCATACACTACCATTAGAAATTTACCCCTGATTGGTATTTTTTTTTTTTTTTAATTTTTATCTATGTACTACGAGTACATAACATATGCGGTCGGGTTTGGTAATTGATTATTGATTGTGACGTAGAATAAAACGCCCTCTCTTCATACATTAAATACATCATCAATAATTTATTATCGTCAAAATAAACCGCGTGTTTATAAAATACGATTGCGCTTACCAGAGCCAAATTCTCGTAAACTGTTAAAGTTATGCGATCAATGTAGAAAACAGGTGGGCATAGATTGCAAACAAGTTTCATTGCACTTTGGTGGCGAATATACTCTGATCCTCAATACGAAACGAAAATCGATAGAAGTATATCTCGCTCAAATGGCAACAGTTACAACAGAAATCAATTTTAGTTAGTACGCCCATCTTAATTGAAGATTAGTCGGTGTATATAAATTGATGATGATCTGGAAAATAAATCACAGTTTGTAGTATTCAGTGAAAGTGATCATAACTATATACATATAAAATTATTAATATTTGTAAAGTGGAATAAATTGAAAAGTGCGGTTGGAAAACTTAATGTGTAATTTTTCTGCCCAAGTCATTGATTTATAAGGAATCCGCTATGATTCCTTTGAAATGGATTTTATTAGTTTATCATCTAATTGGCTTAACATTAGGATATTATGATGCACAGTGAGTGAGGATGTACAGAGTGGAGGGCGTATACTTGCTACTCAAACTTTGGGGCGTCTATACCATCCTAAAAATTCTAATCCGCCCATCCGCCTTTATACTCGTATATAAACATAACATTCTTTCCCTCGCTTCAGGCCAAAAATTAAATCACAAAATGGTCATTTAATACTCGAATCTGGGTTGAACCGTAACATAACATTTCGTATGATTGGTGATGGCCGTATGCGAATCAACAATGTGGACGTACTCAATCTATTAAGGCAGGCAGCTAACCGCGTGACACCACGCACCCCATCTCAAGATTTGTCACGCATAAACGTTCGCCTGGGTAGTGTCGAAGGCAAAATCAATGGACGCAATGGAATTATGAATCGGTTACGAGTTTTAGAAACAAGCTCTTTAAACGGATCTAATACACAGAATGGTGCGAATCGTGTACGACAAATTAATCGACGATTAGAAGTGCTTGAATTACGAGTCGAGACAATATTTACGAAACTCAATGAAGATAATTGTCGAAGTGTACCATGTCAAAATGGTGGAACATGCGTCGATGGTTATGATACATTCCAATGCCAATGTCCATCTAATTGGCAAGGGCGAACATGCAGTGAAGATGTAAATGAATGTGCTAATTTTGCCGGTACCGATTTAGGCTGCCAAAATAATGCAATGTGTATTAATACTCCGGGAAGTTATACGTGCCAATGTCGTGATAATTTCCAGGGTATGCATTGCTCTCAAAAAATTAAGGATTGTAGCTCAGCATCTTCCTTTGAATTGTGTGGCCACGGTATTTGCATTGCATCAAATGATGGATACCGATGTTTATGCGATGCTGGTTGGAAATTGAATACGCCCCCTTTTGGAATTCCTATGTGTGTTGTTGATATAAATGAGTGTGACAGTGATAAACCGCATTGCTCGGTTGATCCACCGGTTGTGTGTCGAAATCTTGATGGGTCATACACATGCGGACCATGTCCCGTAGGATATTCGGGAAACGGTCATTATTGTGTCGACATCAACGAATGTGAAGTGAATAATGGTGGGTGTAGTATATCACCTTCAGTTGCATGTCACAATACAAGAGGTTCGAATTACTGTGATAAATGTCCGCTTGGATATATAGGCGATGGCAGAGTGTGTATTCGTTCTTCAAACACGTGTGAAAACACGAATTTATGTCATCCGCTGGCTAGATGTGTTGAATACGGCAGCGGAATTATTAATTGTATTTGTCGCGATGGCTTCACCGGAAATGGATTTGGTGGCAACGGTTGTAATGCCATAACGGGTGGTAATGGATGTAATAGTAGTCCTTGTTTGAATGGTGGTACATGTACAAGTACTGGACCGAATACATTCACATGTGCCTGTCCGGCGAACACAATAGGGCTAACTTGTCAGCGACCACCTGGTATTTGTGACTCAACTCCATGTCAAAATGGTGGTACCTGTAGAGCAACGAATACCCGTCTACAGTACGCGTGTACCTGTGTCCGAGGATTTACAGGGCGAAATTGTGAACGGAACCAACCACAATGCGGTGGAATTAAGAACGCAGAAAGCGGAACGATTAAATATCCTCCAGAAGGTAGCGGAAACTATCAAACGAATGAAAAATGTGCATGGCTTATCAAAACACGAATTAATAAAGTATTGAACGTAACATTCAGCCAATTCCATTTGGAGGAGTCATCGGAATGTCGATATGACTGGTTACAAATTCACGATGGCCGAACAACAGTTGCTCGAAATATTGGCCGATTTTGTGGTACACAATTGCCCCTGGGTGGAAATTTTATTTCAACGCATAACCTACTCTATTTATGGTTTAGATCTGATAATTCAACATCCCATTCGGGATTTAGTTTATCCTGGGACAGTATTGATCCCCGTAAGTTTAATTGTTTGATGATACCCTCCTTTACTATTCCGATTATTGATTAAATTTTATTTTATTCGACAGAATGTGGTGAAGTGATTGAAAGCAACAGCCATGGTACAATTTCATCACCCGGAAGTCCTGGTAATTATCCAATAAATCGAAATTGTTTCTGGTATATTAAAGCACCGCCAGGGAAACGGTTACAATTACATTTCTATACGATGAAGATTGAAATTCATGCCAATTGTAGTTACGATTTTGTTCGAGTATTCCAGGGATCACTGCCTGAGGTTGGGGACGAAGATCCAACTACGATCGTTCACAATGTTCCAATTATCGCCGAATTTTGTAACACAACAATACCAGGGCCAGTTACAACTCCAACAAACGAGGTAACCATATACTTCCATTCGGATGGGGTTAGTTCTGATTCAGGATTCCAAATGCACTATACAGTGACTGAAGGTATTCCAGGATGCGGTGGTATATACACGAATAAAAAAGGTGAATTTGGTACACCTATGGAGAATGGCAACTATCCAAATGGGATCACATGTGAATATTTGGTTCAGCTACCGTTAAATTCTAAAATAAAGTTACAATTCTTAGAAGTCGATATTGAATCTCATTCCGATTGTCGATTTGACTTCGTTAAAGTTTACGATGGTGATTCAGACCAGAGTCCGTTAATTACAAAACTCTGTGGTCGAACAGTACCAACGGAATATACATCTAGCACGAATAAGCTCTTCTTGAGGTTTAAATCGGACTGGTCGAGACAACACAAAGGATTTAGGGCTGCATATGAAACCATCTGTGGTGGCACATTTGATGCAGAATCTGGTATAATATCATCGCCGTTCTATCCGAATCCGTATGAGACCGATCAAATTTGTAATTTCTATATTGAAACACGATTGGGCACGGCCATTAAACTTGAGTTCACCGATTTTCAAATGGAATCCACGGGAATGCGTAATTGTGGCTTCGACTCGCTTACTATTTACGATGGTATTAAATCAAATCAAACACAAATTGGTCAGTACTGTGGACCTAATTTACCACCAACGGTGAGATCAACAACAAATTATTTACATCTTGAATTTCGTTCGGACGTATCGATTACGGGACGAGGATTTAAAGCGAACTATTCAACTATTGACACGGGTAAGTTCAATTCCCCAAATTATGTGTAGAGATTTTAACAAAATTTTAATCGAATTTTACAGTATGTGGCGGAGTTATGAAGTCAAATAACGGTGTAATTCGTCCTCCAGAAAATTCCAATGGAGAGGGCTATTCTCATTCGACTCGTTGTCAGTGGATTATTGTCGCGCCCATCGGGGAATCCATCCAATTGCAATTCTCTTCGTTTGATTTAGAGAGCAGCTCGAGCTGTAATTACGACTATTTACAAGTGTTCGATAATAGCTCAGATCATAGTGCAGAAATTGGAAAATTTTGCGGACAAGTAACTCCACCGGCAATGACAAGTTCCCAAAATATTTTGACTTTGATATTCCAGACGGATTCGTCACGAAATGCAGCCGGATTTTCAGCTACCTACAGCTTCGTTGATACACGAACGAGTAAGTTCACCAAATTACTATACCAACAACCGCATAAGTAATGAAACATTTTCCAAAAATTTCCAGTGTGCGGCGGTAACCTCTTTAGTCCGTCGGGCCGTATCCGAAGCCCGGGTTGGCCTGGCGATTATGATGCAAACAAAAACTGTCAATGGATCATACAAGCGCCAAAAGGTCAACAAATTACATTAAACGTACTGGAATTTAGTTTGGAAACGCATGATATGTGCCGATTCGATTGGCTCGAAATTCGAAATGGTGGCAGTGAAACATCACCGTTAATCGGAAAATTCTGTGGCTCTCAATTCCCGAACAACACAATTCGTTCGTTTGGCAATAAACTATTTTTACGTTTCGTTTCCGATATTTCACGTCAGGGTAAAGGTTTTAATATTGAGTATGATAGCACGGCAACCGGATGTGGTGGCCGTTTAACATCATATCAAGGTTTCGTAACATCACCACATTATCCCGATCATTATGAAGCGGATACAATTTGTACGTGGCAAATTATAGTGAATGCCGGATCAAGCATCGAAATGATCTTTACAGATTTAGATATGGAATCGCTGTCAGACTGTTACTACGATTACATCGAGATATACGATGGAAAAGATGTGGCCGGAAGAAAATTAGGAAAATTCTGTGATCCAGAATCTCATCCTCTGCAAATCGTTACAAATTCAAATTTAGCCTTTTTACGCATGAAATCGGATGGTTCGGGAAATGGTCGGGGGTTTAATATAAAATATCGTGCCGTCTGCACTCGAACCATTACCGATATGTACGGTGTGATCGAGTCGCCAAATTTCCCTAATTTATATCCAGCCAATATAAATTGCGAGTGGAAAATTCAGGGCCCTAAAAGTAGTAAAATCATGATCGATTTTACACATTTCGACTTGGAACGTATTTCCTGGGCTCCTGATGAATGTACTTATGACTTTGTTACCATTGTTCATTATAATGACCAGCAGCAAGAACTTCCGAAGAAATATTGTGACAGTCTGCCGGGTAATGATACGTCACTTACGAATCTTCTTACAATTCGATTTAAGACCGATGTTTCTGGAAATGGCCAAGGATTTAGATTGGAATACAAAATAGAGGGATGCGGCGGTTTATTAACAAAACCTTCAGGCAGTATTATGTCACCAAATTATCCAAACCAATATCCCAAAGATATGCTGTGTCAATGGCAGATTGAAGCCGAACCGGACAATTCTATAGAACTGACCATTCATCATTTATTGATCGAAGGCACGAGCCAATGTGGCTACGATTACTTGTTAATTAGCTCAAATCCCGTGAACAGTACTCATTATTTGCAGAAAATGTGTAATTCATTGAATACTACACAAGTAGTTACAGGGCCACGAACTATGTACCTAACATTTGAAAGTGATTCATCGGTTACCGGAATGGGTTTTAATGCAAGCTATCAATTTATTCCGAGGAGTAAGTTCTGCTTTCAATAACAAAACGGATTATAGAAATGTAACAATTTTGATTTTTTTTTTTTGTTTTTGCAGAATGTGGAGGTTTGTACAAATCGACCAAAGGATTTATTCAATCGCCAGGATACCCGCAAAATTATCCGCCCGAAATTAATTGTGAATATTTGATCGAAGTGCCAGAAAATCATTTGGTTGAATTAAATGTGATGGACTTTAACTTGGAAGGAAACTACCACTATAACTATGATGGTGAAGATAGATGTCAGCACGATCGTGTATTAATTTTCGATGGACCAAACAGGACCAATAATGAACTTCTATTGCACTGTGGTAGACATTTACCGAATATTACGAAATATATATCAACGACAAACCGTATGCTGATCGTTTTTGAGACGGATCATAGTCGGGAGGAAGGTGGATTTAAATTTAACTATACAATGGTAATGTAGACAATTTTTGACAATTCAACACTCTCATTAATTGATTTATTTAGTCGTGCGGAACTACAATCACGGTAAATGGATCGGGAAAAATCGAAGCTCCATTAGATGTACAATCCGAAAATTGTACTTGGCATTTGAAGGCGGCCGATGAAACGCAACATATTACGTTTAATGTCGGGCATATTTCCGGGTTTGAAATGGGAAATATTGAAAGTCTTAATGAGACGTATAATTGTTCAGTTGGAATCCAGATCTACGACAGTGACAGTATGGAGACGCCGATCAAGAAGCAGTATTGTGGGTCATACAATGATATGCGTTCAATTACGAGTACCGGTCAATATTTAACCATTAATCTTCACGTGTCCGATTTTTACTTCTACTCTAGGCCAAAACTTAATTTCGTTGGATTTTTCTCAACATACGATACGGCTTGTGGTGGTGAATTTAATATGCTCAATGGTAAAATTGCTTCGCCTGGATATCCCCTCTCGTATCCAACCGATGTGGAATGCACTTGGAAAATTATTGCATCACCTGGGAATACGATGTCACTGGTGGTGTCCGATATGAATATCCTGTCGTCGGATAGTAATTGCAATGAAGACTACCTCGAGGTGAGGAATATAGATGAAGATGGTGCATTACTCGGGGTGTATTGTGGTAATAATCCAGTGTCGAACTTGACATCAAATGGTTTTTGGATTAAGTTCCGCAGTGGCACGATTGGAGTAGCACGTGGATTTTTAGCTCAATTCTTCTATAGTGAGTCAATTTAATTTTTTATTTTTGTTTATTCTCTTCGACTAAACAAGTTTCATTCTAATTTAGACGAGCACACTGAAATTAAGGGTGCAGAGGGTGAAATTGGATCTCCACTATACCCAGAAATGTATCATGGTGATTCGGCTGAACATACATGGAGAATTATAGTCAGCCACAAATCATTAATTTCATTAACATTTACCGATTTTATAGTCGATGCACACTCAAACTATTGCTTCGTTAAACTCACAATTTACGACGGTTACAATAAGGAGGCACCACAGCTTAGTTCCGAATTATGCGGAACTGAAATTCCAGAAACTTTCAAATCAACATCGAACATGATTTTCATCCTTTTGGAACAAAATCGTGCATTTTTCGGAACGAAATTCTTGCTAAAATGGAAAAAAATCGGGATTGAAACTACTTCCAGCACAACTGATCAAATCGACCCAAAGTGTGGCAACAAAACTATTCAATTAACAGATCCAATGCCATTGATCAACTTTACATCTCCCGGATGGCCAGATGGTTATGACAGTAGTCTAACATGTAATTACGTGATTAGCTCCAATTCGTCAAATTATCATACGAGATTTACTTTGAATGAAATTGATCTCGAGGATAGTGAAGGTTGTGTATCGGATTACGTTCAGATTTCGTCCAGTAGTGATCTGAGTATATGGACACCATTGGATAAGAAATGTGGCACAAGTTTCAATCAAATATTAGCTTACGAGGGCAAACCATATCTAAAAATTGATTTTATATCAAACTATTACTTGAATAAAACCGGTTTCAATGGTGTCTTAAGTCTCGAATGTGGTAATATTATGGGAGGGCCGAATGGAGTGATTAGCTACAATTCTAACACATTCTTGGCTAGTCGAATTTTTTACAGTTCTAATGTTTGTATGTGGAATATCACGGTCCGTGCCGGGCATACAATTCGTTACAGTTTCAATAGGATGAATTTTACCAGCAATCCACCAAATTGTGGAAGCTCACTTATATTTAAAAACGGAATAGATGATTCGAGTCCAATATTAGGGGTGGGAAAATATTGTGGCACAACAATTCCAGATATACCAATGACCATTAGTAATCGAGGTTTTGTCAAACTAACGAGTAAATTTAATGATTTCGTTGATTTTGAGCTTAAATTCGAAGAAGTTGGTATCGACTGTAACGATAATCTACAGTTGTCGCACTACTTTAATCAAACCGTCATAACCACCCCGAACTATCCCAGTATACCACAGCCTCATTCAAAATGTACTTGGACCATAAATGTGCCGAGTGGCGAATATATCAAACTGGAATTTATGGTTTTCCACTTGATCCAGTCGGATAATTGCCAAACAGAGTATGTCGAAATTCGTATGGGAACTACCCAGAATGCCCCAGTGATTAATCGGTTCTGTGGCGATACACCGCCCAAATTAATGGTGAAAAATAATATAGCCAGTGTAACATATTATACGTCGGGTGATACGCCACATAACGGTTTCAAAATGAAGGCACAAATTGCACCATGTGGCGCTGTATATGAAGGTAATAAAGGTGTGATTACCAGTCCAAATTATAAAGGTGGTGGATATGCACCAAATATGCAATGTGAATATCATGTGATTACGTTACCAGGAACTTATATCAATTTTACATTCACTGACATTGATTTGCCGATTCACTATGATCAGGGAACAAATAATTGTACGATGAAAGATAGTATTGAAATTTTTACAGCCGAGCCAAATGATGACGAAAATAGTAACATAACATATAATTTACAAAGTTTGGGAATATTCTGCGATGACACGATACCACCACCGATTTTAACCGAGAGTAATGAAGCTTTCGTAAAATTTACGTCATACGCGAATGGAGATAGTACTAGTAGTGGTTGGAGTTTACAATACATCACTTCGAGTGAAACGTGTGGAGGTAGCACGAGCACCGAGATTGGTGAAATTTCTAGCCCTGGCTATCCAAATAAGCGTTCAAATATAAGATTCTGTGATTGGTTTGTCACGGTGCCAAAAGGTCGTCGAATCAAAATCGAAATCGACGATTTGGATTTCGTACAGGCGGACTTTCCTACACAACGGTTAATCTTCTACAATGATCACACTCTGCCCAGCCGAATTGTATTGCTCAAAGGTGGTAGTACTCAACGCATTATTTACACATCAGACAACAAACTTCGTATAAATTACTGGAATCGACCACCAAACAAGAACCGTGGTTTTAAATTGTCCTACTCATCGTACGAACCAACCGTCTGTTTTGGTGATTTAAACAGCATGGACGGAATTATCCAACAGCCAAATAATGAAACAACATATGTATGTGAATATATTCGAACGACCAACTTTTATGCAGACTCGCCTAATGTTGGAACTTTGGCGCTCGAATTCACCGAACTCAAATTCCCTGCACTCAATTTTCAATTTTGTTTGCCAACCGCATCAAAACTCACCGTACTCAGTCAGAATAATAACGAAATTGCATCGATTTGCAAAAATAATTCGATTGCAGTCCGGTCACCATCGCCGAATACCATAGTCATATCTAAAAAGAATGTGTTCCATCCGTTTATGGAGTATAAACTAAGCTATAAAGTGCATAAATGCGGTGGAATAATTTCGAGCGATGGCGACGAGATTATTATTAAATTGCCAAACTTTGCACAAAACTACGGTAAATTGGATTGCGCTTGGCAAATAAACTTCGGTGTGGGAGAGAAAGTTATGGCCAATATCGTCAAGATTAACTTTAAAAAATCGTGCGATAAAGAATACATGACTATCTATCAAGGTGGTACTAGTGCCGGCCAATCTATCAAACGATATTGTGATTCAAGCCCAGCTGAACTCCCGATTATATCGCAAAATCATCAATTATTTTTAGAATATCACACGGACGAGTACACGTCGGAAAGTGAATTTGAAATCAGATTTAATTCATCGTCGACGGTTTGCGGTGGATTTTTAAAACATAGTGCAAGAATTTTAACATCACCAATAATCGCGTCGAACACTACACGGCGTTATCCGCATAATGCCGAATGTATTTGGGAAATTGAAAGTAGAATCGGTTATCATATCGGGTTAGTTTTCACTAGCCGTTTCAATTTAGAAGATTCCGTTAACTGTTCGAATGACTATGTGGAAGTATTTGATTACATCGACAGTGATTGGAAGAGTCTTGGAAAAGTATGTGGCCGTAATATGCCGACGCCATTTAACTCAACATCGACCCGAATGCGAGTAATATTCCGCAGTAATAGTGAGATAAATGGAGATGGGTTTACGGCTAAATGGTTGGAGAATTGTGGCGGAACATTCATAGCTTCTGAAACTAAAAAGTACCTAACAAGTCCTGGATATCCAGACAAATATCTGCCATTCAGCATATGCAATTATACGATTACCGCGAATGCGAGCCAACACATCAATATCGAATTTGAAGATTTCCAATTGGAAGAGGGCACAATGGGTTGTCGTTTCGATAACGTAACACTATATCAGTACCGTGAATATGTATTTCCACCAGAGTTGGAAAAACGCAAGACATATTGTGGGCGACGTTCGCCTGGAATGATACGCATCAACGAGAAATTGGTGATTGAATTTAGAGCCGATAGTAATGTTGAACGATCAGGTTTCCGATTATCTTACCAAACAGACAGTTGCGGTGGTTTAATAACAGAGCCAGGTGAAATTCATACACCAAAACTATCTGGCGACGGAAAATATCCGCAAGGGTTAAATTGCTATTGGAATATTACTGCAGACAAACCATCCAAACGAATAACAATCACATTCGACATGATGCAACTCGAGCACATTCAACAGTGTTACTATGATTACATCGAAATTTACGAAGGGCCGAAAATTAGCGACGACAAACGGATCGCTAGATTATGTGGTAATGATTCGGGCCATTCTATCAACATCGAAAGTAACAAAGGTTTCGTGTACTTCAAATCAGATAGGTCGAATAATTTTAATGGATTTATCGCAACTATTTCATTTACCGAATCCTGCGGTCAGAAAATTGAGCTAAATGATGAATTGCCAGAGAAGACTATTCCTTTTGGCGAATATCGATCATACATGAATTGTCACTATTCGATTACAGCGCCAGCCGGAACTGTCATTAAACTAACTTTTAATAGTTTCCATGTGGCACCGTGTGCTGTAAGCCAGAATTCCACAAAACCTTGTACTTGTGACTATCTTGAAGTTCGAGATGGATTAACACCATTTAGTGAAGTTCTTGGACGATATTGTGGTCACACAATTCCGGAACCGATTATATCATCACTTAATTCACTGTATATAATATTCACAACCGATGGTCAAGCAAATAGTGCCGGTTTTGAAATGAAAGTGAAGAAGGAAATATCTGCATGTGGACAAACCTATTATAATCTGACAAGAAATAATGAAACAATCGAAATTAAATCACCCGGTGATGAAACCTATCCACCGAACGTAATATGCCGATGGATAATCGAATCAACTTCGTACCGAACTTTAGAACTAGAATTCATAAAATTCGATCTTCAAGAAATGGGTGATTCCTATTGTTCGAACGATGTACTCGAAATAACCGATTCATTGCACAAAAATTATATTGGGGAAGGTCTGGGCCAAACATTAGTGTACAGTGGACTCGGTAGTTCTCGCTATGTATCCTTCCATATGGGAATGCGAAGTCCTATGTATTATACTCAGTACTGTGGTTCAAGAATGCCAATGAATTATTTCTCATACAGCCAGAAGGTAGAGATTAAATTCCAAACGGATTCGAATATCGAGAAAAGTGGATTTGCATTACGTGCTCGACTTGCGCACAGCTGTGAACGTAACTATACCTCGACGCAAGGCCGAATTAAACATGAAGGTATAAATACGTGCACATTCTGGATTATAGCACCACAAAATTACACGTTATCATTGTTCTTTATGCAAATCTATTATCCGGACACGGACTGCACAAAGAATGGCATTAAAATGTACGAAAATGGACCAAGTGGTAAATTAATTCTAGACCACTGTGGTTATAGTACACCAAGCCCAAGGTTTTTGACCACAAATCAAGTGTATGTCGAGACAAAGGCATCAAGCTCGGCTAGTGATTTGGGTGACATGCTTGTTTACGATATTTACTATTTGGCACAAACCATAGATCAAGGCCCCGGATGTGGTGGTGATATTTATAATTATGGTGGAATGTTTGCTAGTCCTGGATATCCATCAAACGATCGCAATGCTTCCGACTGTCGTTGGAATATTGTGGTCCCTGTGCATAAAGTTGCATTACGATTTGTTGAATTTGATATGGGCAGTGCATCGACATGCGATACAAATTATGTCGAAATTATTGAGACAGACAGTGAGGGACAAGATACGGTGGCGACATCGTATTGTGGAGGGGATACACCAGCTATTTATCGTGGATTGAGTAATAAGGTATCAATTCGTTTGCGAAAAACTGTTAACTTCTCTGGAACGGGTTTTGAAGTAAATTTCTTGGCCGCACCGGAAAGTAAGTTAAATTTCATGTATAAAACGTGTACTGTTTCTGACTTCTTTTTAATTTCAGATGCAGATGTCAACAATTGGTAAAGTTATTTGAATAAAAAACGCGAATATACGCGATAAATCATAATACGGCTGTTTTATTTAAAAATTATGCTATAAGGCTGTTTGCCCAATCGGTAAAACTTGTCGTATATTTACATTTATCCTGAAATCAGCTATATAATTCTCGTATATATTCCAAAATTCTTTATTTTGAAGATTGGCTACTAATTCCTGATCTATAACAGTGTTCGTTTCGACGTTCTCATCATCAAAATTAAACCATGGCTTCTCATTGGATCTAAAAATTCTAGGCACTGCATGATAACAAACCCGACTATCTTGCGACATAATCACAATATCACCACTTTCCAGTAATAACGGTGTTATGTTTTCTTTGGTTTTTCCGCCTATTAAAAAAATTGCAGATTGTCCAAAGCTGAACGAGAATAACGGCGCCTTCAGATCAGCTTCTGAATGGTCTGTGTGTCCGGCTAGCGTCGATCCAAGAGGATAGTAATTTATAATAGCCGCTTGTGATCTAAAATCGAAATAGTTAAATATGTTTGCCAAATATTCACACAGCACGTTCAAATCTGGCGGAAATTCGTTCTTTAATCGCTCATCGTAGATTTTTTCATCCCAATTGTAATGATAACCAAGGGTTACCAATCTCAGCGATTTCATTAATTTATCTCGTTCGGCTTTATCGCAACACTTTATTACTTCGCCCCACCAGTCTTGTTTAAACGGTGATGTTAATTACCGCCAAGATAGTGTAATTTAATAATTTTACACTTTTTTAAACGATTCAGGCGGTGAAAGATAACATAAGACGCAACAGACGCACTCTGTTTGTGTTTTATTCAATTTTGAAATCCAACATTAATATTGGAAAACCCTTTAAATTCACCCCATAGCTAGACATTTTATGGGCATGTTGTCCATGGCTTGAAGTTATGAATAAAGCGGTCAATTGGAGTGGTTTTATAGATTATGCGTCACCGTTTATAAATCTTAATTCAAATGATGGCTTCAGTATATACAAGTCTACATTTTTTATAGTTTGAATATCGTACGTCACCTTGAATAAATCGTCTACCGAGAAGCTCAAAATTATCTGATGCTGATTTTATGTATTCAAAAACTACCGGAAAATTTTTCAATCCCTACATCTTTCTACATATAAAACTACATTTTTCATTCGAAAATTTTTATTGAATGGTTGAATACACCTCGATTGTGTTTGTTATGACCGGTTGCAGTTAATTAATATTTCCTTCATTCATCTTGTATGAAAATGCCGTTTGTTTCATAATGCAAATTCAAAGCAAGCTACTTTTATTTATTTGATCCAAATTGGCGGCTAGCTAACACTTGTCATTTTTTAACCTTCTATGATTTTTAATAGGCCACTATTTAAATATACTGTAAATTTTGAAAAAAGTCGCCCATATTCGACCAAAAAAAACTTGGAAAAATTCCATTGTATCATTCTTGGCCATTCTCTATTCGTATTGGGAGGGTGCGAATACTTGTTCCCTCAATGTATTTCTAGGAATTATGACAGTCATGAAAAGAAGAACTCTGCACTATCATTAAGACTTTCAAAGGCAACAAGCCCCAATCGTGACACTAGTTTTAACAAAATCAATGTTGCAAAATTTTTTGAAAATTTAAAAACGATTTTGGCTGAAAATAATTTTGGACCAGAGCCTGTTTGGAATATCGACGAAACTGGGCTAACTAATGTGTATAAGCCTAGAAAAGTTATTGCTCCTAAAGGCGAGAAACAAGTTGGAAAATCACTTCTGGTGAAAGAGGTTAGACTGTGACAGTTTGCTCTGCTAGGAATGCCATTAGAAACCATATACCACCTTTTATGATTTTTCCTATAAAAAACTGGCATGATCGTATGATTAATGATAGTCCACCTGGAACAGTTGCTATTGCTCCTTATACTAATTATTGACAACTAATTATTCATCACACACTTTAAATAAATTTCCGCCTTTGGACGGGCCTGTTTATGATCCTCTGAAAACCTACTACAAAAATGCTTGCAATGATTGGATGGTTATCATCCCGATGAGTACTTACCCATTTATGAAATAACTGAATGCCCTGGAAAGCGGCTTCAGAGTTCAAGGTATAAGGCCTTTCAACAGTGACATATTTACTGAAGATCAATATCTAACATCATATGTAACGGATAGAGAATTCACAGGAACTAATGAAAATAATCATCAAATTGCTGCTTATACTAATTCTTAAGAATTGGAACAACAGGATGCTTCAGACGAAATTACACGTCGTTGAAAAACGGGTACTGTTGATATTTGTTTTCACCAGTTGGATCAACAACCAAAAGAAGTAGACCAAAATCAACCAGAAGTTGCTGGTGCTGCTGATTCGGAGCTACAGATAGTGTCGAGGAGTTTAATGCTTCCTTGTACTTCTGGTAAGCTTAATTCACCATATACTAAAAGCTATATGACCGTATCCCAAAGGTCCGCCTAGACAAATTTCTGGAAAACGTAGAAAGAGAGTTCGTTCTGCTATACTAACAGCCAGACCTGAAAAAATGCATTGGAGTTGCAGCACAAACTTAAAGAACAAAAAAATGATAGATAAAGAATGAAGAGCAGATTTGAGAAAAGTAAGAATGTCGATGAAAAAAATTACGAGATAAACTTGTGCGTATTCCACAATTAAACGGTTCGGTGGTTCACCCTTTTTTGTAGGTTTTTCAAAACGTCCTGAATATTTCTATTTATTATTTGCTTATTTTTATGACGTCAGAGTTCAGACGGGATCCATTACGTATTTTTAGAATATAAACGATGCTGAGGTGCCTTGAGTAATTTTATTTTTGAAACTTGTTGCAGTTCGATAACTAACCTTTTTTATTAACAGGTAAAACTTGATATATGACCGCAACAAAGTCTAAGTTTCTAAATTTACACTGAGCGAATTGACAGAGAAACCGGAAGACAAATTTTGGAATTCTCTATAAAGACGTGTATAAACAAATTTCAATGATTTATTGTTCGTCTTTTGTGGTTGTCGGTCCCGTGAGAACAAAACGAAGAATCAAAATTGATTCAACATAAATTATATATCCAAAATTAGATGTATTATTTTGAAGGTGATTTAAATTAAATTAAATAGATTCAATTTATTTGCAGTACTTACATATTAGTATTACGACAATTGATTAAAACACATGATTAGGCACGATAAAAACAAAAAAGCTTTGCATTATAATCTATTTAATACACACGTGAAGGTCAAATAATTATAAAAAAAATATTTCCGGTATAAATTATAAATGTATAAGGTTTACAAAATGTATTCAACTGATTACAGACAGCCCTCTTTACACAATAGTCTGCTTGGCCAAGTTTCTAACCGTTATATTGCATATGACACAGGTAAGAGATTCAAAATCAATGTCACAGTCAAGAGTACCTTGATTATAATGCGGCGAGTGATTACAATTCATTGTAAATAGACAGCTGATGAAAGAGAAAAAAGGAAAATATGCAAGCTAAGTATTTATTACTCATACATGCGTGTCTATGGTGCGTGAATCAGCTTCATACAAAACCAAACTTTTCCTAGTTATACAAACTTGTTACTGCTACCATAGTTAAATGACAAATTATCGGTAAAAAAAAAATCTGCGATAAGATATGAGGTTTTATTGCATTGAGTATATAAAGACCCATGACAAACAAATTTATGTATTTTCAAAAATATTATCTGTATATTAATGACTGTCCAAAAAATATTCAAGTAGAAATAATCTTATGGGAATGATGAGTTGACAGAAAAACTTGTATGTAGTTTTATATTTATCACATAATAATTTATCGCTCAGTTGGATTAAGTAGTTTATAATAATAAACTAATATCTGCTAAATAGATATTTATCTTGTGTGTAGCACGATGAGATAAATATTGAAACAACTATCAAGGTAAATATTGTCTAGAGCTAATTTAAATTGCATCATTTTCCAAATACCAAAAAACTTATCTCTATGGAATTGAATGTGTGAACTTTTATTTAACCTACACCAAAACTTACAAATAACAAAAAAAAATTTAACCTTAGATATAAAATGCAGTAAATTCCGGGATCTAATCAAAACAAAACGGGCTATAGACCTAGAAATCTAACGCAACGCTTTACAATAAAAATTACTTGTGTTCACTAGTCACCAAACAATTAATTAATTGCAACATGCTACGACAGACGTTAAACCCGATTTTTTGAGCGTTGGTGGGCTGTAACCACCTGCAACATTAACCAATACGTTTTACGTAAAATTCGAAATATCTCGGTAGGGACGATTTCAACACAACAAACAAACAATCTCTTACAATAGTCTAGCAGAAATAGTCCCTCTTATAATTAAATAACGAAAACTTGTATAAAAATTGTTGCGAATTTACACAACAGGAAAAGAGAATAACCGTTGTTGTATGTACGTACGTCTAAGTAGTGCCATTCAGATATACATACATACATAATTGAAAGCATTCAGAAGGTGATTTGTACGTATAATCATTGTAATTTATTCAAACTTCAGCGTTATTTTCAATATCTGCGCTCACATAAGCTGTTGTTTGCTACATGTTTATCCCATTTCTATAAATTTTGCACTTTTTCGATTTCGATTGATATGACAAGAAATTAGTTTAGCTCAATAAGTTGTTTAAATTTGTGTCTATTGATAACTGTTCATTTTTATTTTTATATTTTTGCTTTGCGATTGTATATTTACTTCAGGTAATACATAAATAAATAATTAAATTATCAGGTATATCCAAAACTCCTCGAATATTTAAACAATTAGAAACAAATCGTTACAACTAATATTTTAGTATTCCATACAAATCGTCAACGGTCAAGTTAATTATTATTTTTGACATTGAACATTTAGCAAAGAGCGTAGTGCTATTTTTTATATATAATTTGCCAATCATTGTAATTAGCATTTAGGAAATCGTACATTAACAATGTTGTATGTTAACAGGTTTTATGGAAATATTTTCAAAAATGATATGTTTATCTTTTATGTATAGAGAGGTCATCATCATCGCATCTATAAATTTGAATCCTCCATTTTGAGCAACACACGAACAAGTGGATTCTAATATTTTGACAGTTTACAACTTTAAAATATTGTCTTTCTTTAACATTACAAACAATACACAATTAACAAAATTATATAAATTGTTTTTATTTACAATTATAGATTTATTTATTTTGATTACGTGAGGTACTCGCAAAAAAATGTACATAGTAACTCTATCTATATTAAGCTGCAAGAAGAAGACGAGTGAGAGAAAGAGAATATAATTATTGCAAAAACTGCGATGTATACGAATACAGTAAAAAAATAAAAAAATTAGCAACAAAAACAATTGTACTTTGGACACGTCATATTTCATAGTGTCGATTGAAAATTAAAGACGAAGTGGAAAAAGAAATCATTTGATTACACTATTATTTATAATTTGTACGTAGAATGGCAACATTGGAATAAAACTTAACTGATTACTATTAATTTAATTTACCTTTGATAATAATCAATTTTATAAACTTTTGTTGTACGTTTAATAAACACTATTACTTAAATATAAAAATAATGAGCCACTGTTTTATTAATATTAACCAACACAAAAAATATTTCTTAATTAATTCCTTTCACACATTTATCACTTAAACAACATATAAATAGTTTTATTTATACGGCTATGTAATTAGGAAACAAAATTAAATTAAAAATAACAAAACAAAAAAAAAAAATTATAAATGAAAAAAGGCACTTCACTAAAAATTGCTGTACGTCCGTCTTACCCGATATTTAACTAAGAAATGTGATGATGATAGAAATAATTCAAATTGGATTTTGATTTCACAAACACAACAATTTCATTAATAATTAAATTTTTTTTTTGTTAACTAAAATTTTGATAGTGTGAGTGAATGAGATGGATATATAAAAAATGAGACGACATGATTCCAAATTCCTATGACATCTGACATGATACACTAACCGATTATATTCTTTGTTTACCGGTTCATTGTCGGATTCTAATACACTGGTGAAATATAATTTGGGCAACTTTGAGAATAATTTGACGTAAAATATAGCACCGATTGAAAAATTTCAAAAAATATCAGTTGTTTCATTCAAATTTAGAAGCACGTTTGTTTGTGGTGAATTAACTGAATTGATATTGAGTTACTATTCCAATAATTGAATTAATATTCAGATAATTAAGCTACTGAAGTGAATAATTGGTCGTTCGTTTGCTACAATTCAGATAAATGTCAAATTGTTAAAAAGTAATTGGCTTGTGTTATAAAATAATAAAATTTTAATGTTAATCGACCATTTTATTGGATCATTTATTTTTGTGTGTCACATTACATATCTCATCCTGGCTTCTTCGGTGCGTAAAACAAAATAATGTCAAAAAACAATTATCTGAATTACCTAACCAACCCCCAGCAAAATTATTATTCAGATAAATCAGTAGCTCAATATTTTTAACTGAATTGAAGTATACCAAACGAACGGACAAATCACTTCAGTTAATTCAGATAATTCAGTTAATTTGTGATTGTGCCACAATAAAATTTCCATACATTTTAAGGGCTACTTAGATATAGTTATATAGCCGAAAAATAAATGAAATTGAAAGGAAGCGAAACATGAACAGGGCCCTTATTCTTGAAATTTACCGAAAAAAGTTGCCTTGCCGGTGACTTTAGTATATAATAAAGCAATTTAGATGTTCCATTGAAATGACGTATTTAATTAGAAAATCACCGGTGACCTTATAGGGTGAATTTCAAGAATACGGCCCAGCCACTAATTATGGTGAGTGTGTGGTGATTTCACCAGCTGGCAAATTGATATTAAGTTTAAATTTTAATTTTTCAGTTATTTTGTACAACGTTTATTTTTTTGTTTGACACCCTTAAAAAATAAAGGTATGGAAAATAAATTTATTGTACGATGCACAGTGCGGCCAAATCAAAAAAACCTGGCCAAAAGTCGAAAAAAAGGTTTCTAGATGTGTTTTTTTTTTTCATTGGGTTTGCTAAAGTACATGTCTAACGTTCAGGAATCACTCATAGAAACTAGATTTCCTTCTACCTGCTTTAGAATATTAGTTGCAATGCTACCTTTGTTCTAATAGTGTCAATATGGTTACGGAATTGGTAAACAACGCGCTTTTTAAAAGTAATACACAGAATCGAAAACACAACCAATTCTTATCGGACAAAATGGAATCAACTTTTGAAAATAAGTAAAACGAAAATAAATTGTAATGTACTATTATACTGCAATCTGATTAATTGCTGACAATACCGATTAGAATCAATCGTTTGACCATGTTCTAGAACCTCATAATGTAGGATTCCCTTCCAATCTTCCACACAGTATATAACCTTATTAAGAGTCGTCAATCCTGGCTTTGAAGTCGCTTGTGGTGGTTCACCTTTCTTTGAACATTTTTGTATTTTACCCAGTGTTCATCACTAGTAATGAGTTGCTTCAAAAATGGGTCGATTTTGTTGTGTTTCATTAGCGATTCGCTGATGGAAATTCGGTGAATCAAATTTTTCATTGACAACACCTGCGGCACCCAAACATCGAGCTTCTTACCTTAATAGGGGTTGCCAAAAGGGGATGAAGAAGGCTAAATTTTGCAACTCTGACTTCAGATGCATAATCAGCGACCCAAACAACCTCTGTGTGCAGATTATGATATAATTTACTTGAGTTTTTGTTTTTTTGCCAGCATAATTTGTTTCAGTGCGGTAATTTGTGAAAGGTATAGCGTACAATTTGGAAATCAAAGTAAAGCGAATGCCCTTAATACCCATATAATCGACTCAGCAATTGCCCCAAAAGGGAAGAAATTAATTTGGTCACAGCACAGTAGTATGTACCAATGTATATGACGGCATTCCTAACCCAGTAATCAAGAATACGAGAAATACTACGGTCGAAGCAGAGGAAACAGTCAATCTAACCACCTCACAATTAAACAAATTGATTGAGGCACGATACAGAAAGCTTCAAGTATCCGGACAATCCGCAAATTGTCCTGGCGCAAATATTAGACGGCAATAAGTCGTGATTCTGTCGGTCGAAATTATACCACGCCTAAATTCACTAAATCATAATCAAATTCAACACGTGGCTTTTAACCCTCTTCAATTCGTCAGAATCAGAAAATCGAAATTACAAAATCTTTTGCACGGCCTTTTTTTAGGAGACAAGAAACCGTCACAGCTGTTGAACGAGTTTAAATTAAATGTTGGAACCACTTTTGGAAAAGAACCGATCATTCCTGAGATACTTTGTATGTTTAAATTATAATAAAGCATTAAGCTTACATTGTTTAGAAATTTCATCGCCAAAGGAGTTATTGGCCAGTTTACCACCGCGAAAATATTTTTCGAAGCTTGATTTACTGCAAGCGTACCAGCAGTTATCAGTGGATGATAATTCGGCATTGATTCAAATAACCATCACTACTCATAAGGGGTCATTCAAAGTAAAATGTTTATAGTTTGGAAAATCATCCGCACCTGGCATATTCAAATTTTATTGAACAGCTGCTTAAAGGAATCGAAGGCGTTCTTCCTTATTTTGATGATAACATCATAATTGGACAGACCAAAAAGGAACACATGGACCACTTACACCAAGTTTTCAAAAGATTAGAAGAAGGTGCTCTTCGATTGAGACAGCTTCGATTTTTCGCATCAATTCCAACGGAATTGGGGCTACGAAAAAATAACAGCTATCAGCAACAGTCCGGCATTTCAAGACAAAAAGCAATTTCAAGATTTTTGGGGTTTCTTAATTTTTATGATGCTTTTTTGCGGAGAAAGATTTAAATTGGATTTGTAAGAGCGCCCATCAACGGTCATTCGAGGAACTAAAAAATCTTCTCTTCAACAACAGTTTCTTAGTACATTACAATGAGTATTATTGCTGGTATAAAGAAATTTCATAATTTCGTCTATGGCTGCAAAGTAATAATTATTACTGATCATCAACCATTACTGGGTCTCTTTAATCCGTTATGTTGGAGTATTTTTCTCAATGGATATGACTTTAACCTTTAATATCGTTCGGGAAGCAAATAACAAAATTCAGATACGTTGAGCAGATTACCTAACTGAATAGCACTAACTCCCGTCGAAGAAAAAGAAGTTTTAATGATCGAAGCAATTCGTGATCCTCCATTGACCGCTTTCGACATCGCAAGGCTAACAGCGAAAGAAAAAACTTTGACACGGGTTTTAAGTTGGGCGATGAGGGGTTGGTCTGACAGAAAAATCGACGACACTAAAAGAGAGATATCGAATATAGAAAACTGTCTACTCTGGGGCCAAAGAATAATCATTCCGGAAGCTGCACAACAATAAATTTTATCGTCCTTCCACAATGGCACTTAGCTATTTCTGGTGGCCAAAATTAGATTCTGACACCGAACAAACCATTCAAAGCTGTCCACAGTGTCAACTTATTCGCCCAGAAAATCCTAAAACATCGATTCATCCATGGTAAACAACGATTTGACCTTGGTCGAGACTGCATTTGGTTTTAGCTGACCAATTATAAGGTAAAATATTTTTCTTGTTTGTCGACTCATATTCCAAATGGTTGGAAGTTTACATCGTTCCATCAACATCAACCGAGTGTGCGATACAGTCGCTCCGTAGTATCTTCTCAACGCATGGACTACCTGACATTTAAGGTATTTTGCAAGAATAATTTAGTTTCTCATATACTTACAGCTCCGTTTCATCCTTCGTCCAATGGACAGGTGGAGCGTTTGGTTTGTACAAGAAAGGAATTTCGGAACGGTTTCTATTACACCAACACACGACAACATCGCAAACCACTGGAAAGTCACCCGCTCTGTTCCAGTTCGTTCAACCGAGGCAAAACCAACCAGTAAATCAACTAACTATTTAAAAATCGACGAAACCGTTTGGGCTCCGAATACCGTACAAACTGGATCCGGCGCACTTCAGCGACGCCATCTCGATCAGTTGAGACCACGATCTGACGTGCAACCACAACCATTAGAGGATAATGCAACATCAACAACTCTACCCACAATACTGCAAACTTCTGCATCCGAAGCTCCAGATGAATCACCAATGCGTCAATCTACCAGGATTGAAGCTTTAAGTTCTGTGACGTAATTTCAATCTGAGAAGGGAGGAGTGTAATGTACTATTCATTTTAACGGGTTAAATATCTTTGAATTGTAAAAATATAAACTACCCAATCTTATTTTGAATATATCGTGCGTATCACATTTATAATATAAGTTAAGTACTAAGTAATTAGTAAAAATATAATTTAATTTTTTGATAACCACAATAAAATATAAAAGTACCTGTGAATATTCTAATATATAACAAAGTCTAACTCCATTTTATCATCCACAAGCGAATCCAGTAGAGCGAGAAAACCGAGATTTAATAACGCAGCTCCCTATTACCATGAATACTAGCAAAAGTGAAGCTACACAAGAAACGCCTACCTTTCTGACTTTTGGCAGGGAATTAAGAGGACCGGCTGACATAGAGCATGATATGCGACCTTTCAACGAATCCGAAAATTTTATACCGGAGATAACACCATATTTAAATAAATTGCAAGACAAACTAAAAGATGTTAGAGAAATTAATGAGAAAGTACAGGATCGCCGAAAAACGAACGCTGATTTAGCACCTAAATTTTATTTTTACTTTTTGTTTTGATTTTGTTTGTAAAAAAGAAGTGAGTACTAGTAGCCATTGAAAATAAATGATAAGTGAAATCAAAAAAAAAAAAAAAAGATAAAAAGCGAAAATAGCCTTTGATTGGGTTGATTGATTGATCGTCTGAGTATGTACGACCAAGCCTAAAGGCATTGCCCCATGCACAAACGGCAAACCGGCATTTCAAAACTTCAAATCCAATTTTTGGCAAAATGGTTTGATTTTCCATATTAAAATTATTAAGAAATTGTTCGAATCTATAAGTTCCGTCCTATTTGTAGAAAATTTTATTAAAATTGATTTAATTTCATTCAAAAAACCCCAATTTTATGTTTCGACGGACGGATTTGTCCTTGACGGCCGGCAAAACATAAAATTGGGATTTTTTGAATGAAATTAAATTGATTTTAATAAAATTTTCTTAGAATAAGGTGAAACTTATAGATTTGAACTATTTGTTAATAGTTTTCTTATTGGAAAGTGAAGCAACTTACCCAAAAATTGGGTTTGACGGTTTTAAATTCCGGTTTTCCGTTTTGCATGTGGCAATGCCTGTAAGCAAGTTTCCCGGATACGCCGGATCCACCGTAAACCCCCTTTTACGAATGACAACATCATGGGAAAGGAAAGGTATACATATATTAGTAACAAAGAATCAACCCGGTTCCAGACACCTAAGTAGTTGATATTTAGTAAATAGGACAACACAAGACAACACAATTATGATTTTTACAGCTTGTTGTTCTTGGAGAGTTAGTTCCGTTATAGTTTTGTTTCTAAAATTAGGATTAAAATTAATTTCTGGTGCCGTCAGTTTTTCTAAAAAGCTGTATTTTTCCATCGGCGGTTGTGAGGGAGGGGGGGGGGCGAGATTTTGTATCATCATCATGTTCCCATACGGTCACCCAAATTTGTACTAACTGTAACTAGTGTTGCTTGACGTTGTTGTTGAAGTGGTTGCATCTCTGCTGTCCTCGCACAAAAAGCGAAAATAGGCTTTATAATAAAATTCGACTTGAATCAGAAAATATCGTAAACAAAGTGAAGAGGGCAGGACCTAGACGGGAGAATTTTCAACAGTCATAAACTTACAGAAATTCAAACTTAATATCAAAAATAGAATTCTTGAACAGTAAACTTCTGATCCTATTTGATCCTTTCGTGTTATTCCCCCATGAGCATTTTCCATTTGGCACAACAAAAACGTCTATTTGACCCGGTCTCCATTTGTTAATTGACTATAGGGTTTTCAATTCTTTATTCTCGTCAAAAGCTCAATAAAATCGCATGTTATTGAACGTTTATCTGTAGACGACAATGTCACGGCATTGATTGATAACAAACTCATTTTTAAAACGATTCAGATTTTTCTAAGGCCATATGCTATTTAAGTTTGATACAGAAGTTACGACTGATAAAACGTCTGCTCATTTAAAAATTATTATCACCTACTCGTAATGTAATGTAATATGACACCGCTTGCAATTGTCAGAGCCAAACTCTGCATACACTTCAATTCAAATCTCGCTGTGGAAACGCGCGCAATAATTTGTTGGAATTGTATTTCAACATGCGGCATATTTATAATGGGTAATCCAAGAAGAATTAACACTTTAAATTATTTAATTAATGATAAATTTTCCATCACGCGTGAATGGATTGCATTACCAAGGGAATATAATGTTTCAAGTCGTGAAACAATCGAGTTCATTATGATGGAAAATTTCCTAAAAAGAGTAAAGCCGTCTGTAAGAGGGCTAGAGGAGGCCCAATATATCGAGCAAAATTCTAAATTATTCAAATTGCGGCAGTAACCTAATAATTCGATATGATCCGCAATAGAATGGTGATAAATCACTTAGATAATAGATGATAAGGTACATATGCATTGAATTCAATTACAATAAGTACGCCCATCTTATAGATTAATTGGTGTATAAATTGGCGACGATCGAGAAAATAATTCTCAGTTCGTAATGTTTAGCGAATGTGATTTAACAATAACAATTGAAAAGTGTTATAAACAGTGAAAAGTGCCTATATGTGTGTTTATTTTGTGGCCAAGTGATTGAATTTTAACAAGGGACACGAGCTATGATTCCTTTCAAGTGGATTTTATTATTTTACCAGCTAATTGGCTTAGCATTAGGATATTATGATGCACAGTGAGTGCAAGAATTTTGATTTTGTTGAATTTAATTAATTGTGGGCGTCAAAAATTTTGCAATATTCTGATCTGCCCATAATGCACATTAGATGCACTTAAATAATTTTGTTTCCTTGTTGCAGACAAAAGATCATATCGCAAAATGGCCATTTAATACTAGAATCTGGATTAGATCGTAACATAGTAATTCGTGTGAATGGTTTAGGCCGCTTGCGAATCAACAATTTCGAATTACTCGACCTAACGATGAAGATAATCAGTCATTTTGTCGCATCTCACGATTTCGCACGCACAAGTGCACGCCTGAGCAATTTGGAAGTTCAAGTCGATCGTCTCATGAATCAGGCACGAATTTTAGAAGTGGGTTATTTAAACGTCTCTACCGCTGTAAATGGTGAGGATAGAATGCAACAAATTAATTTCCGATTAGAAGCGCTCGAACACCGTATCGATACAATATTTACGAAACTCAATGAAGATAATTGTCGAAGTGTCCCATGTCAAAATGGTGGAACGTGTTTCGACAGTTATGATACGTTCCAATGTCAATGTCCATCTAATTGGCAAGGGCGTACATGTAGTGAAGATGTAAACGAGTGTGCTAATTTTGCCGGTACCGGTTTAGGTTGTCAAAATCGCGCAAACTGTATTAATACACCGGGAAGTTATATGTGCCAATGTCGTGATAATTTCAGAGGTATGCATTGCTTTCAAAAAATTAAGGATTGTAACTCAGCATCTTCCTTTGAATTGTGTGGCCACGGTATTTGCATTGCATCAAATGATGGATACCGATGCTTATGCGATGCTGGTTGGAAATTGAATTCGCCCCCTTTTGAAGTTCCTATGTGTGTTGTTGATATAAATGAGTGTGATAGTGTTGAATCACATTGCTCGGTTGAACCACGAGTTGTGTGTCGAAATCTTGATGGTTCGTACATATGTGGACCATGCCCCGTGGGGTATTCAGGAAATGGTCATTATTGTGTCGACGTCAATGAATGTGAAGTGAATAATGGTGGATGCAGCAGGTCACCTTCCGTTAAATGTCACAATACAATAGGTTCGCATTATTGTGATAAATGTCCACTTGGATACGTAGGCGATGGCCGAGTGTGTATTCGTTCTTCAAACACGTGTGAAAACACGAATTTATGTCATCCGCTGGCTAGGTGTGTTGAATACGGCAGCGGAATTATTAATTGTATTTGTCGCGATGGCTTCGCCGGTAATGGATTTGGTGGCAACGGTTGTAATGCCGTAACGGGTGGTAATGGATGTAATAGCAGTCCTTGTTTAAATGGTGGTACATGTACAAGTACTGGACCGAATACATACATATGCGCCTGTCCAGTAAATAGAAAAGGTCCAGATTGTCAGCGACCACCTAATATTTGTGACTCAAACCCCTGTAAAAATGGTGGTACGTGTAGGGCTAGCTATCGATTTCCAAATAGTACGTATTCCTGTATTTGCGCTCGAGGATTTACAGGACGAAAGTGTGGACAGAACGAACCGCAATGCGGTGGAATTAGGAACGCTAAAACTGGAACTATTAAATATCCTCCGGAAGGTAGCGGAAACTACCAATCAAATGAGATTTGTGTTTGGCTTATCAAAACACAAATTAATAAAGTATTGAACGTAACATTCAGCCAATTCCATTTGGAGGAGTCGTCGGAATGCCGATATGACTGGTTACAAATTCATGATGGCCGATCAACAGTTGCTCGAAATATTGGCCGATTTTGTGGTACACAATTGCCACTGGGTGGAAATTTTATTTCAACCCATAACCTACTCTATTTATGGTTTAGATCTGATACTTCAACATCCCATTCGGGATTTAGTTTATCCTGGGACAGTATTGATCCCCGTAAGTTTAATTGTTTGATGATACCCTCCTTTACTATTCCGATTATTGATTAAATTTTATTTTATTCGACAGAATGTGGTGAAGTGATTGAAATCAACAGCCATGGTACAATTTCATCACCCGGAAGTCCTAGTAATTATCCAATAAATCGAAATTGTTTTTGGTATATTAAAGCACCGCCAGGGAAACGGTTACAATTACATTTCTATACGATGAAGATTGAAATTCACGCCAATTGTAGTTACGATTTTGTTCGAGTATTCCAGGGATCACTGCCTGAGGTTGGGGACGAAGATCCAACTACGATCGTTCACAATGTTCCAATTATCGCCGAATTTTGTAACACAACAATACCAGGGCCAGTTACAACTCCAACAAACGAGGTAACCATATACTTCCATTCGGATGGGGTTAGTTCTGATTCAGGATTCCAAATGCATTATACAGTGATTGAAGGTATTCCAGGATGTGGTGGTATTTATACGAATAGAAAAGGTGAATTTGGTACACCAATCGAAGGTGGTAACTATCCAAATGGGATCACATGTGAATATTTGATCCAACTACCGTTAAATTCTAAAATAAAGCTTCGATTTTTGGAAGTCGATATTGAGACTCATTCAAACTGTCGATTTGATTTCGTCAAAATTTACGATGGTGATTCAGACCAGGACCCAATAATTACAACACTTTGTGGTCAAACAATACCAACGGAAATTAAATCTAGTACGAATAAGCTCTTCTTGAGGTTTAAATCGGACTGGTCGAGACAGCACAAAGGATTTAGGGCTGCATATGAAATCGAGTGTGGTGGTAGATATGATGCAGATTCTGGTACAGTATCATCACCATTCTATCCAAGTCCGTATGAGGATGATCAAATTTGTAATTATTACATCGAAACGCCATTAAGCACGGCCATTAAACTTGAGTTCATCGATTTTGATTTGGAGGCCTTCGATTCGCTTACTATTTATGATGGTATTAAATCAAATCAAACACAAATTGGCCTGTACAGTGGATCTAGTTCACCACCAACGGTGAGATCAACAACAAATTATTTACATCTTGAATTTCGTTCGGAAGTATCGATTACGGGACGAGGATTTAAAGCGAACTATTCAACTATTGACACGGGTAAGTTCAATTGCCCAAATTATGTGTAGAGATTTTAACAAAATTTTAATCGAATTTTACAGTATGTGGCGGAGTTATGAAGTCAAATAACGGTGTAATTCGTCCTCCAGAAAATTCCAATGGAGAGGGCTATTCTCATTCGACTCGTTGTCAGTGGATTATTGTCGCGCCCATCGGGGAATCCATCCAATTGCAATTCTCTTCGTTTGATTTGGAGAGCAGCTCGAGCTGTAATTACGACTATTTACAAGTGTTCGATAATAGCTCAGATCATAGTGCAGAAATTGGAAAATTTTGCGGACAAGTAACTCCACCGGCAATGACAAGTTCCCAAAATATTTTGACTTTGATATTCCAGACGGATTCGTCACGAAATGCAGCCGGATTTTCAGCTACCTACAGCTTCGTTGATACACGAACGAGTAAGTTCACCAAATTACTATACCAACAACCGCATACATATGTAATGAAAGATTTTTCAAAAATTTCCAGTGTGCGGCGGTAACCTCTTTAGTCCGTCGGGCCGTATTCGAAGCCCGGGTTGGCCTGGCGATTATGATGCAAACAAAAACTGTCAATGGATCATACAAGCGCCAAAAGGTCAACAAATTACATTAAACGTACTGGAATTTAGTTTGGAAACGCATGATATGTGCCGATTCGATTGGCTCGAAATTCGAAATGGTGGCAGTGAAACATCACCGTTAATCGGAAAATTCTGTGGCTCTCAATTCCCGAACAACACAATTCGTTCGTTTGGCAATAAACTATTTTTACGTTTCGTTTCCGATATTTCACGTCAGGGTAAAGGTTTTAATATTGAGTATGATAGCACGGCAACCGGATGTGGTGGCCGTTTAACATCATATCAAGGTTTCGTAACATCACCACATTATCCCGATCATTATGAAGCGGATACAATTTGTACGTGGCAAATTATAGTGAATGCCGGATCAAGCATCGAAATGATCTTTACAGATTTAGATATGGAATCGCTGTCAGACTGTTACTACGATTACATCGAGATATACGATGGAAAAGATGTGGCCGGAAGAAAATTAGGAAAATTCTGTGATCCAGAATCTCATCCTCTGCAAATCGTTACAAATTCAAATTTAGCCTTTTTACGCATGAAATCGGATGGTTCGGGAAATGGTCGGGGGTTTAATATAAAATATCGTGCCGTCTGCAACCGAACCATTACCGATACATTCGGTGTGATCGAGTCGCCAAATTTTCCTAATTCATATCCCGCCAATATAAATTGCGAGTGGAAAATTCAGGGCCCTAAAAGTAGCAAAATCATGATCGATTTTTCACATTTCAACTTGGAAAATGTTAATTGGGCTCCTGATGAATGTGCCTTTGACTTAGTTACCATTGTGCAGTATATTGACGGTCAGCAAAATACTACGGAATATTGTGGCAGTCAGCCGGGTAATATAATATCACTTAAGAATGTCCTAACAATTAGATTTAAGACAGATAGTTCTGCAAGTGGTCAAGGATTTAGACTGGAATATAAAATAGAAGGATGTGGTGGTTTAATAACAAAACCTTTTGGGAATATTATATCACCAAACTATCCAAATCACTATCCCAAAAATACGTTATGCCAATGGCAGATTGAAGCCGAACCGGATAATTCCATAGAGTTGACCATTCATAATTTAATGATTGAGGGTACAAGGGAATGTGGCTTGGATTACTTGTTAATTAGTACCAATCCCGTGAATAGTACTCACTATTTGCGAAAAATTTGTGACACACTGAATGGTACACAAGTAATTACAGGGCCGCGTACTCTGTATCTAACATTCGAAAGTGATTCTTCAATTGCGGGAATGGGTTTTAATGCAACCTACAAATTCATACCGCTTAGTAAGTTCTATACATAGTCACGGATTGTACGGGAACGTAATTAACCAAATTTTGTTGTATTGCAGAATGTGGTGGATTGTTCCGCTCAGCCAATGGATTTATCCAATCGCCAGGGTACCCCCAGAATTATCCCCCCAATAATAATTGCGAATATTTAATCGAAGTGGAAGAAAACCATTTAGTTGAATTAAACTTGATGGACTTAAATTTGGAGGGTAACCACAATTTCGGTTATGAAGATGATGAAAAATGTCCAAACGATCGTGTAATGATTTATGATGGACCAAGTCGAGCAAATAATCTACTTTTAATGCACTGTGGTTCACAATTACCGAACAAAACCAAATATATATCATCTGAAAATCGCATGTTAATCGTTTTTGAGACAGACCATATTGAGCAGCTAACCGGATTTAAATTTAACTACACAACGGTAATGGCACTGGAATTTGTTTATAAAATCGCGAAATATTAAACCCTTTTTTATTCTATTTTAGTCGTGTGGAGCTACAATTACGGTAAATGGATGGGGACAAATTCAAATTCCATTCGGATTTAAGATGCAGGCCGAAAATTGTACTTGGCATCTGAAGGCGGCCGACAAAACGCAACATATTACATTTAATATTGGACACATTTCCGGTTTGGAAAGTCTTGAAGCCACTAAAGGGTCGTCTAGTTGTAAAATATCTATTGAAATCTACGATGGTGATAACATGGAGACGCCGATCACGAAGCGATATTGTGGATCATACAATAATCTACGTTCAATCACAAGTACCGGCCAGTATTTAACCATAAACGTTCGTGTGTTCGAGTTTAGTTTTGTTTGGGTTCCGAAATTTAATTTCATTGGATTTTACTCAACATACGATACGGCTTGTGGTGGTGAATATAATATACTCAATGGTGAAATTGCTTCGCCTGAGTATCCCCTCTCGTATCCAATAGATGTGGAATGTACTTGGAAAATTAGTGTATCACCTGGTAATACGATGTCACTATTGGTCCCCGATATGAATATCCTATCGTCGGATAATAATTGTAATGAGGATTACCTCGAGGTGAGAAATAAAGATGAAAGTGGTGAATTACTCGGGGTGTATTGTGGCAATAATCCCGTATGGAACTTAACATCAAATTATGGGTTTTGGATTAAGTTCCGCAGTGGCACGACTGGTGTAGCACGTGGATTTTTAGCTCACTTCTTTTATAGTGAGTCAATTTTATTTTTAATTTATTCTACATGGGACTAAACAATTTTCATTCTAATTTAGACCATCACAGCGAACTTACGGGCACAGAGGGTGAAATTACATCTCCGCTGTACCCAGAAATTTATCATGGTGATTCGGCTGAACACACATGGAGAATTGCGGTCAGCCATAAATCAATAATTTCATTAACTTTTACCGATTTGTTCATCGATGCACATAAAACCTATTGCTTCGTTAAGCTCGCAATTTACGACGGATACGATAAAGAAGCACCAGAGCTTGTTTCTGAATTATGCGGAACTGAAATTCCAGAAACAATAAAATCAACATCGAACATGATTTTTATCCGCTTGCAACAAAATCGTTTTCTCTTCGGAACGAAATTCATGCTGAAATGGAAAAAAATTGGGCTAGAAACTAATTCAGAGTTAGATATAATCAAGAAGTACGATCCAAAGTGTGGTAACCAAACAATTTGGTTAACAAATCCACAGAAATTGATAAACTTTACGTCTCCCGGATGGCCAGATGGATATGAAAACAGTTTGTCATGTAATTACGTGATCGGCTCGAATTTATCAAACTACCACACAAAACTTACACTATACCAAATTGATCTGGAGGATAGTGAAGGTTGTGTGTTGGATTACGTTCAGATTTCATCTAGTAATGATCTGAGTACATGGACTCCATTGGATAAGAAATGTGGCACAAATTCCAATAACATTTTGGCGTATGAGGGCAAACCATATCTGAAAATTCATTTTGAATCAAACTATTACTTGAATAAGACTGGATACAGTGGTTTATTAAGCCTCGAATGCGGTAATATTATGGGAGGGCCAAGTGGAATAATTAGCTACAATTCTGACATATTTTTGGCTACTCGAATGTTTTACCGTTCTAATGTTTGTATGTGGAATATCACGGTCCGTGTCGGGCATACAATTCGCTACAGTTTTAATAGGATGAATTTTACCAGCAATCCACCAAATTGTGGAAGCTCACTTATATTTAAAAATGGAATAGATGATTCGAGTCCCTTATTAGGACAGGGGAAATACTGTGGCACAACAATTCCTGAAATACCAATGACCATTAGTAATCGAGGTTTTGTTAAACTAATGAGTCAATTTAATGATTTCGTTGATTTTGAGCTTAAATTCGAAGAAGTTGGCGTGGACTGTAACGATAATCTGCAATTGTCACACAACTTTAATCAAACCATCGTAACCACCCCGAACTATCCGAACATACCGCAGCCTCATTCGAAGTGTACTTGGACGATAAATGTCCCTAGTGGTGAATATATCAAACTGGATTTTATGGAGTTTCACTTGATCGCGTCGGTAGATTGCCAAACTGAATATGTTGAAATACGTATGGGAACCACTAAGAACGCCCCACTGGTTAATCGGTTATGTGGCGATAAACCACTCAAATTAATGGTGAAGAATAATGTGGCTAGTGTAACGTATTACACGTCGAATGATACGCCACACAATGGTTTCAAAATGAAGGCACAAATTGCACCATGTGGCGCTATTTATGAAGGTAATAATGGCGTGATCGCCAGTCCAAATTATAATACTGGTGGTTATGCACCAAATATGCAATGTGAATATCACGTTATTACGTTACCAGGAACGTATATCAATTTTACATTTAACTACATGGACTGGCCAACCTACTATGATTATATTGATGAGGAATCAAATTGTACGATCAAAGATAATATTGAAATTTTCACGGTCGAGCCAAATGATGTCGAAAACAGTAACATAACCTATAAACTACAAAGTTTGGGAGTATTCTGTATCGACACGATACCACCGCCGATTATAACCGAGAGTAATGAAGCTTTCATAAAATTTACATCACATGGGAAACACGACAGTTCCGATAGTGGCTGGAGTATACAATATACCGCATCCAGTCAAAAATGTGGAGGTGAAATGAGCACTGAATTGGATGAAATTACTAGCCCAGGTTATCCAAATAACCGATTAAATAAAATATCCTGCGATTGGTATATTACGGTGCCTAAAGGTCGTCGAATCAAAATCGAAATCGACGATTTGGATTTCGTTCAGGCGAGCTTTCTTACACAACGGTTAATCTTCTACAATGATCACACTCTGGCCAGCCGAATTGTATTGCTCAAAGGTGGTAATACTCAACGCATTATTTACACATCAGACAACAAACTTCGTATAAATTACTGGAATCGGACACCATCGAAGAACCGTGGTTTTAAATTGTCCTACTCGTCGTACGAACCAACCGTCTGTTTTGGTGATTTAAACAGCATGGACGGAATTATCCAACAGCTAAATAATGAAACAACATATGTATGTGAATATATTCGAACGACCAACTTTTATGCAGACTCGCCTAATGTTGGAACTTTGGCGCTCGAATTCACCGAACTCAAATTCCCTGCACGCAATTTTCAATTTTGTTTGCCAACCGCATCAAAACTTACCGTACTCATTCAGAATAATAACGAAATTGCATCGATTTGTGAAAATACTACGATTACAGTTCGTTTACCGACGCCGAATATCAAAGTGGTATCTAAAAAGAATGTAGCCTATCCTCTTATGGAATACAAACTAAGCTATAAGGTGCATAAATGCGGTGGAATAATATCGAGTTATGGTGACGAGATAATTGTTAGGTCGAAACCATTTATACAAAACTATGGTAAATTGGATTGTGCCTGGCAAATAAACTTCGGCTTGGGAGAGAAAATTATGGCTCATATTGTCAACTTTAACTTTAAAAAATCGTGCGACAAAGAATACATGGCCATCTATCAAGGTGGTACCATTTCTGACCCTTTAATCAAACGATATTGTGATTCATTCTTATTTGAACTCCCACTCGCATCTCAAACTCATCAATTACTTTTGGAATATCACACGGACGAGTACACGTCAGAAAGTGAATTTGAAATCAGATTTAATTCAACGTCGACGGCTTGTGGTGGATTTTTAAAACATAATGCAAGAATTTTAACATCACCAGTAATCGCGTCGAACACTATACGGCGTTATCCACATAATGCCGAATGTATTTGGGAAATTGAAAGTAGAACCGGTTATCATATCGGGTTAGTTTTCACTAGCCGTTTCAATTTAGAAGATTCCGTTAACTGTTCGAATGACTATGTGGAAGTATTTGATTACATCGACAGTGATTGGAAGAGTCTTGGAAAAGTATGTGGCCGCAATATGCCAACGCCATTTAATTCAACATCGACCCGAATGCGAGTAATATTCCGCAGTAATAGTGATATAAATGGAGATGGTTTTACGGCTAAATGGTTGGAGAATTGTGGTGGAACATTCACAGCTTCTGAAACTAAAAAGTACCTAACAAGTCCTGGATATCCAGACAAATACCAACCATTACTGACGTGCAATTATACGATCATCGCCAATGCCAGTCAAAATATCAACATCGAATTTATAGATTTCCAATTAGAAGAAACCGGCAACCATTGTAGTTACGATAATGTGACACTTTATCATTACAATCGATATGAAACTCGATCAGAATTGGAAATGCAGCACACATATTGTGGACATCAAACGCCTGGAATTGTACGAATCAACGAGAAATTGGTGATTGAATTTAGGACTGATACTTTTTTTGAAAGACCCGGGTTTCGATTATCATACCAAACAGAGAGTTGTGGTGGTTTAATAACAGAACCAGGTAAAATTCAAACACAAAACCTACTCAGTGATAGAAAATATCCGGTCCGATTGAATTGTTATTGGAATATAACGGCAAACGGGGCTCCTAATCAATTAAAACAAATTATAATCACATTCGACATGATGGAACTGGAGCACAGTCAAAACTGTCAGTATGATTACGTCGAGATCTATAAAGGATTGGAATTTAGCGGCGATAAACGAGTCGCTAAATTGTGTGGTAATGCCACAGGCCATAGGTTCAATATCGAAAGTAATAAGGGTATTGTACACTTCAGGTCAGATGCGCCCAATAGTCTTCATCGATTTATAGCAACTGTTTCGTTCACTGAATTCTGTAATCAGAAAATTGTGCTAAATGATGAATTGCCAGAGAAGTCTGTTCCTTTTGGTGAATATCGATCATACATGAATTGCCACTATTCGATTACAGCACCAGCCGGAACTGTTATTAAACTAACTTTTAATAGTTTCCATGTGGCACCGTGTGCTATAAGCCAGAATTCCAATAAACGTTGTACTTGCGATTATCTTGAAGTTCGAGATGGATTAACACCATTTAGTGATGTGATTGATCGATATTGTGGTGATACAATTCCGGAACCGATAGTTTCATCACTTAATTCACTTTATATAATATTTGTAACCGATGGTCAAACGAATAGTATCGGTTTTGAAATGAAAGTGAAGAAGGAAGTATCGTTATGTGGACAAACCTATTATAATCTAACGAGTAATAATCAATCAATCGAAATTAAATCACCTGGTGGTGACACGTATCCACCGAATCTATTATGCCGATGGACAATCGATTCAATACCGTTCCGAACGATAGAACTTGAATTCATGAAATTCGAATTACAAGAAATGGGCGATTTCGAGTGTTCGAACGATATGCTCGAAATAATCGATTCAACACAGAAAAATTATATAGACGAAGGGATGGGCACCGAATTTGTATACAGTGGACAAAAAAAAAATATTCAATTTATATCCTTTCAAAAGGGAACACAGCATCCCTTATACCATACAGAGTACTGTGGTTCAAGCATTCCAATGAATTATTTCTCACACAAAAATAACGTGGAGATTAAATTCCAAACCGATTCGAATATCGAGAAGAGTGGATTCACGTTACGTGCCCGTTTAGCGCACAGCTGTGAACGTAATTATACATCAACGCAAGGGCGTATTAAACATGAAGGTTTAGACTCATGTACTTTCTGGATTATAGCACCGGAAAATTATACACTTTCATTGTTCTTTATACATCTCTACTATCCGGAAACTAATTGTACTAACAATGGAATTAATATATACGAAAATGGGCCAGGTGGTAAATTAGTCTTAGACCAATGTGGATATAGTAAGCCCAATCCAATATTTTTAACCACAAATCAAGTTTTTATTGAATCGAAGGTATTAAGTAGAACTGAGGAGTATTGGAAGAATACGCTCATGTATGACATTTACTATTTGGCACAAACTATAGACCAAGGCCCTGGTTGTGGAGGTGATATTTATAATTATGGTGGATTTTTTACAAGTCCTGGATATCCAACAAACCATCGAAATAATTCCGATTGTCGTTGGAATATTATTGTACCGGTACATAAAGTTGTTTTGAAATTTTCTGAGTTCGATATGGGGACACCATCGACTTGCGGTACAAATTTTGTCGAAATTATTGAGACAGATAATGAAGGAATGGAAACGGTGGCGAGAACATTTTGTGGCGGAGATATGCCAGCTATTTATCGTGGATTGAGTAATAAATTATCAGTTCGGCTAGAAAAAACTGTAAACTTCGCGGGAACTGGGTTTCAAATCGAATTTTTTGCTGCCGCAGAAAGTATGTGTTTAGGAGAGATTTACAAGTTGTTATATAAATTCTATAATGTTCTAATATATTTCAGATGCGGAAATTGCCGATTGGTGACCTATTCGATGAATGTTCTTAAATAAAAATCTAAATATTTAAATATTGTTTCATTTGTAAAATATGTAGTGCTCAATATGGACAGTCATCGTTGTTATGTAATTTAGCAAAAAGTCAGCCGAGCCGAACTCTAAAATGCAATTATTGAGAGGGCCGAAAAACACGAAGTAAAGTGTTAGAAGACGTCATTAAAATTTTGTTAACTATAACAATATGAAAACAAAAGAATGCTACATACTTTATTGCATCTTTGCAGATAGAGGGCCAATGCGAACCAACTTTGGGGAGTTCTCTATTTTAGTATGTGAATAATTATTAAAAAAATTGTGAAAAACATTCAAATTTCAATTAATCTTGGAATTTCTATAAGTCTTCAAAACGGGGTTTGGGGTCATATCCCCTATGCTCTAAGGTTATCATGTCCATTTATTAGATTCCTTCCCAACTTGAATCTATTTTCATTCATTTTGAATATCAACGGCGACGAATTCAGTTGTTGGCACTAATGTGCGTGTATTCCACTTACTAGTGTATTGGGAACAACTACTACTGAATATATTTTGTAAGACCAGGCGTATGATAAGAGAATTGAAATCTTGATTAGCACATATCCCTTCGTTACTCTTGTGCTGCAGTTGTCATAATTTTAAATATGTGGTCTAACTTGTTGTTGAATTGTTATGGAAACTGGTATATGTCCTTTGATGGCTGCTACCTTTCGTTCAAGTTGTGATATACTCAATATATGTGGATGCAGGATATTGAGGTGTACGCATTCTGTATAACATCTAGTAGTGCTTCCTGCACGTCTCGTAAATTTTCAATGGCGACAACTAGCTCAATGGATGTCATCAAAATGGTTAATACCTGTTGTTCAGTTAAATTGGGCTAAATCTTTCACCATTTTGGACGTCGTTGCAACTGCTGCAGATAGTCCCTTGACCATATTTTCCAAAAATCGTCCACAATCTTTTGTACTAAATGCCAGCGTGTCCTTAGTAAGTGAACATTTTCATTATTCTCGCAGGAACTGAATTCATTGGGCCACCCCAGGAAAATGCACAGGTGTTAAAAACTCCAAGTTTTCCGGATCGCCGTACAGGACCGTCAATGGTCAAGAGTTTAAACATGCCTCTCTTGTGAGTCTCCGCAGTTATTTTACCCCTGCCTCCCATATTCCAACAAAATGTGGTACAGAGGGAGGTATAAAGTGCCAGGATGTTTCATTCTGTTGTAATAACCATGAAATTTCTGAAAATCACGGTTTCAATAATGTTTGACCTTTTCCTATCTTGTTCTTTAGTTGAATCGGTCCGGCATAATCAATGCTGAACCGCCTTGAAGAAGTCACTCCGCAGGCTGGTAGATCGCCTATTAGTTGGTTGAGCGTTGTTTGTTTAAATCTGATTTCTGCTGCTTCGGTAGGATTATAGTTGTGTTGTGGGTTTTGCAAGCGTCATTGTCTTGTTAGTGTGTTTGCTTTGTCTCCAGCGGTTATTGTGAGACAAATGATATCTTCCGCGCTGTCCGTGTTATCGGATTGTACTCGTGGACCCTTCTATAACAATGTTGATGGCCACGCGTTTGAATTTTCCTGCAAAAAAGGTTGGTCCTGTCTACCACATTAGTAGATTTTGCTGATCCTTTTGTTGCTAAATCAGCTAGGTTTTATCTGTTGGTACGTAACTCCATTGTAGCTGAGGTAAATTATCTCTAATCTGAGTTACTCGATTGGCTACAAAGTCTTCTAATTTTCTAACGTCAGCTCTTATCCAACCCAAAACCATTGTGGAGTCCATACAAGCGAACATCTCTACATCTTGCGTTCTTGATATACACTTGAAGCCTGGATAACAGATGCGATGCACTTAATTGAAGTCTTGGAACTGTCAGTCTTCTTTCGATTGGGACAACTCTGGTTTTTGCTACCAACAATAAACTACTGCTGCACCCCATTTTTTCATGCTGACGTTGTTTTAACCCATCTTGGTACTTTTATTCTGCTTAATTACCCTAATTCGGGCTTATATTTTTTTCATTTTTGTTTTACAGCACTGTCTGTCAGCTCTCCAAGTCAAATAATTTTGAAAAATCGGACAATAATAGACGTTTCGTTGGTTCCTTCTTTGAAAGATTCAGCCCGGCCATGTCAAATTCAAACGTATCAAACGAATCATTCCTTTTGCACGTATGTAAGTGCTCCGGAACGTTAGTTAAGATTTCAGCTGAATTTGATACCCACTTGAGCAATGGAAATCCTCCGCTCTGTGCAAGTCTTGCCATCTGTTGTAGAATGGTTATACAACCTCTTCAACGCTATCATCCCCCAGCAAGTAAATCATCCGCGTAAAATTCTCTTTCCATCATTTTTGCTGCTGTTGGATAGTTGTTCTTTTCAACCGTTGCCAATTTTATTAATGTTCGTACAGTGAAAAACGATAGGTGACCGTGTTTAGTTTGTATTCTTCTATTGGTTGTGGAGAATTTTTTCGCCACAATATTCGTTGCAGATTCTCGTGACTATGGTGCACCCAGATTGGCCGGAACATCTTTTCGGCATTTCATGATATCAAATAAGTCACGGTAAGGTTTTGCTGGATGCATCGAATACGACTCTCAGTTTCGTGGTAGTACTTCCGTGATTGATCACTTCTTGATGTGGTATGTACCATGTTGGACTATCACCTAGTTGTTTCCCAATTGTTTTAGTGGTGATCATTCACATACTTTTGACCTCCTGGCTGCAGCCAGTACTTCCCGTGATGATCTAACCAATTTCAGTTTCTTGAGCAATTAGATATTAACTGACCATACTGATCGATTTGTGCAATAACAAATATGCACTTCAACCAAATGTCACATATTGCGTTTGAAAGCCTGGTTATAGTACTGTTTATTTATTTACCATCAACGGGATAAAAATCCTTTTTTGATTACAATTTTATTTTTCAATGTTACAATTTAGTTTTTATTAATTTTTTAAAAGAACATTTAGAAATATTTAAATCAAACACATCAAAATTACAATTAAATTGTCGACAAATCGCCGGGACCGGAGCATTATATGCGTAATTAGATTTAAATGTCGGCAAATATATAAAATTCCTAATCCGAGTAGGTTTACAGGGCACATGAATATCAATCTTTGCAAGAAGTTTAGGGAAGTCAATCGAACTGTTAAGCAGATCAGCGATGAATGTTGAAGCAGCACATCTACGTCTTACAAGCAATGAATCCAAATCAGCAATTCTACAGCGGTCACCGTAGGATGGCAAATTCTTTTTATTCAGCCACATTTAAAGGTTAGGATCAAATGGCCAATTCAATTTATGAAGATAGTAAATAATAAATTGCTTCTGTATTCGTTCAATTCTATCGATATAAATATTGTAAGCAGGATCCCAAATAATCGACGCGTATTCCAAATTAGACCGAACAATGGGACAATACAAAGTTTTAATTGATTGTGGATTACGAAAATCTTTTGTGATACGACGAATAAAGCCAAGTAGAGAATATTCTGTATCAGAGATAGTGGTATAATGATAGCGAGCTGTTAAGATCTTTAAGTATTTTTGCAGGTATGTTATCAAAACCACATCCCGATTTCATCTTGGATATACCAAGGCTGACATCTTTTACTGAAATATAAGGTATTCCAATTAAATATTGATGATGCGAACTACGAGGTCCTAATGAAATATCAATAGCATTATCATTGTATTTTTGATAGACTGATTGGAAAAATTCAGCAAATAATTCACATATGTCCTCAGCATTACAGGCAGTTACATCATTTGTGGATAACCAGAACATTTTCTTTAATTATTTTCCAGCCGTGAAATATAGTTCCTATAGGCTCGGCGTTGTTCCTTATCAAATGCCCGGCGTAGTTGTAGAAAGGTATTTAGCAAATGTGTGTGCCTTTTTGTTTTTGTTTCTAAAATTGACCAAATTGTTGTCAAACCATGGAGGATGGTTATTCTTACGTTCGTAGCATTTAGGTACATGTTTGTCGAAAGCATCAAATAAAACCAAATAAAATGAGTCGACTAGAGCATTAATATCATTCCATTTAGAATTGAAAGTTACTTCCCAATTCACCAATTCAAAAAACTCCTGCAGACCGGCAATATCAGCCTTATTAAAATTGTAATTTAACCTTGGTTGTGCATTGTTGATGAATTTACAAAACAGCTTCTGACAGTCAAAGTTAATTTCCAATCTACTGTGATGAAATCTATCCGGAACAAAAGCTTCCAACGACTTAGTAATCAATCCACAATTAGGATCATTCAATAAAACTAGATCCAGAATTCTACCATTCAAGTTAGCAACTTTACAAATTTGATGTAAATTTAAAGACAACATGGCATCAATAAAAATCTGTTCCATATCACTCGAAACATTGGATGGAAAAACAGAAGCAGTTACATCATCATGCAGTACACCAACATAAACCCGGAAGATTGAAGTCACCCAATACAATACTGTTAAACAAAAGCATTGTCAATTTACACAATCCCTTAACAATTAAAGTAACGTAATTTATTGGAAAACGGCAAATTTTTAAGGAAAGGCTCAATATTAGAAAATGGCAAAATATTAACAGAAATTAATGTTCTGGAATCAACAAAGTGTTGTTTAGTCGCAGCTACTGGATCTCTCATATACAAATTAAAGTTTACGATAATTCTTTGATAATAATCCACCGAAGGGGATATAAATTCAACTATTAAATAATAAAATCACTTCCATAAAAAGTGCTTCAAATCGCTCCTGACAAGATCTATATTATCGTATAACTTTCTAGCCCCGCCAAATTGTCGTACCGGTCGTTCACAAGAATATATTGATTTGGTTTGTAAAAGTGTTGCTGAAGACCCTGAAATGTCCATTAGTCGACGTTCACAACAGCATGGGTTTAGTGAAACCAAAATATGACGTATTTTACGAATCGATTTAGTTCTGAAGGCTCATAAGATGAGAAAAAAACACAAGAATTAGAGCCACAGGATCATTCAAAACGTCGTACATTTGTCAATTGGACCAAAGAACAATCAGCTGATTTTTTGTTCAAAAAATCATCTTTTCTAATGAAACACATTTTGAAATTGGTGCATGGTGTTAATAAAAAAAATTGTCGTATTTGGGGTGGGGAAAATCCACGAATAATTCATGAAAAACCTGTACATTTAAAACGAGTCACTGTTTGGAGCCCAATATATGGTGTGGTGGCGTTATTAGTCCGTATTTCTTTGCAAATGCTGCTGGAGGATGGTGCTACACATCATTTTCCAAATGACTCTATTGAATTATTGAAAAAACAATTTTATGGTCGAGTTATTTCAATAAATGGTGATATCAATTGATCACCAAGATCATATTCATGTGAGTTAACACCGTCGGACTATTTTCTTTGGGGTTACGTGAAAAGTTAACTCTATAAAAACAATCCACAATCGATTTCTGTGCTAAAGAATGAAATGATTCGTGTAATTGTGTAAAGATTTGGAATTTTCGTTCCAACCTAATAAACATATACACCTGTCCCTCGATTAACACGGTACTTGATTAACGCGGATGCGTGTTAATCGAGACTTTGTCTTAATTCGTTGACCGTGTTAAATCAAATCCGTGTTAATCAAGTACCGTGTTAATCGAGGGACAGGTGTACATTTATCGTATAATTTAGGCTCTCAGTAAGAGGATCAAAAAAATAAAAATAAAGACATTTGGCGTGATAACGTTTATAATGGGTATTTAGTAGGGTTTCTTAAATCCCGTTTTTGTAACAAAAGCGTGACCTGGAAATCGACTTTTTTTCGACTTATATAACATTTTAACTCTATAACGGCATAGGAATAATATATTACAGTAAAACCTTCGTTACCGACTAATTGTGGATTGGCCAGTCTCTTATTTCCGATTGTCCTTAGAACCGAATGCAGAAAATTTGAATATCTCGTAGAAACTATATATTTCTTAGGCGATTCCGATGAAATTCAGCTTGCACGATGGAAATGGGATTATAAAATGAGATTAAGATGAAGATCTTGGATATGGTCTATTAGGAAAGAACTTGGCTATTCCTTAACCGATTTTAGTGAAATTTCTAAAATGATTTTTGGATAAAGCCAACTAGGATGGAACTTGGTTATTTCTTAAACGATTGTGATGCAATTCGACTGGTGCATTGAAAATATAATTCTAAAATGATTTTTAGATAAAGTACTTACTGGAATATGACCAACTAGGATGGAACTTGGCTATTCCTTAACCGATTGTGATGCAATTTGAAATGGGATTCTAAAATGGTTTTTAGATGAAGTAGCCAAGTAGAATCCTGAACATGATAATGCGATAACCGATTTTAGTGAAATTTGACATTTGCGAAAGAAATGGGAGGCTAAAATTTTTTTTAGATAAAGTTAATGATGATGAAATTCGACCTATATGGAAAAGAAATTATAAAATGTTTTTCTAATTTCTCGACCCTACACTACCATTAGACTCTCATGCTGCGCGTGCCCACTTTTTATATTTTCCTTGGATTGTGATTAAATTTCCCGGCAGATGTATAATAAATCTCAACAACTGCCAGATGCACAAAAACATCAATAGGCAATATCATAAAAGCTATTGTCTGTTGAAGTTTCTGTAAACCAGGAAGTCATTGGTGTTTATCTGCTGTGAGACAGATCAAAAATCGGTACAGAAATAGCCAATTATATCATCTTAATTGGCCATATTCCAAAACTTTATCTAAAAATTATTTTAGAATCCCATTTCCAATGCGCATGCCAAATTGCACTAGAATCGGTTAGGGAATAGTCAACTACATCCTAATTGACCATATTCCAGAACTTTATCCAAAACCCTATTTATATTGTCATGTCAAGTTTCATCGTAATCGGTTGAGAAATAGCCAAATTTTATCCTAATTTTCAGTATTACAAAAATTATGATGACATTTGGCATGTACGACAAAAGTGGGATTCTTTGTTTTGGAATAAACTCTTCCGAGTTTCTTCCTAATTGGCCTTTTTCCAGAAATATACCTAAATATCATTTTAGAATCCGATTTCCATCGTACAAATCGAATTTTACCATTATTGGTTAAGAAATAGCCAAGTTTCTTCCTAATTGGTCTGAATTTGACTTGAAAATGCTATATATGGATAAATTTCTGAACGAGACATTCAAATTTTCTACATTCGGATCTAAGGGAAAGTAAGAGACAGGTCAATCCCCAATTAGTCACTTAAGACCAGGTTTTTCTGTAGTATAATAATGACTTGGGATGGTGGTTTGGAATCTATTGGAGGGGGGGGGGCAAAGTTGAGTAGATTAATCTACCAGCTCCGTAACCTTCCAGTAGGGTGCGCATCACGTGAGCTGTTCTGGTCATGTATTAGGCAGATGCGTAATGAGTATAATTGTGTAAGGGGTAACCTGTACATAATTCGCAAGTGTACGTGCTGCCTCCTCGTGGCAACCACTGGTAACTAAGACCATTTGGCACATTTTTGGTAATTTGGCACAGGCTAAAGTACAGCCAAAGAGAATACACATCACGATGTGTATTCTCTTTGGTACAGCGCTAAAGGAGAAAACCTTGACAAAAAACCCTAATGTAAGATGGAACAGCATATACCGATGGATGAATGGCTGATAGGTTAATCAGTCCAAAGTATACGGTCTCCGGATACCAGGTACCCTCCAGTTTTATTTAATCTTCCTGTAGTAAAGCTGGGTGACCTACAGGCGAATTGCAATTCCCAGCAACTCGTAAGAGTAAAATCAAACGGAAGACGGGGCAGGGGTAGGAATTCTACCTTGATCAACAAGTTTCCGGAATAACCACCGTGTGGCGCTCCCATCGTTCCGATTTGAGCTCTGTTTTTTTTGTTAAGTTGGTACATCTGTTGTTGAGTACATCTATCTATGTGTGTGTTGGCGATTATTTACAATTTTAGACATGATTTGCGAGGCTGAATCCGATCCCACATTCATCAAAAGGATCATTACTGGAGACGAGACGTGGGTTTATGAGTACGACACGCAATCCAGACATCAGGCAAGTGAATGGCGTTCACCAAAAAAAACACGTCGTTTTCAGTCAAAAAAGAAGGCAATGCTCACGGTTTTCATGGATTACAACGATGTAGTGCATCATGAATTTTTGCCAGAAGGCCAGACCGTAAACAAAGAGTATTATTTGGGCGTTATGAGACGTTTGCGTGAAGCAATTCGCCGAAAGAGACCAGAATTGTGGGCAGAAAACTCGCGGATTTTGCACCATGATAATGTACATGGCCCTTGAATAATAATAATAATAATAATAATCCCTTGCGGTTATTGAATTACAAAATATAAAATAAATAAATCAAAAACCGTGAAATCTTGGAATTTCCCACTCATACTTTTGACACCGAAACCCCATTTGAGAAACCCTACTATTTACCCATTACTCTGTAGGAGTTTCTTAAAATAAATTTATTTATTATTAGCATCATGAAATGATAGTACAACGACGGTGTGCAAACGGTTAAGTATTGAGCGATGGTGCGAGAAGTACGATATGAAGCGCATGGCCTCATCAATGATGACGAATATATGAAATCCGCAGCCAAGTGCCTAACCAAGTTGTCGGAATTATTGTGTTGGACACGCGGTCTAGCGTAAAGCTCAGATGACCATCGATTTAAGAAACTCCAGTCCAGCCCCAAATGGTACTTGTGCGATTATGCACCAATTTCATTGAAATTGGAGTTAACCAACTTATTTGATCAAGGAAGCAGATTTGAAACTTTTTTTAAAAATGGAGACACAAAACCGATATCTTGGCTATTTCTTAAACAGTTATAATGAAATTCGACATTTACGATCATGGAAATGGGTTTCTAAAATGATTTTATAATTCTCGAACCATACACTACCATTAGAAATTTACACCTGATTGGTATTTTTTTTTTTTTTTAATTTTTATCTATGTACTACATAACATATGCGGTCGGGTTTGGTAATTGATTATTGATTGTGACGTAGAATAAAACGCCCTCTCTTTATACATTAAATACATCATCAATAATTTATTATCGTCAAAATAAACCGCGTATTTATAAAATACGATTGCGCTTACCAGAGCCAAATTCTCGTAAACTGTTAAAGTTATGCGATCAATGTAGAAAACAGGTGAGCATAGATTGCAAACAAGTTTCATTGCACTTTGGTGGGGAATATACTCTGATCCTCAATACGAAACGAAAATCGGTAGAAGTATATCTCGCTCAAATGGCAACAGTTACAACAGAAATCAATTTTAGTTAGTACGCCCATCTTAATTGAAGATTAGTCGATGTATATAAATTGATGATGATCTGGAAAATAAATCACAGTTTGTAGTATTCAGTGAAAGTGATCATAACTATATACATATAAAATTATTAATATTTGTAAAGTGGAATAAATTGAAAAGTGCGGTTGGAAAACTTAATGTGTAATTTTTCTGCCCAAGTCATTGATTTATAAGGAATCCGCTATGATTCCTTTGAAATGGATTTTATTAGTTTATCATCTAATTGGCTTAACATTAGGATATTATGATGCACAGTGAGTGAGGATGTATAGAGTGGAGGGCGTATACTTGCTACTCAAACTTTGGGGCGTCTATACCATCCTAAAAATTCTAATCCGCCCATCCGCCTTTATACTCGTATATAAACATAACATTCTTTCCCTCGTTTCAGGCCAAAAATTAAATCGCAAAATGGTCATTTAATACTCGAATCTGGGTTGAACCGTAACATAACATTTCGTATGATTGGTGATGGCCGTATGCGAATCAACAATGTGGACGTACTCAATCTATTAAGGCAGGCAGCTAACCGCGTGACACCACGCACCCCATCTCAAGATTTGTCACGCATAAACGTTCGCCTGGGTAGTGTCGAAGGCAAAATCAATGGACGCAATGGAATTATGAATCGGTTACGAGTTTTAGAAACAAGCTCTTTAAACGGATCTAATACACAGAATGGTGCGAATCGTGTACGACAAATTAATCGACGATTAGAAGTGCTTGAATTACGAGTCGAGACAATATTTACGAAACTCAATGAAGATAATTGTCGAAGTGTACCATGTCAAAATGGTGGAACATGCGTCGATGGTTATGATACATTCCAATGCCAATGTCCATCTAATTGGCAAGGGCGAACATGCAGTGAAGATGTAAATGAATGTGCTAATTTTGCCGGTACCGATTTAGGCTGCCAAAATAATGCAATGTGTATTAATACTCCGGGAAGTTATACGTGCCAATGTCGTGATAATTTCCAGGGTATGCATTGCTCTCAAAAAATTAAGGATTGTAGCTCAGCATCTTCCTTTGAATTGTGTGGCCACGGTATTTGCATTGCATCAAATGATGGATACCGATGTTTATGCGATGCTGGTTGGAAATTGAATACGCCCCCTTTTGGAATTCCTATGTGTGTTGTTGATATAAATGAGTGTGACAGTGATAAACCGCATTGCTCGGTTGATCCACCGGTTGTGTGTCGAAATCTTGATGGGTCATACACATGCGGACCATGTCCCGTAGGATATTCGGGAAACGGTCATTATTGTGTCGACATCAACGAATGTGAAGTGAATAATGGTGGGTGTAGTATATCACCTTCAGTTGCATGTCACAATACAAGAGGTTCGAATTACTGTGATAAATGTCCGCTTGGATATATAGGCGATGGCAGAGTGTGTATTCGTTCTTCAAACACGTGTGAAAACACGAATTTATGTCATCCGCTGGCTAGATGTGTTGAATACGGCAGCGGAATTATTAATTGTATTTGTCGCGATGGCTTCACCGGAAATGGATTTGGTGGCAACGGTTGTAATGCCGTAACGGGTGGTAATGGATGTAATAGTAGTCCTTGTTTGAATGGTGGTACATGTACAAGTACTGGACCGAATACATTCACATGTGCCTGTCCGGCGAACACAATAGGGCTAACTTGTCAGCGACCACCTGGTATTTGTGACTCAACTCCATGTCAAAATGGTGGTACATGTAGAGCAACGAATACCCGTCTACAGTACGCGTGTACCTGTGTCCGAGGATTTACAGGGCGAAATTGTGAACGGAACCAACCACAATGCGGTGGAATTAAGAACGCAGAAAGCGGAACGATTAAATATCCTCCAGAAGGTAGCGGAAACTACCAAACGAATGAAAAATGTGCATGGCTTATCAAAACACGAATTAATAAAGTATTGAACGTAACATTCAGCCAATTCCATTTGGAGGAGTCATCAGAATGTCGATATGACTGGTTACAAATTCATGATGGCCGAACAACAGTTGCTCGAAATATTGGCCGATTTTGTGGTACACAATTGCCACTGGGTGGAAATTTTATTTCAACCCATAACCTACTCTATTTATGGTTTAGATCTGATAATTCAACATCCCATTCGGGATTTAGTTTATCCTGGGACAGTATTGATCCCCGTAAGTTTAATTGTTTGATGATACCCTCCTTTACTATTCCGATTATTGATTAAATTTTATTTTATTCGACAGAATGTGGTGAAGTGATTGAAAGCAACAGCCATGGTACAATTTCATCACCCGGAAGTCCTGGTAATTATCCAATAAATCGAAATTGTTTCTGGTATATTAAAGCACCGCCAGGGAAACGGTTACAATTACATTTCTATACGATGAAGATTGAAATTCATGCCAATTGTAGTTACGATTTTGTTCGAGTATTCCAGGGATCACTGCCTGAGGTTTGGGACGAAGATCCAACTACGATCGTTCACAATGTTCCAATTACCGCCGAATTTTGTAACACAACAATACCAGGGCCAGTTACAACTCCAACAAACGAGGTAACCATATACTTCCATTCGGATGGGGTTAGTTCTGATTCAGGATTCCAAATGCACTATACAGTGACTGAAGGTATTCCAGGATGCGGTGGTATATACACGAATAAAAAAGGTGAATTTGGTACACCTATGGAGAATGGCAACTATCCAAATGGGATCACATGTGAATATTTGGTTCAGCTACCGTTAAATTCTAAAATAAAGTTACAATTCTTAGAAGTCGATATTGAATCTCATTCCGATTGTCGATTTGACTTCGTTAAAGTTTACGATGGTGATTCAGACCAGAGTCCGTTAATTACAAAACTCTGTGGTCGAACAGTACCAACGGAATATACATCTAGCACGAATAAGCTCTTCTTGAGGTTTAAATCGGACTGGTCGAGACAACACAAAGGATTTAGGGCTGCATATGAAACCATCTGTGGTGGCACATTTGATGCAGAATCTGGTATAATATCATCGCCGTTCTATCCGAATCCGTATGAGACCGATCAAATTTGTAATTTCTATATTGAAACACGATTGGGCACGGCCATTAAACTTGAGTTCACCGATTTTCAAATGGAATCCACGGGAATGCGTAATTGTGGCTTCGACTCGCTTACTATTTACGATGGTATTAAATCAAATCAAACACAAATTGGTCAGTACTGTGGACCTAATTTACCACCAACGGTGAGATCAACAACAAATTATTTACATCTTGAATTTCGTTCGGACGTATCGATTACGGGACGAGGATTTAAAGCGAACTATTCAACTATTGACACGGGTAAGTTCAATTCCCCAAATTATGTGTAGAGATTTTAACAAAATTTTAATCGAATTTTACAGTATGTGGCGGAGTTATGAAGTCAAATAACGGTGTAATTCGTCCTCCAGAAAATTCCAATGGAGAGGGCTATTCTCATTCGACTCGTTGTCAGTGGATTATTGTCGCGCCCATCGGGGAATCCATCCAATTGCAATTCTCTTCGTTTGATTTAGAGAGCAGCTCGAGCTGTAATTACGACTATTTACAAGTGTTCGATAATAGCTCAGATCATAGTGCAGAAATTGGAAAATTTTGCGGACAAGTAACTCCACCGGCAATGACAAGTTCCCAAAATATTTTGACTTTGATATTCCAGACGGATTCGTCACGAAATGCAGCCGGATTTTCAGCTACCTACAGCTTCGTTGATACACGAACGAGTAAGTTCACCAAATTACTATATACCAACAACCGCATATGTAATGAAACATTTTCCAAAAATTTCCAGTGTGCGGCGGTAACCTCTTTAGTCCATCGGGCCGTATTCGAAGCCCGGGTTGGCCTGGCGATTATGATGCAAACAAAAACTGTCAATGGATCATACAAGCGCCAAAAGGTCAACAAATTACATTAAACGTACTGGAATTTAGTTTGGAAACGCATGATATGTGCCGATTCGATTGGCTCGAAATTCGAAATGGTGGCAGTGAAACATCACCGTTAATCGGAAAATTCTGTGGCTCCCAATTCCCGAACAACACAATTCGTTCGTTTGGCAATAAACTATTTTTACGTTTCGTTTCCGATATTTCACGTCAGGGTAAAGGTTTTAATATTGAGTATGATAGCACGGCAACCGGATGTGGTGGCCGTTTAACATCATATCAAGGTTTCGTAACATCACCACATTATCCCGATCATTATGAAGCGGATACAATTTGTACGTGGCAAATTATAGTGAATGCCGGATCAAGCATCGAAATGATCTTTACAGATTTAGATATGGAATCGCTGTCAGACTGTTACTACGATTACATCGAGATATACGATGGAAAAGATGTGGCCGGAAGAAAATTAGGAAAATTCTGTGATCCAGAATCTCATCCTTTGCAAATCGTTACAAATTCAAATTTAGCCTTTTTACGCATGAAATCGGATGGTTCGGGAAATGGTCGGGGGTTTAATATAAAATATCGTGCCGTCTGCACTCGAACCATTACCGATATGTACGGTGTGATCGAGTCGCCAAATTTCCCTAATTTATATCCAGCCAATATAAATTGCGAGTGGAAAATTCAGGGCCCTAAAAGTAGTAAAATCATGATCGATTTTACACATTTCGACTTGGAACGTATTTCCTGGGCTCCTGATGAATGTACTTATGACTTTGTTACCATTGTTCATTATAATGACCAGCAGCAAGAACTTCCGAAGAAATATTGTGACAGTCTGCCGGGTAATGATACGTCACTTACGAATCTTCTTACAATTCGATTTAAGACCGATGTTTCTGGAAATGGCCAAGGATTTAGATTGGAATACAAAATAGAGGGATGCGGCGGTTTATTAACAAAACCTTCAGGCAGTATTATGTCACCAAATTATCCAAACCAATATCCCAAAGATATGCTGTGTCAATGGCAGATTGAAGCCGAACCGGACAATTCTATAGAACTGACCATTCATCATTTATTGATCGAAGGCACGGGCCAATGTGGCTACGATTACTTGTTAATTAGCTCAAATCCCGGGAACAGTACTCATTATTTGCAGAAAATGTGTAATTCATTGAATACTACACAAGTAGTTACAGGGCCACGAACTATGTACCTAACATTTGAAAGTGATTCATCGGTTACCGGAATGGGTTTTAATGCAACCTACAAATTCATACCGCTTAGTAAGTTCTGCTTTCAATCACAAAACGGATTATAGAAATGTAACAATTTTGATTTTTTTTTTTTTTCAGAATGTGGAGGTTTGTACAAATCGACCAAAGGATTTATTCAATCGCCAGGATACCCGCAAAATTATCCGCCCGAAATTAATTGTGAATATTTGATCGAAGTGCCAGAAAATCATTTGGTTGAATTAAATGTGATGGACTTTAACTTGGAAGGAAACTACCACTATAACTATGATGGTGAAGATAGATGTCAGCACGATCGTGTATTAATTTTCGATGGACCAAACAGGACCAATAATGAACTTCTATTGCACTGTGGTAGACATTTACCGAATATTACGAAATATATATCAACGACAAACCGTATGCTGATCGTTTTTGAGACGGATCATAGTCGGGAGGAAGGTGGATTTAAATTTAACTATACAATGGTAATGTAGACAATTTTTGACAATTCAACACTCTCATTAATTGATTTATTTAGTCGTGCGGAACTACAATCACGGTAAATGGATCGGGAAAAATCGAAGCTCCATTAGATGTACAATCCGAAAATTGTACTTGGCATTTGAAGGCGGCCGATGAAACGCAACATATTACGTTTAATGTCGGGCATATTTCCGGGTTTGAAATGGGAAATATTGAAAGTCTTAATGAGACGTATAATTGTTCAGTTGGAATCCAGATCTACGACAGTGACAGTATGGAGACGCCGATCAAGAAGCAGTATTGTGGGTCATACAATGATATGCGTTCAATTACGAGTACCGGTCAATATTTAACCATTAATCTTCACGTGTCCGATTTTTACTTCTACTCTAGGCCAAAACTTAATTTCGTTGGATTTTTCTCAACATACGATACGGCTTGTGGTGGTGAATTTAATATGCTCAATGGTAAAATTGCTTCGCCTGAATATCCCCTCTCGTATCCAACCGATGTGGAATGCACTTGGAAAATTATTGCATCACCTGGGAATACGATGTCACTGGTGGTGTCCGATATGAATATCCTATCGTCGGATAATAATTGCAATGAAGACTACCTCGAGGTGAGGAATATAGATGAAGATGGTGCATTACTCGGGGTGTATTGTGGTAATAATCCAGTGTCGAACTTGACATCAAATGGTTTTTGGATTAAGTTCCGCAGTGGCACGATTGGAGTAGCACGTGGATTTTTAGCTCAATTCTTCTATAGTGAGTCAATTTAATTTTTTATTTTTGTTTATTCTCTTCGACTAAACAAGTTTCATTCTAATTTAGACGAGCACACTGAAATTAAGGGTGCAGAGGGTGAAATTGGATCTCCACTATACCCAGAAATGTATCATGGTGATTCGGCTGAACATACATGGAGAATTATAGTCAGCCACAAATCATTAATTTCATTAACATTTACCGATTTTATAGTCGATGCACACTCAAACTATTGCTTCGTTAAACTCACAATTTACGACGGTTACAATAAGGAGGCACCACAGCTTAGTTCCGAATTATGCGGAACTGAAATTCCAGAAACTTTCAAATCAACATCGAACATGATTTTCATCCTTTTGGAACAAAATCGTGCATTTTTCGGAACGAAATTCTTGCTAAAATGGAAAAAAATCGGGATTGAAACTACTTCGGGCACAACTGATCAAATCGACCCAAAGTGTGGCAACAAAACTATTCAATTAACAGATCCAATGCCATTGATCAACTTTACATCTCCCGGATGGCCAGATGGTTATGACAGTAGTCTAACATGTAATTACGTGATTAGCTCCAATTCGTCAAATTATCATACGAGATTTACTTTGAATGAAATTGATCTCGAGGATAGTGAAGGTTGTGTATCGGATTACGTTCAGATTTCGTCCAGTAGTGATCTGAGTACATGGACACCATTGGATAAGAAATGTGGCACAAGTTTTAATCAAATATTAGCTTACGAGGGCAAACCATATCTAAAAATTGATTTTATATCAAACTATTACTTGAATAAAACCGGTTTCAATGGTGTTTTAAGTCTCGAATGCGGTAATATTATGGGAGGGCCGAGTGGAGTGATTAGCTACAATTCTAACGCATTCTTGGCTAGTCGAATTTTTTACAGGTCTAATGTTTGTATGTGGAATATCACGGTCCGTGCCGGGCATACAATTCGTTACAGTTTCAATAGGATGAATTTTACCAGCAATCCACCAAATTGTGGAAGCTCACTTATATTTAAAAACGGAATAGATGATTCGAGTCCAATATTAGGAGTGGGAAAATATTGTGGCACAACAATTCCAGATATACCAATGACCATTAGTAATCGAGGTTTTGTCAAACTAACGACTAAATTTAATGATTTCGTTGATTTTGAGCTTAAATTCGAGGAAGTTGGCATCGACTGTAACGATAATTTGCAGTTGTCGCACTACTTTAATCAAACCGTCATAACCACCCCGAACTATCCCAGTATACCACAGCCTCATTCAAAATGTACTTGGACCATAAATGTACCGAGTGGCGAATACATCAAACTGGAATTTATGGTTTTCCACTTGATCCAGTCGGATGGTTGCCAAACGGAGTATGTCGAAATTCGTATGGGAACTACCCAGAATGCCCCAGTGATTAATCGGTTCTGTGGCGATACACCGCCCAAATTAATGGTGAAGAATAATATAGCCAGTGTAACATATTATACGTCGAGTGATACGCCACATAACGGTTTCAAAATGAAGGCACAAATTGCACCATGTGGCGCTGTATATGAAGGTAATAAAGGTGTGATTACCAGTCCAAATTATAAAGGTGGTGGATATGCACCAAATATGCAATGTGAATATCATGTGATTACGTTACCAGGAACTTATATCAATTTTACATTCAATGACATTGATTTGCCGATTCACTATGATCAGGGAACAAATAATTGTACGATGAAAGATAGTATTGAAATTTTTACAGCCGAGCCAAATGATGATGAAAACAGTAACATAACATATAATTTACAAAGTTTGGGAATATTCTGCGATGACACGATACCACCACCGATTTTAACCGAGAGTAATGAAGCTTTCGTAAAATTTACGTCATACGCGAATGGAGATAGTACTAGTAGTGGTTGGAGTTTACAATACATCGCTTCGAGTGAAACGTGTGGAGGTAGCACGAGCACCGAGACGGGTGAAATTTCTAGCCCTGGCTATCCAAATAAGCGATCAAATATAAGATTCTGTGATTGGTATGTCACGGTGCCAAAAGGTCGACGAATCAAAATCGAAATCGACGATTTGGATTTCGTACAGGTGGGCTTTCCTACACAACGGTTAATCTTCTACAATGATCACACTCTGGCCAGCCGAATTGTATTGCTCAAAGGTGGTAGTACTCAACGCATTATTTACACATCAGACAACAAACTTCGTATAAATTACTGGAATCGGACACCTTCGAAGAACCGTGGTTTTAAATTGTCCTACTCGTCGTACGAACCAACCGTCTGTTTTGGTGATTTAAACAGCATGGACGGAATTATCCAACAGCCAAATAATGAAACAACATATGTATGTGAATATATTCGAACGACCAACTTTTATGCAGACTCGCCTAATGTTGGAACTTTGGCGCTCGAATTCACCGAACTCAAATTCCCTGCACTCAATTTTCAATTTTGTTTGCCAACCGCATCAAAACTCACCGTACTCAGTCAGAATAATAACGAAATTGCATCGATTTGCAAAAATAATTCGATTGCAGTCCGGTCACCATCGCCGAATACCATAGTCATATCTAAAAAGAATGTGTTCCATCCGTTTATGGAGTATAAACTACGCTATAAAGTGCATAAATGCGGTGGAATAATGTCGAGCGATGGCGACGAAATTATTGTTAAATTGGCAAACTTTACACAGAACTACGGTAAATTGGATTGCGCCTGGCAAATAAACTTCGGTGTGGGAGAGAAAGTTATGGCCAATATCGTCAAGATTAACTTTAAAAAATCGTGCGATAAAGAATACATGACTATCTATCAAGGTGGTACTAGTGCCGGCCAATCTATCAAACGATATTGTGATTCAAGCCCAGCTGAACTCCCGATTATATCGCAAAATCATCAATTATTTTTAGAATATCACACGGACGAGTACACGTCGGAAAGTGAATTTGAAATCAGATTTAATTCATCGTCGACGGCTTGCGGTGGATTTTTAAAACATAGTGCAAGAATTTTAACATCACCAATAATCGCGTCGAACACTACACGGCGTTATCCGCATAATGCCGAATGTATTTGGGAAATTGAAAGTAGAATCGGTTATCATATCGGGTTAGTTTTCACTAGCCGTTTCAATTTAGAAGATTCCGTTAACTGTTCGAATGACTATGTGGAAGTATTTGATTACATCGACAGTGATTGGAAGAGTCTTGGAAAAGTATGTGGCCGCAATATGCCAACGCCATTTAATTCAACATCGACCCGAATGCGAGTAATATTCCGCAGTAATAGTGAGATAAATGGAGATGGGTTTACGGCTAAATGGTTGGAGAATTGTGGCGGAACATTCATAGCTTCTGAAACTAAAAAGTACCTAACAAGTCCTGGATATCCAGACAAATATCTGCCATTCAGCATATGCAATTATACGATTACCGCGAATGCGAGTCAACACATCAATATCGAATTTGAAGATTTCCAATTGGAAGAGGGCCCAATGGGTTGTAGTTTCGATAACGTAACACTATATCAGTACCGTGAATATGTATTTCCACCAGAGTTGGAAAAACGCAAGACATATTGTGGGCGACGTTCGCCTGGAATGATACGCATCAACGAGAAATTGGTGATTGCATTTAGAGCCGATAGTAATGTTGAACGACCAGGTTTCCGATTATCTTACCAAACAGACAGTTGCGGTGGTTTAATAACAGAGCCAGGTGAAATTCATACACCAAAACTATCTGGCGACGGAAAATATCCGCAAGGGTTAAATTGCTATTGGAATATTACTGCAGACAAACCATCCAAACGAATAACAATCACATTCGACATGATGCAACTCGAGCACAGTCAACAGTGTTACTTTGATTACATCGAAATTTACGAAGGGCCGAAAATTAGCGACGATAAACGGATCGCTAGATTATGTGGTAATGATTCGGGCCATTCTATCAACATCGAAAGTAACAAAGGTTTCGTCTACTTCAAATCAGATACGTCGAATAATTTTAATGGATTTATCGCAACTATTTCATTTACCGAATCCTGCGGTCAGAAAATTGAGCTAAATGATGAATTGCCAGAGAAGACTATTCCTTTTGGCGAATATCGATCATACATGAATTGTCACTATTCGATTACAGCGCCAGCCGGAACTGTCATTAAACTAACTTTTAATAGTTTCCATGTGGCACCGTGTGCTGTAAGCCAGAATTCCACAAAACCTTGTACTTGTGACTATCTTGAAGTTCGAGATGGATTAACACCATTTAGTGAAGTTCTTGGGCGATATTGTGGTCACACAATTCCGGAACCGATTATATCATCACTTAATTCACTGTATATAATATTCACAACCGATGGTCAAGCAAATAGTGCCGGTTTTGAAATGAAAGTGAAGAAGGAAATATCTGCATGTGGACAAACCTATTATAATCTGACAAGAAATAATGAAACAATCGAAATTAAATCACCCGGTGGTGAAACCTATCCACCGAACGTAATATGCCGATGGATAATCGAATCAACTTCGTACCGAACTTTAGAACTAGAATTCATAAAATTCGATCTTCAAGAAATGGGTGATTCCTATTGTTCGAACGATGTGCTCGAAATAACCGATTCATCGCAGAAAAATTATATTGGGGAAGGTCTGGGCCAAACATTAGTGTACAGTGGACTCAATAATAGTTCTCGCTATGTATCCTTCCATATGGGAATGCGAAGTCCTATTTATTATACTCAGTACTGTGGTTCAAGAATGCCAATGAATTATTTCTCATACGACCAGAAGGTGGAGGTTAAATTTCAAACAGATTCGAATATCGAGAAAAGTGGATTTGCATTACGTGCTCGACTTGCGCACAGCTGTGAACGTAACTATACCTCGACGCAAGGCCGAATTAAACATGAAGGTATAAATACGTGCACATTCTGGATTATAGCACCACAAAATTACACGTTATCATTGTTCTTTATGCAAATCTATTATCCGGACACGGACTGCACAAAGAATGGCATTAAAATGTACGAAAATGGACCAAGTGGTAAATTAATTCTAGACCACTGTGGTTATAGTACACCAAGCCCAAGGTTTTTGACCACAAATCAAGTGTATGTCGAGACAAAGGCATCAAGCTCGGCTAGTGATTGGGGTGACATGCTTGTTTACGATATTTACTATTTGGCACAAACCATAGATCAAGGCCCCGGATGTGGTGGTGATATTTATAATTATGGTGGAATGTTTGCTAGTCCTGGATATCCATCAAACGATCGCAATGCTTCCGACTGTCGTTGGAATATTGTGGTCCCTGTGCATAAAGTTGCATTACGATTTGTTGAATTTGATATGGGCAGTGCATCGACATGCGATACAAATTATGTCGAAATTATTGAGACAGACAGTGAGGGACAAGATACGGTGGCGACATCGTATTGTGGAGGGGATACACCAGCTATTTATCGTGGATTGAGTAATAAGGTATCAATTCGTTTGCGAAAAACTGTTAACTTCTCTGGAACGGGTTTTGAAGTAAATTTCTTGGCCGCACCGGAAAGTAAGTTAAATTTCATGTATAAAACGTGTACTGTTTCTGACTTCTTTTTAATTTCAGATGCAGATGTCAACAATTGGTAAAGTTATTTGAATAAAAAACGCGAATATACGCGATAAATCATAATACGGCTGTTTTATTTAAAAATTATGCTATAAGGCTGTTTGCCCAATCGGTAAAACTTGTCGTATATTTACATTTATCCTGAAATCAGCTATATAATTCTCGTATATATTCCAAAATTCTTTATTTTGAAGATTGGCTACTAATTCCTGATCTATAACAGTGTTCGTTTCGACGTTCTCATCATCAAAATTAAACCATGGCTTCTCATTGGATCTAAAAATTCTAGGCACTGCATGATAACAAACCCGACTATCTTGCGACATAATCACAATATCACCACTTTCCAGTAATAACGGTGTTGTTATGTTTTCTTTGGTTTTTCCGCCTATTAAAAAAATTGCAGATTGTCCAAAGCTGAACGAGAATAACGGCGCCTTCAGATCAGCTTCTGAATGGTCTGTGTGTCCGGCTAGCGTCGATCCAAGAGGATAGTAATTTATAATAGCCGCTTGTGATCTAAAATCGAAATAGTTAAATATGTTTGCCAAATATTCACACAGCACGTTCAAATCTGGCGGAAATTCGTTCTTTAATCGCTCATCGTAGATTTTTTCATCCCAATTGTAATGATAACCAAGGGTTACCCATCTCATCGATTTCATTAATTTATCTCGTTCGGCTTTATCGCAACACTTTATTACTTCGCCCCACCAGTCTTGTTTTATCGATTCCGAAAATTGTTTTAACGGCAACATATTCGATTTATTAGGAAATTTTGAATAATCTTGAAGGCATTTTGTGATCCAATATTTTTGCCCTAACGAAGTAAAAGGATTTTTTATGTATATTAACCCTGGATGATTTTTTAATTCGTATATTTTCCATAATTTAGCATTTTGAAGACCAAAATGAACTGGAGTTGCGAAATTTAAACGATCACTCACCAATTGTATCGCATGCTGTACACAATAATTATACAAATAATAAACATTTGTTTGGTTCTACTAATCATGCAAGTAAATAATTGTGAATGCGTACTTACTTTTATAATTTGTGAATTATTATTAAAGTCTAACACATTCGTAAAATCTGGTACTGGATTTTTAGATTTATAATATTTAAATAATTCACAAAACATTTTACTCATGAAATTTTTTGTAATTTTGTGTGTTTACATTTTTATTTTGAGGTTAAACGACTGACATATTTGTGACAAGTCTATTAAAGACGACTTCAAGATCAATTGAGTATGATAATTATTACAAAGCCGATAGCAAAATAGATTGGTATCTAGTTAATTAAATAATATTATAATTTATGTAGCTATATAATTATTATTTGCTGTAAAAAATTGTTAACCATTAAAAATCGTGTAGAGCATAAAGGCACTTCGTAGAATCTATAAAGACGCATGTAAGCTTGTGAAATTCCAAAATGAACGTTGAAAAAGACACGAATATTGGTAAGCGGCGATTATCGTAATATTTAACAAATATCACAATAATTTAATTCTAGACGATATGCTTATCGATTTGGTAGAACAAAGCCCGTTGCTTTACAACACTAGCGATCCAGATTATAAATGTATCGCTAAACGGTTAGTGTACTGGAAGCGAATTGCCACTAAGCTTGGAATTACTGGTATGTACATACATAAATAATTATGTTCTGTTAAATAAGAATTAAAGAAATGTATCTTTTTGTCAGCTAAAACATGCCAAATAAAATGGAAGAATATTCGGTATAATTATTTCAAAGCACGAAAGGATAATGTTGATCTTAGGGAGGCATTTCGGCATAAGCGTTTTACCAGACGCCTTGAGTTTTTAGATAATATTCCGCTGCTGCCAAAGAAACAGAAAGTGTAAGTATTTTTTTTTAACTATTATTACTTTGTACAATTTATTTGAGTTCTCCCCTTTTGTTCTTAGTAAAAAACTCAAAATTGATTATGACGACTCAGTAAAAGCTGAATCACCTAGGTTAAGTGAATTAAACTTTCAGGATTACTATAAGCTAAATATTCAACAAAAAAACGAAGAGCCTCTCGAACATTCGCAAAGTAATTTGCCAGTTGTTGATGATGAGATTGAAATGTGCGATGAAAATATTGAAACCCCCGAAATGGGATTGAACATAAATAAGATCGAACAACATCAAATACAGTGCGGATTAAGTCCCACAGAAATGTATTGCTTATCACTTGCTGAACCACTTACCTGCATGGACATCATAGAGCGGGAACGAGTTAAATTTGAAATTGCCCGAATATTCAAAGATGCTCGTTATACTAAATAAATTTGTTTTATTTGAAATTCAATAAATTTGTTTGCATTAAATCTTGTCACTTTCATTGACCTCATAAGCTTTTATGGTATTACTCTGCTGTTCGAATTCTTCCGTCGTTATCATATAATGTAATTTTGTATGCGCCTTCAAACGATTCAAAGATGTAAATCGTTCCGTGCATATATCACACTCGAATGGAGCATCGCCTGTATGTACCCGAGCATGAGATACAAGAGATCCACGTTTGGCAAAAGCTTTGCCACATTCATTACAGATGTACTCTTTTATACCTGTATGAACGTGTAAATGTTGAGCCAATTGGAGCCGCGATCGAAATCGTCGATCACACTGGTCGCAAGAAAATGGTCTTATATCCAAATGTACGCGTTGATGGGATCGTAATGTATCTGCAGAGTTAAAGCATTTGCCACAAGTATCACACAAATGCACAGTCGGAACTTTTGTATGCTCACTGATGTGTTCGTACAAATTTTTTCGATTCGTAAACTGCTTCTCACACACTTTACACTTATAAATGCTACCAAATTCTTCCACCTGTTCACCATGATACGAGGATTTATGATTCTCGAGATTAAAACGGTTCGAGTATGACTTACCACACTCATCGCAAATGAATGTATATTTGCTCCGATGGGTGAGAGTGTGCTGATACAGAGACTTTTTGCTATCACAAACTTTTTTACATACCTCGCACGTTAGATGAAAGGTTTTACATATTTGATTACTGGTCATGTGGTGCTTCAGCAGCTCAAATGTTGTGAATTGATCTTTACATGTCATACAGACATACGCGGCCGGTGTATCCATTTTTACGACGGTTACATTCTTTGTTTGGGGCATTCTTTTAGTTTTTGTAACGTTTTTTTTCGTAATTATCTTTTTTTCAGGTGTTTTACATAATTCAACAGTCTCTAATGATGAATCCAAATTGGTGTCACTATTTATTTCCTGACCGTCGGTTAAGTCGACATACTCTTCAGTTTCGTCCACAATCAAAACATCTTCGAGTATCTCTAGATTACAGTACTCCGATTCAGATTGTGGTTTACTCGAGGTTACTTTAGATATTGTGATGTTTTTATTGCTAAGTCGATCAATTAACTCTGAGATTTCAGTCTTTCGATGATGCTCCGCTTCCGGATGTTCGGCTGGTCTAATTTTGGTTATTTTTAAATTCGGTAGTTTATAGATTTTCTCACGTATTTTGTTCATCGTATCGATGTCATTTTCAACTACCTTCTTCTCCTCAGCCATGGAAGCAAACCGTAATTCTGTATCCAGTATACATTGATAGAACTCTGCAGTTAGCTTTAGTTTGTCCTCACAAATAACACAAAACCTTTTATGGAATTGTGTATTGAATTTGTTCTAAAATATAATTTTAGTCTTAATATGTATAGTTATAAAAATGAAATTAGCTAATATAATATTTATTTACTTTAAAGTGGAATAATTCAAATACGCGATCGACCAGATCATCGTTAACGACAAGATGATCGCTTTTTATACTACAAAGTCCACATAACTTCTCCATTTATATGAGGTTGTTCATAAAATTAAGATACATTTTATAATAAACACTTTAAATTATTTTTATAATTAATTTAAACCGCGAATTGTAATTCTGTATAACAATATTACCAACTAAATTGTCAAATTTTGTTTTGACTTTCCCGAATATGTCTACATGAAATCAAATGTTCATATGTAACGATGCGTTTATATGGTTATATTCATATGGTTCCCACAAACTTTATCATCCCTAACATTTACTACGTTTCCATGACAGAGTTAACCCGATTTAAGAGTTTCGTTGAGGTAATAACATGGCCGCGCTAATCCATATCGTTTCCATGCAATTATAATTTCTAGTGTAATTTGACATTTCACAAAATTTTAAAGTTACTTTTGGAAATTTTATTTGTATGGTGGAAATTTTTAAATTTAACATTTATTGTGATTTTTATGATTTATAAAGTATTATGGAGAGAAAAGAATACTCGCAATTCCATTTTGAATTGGTATAATCATTTTTTTTGCTTTTGACAGATAGAATCCCTTCTAACCCTACTACTTTCGTTGAGTTAAGTTGGATTAAGAAACTTAACGAAGATCATAAACTCGACATGTTTCCATGATGAGATAATCCACGTTAATCCCGGTTAACTCCATTATGGAAACGTAGTAATTTTTTTATTATAAGTGTGTTCCATTGGCGTTTGCAAACTACTCACAAGTACTTGTATCTATTCGCAACTACTCATACTCAAATGATGGTGTAGTTGTTAGAAGTAGTTACGCATATAATTAACGAAAGAGGGATTTTAGTTTAAAAAATTCTAATAGATGACTCTATACCAATTTTGGTTGTGTGAAACGTCATTTTTTAACCCTAATCCACCCAAGGTGCCCCTTTTTGGCTCGTTTGATAAATGCATCGATTTTCAAAATAATGTTAATTTAGTTATAAACTTGTATGTATTTTTTTTTGAAACATTTCCATACAATGTACTTGACATCTACTCATTATCTGCAAAAATTTTCTTAAATTATTTGATTAGAATTTGAATTTACTGACATAACGAAAATATGTTGGTTCGATTAGGGTTAAAAAAAAAATTTTGTTTATGTTTGTGATACGACGCACAATTGTTAAATCGTAAAATTTTTTTTTTATTATTTTGGTGTTTAATGTTTTATTACTTATTATTATTACTAGATTAACGTATTTTTTATTAAAATCTAGCAGTTTTATTTAAATTAAGGTTATGTTTTACTACTGTCACAAAAATTTGCATTCCATTACACATCTACTCACAAGTACTTGGCAGTAGCAAATTGTTTCCAATGGAACGCAGTGTATATCGCAGAGAGCAAGCAGACAGAGCATAAACAAAAATAAAAACAATACGTAAAAATCGCGCGATTTTTTTGAATAATTTTTCGATTATTAATTTTGAACACTGCATCCTGGTCATATTGAGCTTTTAAGCCCACCTGACATATTTTGCGATATAAACTCTGGCCTAAATGAAAGAAGCAACATTTTTGTTGAGCATCTGGAAAAAATACAGAAACTGCGTTTATAATAGCTTGTTCAAAATCTGACATTAAATGCAATGGTTTTAAATCAATATTTAACAATTTTAACTGTTCGAATGACCTTTTATATGATTCAGTTAATTTGTTCGGTAATAAGACATACACTAATGGTAAAGATTGCTTTTCTTTTATCCCAAATATGGTAAAAAGTTGATTAAAAATTAACGGTATTGTTTTAAAAGTACCTTCAACGAACCACATGTCAGATTGCGCCAAAAAGTGAAGATTTTGTTGGGTTGAGAATATCAAAATTCGAGTTTCGGTAGGCCCTGAAACATTAAATTTTTCTTGTATAATTAAATCAATTAACGATTTCGAAATAACAGCATTTCCTTGTCTTTGTCTGTGAGTTGTGCTCTGCATGGACGGAATAGACAGCATAAATGGACTCTTACTGGATTATTTATGGCAACAGTAGATTCAGCAATAATATGTTGTGTATTAATATTTGTAGATAGTGCTCTCTTTTTAATTTCAGAAAGGGTTTTTCTAACACCAACATTTGCCGAATCGGCAGCATGATTATGCTCTCCAACTTTCTTTATAATAACATCACCCAATGCCACTACATAAATAGCCGTGACATCAGTCTAAAAAGTCAAACCACTAATATAAAGAGGGGAATAAAGATTTTTATTTTCCTATGAAACGTAAACAAAATACTATGGGATTTTCAAACACATTTGTATATATCGTCTCTATTTTCAATTTAAATAAATATTTTTATTTACAAATATAAATAATTTGATATCAAATATATTGAAATGTAAATTGTGAACAATTTTGATTGAAATTAATAATCACTTATTAAGTAATTTTGCATTTTTATAAAAAATATTTGTTTCGGCATGCTTCGTGTTCCTCTAATCTTAATAAATTTATTAAGATTAGAGGAACACGAAGCATGCCGAAACAAATATTTTTATAAAAATGCAAAATTACTTAATAAATGATTATTAATTTCAATCAAAATTGTTCACAATTTACATTTCAATATATTTGATATCAAATTATTTATATTTGTAAATAAAAATATTTATTTAAATTGAAAATAGAGACGATATATACAAATGTGTTTGAAAATCCCATAGTATTTTGTTTACGTTTCATAGGAAAATAAAAATCTTTATCCCCTTAACACATACTACTACACATTTTTGTGTCATGGCTTTTTATGTAGTGGCGTTGCATCACCTTTGGTATTAATTCGTGCTTTACATCGCATTGCCGATTATTCGTGCATACCCAGTACGTAACATCATTATGGTGTTTATTTTTAATAAATACATAACCATCTACTAGGAAGCAAGGCTTATTTTTTGTTGTTTTTAAATTATCCATACTGGTCATCTACAAGGCTAGAAACTTGATTTGATTTTATTATGTTTATTTTATTTTAAAGTTTGTATATTTATCCTTACCAAAATTGTTTAAGTTTTAAATGTTGAAATAGTAAACATTAACGTTGAACTAATAAACATTTTGGTTGAAAACATAGACTACTTATTTCAAGTTGTTTTTCGAGAAAATGTTTTTTGAGTAAATGTTTTTCGAGCAAATGTGGTTTTATACATTTTAGTGAAAGTGTTTTTCGAGTAAATGTTTTTCGAGCACATAATTTTCGAGTAAATGTTTTATAGAATATTTTTTCCGAGTAAGTGTCTGGGTACCATTCTGTGTAGTATCAACATACAAAGGCTAATTGAACATTTGTAAGGTTTTAGTGTAAACTATCATGTAACCCATTTCATGAAGTCTGTCAAAACACAATCAAAATAAACGAAAGCTATTGCATTTTTTATTAAAGTTTTAAATTAAAGTTATTCGCAAATGGATCAAGATCTTAACGATTTGGTTAAAGTAGATCAATACCGTCGATGTATTAATCTGCTGCAGAAGCGTTGTGAAATTATTCAAAAAGAAAATGAGCGATTGGTGCATAGGTAAGCCGTTTAATTCGGATGGATAGCTAGATAATTTTTTTGTGGTCATTTCCTTAATTTTCAGGATGTACATTGTAAAACAGATAACAAAACGTCGTAATAAAGAAATCTCGATGGTAAAAAATCGTTTAGATTTGTATAATGACAGTTGGAGAACGGCGCAACCGGACCCACTGCCAAATTTGGAGAAGTTAGATTTTGCCGAGCTTCAACCGGGCAATCAAAATACAGGAGTAAATACAAAAGGAGGAGTGAATAAGAGTGGTGTTCCAAAGAAGCAGAAAGGTAAAAAATTGAAAGAGGAAAAACTCGATGCGAATGGTAAACCGATTAAAAAGAAACGAGCTCGCGCCGAAAAAGAGAAGGATCCGAATGCACCAAAACGTCCCGCCAATCCATTCTTTCAATTCTGCCAGGATCAACGTTCGGTAATTATGGACGAAATGAATAGTGAATTACAACCAGGTGAACCAGAACCATCGAAACAAGAATTAACCCGCCAGCTGGCCCATCGATGGCGAACGATGGATAATACCGAGAAGCAGATTTACATCAATATGTATGAGAGTTCCAAACAAAAATATAACCAAGACATGCTGCAATACAAAGATAGTTTGGACAAGGATAAAAGAATGTTTCCATTACAAACGGGACCACTTAATATGTAATACATATGTATAATTAAAACAAATTTAGAATTATGAACCAAAATGCTCGTTTTAAAATTCTTTGTTATCGGTACAGTAAATTTAGGTAAAACTTTGATAAATAAACCGCCGTTCTCCGTCTTCTAATTGTCTTTAAGCGTCCTGTTAAAAATTTGTATTGAGAATAGTTATTCGAATAAAAATAATTCAACTCCAAATTTTATCGATAACCTTTTTATCGACTGCACAAAATGTCGATATCGTCCAATAGATGGATATGCAATCAGCTGTCTTATTACTCGTCTGTCATCCTTACATAACAAAAAAATAGTATCACTGTTCGCACTAACAATAAAAAATTTTCGCCGTCACACGGACATCAAGAAAATCGCAAAATTTCTTAAGTAAAACGTTAAGATATAAAACTATTAAAAGAAAAATATTCAAAATAAGTTAAAATATAAAGTTTTTTTGTGTAATTTTATTATATTAATCAAAAAGTTGTTTTGTTGTGTGTATTGAAACGTGAAATTCTAGACCAATTCCGAACAAACGAAATTTTCGTGGTGTGCAAAATGCAATCGCTTTTGTTAAAATCTAATTTAATTACAAATTTGTATAGGTCAGTGATATTTATATTTATATACCTATTTTTGTTTTGTTTGTATGATTATCAAATATTTATTTAGATAGTTGTTGTTTGAAGATAAGAAGTCCATCAAGGTGATGGTTAAGGATGATATGAGAAAAGTTTTATACAGAAAGATAATTACATAGCTATTTTACATCTATTGAGTTATAATATTGTCTCGTCTGCTCGATATTCCTGCCAATAATTCTGGCATTGATTATTTATTCGTTTTTTTTTTCTTTATTACTCTTTGCAAGCAGTCTTGCGCAACGTACTGTATCCTGTTTGTTACATGATGATGATAGCATTCACATTTTTTTTTTATATTTTGGGATATTTTTGCATCATGTGCTATTTGGAAAAAATTCGGACTAATGGCAGGACGAATTTTGTGAAATAACACGATCCATTTAATTTAGTTCGTCCACTTTTGTGTTGCAGATTGCAGTACACGTACTATCGTGTTAGCACAGATAACATGATTTACGGTTTGACACATTTCAAAGCTATAAATATAAATTCATTTTTTTAAATTATCTTTTAATATATTCTTTACCTTGAGGTTTTTCTGTTCTGTGGAATTTGTCGTCATAATTATCTAACACGAATAAAAAAAAATCAATTTATAAAATAGTTTTGTAGACGACGACTATTAAACGAGAAGTGAAAGTAGATATTCACGCTCAGCGGTAAAATAATAATGTTCTAAACCAATTATGTTTTGTATTGAATTTCCTTCTTCCCAATAATGTTATGAGAGATATGCCTCCCAAGGCCCAACCCTAGTATGTACAGAAGAAAATCTGATTATTGATTCACTGGAGTTTTATGTAATATTCTGAAATTCAAATGTAATGTGGAGCACTATATTACTGGAACGAAGTAAATCTTCATCAAAATTTTACATGATTGTTTCTCAGTTTAGTGAGTTTCCATCTAGAATATTTTTTTGCCAAATTGACTTATCCCCCCTGGGAGTGCTAATTGAGTAAAATTGGTAACGATGGCGAGACTTGATCAGGCAGACAATGAACACAATTTGGTTGTTCTGCGGCCGTATTTAATAAGGCGTGAAGTGAGTTTATAGCCCTGGTTTTATTGCTTTCTTTATTATTAGGGGGGGGGGGGCATTTGTTAATTAGATTCGAACGTATTCGACTCTTCGAAATAGTAAAATACCGTTATTATATCGAAAAATCATCAAAGTTCAAGTTACAAAATCTCCTTGGTTATAATGAACAACCGATAAATTTACTCGTTATTCGAACAAGTAGTTATTAATATTTATAATAACCAGCCTGCTGGCTATTTGTGAATTCGATTCGAACGTATTCGAGTTTTCGAAGTATTGGAATCAGATTCGTTCGTTTCTTATTTTATTCAGTGCGAGTTTACGACCATTTTCTGATGAAAATTTTTCAGCAGATTCAATATATTTTATATGGTAAACAAAAGAATTATGTTCGGAAGGGGAAATTTGTTTACGAAATAAACTACGTCGATTGGTTGCCTGTTGAAAATTTTTCATCAGAAAATGGTCGTAAACTCGCACTCAAATACGAAACTTATACTTCGAACAGTCAATTACGTTCGAGTCGAATTCACAAATAGCCAATAGGTTATATAAATATTTACACCAATTTTATATATATTATGATGGTTTGAAGAGTGAGTTGGTCATTGAGTTTAGGGTTAAGTTTTACATTATGTTAGGGGTCAATTTGCGGGTTGATTTGAAGTTGAGTTAGAATTGAGTTCTGGTTGGGGCGTTGAGTTTGCGGTTTGAATTGGGGTGACGATCATCTTCGTCTTTAGGGTCAACGGATACATGTATCAAGGGATGACAATTTATTGTAAGTTCTGCTTCGGCTAAAAGCATCACTAAAACTTCTTCCTACAGATTTGTTTGTTTTAAAGTAGCTACTAGGGCAGTCTTTACAGCTCGTACCATTCTTTTCCAACAGCCGCCAAAGTGTGCTGCTGAGGGTGCGATGAACTTCCACTCGACTCCGTTGTTGGCAAGAATTTCTCCAATTTGGTCATGCTTAATTTTTTTTAATCGCCTTTCTCATCATTGTTGGCACCATGGAAGGTAGGTGCCATTATCCGAAAAAATTTTAGCTGGATACCCTCTTCTTGCCAAAAATCTCCTTATGGCCATAATTGTACTATCTGTATTGAGTGAGCCTGGAATTTCCAAGTGGACGGCTCTTGTGGTTAGACACGTAAAGACAACTTCATATCTATTTTCAGTACTTCGTTTGACAGTCACAGTTAAGGGCCTGAAAAAGCCAACTCCAGTAAACATAAACGGCCTGCTTTCTTTGGTTACTCTCTCTGCTGGTAGTTGTCCCATCTCTGGGATCTTCAGATTTGCTCTGGCTAATTAACACACTCCGCATTTTCAAAAGCCTTTTTCACTGCTGTTCGTATGTTCAGAATTCAATAGCGTTGCCTCAATTTATTGATGACAGTTTCTTGTCCTTGATACTTCATCTTTTCGTGATAATGTTGAGTCAGAAACTGCACGCACATCGTGATTCTTAGAATCCAAAATAATTGAGTGTTTCTGCTCTGCAATTCATCAGCATTCTGGGTACGGCCTTGGATCCTGATAATTCCTTTCTCGTTCAGGCAGGGTGACAAGGACAGCAGACGACTCTTTTGACTGACTCGTTTTCCATTCGTTAAGTCCTTCAATTCTTCCGCAAATGTTTCGCTTTGACTTCTTCTCAGAATTAACATTTCGGCCACGTCCAACTCATCTATTCGTCTTGGACAGAACAACAGCTGTCCTCTGGCTCCGAGCCTTCGCCAATAATTATAACTTTTTCTTTGGGCCAATAATCCTCCGTTCCCTTTAGAAAGTCAGGTCTGTTAACCCATCGACTGGAGGAAGAGGAACCGAACCTGCAATCATCACTATGCACCCTCCTTGCTCCTAAACGGAAATACGTCACTGCTGAATAGGCTTGTTCATTGGCGTCGACAAAAACGTGTAACTCCACTTAATCTACGGTTGCACCTTTACAGAAATACCACCGTGGTATTTTCACAACAGCTGCGATCGTCTTCAGAATTTCTAGCCATAACAACCACTTATCATAGGCTCCGGATTCAATTTCATCGTCCCATCCTACACCAGATATCTTGCGCTAAGATGTTTCCACGCACGATGAAATTAGCTAAAAATCCATAGGTGGATCATACACTGACATAACGACAAATAGAACTTGTTTTTTAGTTAGAATATTCGTTCCATCTAGCAATTCTTTCTTGATTTTCGGGAATTTACACTTAAATCGAAAACAGCCCTAATTCGGGTCCAAAATAATCCGAGTACCCTTTCCGTGGGTAACTCTTTTGACTCCAAACTTTTTATTTTATTTGATCTTTATTTAAGGGGAATGGCTTCTAATACTTTCCGCTAATTACAGGTCCAACCACGTAACTCCACTAATCCTCCTTGTTGGTTAACATGAATAATATCTTTTACAACCCAAATAATCGTCAACATGCATTTGGTTGATAATTGCACTTGCCGCTTCAGGAAAATCAGTTTCGAACTCCAGGGCTTTTCGGTTCTTGACTTCCAGAGCAAGACAGGGTGAGCATTTTGCTCCGAATATCATTACTGTCATTTCTAAAACTTCTGGTTCTCGATCTCGATCGAAACTTCTCCACAAAAATTTCTGGAACTGTCTATCTTCTTCTTTGACCTTCAACTAATGGAACAACTCCACTATTTCTGCAGAGAACGCAATTTTCTCAGAGACTTCAGTTTATCCGGGCCATCAGTAGATTATTCAAACTAATTCCGTCGATTTTGGCTTTCGCATCAAAAACTAGTCGTAGTTTCTCTGGAGCATGAACCTTTTTCTTTGTAATGGTTTGTTTTCGTAGTATATGCTTCTGCGAATATTGGATCTCAATCCACTTTTCTTTTAACTGTCGTGAGTCTTATCATGGCATAATCCCGTCTGCCATCTTCCATAAACACGAACAGTAGTGTCGTTCATTATCTTTTCTGCTCTTATACCACTCTTTGATTTAGGCAGATTCTTCAACGGCTGTATACCAAACCCTTCAATAATGAAGCTTTCTTTCATCAGCTGGACTAGTTTTTCCAACTTGATTTCAGCTCATGAAGTGAAATAACAAAACTTTGCATTATTTCCTTTTGTAGTTCCTGTTGGTTCATGTAATGCCCATCCCAATTTACACTTTGAAAGTATTGGAAAGTTCGGTGAGCCTTCTAATTTTTCACGTATGATAATCAGATGTGACTTGGCCTGGCCGATTAATATTATTGATTGATAATTTGACATTTCGTATGTATTTGTATTTTTCACACAAGTCATCCATATTCACTCTTTGGGTTGGAATGTTAAATTTATTCACTATATGCACATTATTCTTTTTTATAAAAAAGAAAAATTCTTTATTATTATTTATTTTTTATATTATTTTAATATTTTTAGCTTCCTTATAGTAACAATCTGTTTTATTTTTTTAAAAAAATCGATTTCGGATGCTTTCGCCTTCCTTTCTCAATTTTTAATTTAATATTCAATTTTTAATTAGAATATTAAATTAAAAATTGAGAAAGGAAGGCGAAAGCATCCGAAATCGATTTTTTTAAAAAAATAAAACAGATTGTTACTATAAGGAAGCTAAAAATATTAAAATAATATAAAAAATAAATAATAATAAAGAATTTTTCTTTTTTATAAAAAATTTTACAAAGTAACAAAAGCACACAAAATAGTGAAAAAATGGAAATCCATTCACACAATAATAGCACATTATTCATTCTATAAAACCTACTGTTTTCTTCAGCGATGAATAATGACAATTTTCCTGACTCCCATACTTTGTTGTCGACATCAACGAACCAATTTAATTTTAAGGGATAGTTTTTCCCTTTTAGTCCTAGCTTCTTTGCTACAGCTGAGTTTCTTAGAGTCCTCTGGAACGACATCCTTTGTTTGCGCTAAGTGTAAGAGAGACAATACTTGCGCTTCTTCGCGGAGCCAATTTGCAAATCTTTTTAGATCTTCGTCTTCGGGATTCCAGTTCATTTTAAGGGTATCTGGCAACTTTTCAATAATTTCTTTCTTCACTGTTGAGTTTCTCATGTGACCTGTTTCGCCCAACATTTCCATTGTAGTAACAAGATTTTCTTCGGCATTACAAAAATCAATCAAAGATTCTGGTTTTGCACTATAGGGTTTTCACTTGTTCGGCAGTTTGCACAACCATCTCAACAATAACTCTGCGACGACCAAAGCTCATTTCCAATGTTTTCAAAACTTTCTCGACATTACTGGAAATCACCAGCATGCTTTGGGCGGCTTCCTTAGCTTTCCCATGTAATGTTCTTTCTAGTCTTGTTTTATTGGACAGTCTTTTGGCTCTCTGGTACATATTGGTAAATACTTGGCTATTGATTGTCTTGCAATAAATTTCTTAATATCATTACTCCGATCGGTTTTCTGCTGTGGTGATGTTATTATTGGTTGTGGCTCGATTATTGACTTCTCATAGGTACTATACAATCTTCAATAGGAGTTAGTGGTCTTTCTTCACCAACGGATACTGTATCAAGCCACTTATCTATTTCAGCGTTTTCGATGGAGTACAATGATGATTTAGCTGATTTATGAAACAATTTGGAGCTTATAATTCATCTTAAATATTTAGGAATTAAGCCTCTTCTTCCAATTTAGCTATCTCCACTTCATATCTCTTCTTGAAGATAGCTTTGCTCTTGACAGCATTCAATTAAGCTTCAAGGTCCTCCTCTACCTTAGCCTCCTCCTCCATCCTTTTCAGCTCCAGCTTTTCCCGGCGTTTCTTGCTGCTGCTGGTTGCACTGATTCTACTTCCGATTTTGGAGACAATACTTCCCTCTAGCGAAGCACCTTTTTGGCTTGCCGGCGGTAACCCTTGTAGATGGCGGCTCCGTCTTCTCTTATCCTCAGTTACAGAATTTTCACTCGTTGTTCACTATTTTTCAACAAACTGTATGTCCACGGACTGTCTAATCCGGCCCGAAGGACCATGTTTGGGTCTGCGAGATTCCAATTCTGTAGATCGCTTTCAATGCTCAGCCCCTAAAAAGCTATTCGCTAACTATTACGACTTACGAGGGACCACTTTGTTTTACTTGTACAGGCGACAGATACGACAAACTACACAAAATCAATTGTTTAATAATGTCAATTCGCTATTTTCACCCGTCGACTGCGATTGATTCTACCACGTTGCACTTGTCTCTTCTCTTTGCCGTTAACAACGCAAGTGATTCTTTCGTTCTGCTTCTCTTTCTTTCGAACTTTCTGCTCACTCCGAACGTTCATAATTTCAGTGTTCTCTCGCGCGGGCAAGGCTTAAACCCGGTAAAATCAATAAGCTATTGGCGTTTGTTTCTATATAAGTAAAGGGGACGAAAATTGTCAAATTCAACTGTTTGTTAGTTCTGATCCTCCTTCTATGGTTAAATTTTGTTCATAATGTTTTCATCAGATGTCAGCTACTTTATTGAAAATGGCGAATATTGAACGGCATATTTATCCATTGCAATGAACTAAGTTAATCATGATCGTATCAAGATCACATTATTCTTCAAGTAAAAAGAGATAACAAAGAAAATGGTAACATTATAAAATTTAAAATTTATTAAGAAAATTTGTTGATATGAATTCTTCGTACAAATGAAAAAAATTATTCCTTAGAAAAAAGCAACAACTTATTTTTCAGAACTCGTTGACTTCGAGCACATCTGCTCGTTTCTTTAACTCTTTAAGAACTTCTTTAAGAAAGGAATAAAGGGAACAGCAGACTTAAAATGTGAGCTGTAAACTGCACAAGTCAATCGTTGCAGGTCTACTTGACCGTGTAGGGGTGGTAAAAATATGCACTTTTGAAACATTGGGCAAGTGACTTTTTCAAGACAAAATGTTTTGACTTTTTTCTGCTTTCGCTTGCGCAATAAGTCTATCGACATATCGTTGCTTGTAGGGCAAGATTGTTTAGTTTTGTTGTTAAATTTTCGTTTTGCTTTCATTTTGTCTGTTACCATATAAAAAGGTATCTATTTATATGTTGTTAAATAATAGCGTAGCGAGAAGCAACGGTTGCAAGTTCTCGTACAAGATCTTCATCTTGCGACTTGCACAAGTATAGACTTGAGCGATAATCGGCATAAGTTGAAAGTTTTATTATTAAGATATGGTGGCGTTGATCTCAGCTATTGTTTTTCTTTTTGTGTCTGCAGTGTCGGGTTATAATATTTCGATTGTACGTGCGATCATTTTATCAATGCTAAGAGCGTAAGGATTAACAAGCTTTGCAAATTTATATTATGAAATATTCCAATGAAATTGAATGCATTTTTGATATTTACATTTCCACAAATATTTACTTTTTTTTTCTAACCTATTTATTTACAGACATTCCAATCGTTTTATAGCATCCGTTGTACCGGATTTAAATTTAGGTAATTTTGGTATAGTAAATGAACCAATATTAGAATACCGTAAAGGTTCCAAAGAGCGTAAAGATTTGGAACAAGCGTTAAAATGTGCTACCGATGATTGTGTTGACATCCCCATTATTATTGCGGGAAAGGAATATCGAACGAAAGATGTCCAGTATCAGGTTATGCCACATAATTATTCAGCAAAAATTGCCAAATTCTATTATGCTGATCGTGGTTTAGTCCAAAAAGCAATAGATGCATCGACTGAAATGCAAAAGAAATGGGATCGTACCCCATTGCTGGAGCGTATAAAAATATGGCAAAAGGCGGCTGATTTAATGGCTGGCCCTTATCGGCAAGAATTAAATGCGGCCACAATGTTGGGTCAATCAAAAAGTGTAATTCAAGCTGAAATTGATTCGTCCGCCGAATTAATCGATTTCATCCGGATGAATGCTTACTACTTGAAGGAGAATGCCAAGTACCAGCCGATCAGCGAAAATGCGGCGATAACGAAAAATTCAATGCGATTCCGAGGTATCGATGGATTCATTGCGGCAGTTAGTCCATTTAATTTTACCGCGATCGGAGGAAATTTGGCTTATACCCCGGCACTAATGGTAATTGAAGAAATTTTTTATAATTTTTAATTGTGTTTGTCTAATTTGTATATACACATACACAGGGTAATTCCGTTTTATGGAAACCTTCCGATACCGCAGTATTATCCAACTGGGTAATATACAAAATTATGCGTGAGGCGGGCGTACCAGAAGGAGTTGTTAATTTTATTCCGGCTGATGGCCCAGTATTCGGAGATACAATTACAAAGTCTCCACATTTAGCTGGAATTAATTTTACAGGCTCTGTTCCGTAATATATATTTACTTTCTTAACATTAGGTTAGAAACAAACCTAATAAATTTTTTATTTTATTTTTAAAATATCTAGAACCTTCAATCGTCTTTGGCGACAGGTTGGTGAAAATATCGATATTTACAACAATTTCCCGCGTTTAATTGGCGAATGTGGTGGCAAAAATTATCATTTTGTTCATCCATCCGCAGATATAGATACGGTTGTTTCATCAACAATTCGATCGGCATTTGAATTTTGTGGCCAGAAATGTTCAGCCTGTTCACGAATGTATGTGCCCGAATCGAAATGGTCTGTAATTAAGGAGGGTCTAATCGAAGCACAGAAAAAATTGAAATTTGGTGATCCAACCGATTTTTCTGTATTCGCCAGTGCCGTAATCGATGACAAGGCATTCAAACGGATTACATCATATGTGGATCATGCTAAAAATTCGCCAGATCTAAAAATTATTGCGGGTGGTAAGTATGATGGATCGAAAGGTTATTTCGTATACCCTACCATTGTTGAATCGGCATCGCCAACCGATAAAATTATGACTGAGGAAATCTTTGGGCCCGTACTATCCGTTTACGTGTACAAGGATAGTGATATAAATAAGACGCTCGACTTGGTTGGTACAACAACCAAATTTGCACTGACCGGAGCTGTGTTTGCACAAGATGAGTAAGTAGATTTAGGTGGCAAATCCTTTTGAGAAATACCTTTTCCTAATTTTATTTTATCGAAGGAAATTTTTGGTGCATGCTCTCGAAGAATTAAAAATGACGGCCGGTAATTTTTACATCAATGATAAATCGACTGGTGCAATTGTTGGTCAGCAACCATTTGGTGGGAGCCGTCATTCTGGCACAAATGACAAAGCTGGCAGTCCACAATATCTACTTAAATTTTCTACACCACAAGCAATAAAGGAGACATTTGTTCCGCTCCGCGATATCGACTATAAGTACATGCACGAATAAATCGAATTAGATGTGAAGCGAACGGGGTTGGCTAAGTAGCTTAGTATCATTTTTATTGACCAACCAAATATATTTTTTAATTATGTTAAATTAGGCTAAAGCAAAATGGATACTTAATTTTATTATTTATTAAGAGTAAACTTTTTAACATTTTTTTTTTTTTTTACATTACTTTTACATTTTTATTAAAATTATGACCAAACTGCCAAATAAGGAACGCGCGGAATATGCGGAGTGTGTGCTAAAGTTACCTAGATTAGGCAGTCGACTATTTATATACATATCTCAAAATTGCGTACTCATAACAAATTAAACACGTTTCCTAGAATTTTGTTCCCAATAAACTTTTGCTCGACATGTCATTAAGATTTTATTATTTTATAAAGGAAATGACAGCCGGTAATTTCTACATAAATGATAAATCGACTGGTTCGATTGTTGGCCAACAACCATTTGGCGGAAGTCGGCATTCTGGCACAAACGACAAAGCTGGCAGTCCACAAAATCTACTGAAATGGACAACACAACATGCGGTCAAAGAAACATTTGTCTCACTTTGTGATATCGACTATCCGTATACGCGGGAATAAATCAATTGTATGTAAAATTAGGTTACCATTTCTTATTAGTTTTTATGATATACACAATTCGCTAGGTCAAAAATTTAGTTTTTTTTAAATGTTTTATGAATTTAATTCAACTTAAATTAAATATTCGTATGCTTTACTTTTTTTAAGAAAGAATAAACTATAAACTTGCAATTTTTAATTCAAAAACTTAATTAGTTTTAGTTTATATGATGACTAAATATCATTAATACAGAACTGGAAATTTTATTATTTTACAAAATAAATGTGTAGTATGTGCAAAAGTTCAGTAGCAACTGAACTGTGAATAAAACAGCACATGGTGCTCGAAACACCTAGTATTAATAATTGTACTTAAGAATACAAGAGATCTTAATGTATTGTGATAATTTTAAGGAAAATAAACTACCTAAATAAAACACAAGTCAGACAACAAACAAAACTTATGTACTTAATAATTTACACTACTTGTATTTATTATTAATTTTTAGTTACTTAATTAAAATAATTATTTTATTCGTTGTTAGTTTACCAGTTACCACACATATTGCATGTCGTATTTATACATAAAATAATAAAGAGCTCAATTCAAATTCAGAATTCGCTTGATAAAATTTTTATTTCTAGATCCATATTATCAATTTTAAGATAATACATAATTAAAAATTAATAATATAAATTTTGGCAATTATAAAAGTTCAGTATAAATTATTAATTTAACGAAATCGACAATAAACAGACAAAAAAAAAATGCCAAACTTTGAAATTTTCTTTATAATTCACTCAACAAGCAAAAACATCTTCTCCTTGTATTGTTGTTTAGTATTTATATTTATATACGAGTATGTAAATGTTATAATAATTATTGTAAAATATTAAATACGAGTATTTCGTATAATATTAGATATTGACAATATAAAAATGACATTCATTAATTAATCAGAAAATTTCACAAAATGTTTGGAATATTATTATATGTACATGTAAGTATCTTAAATTGTAAAATATGATTTTAAAAACTTATTTACATTTATAAATTGAACATAAATGTAAATATAAAATATTTACTTAATGTTAATCGATAAACAAAGGAATATAATATTATATTTTTAGCAATAAGATAAATATCATTGTTCGAAAATAATTAATAATAATAATGAATAAATATAAAAATGGCGTTTTATTTCAATTAAATTCATTTCTTACGTTATTTTAACCGCTGAACAAAGTGGCGGCCAATAGATATTTTTATAAAATTGAATTACATAGTTACGGTAATCACTTTGGGGAAATTGCCCTTAAATTAACAAAAATGAGGAACCCAACTATAGAAAAATATGGCAGCAAATAACTTCATTCAATTATTAAGAAAAGGGATCAATTAATTGAAAGACAAATCAATTAGTAACTATCTAAGAAGATTAAAGCCAAGTTTCCATTATGAAACATTTACTGACAGTATTTTTTACTGAATAAAAACATAAAAATCGAAAATTTAATTAGTGACAGAGACCATTTTTTGAGGTGAGAGAGGTGAGAATAGCATTCGTCACCATCCAGTTTAAAACTATGCGAGCAGAATCCCTATTGTTAACATTCGTACTACTCCATGTAGTGACCGGTTCATCAATTCCATAATTCGTACGATGAAAAGCAATACTCAGTCTTAACTGTCGTGGACGAAGAATTCTCTTAGGAACGTAAAATGAGTATAAGTCAAGCAATACCGGGCAATCAATCTTAGCACAAATTACATCCCCAGCAAATACTGCATGAATCATCTCTCTTCTGAATTCAAGATTATGAATGTTCAAAAGTGTACAACGACCGGCATAAGAAGGTAAACTAAATCCTGAAGTTGACCTTGGAAATCTTCGGAGGGCAAATATTAAAAACTTTTTTTTGAATCCGCTCAATACGATCACTAAAGATTTTATATTCAGAACTCCAGATAACTACAGCGTATTCCAAAATAGGCCTAACAAAAGCAGTATATGTAATGTCTTGAGAGTATATGGGTCAGAAAATTGACGTGCATGTCTCTTTATGAAACCAAGCATCGAGCCGGCTCTAGCTACAATCATTTCTATATGTTTAGTAAAACTTAGATTACCTGTAAACAAAACACCTAAATCAATAAACTGAGTAACTCTATCTATTTCCACGTTTTGTAAACTGTACGGAGCTACAATTAATATCTTTCGTGCAAATGACATAGTTTTACATTTGGAGATATTGAGAGCTAAACGATTTTCGGTGGTCCAATCACTAAACCGATTAAGGTCCTGTTGTACCAATAAAACATCTGCACCATTTCGGATAGTAGCTTAAACTTTAAGATCATCTGCATATAACAGACATTTACAAAACTTAAAACATGTAACAATATCATTAACAAATAGAATAAATGAGGAGTGTCTGATCAAAAGTCGCTATTTACATTTTCCAAAATGATATTTTTTTTTTTTTCTATCAGGGCAGAATTTTTTAAGTGAAATAGACTAAAAGTGGTTATTTCCAGCATGGATATTCCTAAAATTCTTGATTTTGGTCAAAACAAGCTATTTACTACAAAAAAGGGATCAAAAGTAAGATGTAAATAGCGACTTTTGATCAGACACTCCTCAAATAATAATGGACCTAAATGGCTGCCCTGAGGAACACCAGATGAGACTGCAAACTTCTCAGAATAATTTTGACCAATACGTACTAGTTGAGACCTTTGCGACAAATAAGATGATAACCATTTTATAGGAATAAAATTAGAATTCACTTTAATCAATTTATCAATTAATAATTTGTGATTAATTTTGTCAAAAGCCTTACTGAAATCTGTACAGATAGTGTCAACTTGGGCACCTTTTTCTAAACAGCATATCGGATCATTAACAAATACCGCAAGATTGGTTGTCGTTGATCTACCAGAAAAAAAACCGTGCTGTTGGGGAACAATTAAGTTTTTAAGTATTAAGATAAATACAATCCTTTACCAGTTTTTCAAAAAGTTTAGGGATAACAGATAATATGACTATTCCTCTATAATTCTCAACTAAATTTTTAGGTCCCGATTTAAATACTGGAATTACATACGAGGGTTTTCAGCACTGGGGAAAAATTCCTTGCCTAAGGCTGTAATTAAATAAATGTGCTAAATGGCCACTTAAGGCTTCGGCGCAATTATTTAAGAGTAGTGAGGGAATACCATCAGGGCCCATAGACATTTTACTATTAATTCCAACTAAAGCCATTTTGATTTGTTCCCCCGTAAAAGATAAAATACAGTGAATAAGATTATTGACCAAGATTTGGTCACTGGGAGATGTTAAAACATTTTCGACTGAATAAACGGATTTAAAAAACGTTGCAAATAATTCACAAACAGCATTTAGATCATGAGCTTGCCTATCATTATAACTCATGGGTAAAGGATAACCAACAGATTTTCTTTTAGAGTTAATATAATGCCAGAAACACGATGGATTGGACTTGATACTGAGGGGCTTTTTATTAGAATAACACTTGAATAAAACACATAAATAATTCGACACTTAATTTTATTACTTTTAAAACATAAGAACTCCAAAAAAATAATATTTTATCCCGAATAACAATCAACCTTTTAGCATGACGCGACTAACTCGTATTTAATTTGTACCGAGGAGAATAAATATTTTAGTACTAGGCGACTACAATACCAGATTCAATTTCTAACAAATAATTACCATACATAAATTGATTCGAAACCTTAAACTCATACCGAAGGTGAGAATGCAATGCATAATCAGCTGATGTGTTCGTCTTTTTATACAGTTTGTGTGCCTTGGTTTTACGGTTATATAAATTAACAAGTTTTTGTGAAACAACTTTTCACGATACGAATTATGTTTGTTGACAATTTTTGGAATGAATAGATCCATCCCCGCATACAAAATTTCGTAAAATCGGCTAGTCATAATTTCAATATCCTTCTAATTACAAAGGAAATCCCAGGAAATACTTTCAAGAAATCCATTTAGAGAGTCATAATCACCATTTCAAAATCAAAGATTAAAATATTATCATTTGGAACATAATCGTCGAAACATTGAAAACTTAACTTAATTAACAACGGTGTATGATGAATACTTGATGAGCGAGCCAGGTCTTCACAAGATTGCACTGATGGATGTAAATTATCGTCAGTGAAAACAAGATCCAAAAGTGAGCCATTCTGATTGTGCACTTCGTTATGTTGCCTTAGACCCATTTCAAAAAATGAATCTATCACGAAAGAAGTATTGGCAGTGTTACCAAACGGTGTACGTATTCCGTCAATTCGTTTCCAATTTAAGTTTGGAAAGTTAAAATCACCCACGAGTAAGAAACGGTCCCGCAAAATTAATATTAATGCATTCCCATAGTTTTGTTGCGGATGGCCAGCTACTGACAACTTTTACGTGGCTTTGTAACAGACAAAACCTCTTCATCGATTTTCGGCCACCAACAATATCGACGGGCAAGCTGCTTCATCCACACAACACTCAAATGCCCAATGTAGACTGATAGGAACAACCACTCTTGTTTGTTCAGTCTGCAATAACAAAACATCATTAAAACAAGAAAATGCATTTTTTCTTACCGCAAACGACTGCAAATCACCGTCTACCGTGCTTGGCCAGCCACTTCTGGTGAATGTGAATTTTAGAATTATCAATCGGGAAATTGGATAAATTTCCTTCTTAAATCTCGTCGACTTCAAACGCACCTCACGATCAAATCCTTCATCAGGCCCTACTGACAACCATAAGAGTGCATCACCATTGCCGTGCCTTTCGGTTGGCTTGTTTCTCTGGAGTCGATTTATAGTCATTACTGGCAGACCTTTTTCGGGATTGAAGAGTTAAACCAAAGGCTTATGGTCCGTCACTAAAACAAATTGACAACCAAACACAATTGACAGGCCTTCCTTCTCGATTTGGCTGTATCTTTGATCCAAACTCAATTGGATGCTCAGAACCATCTTGATATATGTGCGATAAGGCAGCTCCTATTCCATAACTAGATGCATCAGTCGCCAGAACTATCCAGCAGTCATTTCTTTATTGTTTGGAATGCGTTCTCTTGTCTTTGTGTCCACTGAAATATGGCATGATTTCTTCTCAGCTCGTTCATTGGAGCTATAATTTGAGAAAATCTTTTAATGAAACGATTATAATAATTCACTTTACCTAAAAATGCGCCTATAAATCTTTCAGATCCTTCGGTCATGGCATATCTCTAATGGCTATAAAACGGGATTCAGACGGGCGTATGCCACTTTCATACAAAATATATCCAATATACTGGACTTCACGCTGAAAAAATGTACATTTCAGGCGGTTACACCGAAGGTTAGCATCAGCAAATCTCTTCAGAACGACTTCCAAATTCGTCAAGTGTTCTTCTTCGGTTCTCACTGTAATGCTAATGCCGTCTTGATGTGTCGTAGCAAGATCCAAATCTGCAATCAACTGCTCGACAAAACATTTATAGATAGCAGGAGCACTCGTAATTCCAAAAGGAAGGCTCTGGTACTGGAATAATCCAAAAGCGGTTGTTATAATAGCAAGTTCCGTCCCCTCATCATCATGTTCCAATTGATAGTAGATATCTTTCATGTCAAGTTTCGAAAATCGTTCACCACTTTGTAGATGCTGGAACAATTCTTCCACTCTGGGAATCCGATACTGCTCCACATTCAATTGAGGATTCACAGTAACTTTGAAGTCTCCACAAATTCGTATTTTATTTTGAGGTTTGCTAAATAAAACAAGAGGTGTTGTCCAGTTGCTGAATTTAACTGATTTCAGGATACCTATTGATACAAGCCTGTGAATTTTATTTCGTACTTTACTCTGTTATGCTCGAACGGAAGAGGTTGCACTTTGAATGATAGTGGACTGTAGTTTTTCTTCAATGACAAGTGCGCTTTAAAATTTGTGCAGTGTCCCAAACTGTTCTCGAAAACGATACTGTATTTGAAACACAAGTCATCAATTTGTTTGACACAATTGTCCGAAATGTTGAACGGCAAATGGCAAATTAACACAAATGTCGACTAAAATTTTCAAAATTCGCTTGTTAATTTCTATCGACAAAAAGATTTTCTTACCAGATTGCTTTGCTCGTTAGATGTACACTATGAACTGTGGACTTCGGATCTACAATTGAATTGAGTAACACTTCTTTCTGTGCCGTATTTTTCTTGACATATTGAACCGTTTAGATAATCGTGTTAGACTGGAATGCTATTTGCTTAATTGAAATCCCGACATCGTCCGATACTGACGATTCTAGATACTCAAACAAATCGATACTGAACATGTTCTCCAATGATGGACTTCGATGTTGACTATACTTGATTTGCTACTGCCTTGACGATTTCCTTTGTCACATTTCTGTTACTATGAGCTGATGAACTGCTTTTGCAAACAGATGTGATGTGTCCCGCGACATGAATAATATACTTTCCTTCGAGTTGCAGTGGCCTGTTACTTTGATCACAGTTCCACAAGGAGCTAAACGTCGATTGGCTCTTATGGATACTGCGTTGAAGCGAGCAAGCTTAATATTGATTATTTATCTATTATATTGTTTTTATCGCGTCGGTACAATTTTCATTTATTTCTCAGTGACGGATGATCCGTAACCCATCAAGCTTGTTGTTCCAAATGCAAGTTGACACAACAATAACATAGGCCAAGCAACCTATATTGTTAGAAGTATAAACCTATCAAAACATTTCAATTTTAACTCAGAATTTGTGGGCTAAAGCTTAGTGATTTGGATTTCCAATCAAATTGAATTTTCTACGTTAATCGAATGTTTAGTATAAATAAGAGGGTACTTCATTGGCCTGTGCGATCAAATGGCCCTTACTATTAATTCATTTTAATTTTGAGAAGGCTTACGAGAAAATATATCGTTAACCATTTGATCTTAGTGGGCTTACTATTGATTTTTGTGCCTACGTGCATACCGTACATTACACGTGAACACCTATTTATTGACAATATTGAAATTTAAAGTGGCAACAATTCGATCAAGCATAAATTACTGATAACTGAATTATAAGTAATAAGGTTCCTACAACTAAGCATGAACAATAAAAATCTTCAATATGGACACAAAAATAAAATAAATTAGCCATTGTTCAGCTATTCATTCTTGATAAAGGGGCAAAATTTTAATTGAAATGCCGACCCATATACTGTGGTATCAGAAGCGTAATTGATAAGCATTGTGTACACAGAATTTAATTAAGTTTATACATATAACTTTTGTAATGATCTTTGTTAATCCTATCGGATGCCAAGTCCAAGAATTTGAACAATAATCACGTGAATTATCTGAATTACAGTTATTTTGTACATATTTATAATTTACAAAATGATAAGCACGTTCAAGTGCACAAACCGTAATTCTAGCGATAATATTTATTGTTGTAGTTTTATTAGTTCTGCTACATCCTACACACAACATATACATTATACAAAGAAATATACTCTTAAAATTTGGTTTTAGACTTTTAGATAATTAGCCCCGTCAGTTAACAGGTTAATTCATAAAATGTGTTATGTTATACATACTGAGAATCTGAACTTTCACTAAAACTTGTGTAACCTCTAAAGCTTTAAATTCTCACTTTTGCTCTCTCTCTACATCGAAATCATGCGATTTCAAAAGAAATAAACAACAACAAACCAAGCAAGCATATCAGCATTCAATTTAAAACGAAACAAATTTGAATCAGTCAAGTCAAGTCGATACAAGCGATCGATTGGATTTAAAAGAATTGTGAAGTTTAAATAGTTTTATGTACATATGTCTTACGATCGGTGGTGATCGCATATGGACTTATAAGAAAATACTGTGAGCGCATTTAATAAACGATCAAACAAGTTGGGGGCAAATGCAATATATAATAAAACCAAGTAAATAAAGAAATATAAAATGTTGATCTGCTGATCGTACTACGGTGCTTGACGTTTTTATTTATTAATTTTTTTTGTTTTTTTTTTGTAATAAACACACCTTTACATAATTACACAAGTGCATCAGTTTTTTATAGACGCTTAATCAAAACTATTTAAAAAATGAAAATATTTCGACGAAATTCTGAATCGTTATCGATCACGGAACCAACAGACGTTAAAAAACAACAAAAGACAGATCCAGGAAGGTGGCGTGATTTATTGGCATATTGGATACTTGGACTGTGTAATAATTATGGATATGTGGTTATGTTGAGCGCAGCGCATGATATTTTAGGTGAATTAGGACCAGTAAGTTTCAATTTTAATATGGATATGTTCATTAGGTAAAGTATAGTGATCGATACACTTTCGATTGATACGTTTCAATGGTTTTGCAGTGTCGCATGCGCAACTTAAGACATAGTTTTAATTTTGGAGTACGTACAAAATCAGTGTGGATTTTTTTATTTTTGGCCTACACGGTGATTAAGGCTAATAAATATTTAATAACTAATTAAAGCTATAATAACGTGATAATTATTTTACAATAATTTTTTTTTTTTTTTTTCAAATTTAGAGATAAGGCCATTAATACAATTACAATTCAAATAAACGTTATCGGTACAGTTTTGAGACGATATAGAAATCAATTTTAAAATGATTTTGTTTTCATCGGGGCAATGTTCGAATAGTTTCTAAATTTATATTTAATAAGTTTAATGATAACGATAAGCATAATGCCCTACAATCTAATACATGTACATAGTTGGATTATCGTAGTGACTTAGGATTGAGCATCGCAACAAACAGCACCAAATCATTGGTCACAATTATAAAATAAAAATCCCCTACTCTGCTTCCAAGGTTCTAAGTATTAGTGTCATTAGTTCATTAGTATTCATAATTCATAATTATTTAGTATAGGTATAGCCACATTTACAAATAAACTTCAAGTTATATGTCAATCGTATAATAAAACACAGCGCACGTGCTGACGTTAATATTTCGAAATCGATCATCTAATTTGTATTTAATTTCATTTTCATTGTAAATTGCTGCATTAATTGAGCTATCCTTAGGATTATGGTTTAATTAACCACCATTTAGCCAAAGGTGATCAAAATCTTATCACGATATCTCTACTTGAGTAACATATCTCTCTAATAGTGGCTTTCCAATCGACCACCGCAAGTACTTATAAGCACTTGTGGTTCATGTCTTTGCTAGATTTACTGTAGATCATCTTGCAAAGACATGAAGCATAAGTGCTTATAAGAACTTGCGGTGGTCGATTGGAAAGACACTAATAACAGCATGCCAAATTGAAATAAAAGCCTACTAAAAATAGTGTGGTCACTAAGTTAATAAGCATCACACAGACGGCAGCACAAGTTTAATAAAATTGAACACAATGGTCCAAATCGACAGAGGCAACTACAACTTTTAGTTGCAGTTACAGTTTTTTTCGGAATTGAATTCCGAATTCCATATTTTTAACCTTTATTAAAAAAGCAAATTTAGTTGAGATTTAATGGAATTCTGAAATGTTGCTAATATGTATAAATAAAAAACAACAGCAATCTAAGTATTACAGAACAAAATCGGTATTAAACGTCAATTGTAAGAATTTTTTTAGTCACCGATATCCACGACTATATTTGTAACTACAAATTAAATCTTTACTTAAAATTGACGTTTTAATGTGGTTTAAAAATTCTAAAACAGGAACTGTAGGCTTACTTGCGTCTGTCGATTTGGGCCAAAATTATCGGTTGAAAAAATTTCAAGAATGTACTTAAATTGTAAAAATAGCAAGGCAAATTCACATTTTATTACAAAACGTGTGAAAATTATATGATTAAATAATTTTTATTTGTTTCGTGTTTTACTGTAAACAGAGCTATGTACATACATCGTAGGTACACTATACAATTAAATATAACTTCAGCAATTACTATTTCTGCTATTTACTGTCTTGTGCAAATGTATTTTCAAGTCATTTTTGAGGTATTGTAAATTTAAAGAACAAAGTATAACTTTATTTTTATTAAAAACGTGAAAAATCATGTTTTACATCGTACATGTCACCAATTCCTCGATTTACGAAATTTCCCAATACCGTAATATAAAAAAAAACAAAATCTCTGTTTGCGAAAGGAAATTTCAATTTACGACCAATTTTTCGGAAATTAATAAAATCGTAAAACGAGGGATTAGTCTAATCTTATTCGATACTGAAGGAACTGATTCTATACTTTATTGTATTTTTCAAAATGAAAAATCAAAAAGTAAATTTTAAACATAATTTAATTTTAATATTTTCGCAATTAATATGTATTTAATACCACTATAGTCTTGTAAAGAATCGTAGAAAACTTTTCTATTCAATTTTTATAACCTTCGAGCTTTTTTCATTGAAAAACTTGAACCTAAAAACACATCATTTTTACTATGGATTCCTATGCGAAACAGTGAAAAGTTGCAACTTCGTTATTCGTTCCTTTCGATCGTGATCACTTCACTTGGTGGTACACTCTCGAGGTCCTGTAGAGGTGGAATTTTTATTCTGAATGATGGTGGGGCCAAAAACCTCGACCTAATCTGGGATTTATCTGAAAACTTTTAGCACTGACCGGTTTTAATTTTCAACCTCGCCATTCTGTTCTGGTTCATTTAGTTGCTCACGATCATCTAAATTGTTTCTAGGCCTTCTGACCTCACTTTCAGCACCTAATCTTGAGCAGGAACGACTGGGCAATCATAAAATCTATCGAAAATGAATTGGACGGTTCATCTCTAATTCGAACCCTCTTAGCCCTTACTACCTACTGCCGAAGCGTCCTTCTCTATTCGATATATGTATAGTATTATTTGGCTATAATGTCTTTTATCTGAACTCGGACAATGTTAGCTATCTGAGTGGTGCAATGATCAAGGGGGCTAAATGTACCATAAATCGCCCGACGTAGGTCACCAAGCCCAGAAAATTACGCAGAACCCTCCTTTAATGACCTTCATTTCGGGAAGGGTTTTCTTTACACAATATTTTTATCTCACGAATTGGTGTTAATAAAGGACTAAGCAGTCCGATTGTTCAAATACTAACGGTAACGCGTGTATATAGAATTAAGTTTCAGTCGGTAACATTCGTTCTCCATCTCCAGCTGGAATTAACTTATGTTTTACCATCCAGTAGTTTTCATGACCCAGTGGAAGTTAAAAATAAGATTTAACGATTTCTTCTCATCCTCTTCATCATTGCAATTCCATTGTACTTGACGTTTCATTTTTTTTTATTCCGCTGACGTCTGACTCGTCTATGTCTTCTCTTTTTTCGGTACCTTTTCGGGGCTAACAATTACATGTCATTACATGTTCATTTCTGGTTTTAGTGTTCAAACAAAACAAGCACCATTCGAATTGTTCATGGTGTTTAAATGAAAGAAGTGTAGGACTTCCTCGCCCTGTGACATGGAATGGGCATATCATTCGCTTATTATCAAGAAAAATATTTGTAAGCTTTAGCAATCTGATTCTCATAGTTTTTCTAAAGTGAGCAGTGACTTAGACAGAAAATATTTTTAAAAAGTTGTAGATGTAGGTAGATAAAGGCAAGGTTTAATCTGTAAATATTGTGTGTTCGTCTTATTTTATATTTAGAAGGTCTATCTATAACATTTTTGCTATGTAAGACAATTCTGACGTTTGAATCTTGTCTTGCCTTGATCTTTTCTTAAATTTCAACATATTTTCCAATCCCAAACAAAATGAATACAAAATTTGAATTGATCTGCTAAAATGACTGAAACTCCAGCAAGGAGCACAGTTTATTGTTTTTCACTGGAAAATGAGAAGAAGCAATTATTAATCAGTTTTGAGAATATTCCTTTTATCCAAAAAACTACCGTAGTTGTGAAGGTAAATAGTTTTACTTCTAAACGTCATTTTTGATGCGCATATACAGTTAATTTTGTGGTCAAACTACTTATATAAAAAAATACATTCTTATCAGTATTTTATTTAGTTGACCAGATTTTATCGCACGTGAATAGTTTTACATAAAATGATTACGTAGGAGTTCAGTTGGGTTGTCATGTAATTCAATAATATTGCCAAAAAATTATTCGAATAATGTCCAAATTTAACCGGATACACATAAAAACTTTATTTTGACCTACGTATAGATTGAGCCAGATTCTGAGTTCAAAAATTATATGGCAGGGATAGCAGGGATAACATGAATTTTATCGTTCCAGAGTTATTCGGTCCTTGCCCATTGGGTCGCTTTTTGTTCCAATTTTTTTTTATAAATATTTTTGTTGGGATATTCTGCACGTGACACCAGTAAATTAATTATAAATTATTCAGCTTCCATTCTTATACAGTATAGAAACTCAAAAACCGATCAAAATTGTTTCATCAAAAAGTTGTTTGAATTAACCGTTTGAAAACATTTGTTGATCAATGATTTTATAAAACCAAATAATTCCGCGAGGTAATTCAGATTTGGCTCGAGAGCCATGTTTTGGACAGCACTGCTCTAAAGTCAATAGCGGTTTGGTTTTATTGTACTGGGAAACATTTAACATTCAGTAAGCAATTCCAACCATTTATCGATCAATCAAGGCGATTTTGCTATTTGACTGAAAAGATTCGTGTAAATTACCTTCATCGCATCAAAGCTCCATTCATGCTGACGACATGTCTGATTGATCTGTAAACTGGAGATTTCTTATTGTAAAATCTGTTCCTAACCTCGAAATGTGACAACAAAAATTTAATCACCGTTTAATCGCCGAATAAAGCTTAGCTCCAACTTGATGGAGTTTTAAAAACTTTAAGGTTGAAATGTGAGATTTTCAAGAAATAAATTCATTTTTGAGTTTTTCTTTTGCTTTTTCTAAACTTTTTCTTTTCTTCCTTGCCTTGTTGAAAATTCATAGGGCAGGCTTTAACAAGTACAAGTATCAGAATATTGATTTTAGCCAATAAGCAAATTGATTTTTATTCGGTACGAATTTTTATTTGTAACAATGTTGATCAAATAATTAAGTCCACATTATTTAATATGCACATAAAAAAATATTTACTGCCCCGAGTGAGGATCGAACTCACGACCTTAAGATTATGAGACTTACGCGCTACCTACTGCGCTATCGAGGCTATGTTCTGCATAGCTCTAATTTTGTAATTTCGAGTAGTTTACAGTACCTAATTACAGTAAATCGTTTTATTATGTGCTAGGACAATGGCGACACCACCTCAGAACACAATGATCCTACCAAACGAGTTTGTAACACAATATCAACTGGTGCCATCCTTCTGGCCGATATTATACCATCTGTAATAATGAAATCGATTGCACCATTCATACCACTATGGGTTAAGTAAGTCACATTTTATTGTAGCACAATCGAGAAAATTTTCAATTTTTTTATTTTAAAAAGACCACGTGTTGGAATTTGTTGCCTGTGTCAAGCGGCTGGCTTTATTCTTGTGGGCATAGCTGAAACCCAATGGGTTGCTATAATGGGAGTTTGCTTCACGTCAATCTCATCAGGTTTGGGCGAAGCAACATTTTTAACGTACTCTTCAAAATTCCATAAAAATGTGATATCAACATGGTCATCGGGTACAGGTGGCGCTGGTATTACAGGATCTATGTCGTACGCAGTATTTCGTGAAATTGGACTAACACCGTCTGCATCTTTATTCATTATGCTTATTGTGCCAATTGCCGAAGCGATAACATTTTGGGGTCTTTTACGCAATCCAGATCTTGTAGTACATCGTTTAAGTGATAAAGTTGAATCAAATCCGGAAGGTTTTGATAACAATGCGGTTGACGCCGAGAAGGCCGAAATGCAGAAAGAAGATTATGGAACGGTAGTGACTGAGGCTGAACCACTTAATGATCCAATTGATGGATTTAAAACTAAACTACGATATTTACCCAAAATGATGGTTTATATTTTACCATTACTAACAGTTTACTTATTTGAGTATTTCATAAATCAGGGATTGGTAAGAAACTATATTAGGCGCCATTTTTCAGTTAAACAAATTTATTATGATTTATTTTTAGTTTGAATTGGTAAACTTCACTGGAATTTGGTTAGACCACAATTCACAATACAGATGGCTTCAGGTCGACTACCAAATAGGGGTGTTTATATCGCGGTCATCTGTAAATTTAGTACAAATCGATGCTGTTTGGATAATGTCGGTATTGCAGTTTATTAACGTAATTTACTTTACGTTTGAAGTCATTTATTTCTTTACGCCTAGTATTTGGATTGTGTTTGCTGTTGTTTTGTGGGAGGGTTTATTAGGGGGTGGTGCTTATGTAAACACATTTTATCGCATATCAAAAGAAGAATTCCCATCGGAAAAGACAAAACAATTTGCGCTGTCGATTACAGCAATATCGGACTCGTTTGGTATCGCACTAGCCGGGGCCATTGCAATTCCAACACATAACGCAATATGTGCATTAAAAGCACCACAAAGACTGTAAATTTAATTACATATTACACTAGATTATCGTTTTATTAGTTTATTTTATTTTAAAAATAAAATTTAATGTTTATAATTGACATACAATAAAAGTTTAATTTTTAAGTTGGGAAGAAATTGGCCCTAGGCCTTTTATAATAGGTAAAGATAATTCGACGATAAATTTTATTACAAAAAATAAATAAATTACATAGAAGTTTAACAAATTTGACTTTTTCGTTCGCTTTATACCGTCTCCGCTAGAAATCCTTCCATATCTTCGGTTACTAGCGCGTCGATGTTATAAAATGAGGCATGAAGCGTAATAACAAAACATGATGCCCCTGAAAATAACCATAACAGAAACAAATTAGATAAGCTACAAAATGTCAATGTGTACGCCAAAACATACCAATAACCCAAAATAGAACAGCTCCTGCACCAGCTATATACAGTACTGGAATGGCCGCACAATTAATTATAATACATTGTTGATTTGTATTAATCGGTCGATTAAATAGGGTAATAGGCACTTGCATTTTTTTAACTCGATAACATCCATAGAATACCGCTCCTAGAACAATGAGTATAAGAGGTGATGTCAACCTGTTATAAAAATAAAAGAAGAGACACGTACATGATTTATACTTAAAAAAGTAAAAGTTAATTTTTTATGCAATACTTACAAACAATAAATCACCAAACCGAGGAAAACACATAAATAATTACTTTGGAAGTAAGCCAAATTGCGTACGACACGACTTGTTAGCCGCTGCACATTGCCCACTTTCTTAAAATTCTGTGTTTGTATGAATTCTGACCATGGTCTTATATTGTGATATGCCTGACTCAAAAATGTATTAAATGTGGGAATTTTTGTTGATAAACTGCAAAATAAATAAAGAAAATGAGAAAAGATACAATGAAAATTTATAATGACGTTATGAAGATAGTACTTTGCAAATGAGAAGGGTACTTTAGGCTCGTTTTGTGGCACATCCATATCACCAGATACATCAATTTTAACACTCATCGCTAAATGATTTATTTATATAAACCCTTAATTATAGTTTTTATTAGCACTAGATTGTTTAAGCTAAGCTATTATTGATATTAGCAATAATTTTTAGTATTAAAAGCGGAAAACAGTCTTATGTGATGATATCATTTTTTCACAATAACTCACAACAATCGTGATTGGAAATAATATACAAGGTGCCATGATTTATATATTTGCTCAATACTTGTTGCTCATTAAAAAAAAATTGAAAATGTCAGTTTGCACTTTGCTCAATGCTTCAAACAATAATTTAACTACATATCTAAATAAAGAATTCTGATTTCACTGATTATGAATAATTTATTTACATATTAATCATAATTAATTATAAAGTTGTTTTTTTTTAAGAAAACCCAATTGAATTTACAAGTTACATAATAAGAAATAGTATTCTACATCTAAAATACTTTTTATTTAAAATATTATGTATAATGACTGCAACTTTCCAAATTTACTTGAATCAAAACTTTAACGACCACTTGATGCAGCATACGCCAAAAGTGTATTCAAAGCTTGTTGTGTCTCTAGATAAATTCTAGCCTCGTTCATCCAATCTTTAGCAACTTTACGCGGAGCACCGTTCAACAGGTTCATATATTTAAGCGACTGGGCTACATTACCATGATCCAGCCAATATTTAGCCCGATTTAAAATATCATACGTATCCAATTTATTAAAATCGATTGGTTCATTATTAATCTCTTGCTCCGAAATCGGATTACTTTGATTAAGGATGAAAAACGATTGTAGATACGATAGTATATATACCGGGAGACGAGCACCATTTTCTGGGACAATAGCGAGGCGGCGTGCAATTTGATCAACTTTAAAGAAACGTTCACGAAGTGCATCTTCTGGGTATACGCCACGGGATTGTACTTCTTTTGGGATGGTTTTTAGAACGGTGTGAACGAGTCGATCGCCTTCAGCGGCCGATTCGGTTATGGCTTTAACTTCATTAGACAGGGGCCGAATACGATTATCCCAAGAGACAGTAGGATCTCCATATTTAATAGAATTCCACAATGTAATACAAGCGGTCCATAATGCTTTTGCCTGTTGGGCACTCTTCTCGGCTTGGGCACGTTCTGAAAATAAATAAAGCTTGCAATAATAAATTGTTCGATTTGCGAATTAGACCAAACCTTGAATTTCCTGATTAATCTCTTTGATAGGCATAAATTTATAAATCATTAGATAGTTACAAGTACAACTAAAACTTTGAACTTACCGTTAAGTGCTTCATTAACTCCTTTCAGCTGACCAAACATAGTGGCCAATTGGGCTTTGTATTCAGACATCTGATTTTCGCTCTTTTCCTCTAATTCCCGTGCAAAAACACGTCTCAGTTCACTCTCATTTAAGTTGAGTGCTTCTTTTAGATGATCAGAATGCGCCGCAGTATGCCTTTTCAATTGCTTTCGTAGCTCTTGTTCTGATTCGGCACGAATACGTAAAATTTTCTTTTGATTTTCTATCGCCAATTCACGTTTCCGTTGCTCAACCATATAATCAACTTGATCCTTGAGCTGTTGATTGTAATCATCGGAATTTAGTGAGTCGATAGCTCTTTTCAATTTTAGATCACCATCGGTTTGTAGTTTTTCGAGTTCTTTTTGATAAGCAAGGACATGTGAATAGGCGTGTAAAATAAATAAATCCAAATCTTCTTTGGGCAGGTTCAATTGCTTTTCGGATAGATTGATACCGGGAAATATTGATTGAATTTCATCGATGAAATAATTCCGAGCGTTTTCAACCTTCTTCCAGTATTTCTCACCAATTTGAGTCAAACCTTTAGCGTTGATTAGTTCACGTTTCGAGGCATCCAAATGTTCCGAAATATTAGAGATCGTGGATTGAACTTTCTCAATATCATCTGCTGTTAAGTTAGTATTCCGGTATAGATTTTCTCTGATGAGTTCTAAAATTAAAATAAAACGATTAGGATGGATCTTATAATCCAAACTTTTTCTAGGTATTTACTAATTCGGTTGCTGGCTTCTTCAGCTGCTTTCTCTGCGCTGTTGACGGCTGAATCCCTCAATGCAGTTTTGTTCTTCAATTGGGACCAGACATTTTGATCCAATTTATCCACAGAATCCTCCACAACCCGTTTTACCTCTTCATTGTAAGATTTAAGTACCTTAATGGCTTTGTTGTACTCTTGAACTGCGACAGTAGCGGCGATTTCGATTGATTTAACAAGCTCACCCGAAGATGCAGTTGTATTTCCCATTTGTGCCGGAGTTGACGTCTTAGCAACAGGTTTAAACATTGGTTCTTCTTTAGCAGAGGATTGTTTTTCAACGGGCTTGGATGCTAATGATGGGGGAAGGGCTGGGGCTGGAACTGGAATTGAATTATCACTTTTTGGGCTTGGGGTTCTCGTGATTGGCGGTAAAAAACTTTCCAGTTCTGTAAAATAAAAAGTAAACTATAAGTGACCGCACTTGCCATTCGAATGACTGATTTCAACTGACTTTTGCCTGTTACCGGTTTGACTTCATTAACTTTTGATTCACCACTATCAAAGAGTCCGGTTATAGATTTTGAGATATCATTAAACTGTTTCGATATCCCTGTGAAAGGGTTTTCTTCACCTAGTAACACTTTAAGAGGTCTCTCGGCTCCAGGCACTGTTTGAATTAATGATTTACGGAAATCCTCATCGTGCCTGTAATAAATGGGATATAATTAAGTTAAACTATATTATCCTTGTCATGCGGCTCAGGTTTACTTGGCATAAGCTGCAACACCACCGACTGTGATAAATGGAGCCAAAATAACCAAATATTTTCCAAATCCAGCTTGGCTAGCAGCCGGCGATGACCCACTCATTTCTCGGCCACACCATATCAAAACATTTGATTTCTGAAAAAAGGGTTAATTTTAGCTCTCCGTAACATTGAAAATCCGAATTTTGTGTCGAGATGACATAACCACTAATCAACAAGACGTCAAAAATATGCAATAATTTACTCACCGTTCTGATACTACTGCAATTTGTTCGTTTAAGTGCTAGACGATACATTATATTGGCAATTTATTTTAATTTTGAATGGGACACACAGGGATTTTCTCACCGGCAGTCTAAACTAATTTTTTTTCTGTAGGATCAATCGAAGAAAATAATTTGTTCATCTAATCTTCGACGTTTTTACTTGGACTGTCAAATATTTTATAGCACGAAAATTTTAATGACCACACTGCATTTTATAGTTCACTGCATTTTATAGTAGGTTAGTACTTTTTTATTTTGTATATGCGTGCATATGTGTTAGTTTGTCACATGACCGCTTGTTTTCGTCACTGTTGCCTACAAATACTACTACAAGACGAAGTATTGGCCGGTGTCACAAGAGTGTACAAAATTTTATCCCTATTATGGTTCTCACCTCACCGAAAAATTTCATACAAATCTAGTCACGTTTGCATAGTATTTTTCGGTGAGGTGAGAACCATAATAGAGGTATTTGTCTATCGAATTGCGCACTTATCTTACCGACGCCACAAAACGTAGAAAATTGTTGCGTTAGTTGATTTGTAAAAAATGAATCAACCAACAGACGTAGTTGTGGTTAGTGCTCTGACCTTTGGCATATTTAAGTGATGGGTTCATGCCAAAAATTCCCTAAGGGACCTCTGGTAATTTTATATCTTATATAATTCTCTAAGAGAAAACGAGTTTTTTTAAATTATTTTCGAATGTCATTCAGCTCGACTGGCAAACTGTTAAATCCTATTTGAAAAATAAACTAAAATAAAAAAGGCACAATCATGAGAATGAATGAATTCCAAATTGAGTTTTTGAATACGTTATCCGTAAAAAGACGCGTTATTAGTGTAAGTTGCTCATTTGTTGCCTCGTGTCTTCAAACGACGTGTACGGCAGTATTTTGCCCGCTCTGGTAGCCCCGGCATAATTATGTTGTATTATATTGGCTCACAAAAACGGAACCTAGATCAAAAAATGCCCAACTCTTTATAGTAGAAATTGATCTCAGTTCAGTTTTTTTTATATAGATCCGTTTTTTTGGGTCAATAGAATTCAACATTAGTTTTATAGCAAAACTATTCTAAATTCAACCCTGGATTTGACATTTATTATTGAAGTGCAGGAAAATAGAGAGATGTTCCGAACCGTGATTAATTCTGGTAATTTAATTAATTATGAAGTTGTTTAACACAAATTAATTGTAATTTAATTAATAGTTTAATTAATTGTATAAATTTTATATCATCATGATGGAAATTAATGTTGAGGTTATGTTTTGGTTTTACGTTTTAGTGATTCGGAATTCCTTGTCCATTCGCTCTGGGCCACTCTATGGTCAATCGACACTACGTGTAATACCGAAATATCTTGTTTCTACCGTAATTAATAATGCGCCACAACAAAGCAGAACATTTATGCTCCTTAGTCGGCCAAATCGAATTTTGACCGGACTCAAACCCATTGAATTACTTCAGGCCCAGCAAGCTCCACATGAACAGCAACCGAACAGAACAGTGACTAAATTCTCATTAAAAAGAGGTAAACGAAAAACTGTAAAGGCCGCAATAAGACGTTTTAAGCGTCTCGAATGGGGTGGATGGATTCGTACGCATTGTGGTCGCAATAAAAAAATGTGGAAGAAAAGTGGTCAGTTGAAGCGTCGCCTAAGACAACATGTCTTTGTAAATGCGACACAAAGTTGGTTACTAGATAAAATGGTAACGAAATTCTGGCGCAGACCAAAAAATTATGTTGATGATCCATATGAACCGTATCATACTCGCGAGGAATTTTATACCACGGCAAAAAAGCCGGCGAAATATTAAAGTGTGACGTAATCTTAGAATAGCAATAAAATATCTAATTCAAAAAATATATTTGAATTTTATTACATATATGTACATAATATATTTGAATTTTATTACATATATGTACTATAAGACCGGATGGTTGTTTAGTTATCGGCAATGACTTTATTAACAATTTTTCCTAGTCCTTCGATCTCACTTTCGATTATGTCACCTGGTTTTAAATACTCTGGTGGTGATCGATGCATACCAACACCGGCTGGAGTTCCCGTCAGTATAATATCGCCTGGTTTCAGAGTAATCGACTCAGTTAAACTGGCAATGATATCGTCAATCTTGAAGATTAATTCCGATGTATTTCCATCTTGTTTGGCTTGCCCATTAACCGCACATTGGATTCGTAAATTTTGTGGGTCTTTCACTAAACTGTGGTGCACCACGGCTGGTCCCAATGGGCAAAAAGAATCCATAGATTTTCCTAGCAAAAATTGTCCTCCATTTCGCTCCTTTTGCCAGTCACGTGCTGAAATATCTTGAGCTACGGCATATCCGAATACATAATCGAAGGCATTGGCTTTCGCAACATGCTTGGCCTCTTTCGAAATAATAAACGCCAATTCAACTTCCCAATCGATTTTTGTCGAAATTTTATGTGCAATAACTGAATCGTATGGCCCTATAAGCGTGTTATTGAATTTGCTAAAGAACATCGGTTCTTTAGGTGGTTGCTTGTTCTGCTCCAAACAATGCCCTGAATAGTTTAAACCAATACAAATAATTTTCTCTGGATTCTGGATCGGTGAGAGAAGGTGCACATTTTTAACCAAAGTTTCACCAGAGCTCTTGGCACTAATATCAGCTGGAGACAGATTTAATTTAATCAATTCGATTAAATCATTTCTTGGAATTCCACTTAATTCTTTAATTTTTTGCGCATCATCCGATAATACTCCAAGCTTAACGATTTTACTATTTCCCTCCTTATACTGAACGAACTTCATTCTGCTGGCACTGGAATTTTAAATGAAAAGCAGCCAAAATCCTATTAGAATACATATAATCCTATTGGAATGTTAATTAGTAACCTTGATATAGAAATTAATCGTTTTGCGAAGCCGGAAAAGGCATTCGAAGTTTTTCCAACCAAACTTTTTGAAATCATTTTTGTACTTAATTTTTATTTGATTATGTAATTTAAAAAAATGACATTTGTTTATTTTTTTGTTTATCTTAAACTCTTATCGGACCGAATTAGCAATGAATTGAAAAGTCTAATTAGATTAACTTTAGCAAAGAATTGTAGAGTCTACACGCTACTTTTATGCATATGTTAATAGTTTATGTAATTTTAATGCGCTTACCTCTTCCTATTAGGCAGTTAAAAGAATAATGGAGAAGTTTGACTGGAAACTGATAAAGATTTTTGGCGACCGAATACCATTCGGACAGTCTGAGATAAGTGGAGAGCCATCATGATAAGAAGAAATTCATAACTATTGGAAACTTTTTATACTTAAAATATTATAAATTAAAGTGTTTACTGGATCGATAATGTCGTATCATTTTCATTATAACTGATCGATACAACATTTTGATCAGTTCGGCCTTTAGTAAATCGACGTCTTTACCATTTACTTGAACTACATATTTTGATCTAATTTTTTTAAACGGAAACTACATAATATGTATAATGTGTAAAATGGCTTAAAATAAATTTGAATTGATTTAAGAAATGTTTCTCTTGTACTTAAATCTGGCTGCACTTAGAAAAAATGCTGATTTCGTTTTCGTCTTTCTCTCCAAAATTTTTCGTCTTTCTCTCCAATTTCGACCATTTCTATATTCGATTAGTTTTAGAACAATTTATCTACCAACCATCAAAAAAAAAATTTTCACACAGCAGAATTTTTTTTCTGTCTTGTGAAATTTAAATCATTTAAGAAAAATTCAATTTCTTGCAGCTTTTGCAATTAAATAGATTTATTTTGTATTAATTTATGCACAGAGGAATGGCACTATTTGCAAGAAACTTAAGCCGAGTTGTCGCAACACAGGTAAATCAGGTGTGAAGTCTAGATATTTTTCCACCCTCTGTGTTTATGTAATCAAGATTTTTGACATTGAGGTTACGCTTCTAATTCGGTGCCCCTCTATAATATTTTTTGGTATTTTCTAGGCGGCATCTCGTGGAATTCATACAAGTGGCGCATTGAATCACAGTGTAAGTATTTGTGTATTTCCCTGTTCATCCAAATTAGTAAACTGTTTGGTTATTCATGAATTTATAGTCAAAGGAAGTACGAACCAAATGCACTCTTATACCTGGAGATGGTGTCGGGCCGGAACTTATGTACTCTGTAGCAGAGGTGTTTAAAGCAGCCGGAGTTCCAGTCGATTTCGAGACATTTTTCTTATCTGAAATCAATCCAGTTTTGAGTGCTCCAATCGAAGATGTCCTTAATTCGATTCGTAAAAATAAAGTTTGCCTGTATGGTGCTCTAGAAACACCAGATTTTACCCGTACTGGTGATTTACAAACACTTAACATGAAGGTTCGTACCGAACTAGATTTATACGCTAATGTTGTGCATGTGCGAAGTTTACCGAATGTGGCGACGCGCCATAAAAATATCGATTGTGTCGTTATTCGGGAACAGACAGAAGGTGAATATTCTGCACTCGAACATGAATCTGTGCCAGGTGTTGTAGAATGCTTAAAGGTGGTAACGGAAACCAAATCCCTACGTATCGCAAAATTCGCATTCGATTATGCAACCAAAAATAATCGCAAGAAGGTAACTTGCGTCCACAAGGCAAATATCATGAAATTAGGCGATGGGTTATTTATGCGAAGCTGCGAAACTGTAAGCACATTTTAACTTAGTGAATAAGCAAGCACCTTTATGTATTTACATTTTTTTTTTTTAGATTTCAAAGCTCTACCCAAAAATTGAATTTGAGAAAATGATTGTTGACAATACGACCATGCAAATGGTCTCGAATCCACATCAATTCGATGTGTTGGTTACGCCAAATTTGTACGGCAATATTCTAACTAATATTGCAACTGGTTTAGTTGGCGGTGCTGGCATTGTTCCCGCTGCTTCATACTCGTGCAAGGCAGTTGTTTTTGAAACAGGTGCACGACACACATACGCTGCCGCTAGTGGTAAGAACGTAGCAAATCCAACTGCTATGCTATTGTGCGCGGCCAAATTATTACGCCACATTAATTTGCCGCAATATGCTACGCTTATCTATACGGGAATCAATAGAGTCTTAAAAGCTGGGAAAGTACGTACAAAAGATATTGGTGGCCAATCAACAACTACTGATTTTACAAATGCCATCATTCATAATTTGCGATAAACTGAAATTTCCGACTTCCGGAAATGCAATACTCTTTAAACCCGCCCTAGCATACTTGTACTCTAAAAAAAAGTATTTATTATATCCCCCGAATATGTTTTGTCATAATTTATTTATGCCTCTTGAAATTGATGAAATATATTGTATAAGTTGACAAAATCTGATTAATTTATTCATTTAACTTTAAAAATAAAAAACTAAAGTTACTAGCCAACGTGTTTTTAATTACATTCTAAGTGATGGAACCCCATTTCCAAAAACCAATCCTATTTGATTCGAAAAATAAAAATCTAATAAGAAATTTAATTTTTCAAATTCAAGTCTTACGAACGTTGAATTTACGTTACATACCACGATCAATTTGTTCAAAGTTTTTCCATGAATCATCAACACCCAGATTGTGTTTATTTAAAGAATACAAAATAATAATTTTAATCTCAAATTAATTTTTATTGTCTAACTTTACTATTTTTCGAGAGATTGTTCAACAATCAACAATTGATACTTAAAAACTATTCAAGTTGTGTAACAAACACATAATTTTAAAATATTGTAAATATTATGGAAAATTTCATTCACATACGTCAAATTTTACTAAATAAATTGAAAAAGGTACGCTACAAATTGGATGTGATGAATTATTTTTTCTAAAGGTACTTTCATAAATAAAAAAAATAATCTTCGCGATTAATTCTTTAAAACTATCTGATATAGTTGTATTTTAATTAAATTATTTACATAAGCTAATGTAAAAAAAAGAAAAAAAATCATCCATCATCACGATTTTGGCCAATATAAATCATTTGCATACAATCTAGGATTTGTCACAATTGGTAATATAATAATCCAGCTAACTAAACCTAATATATATAAACCTATAAAAATATGTCGTCGTTGTTTATCTTGATTGATGAGCTCTTGAATGTCAGGAAAACCCATGTGATTACAAAATGCATGCGCTACAAATGGCGCTACAAAATGGCCCGTTCTTGAAAATAAATACGCTGAATATATACCGAATATGGTGGTGTAGGTGAATTGAAAACCTGAAAAGGAAAATAATAAATGAGTAAGTACCTAATTTAAGTGGCGTCCCACTATTTACAAAAATTTAGATTCAAATTGAAATTGGGTCCGATTCAGGAATGATAAAATTCATGTTATGTTATTTTATTACCGGTTTCCGATATGAATTTGTATTGAAAAAACAAAAATAACCTAATATAACATACAATTTTTGAACTCAGAATCGAGCCCTTATCTGTGGTTTTAAAAAATGACTAAACCATAAATAGTCAATCAAATGGTCAACATCTGCTACGTATTACTGCACCCAACCCAAATGTATGATTCTAACCACATTAGCGATAAAAAATTTATGACACGTTTACTTTTATCTTATCGGTAGCAAAATTTAAAAATACCTACATGATGTTATGATAGCAGTCTTTTTATCCATCCCTGATTTTAGTTTTTCCACCAAATGATGAAAATGGGCTGTAAAAACAAAGGAAAACTCGATTAAATAAAATAAAAAAATAAAAAGGCGTTACTCCAACATACCAACTCCAAAGAATAACGGTTGGGTAAAAATCACAGTTGACCTTCGAAAACTTTGCATCAACAGCGGAATCATACATGCACGAAATGTAAATTCTTCAGATAATGGGGCTACAATATGATTTCGTAACCACAAAACGTTTGTTACGCTACCCATCCAATACATTGGATTGAGATACATACGCCATGATCCACTATAGATTTGTAACGATAATGGACCAATAAATAGAATTACGGTTAATATGAGGGGTATTACAAGGGCGGGTAAGAACCCATCCCAACGTAATCCAATTAATTCCCATATCGTGCGCGTCTTAAAAATTTCTGCAGATGATCCAAAATATACTAAAAATGGTGATATAAGCATAACAATAAAAACACTACAAAATCTTTTTTTTATCGTTGATGGATGATCCCTAAAATAACGGAAAAAATTTAAATATGACACATTTTGAAATATGATGCAAGTGCATACAAAACACTGTAATATCGACTGTGTAAATAATAGCCAAATATGGTAACTTTTGCACTCACCTACTATGCTCTAAATTCCATACGTACAGGCTGGCTACATATGCTGTAGCCAATATAAAACATGCACCTATCGATATAAACCCCGATATATGGGGCATTATTAATTCACTACTCATGATTTTAAGTTTAATTGATTAAACATTTTCTAGTTGTGATTTAGGTTTTAATTGGTGACTTGTAAATCAAAAAAAAATTATTTTTATAAAATAATTTTGACATAAAAAAAGTGACAATGTCAGTCGATAATGTAGTTAGATTCATATTGGATTCATAGAGGTTTGTCATGTTCGAAAAGTGCGTTTAATAGCACTTTTTGGATATTAATAAAATGTGATCTACTCCATTTGATCGAAAACACCATAGATCTAAACCCTGTAGATTTGAAACAAAGTTTTTTCCAATATAATACATATCTTCTATTTCAAGCGTAGACAGTTGGAGAAGGACGGATATGTATGGGTTACTAGTTTTAATATTTTGTTGAATGTTAAAATATTAAAACTAGTAAAATTAGCTTACACAGAAATAGAACTGTGTGAATATCGTGAAGAAGAAAAATTGTTAGAGAATTCATCTGTATTAGTATGATTCGCTAGTACTTGAACGCACAGTACATTCTGTATTTATAAAATATAAATTGTCGTATAATCAGTCCAGTCGCCGCGGCCTGATGAGAAGATTGATTTTTTCATAATCATAAGCTCATCAGTTCGAAACTGGATTGAATTCTCTTACAATCTTTGGAACATATAAAAAAAATCTTAAGAATAATATGTATATGGTTGCGCTTTTTTTATGTAAACAAACCATTTAGTCTTTATTCTTTCTTGTTAAAAAGTGGTTGGTTGCGCGTAGTTTCGTGAAAATTAAAAATTATCAAATAAAACAAAACAATTAACCGACCAAACGGCGCAGCGGTTAAAGCTGCGGCGGTTGGATCGGGAGGTACCGGGTTTGAATCTCGATAGAGGCGGGCGGGATGCAAAACGGATTTTTCATCATCTGATTACGATCGATGATGAAGATGAACACATCTATGACCCCCTATGAAGCAATGCAATGTGCAGGTGGTTTATGCAAAACGGGTCTATAGCCGTACGTCCTCGATTTGGCTACTAATGCGTAAAGTAGGGGACGGTAAAAGTAAACCGCGGAAAGAGTTAGGGCCTTGAGCCCCAAAACAGATTGCATAGATTAAAACCCCCCAAAAAGAAATAAAAAAAAAACAAAACAATTAAAAAAAATATATATAATTAATTAGTATGTATTTGTATTTGTGATAAACTAATAAAAAAAATTTATGAAAAATGAAGTGAGTCAGAAAATGTTGAAATTTAAAATTGTGACTATTGTAATTTGTGATAAAAAAGTGAACTTTTAATTTAAATTTATTACATAATTATCAAAAAAAACAAATGTGGTTGTTGTGGTTCTTATGATTTGTTTACAATTATTTTTACCAGGTCCGCACTAAAAGTGTAAAATAATGCCGCGTTTTTAGAAAACTTATTATTAATAATAAAGTGTATTTCCATCTATAATAAAAATGTTTTTTAAACTCTAATTGTTTTATTTTAAGCAAACCACTTTATTCTAATCCCTTGAATAAAATTCTAAATACGGCCCTAATATATTTTAGTCTTTCTCTTTTTCACACTTTCGATGCTTGACGTTTGCTTATTTCAAGTCTGTTGTATTTTAATTTAATGTCTTTGGAGTTGTGGACTGAATACTTCGGACGTGTCCGAAGTTTCTGATAATTTTTGTTTTGTAATAATTTTGACAGGAGTAAAATAATTTGCACTTACATATTTTGAAATATGGTAAGTTTTATTTGTACTATTTTTTTAAAAATAAATTAACGTCATACGGCTTAATTATTGTTATTGCGCGCTTTTGTTTATGAATATTATTACAGAAGTGTCAAATTTACAACACGTAGTGGCTGTGATAATTTGGTTGCATACGAAATAATGTCATAATTATTACAGCTGGAATAATTATCACAAACTTCGAACACGTCCTTGGTATATACAATCGTGGTTTGTATCTAAGTACATATTTGAAACGTGCGATCAAATGTCTGTGAAACCTGTATCAGCATAAAACACATTTTTTTCGAAGTCTCTTCCACCTAAAACCACAAGCTTATTGTACCAACATTCCCTTCCATACAGCACAATAGTTTAGTGAGTTAGCACTTTGGCAGCTTGCTCTTTAAACATAAGAAATTTTTTTGAAAAATTTCTTTTATTTTTATTTGCAATTTAAAATATCATTAATATAAAAAGAATAACCTCCTTCATTTTGTAATAAACATAAATTATGCAATTATTTTAAGTTATATATTTAATAAAAACATTAGTGCTGTAATATCGATATAATTAATTAAAAAAAGGGAACAAAAAAATATAATTGATTTGTGAGATCGAAAAAAAAAAAAAAAAAACTTTTGTTTGAAACAAAAATAATAAATTTATATTGTATATTTTATACGGTTATCTCTTTTACACATATAGTATTTTAATTGTGTAAAAGAGAAAATGGCTGCCGGGGCTACAACCAGTTTTTTCGTCTTTGTTTAAAGAGGACACTAAAATCGGAAAAAAATTATAAAAATAAATTAAAAAATAGTTTTGTTGTTTTTTTATTAGTTTTCTTGTGGAGTGTTTTTTTTTTCTTATAGTTTTTGGTGTACAATACAAATAAAAAAAATTAATAAGTCTTGTGTGTTTATTATATTACTTTTTTTTTTTATTAATTCTTGAATTATTAAACCGATATATTCATCCGCATAAAATACACGAAACTATAAAATGCCCAGTGTTTCTTTTGCTACATCACGATCATATGTAAGAAGATCACGACGAAAAGTTGGAAATCGTGTAGCACTACCGTCGTCGAGAAGTTCAGGTAAAAAAAAAAACATTTGTTTCATAATTTTGTTGTTGGTTGGGTTTTTTTGGGTCTGAGAAAGAGTACACAGAAGACAGTACGCTTCGAATTTCTTTTTTCCATTCCCCACAAATCGAATTTTCGATTTTTTTTTTATTTTATGTATGTAGCCTAGCCTTAATGAAAATGAAGAAAACTTGTTATTGCTGTAATTAAGAAGAAAAACTATCTGCATCATTATATACTGTGAATTTTTGTATTGTTGGGTAATGTGTGGGTGGGAATTATTATGTGTATCTCTAATATTCAGATGATTTGTGTGTAGGCACCCCAATTTCTTTTAAGTATCTTCAGAAAACAACAACAATGTACAGTAGTTTTCATTAAAGTTTAGCGGAGAATGTACGTGACATTGAAATTTACTTGCTTACTTGACCAAGCCTTGGTTTTTGTATGTGCTCTAGAGAGATAAATTAAAATTAAATCACAAAACGAAATTTTGTATATTCCATTGTCCTTGACTTGGCGAAGTTGGCAAAATATCGTGTACGAGACACACACACGGGTTGTGTTTTGTTCTTTTCGCCTTACAATTTCATAAACGCAAATCGATTTTTATTCAATAAAAAAGTTTTTTTTTTTTTTTTTTGAGTCATCATCATCCACATCCACACAGAAATTGGGAAAAAATAGCAAATTGAATCAATAAGCGGATTCAGCTAAAATTACAAGTGGAACGATAAATATGCAACATGCAAAATAGATTATCGATCTCTTGATTATGATGAATGAAGGTGGTGGCATGATATAATTATGATGATGTATGCTTTGGACCATTTTTGTAATACCCCACAGATTTAGATGCTGAACACATTCACTGTTACTATTGAAAATTTCATGGTTGATGCATGAATCGGTAAATGTACCGGATCAAAAATACTATACAGTTCATTGATTAATTGACAAAATCTATAATCATATCGGGAATATAATAGAATCAATCTGATATCAACTGTTATGCTCTGTATATTAGAAATTACACCTACAGGGTGATTGGGAAACGGTTTTTAATCAATACAAATAATATAAGTATTTGGCCCGCTTGATATAAGTTTCCTTCATTTTCTTCCAAAGATTTAAAAGGGTTTATTGTAATTTGTTTCGTAAAAAGACGAAGAGAATTACTTTTGTACAGCTTAGTTACCAAAAGATTTATCATATTCTTCAATCCATTTGTTTGGTTCTGGTTTCGATTCTGTTCAAATTAAAAATCTAATGCTTCATTGCATCCTAGCTGCAAAAGCAATCTACATTTGAGGATACCAATTTTGAATGGCCAAACATATCTGAAAATCTGAACTAAATGGATAAGTGCTCTTATGAGGAAATTACTAATACGTTAAGTAGAATTTGTAATTAGCGACAATTTAACTAAAACTGTTTGGAATCTGTGTAGATAGATCCAAACGTTATAAATTGACATCGAAGAAAACTGTAAAAAATGAAAATGTTCTCTCTGATAAATAGCCGATAATGGAATATAGGGCTATAAGAATCTAAGTTAATCATGCTGCTAATTTGGCTAGCTAAAAATTTAAAAAAAAATGCTAAATTTCGCTCATGATTTCGCTGATCGATACATTGTTCTAAGTCAAAGGTTTAATTATTTCTTGGGACATAATATATTTGTTAAGTCAATTTTTAGCTTAATTTCTACGGCGTTTGTTAACTCCATTACAGTATTTCATAAAATCGGGCTTCACCGATCATAATAAAATGAAGAAAAGTTCCTGATATTTTCTACCCCTAGTTGATTTCACATGTGGTATTTGGTATCATTAAATGCACCAGATTTGGTGTTTTTTCCTTAGTACTTTAGTAGTTAAAATTGGCTGGAACCCGCACTCAATGCCACAATGGGTTCATATAGAAATCTACGATTCTATCCTAATTCACATTTATGTACAGTAACGGTTGATAATAGACCTTTATCAATAGCATACTGTGCGCAACGTGAATGACCGCAACTGAAGTAGAAACAAAAGGGTCTCCTGATTTACCCAAAAAGAAAGAGTAAAGACAATTCATCCATACTTCTACGCCTGCTAATAATAAGCATATTCGTTTCAGACGGGTTAACAAGCAGACCTCTCTCAAGGCACCATTCCTCTACAATAAGTAAAGCGTGTTACGTTAAATCGGATAAGATATTTAGATGCTTATCTGAAACTGTTAAGAAACCAAGTCATTAGGTGACGTACCTTCGAGTCAAAGTTTCAATCGGTGGCGCAGATAACAACAATGTTAGTGTGCTTGTGACACCAGAGAGGCTATTATTTTCTTCACAGATGTTTATCCATAAAGTAGTTTTTTGTATCCTAATTAGGTTTATTCCGAGATTCTTATTTGGTAATAAGAGGAAAATAATTTTCAAAAGCTTGAGAAAGAATCAATTCCTAACAGTCAATCTCCTATATTACGGTGTGGTTTAAAATTGGTTTTTAATGTTAATATTGAAAGCGATGCACCTGGAATCCGAATAAAAACACATTATAGAAATTAGCTAAAGTTATCTCACGATTTTTTTTTAAGAATTTCGAACTTACGAGAGCTCAACTTGGTATTCAAACTGCCCCACAAAGAATGATGAGCATTTGCATCACAACCCAACACAAGAAGAATGTGTTACTTTCTACTCCACAAGGAGGTGGTGAAACAGAGCCAATAGTCAATTCAAAAGAAATCCATGAATTAGACAAGCTCTAATATTATTGGAAATAAAAATGCAAGCTTAAGTTTAAGGATAGAACTTCGATAGATGATTTATCCATTAACGGCTGTATGCCATAAAGCAAACAATTTCCTCTTCAAAAAAAGCTGACTTGCTGAATAGCAAGTTCATCTGTTTAATTTGAAGCATACACTGCCTAATAAAAATAATTATAATCAAAATTACGTCCCTTAGATAACTCTGAAGCGAATTCTCTCAAGGACCTTGTACATGCTTAATGACCAGGAACCCAAGTGTGTAGTAATTTCGAAAGTTGACGACAACTCCAGATATCTTAAATTTTGCTTACATCACCACAAAACTAAACATTTATCTCGCCAATAATCCACTTGAATATATTAACACCATCACTAGAGCGACTTTTGAATATTTGTCATTTGGTAACAGTGTTTAATTATAAAGAGTATTGTGCCTGTAATTTTAGCAATCGTTCTATTAGAGAGAACGATGCCCTAAATTGAGTAGGCCTAGAATGAACTGTAAGAATAATATTAGAATTAGGTTCAAACGTCAGCTTAAGTTTAAAATGCTTTTTTGGCTAAGGATTTGGTTGTGGCCTTTATGGAGATGTGAGTAAATATTTAAGTTTTAGTGAGACCTTTCTATTATTGACTCACTTGGAACTCTGTGTAGCGCTAACACGCATTTTCTGATACAACTAAAAATAGGACATCGCAGTCCTAACAAATTAAAACTTAAGTAGCTATCTACAAAATATATTTATCTTCTTGCCTTATCTCACAATTTTCTTTGATCCTTCTAGAAATAGTTGAATACATATCGTATTTTCTCTGCTATTATTACATAAGTTTATAATAAGATCGTAAGAGTCTTCATATCTTTCGACAAACCAATGAACCATTCATTATTGAAGTACCCTGCTCATACAGAGCAACTCAATAGAACTCTAATCTTGGTATGATATGGTTTATAAAGATAGTTGCGGCAGAATCTTCAGTTGTACAGAAAATACGAAATTAGGTTAAACAGCAGCGCTTTTTTTTGGTTGTCTTTTGTCGCATTGGTATAAAACGGATACGTTTCAATTAACTTTCAACGAGTCCCATTTAATTTTAATTAAATTTTAAACAAAACAATGTATTGTTCAATTAAATAAAACTCCCAAGTTTATTTTTTAGTCTACAAAATACGATTTTTATGTGGTTTCAACTATCAAACTTAGAATGTTTCGAAAATGTGAATTTACAGTATTGTAGCGGAGAGAAGATTTATAACAATGTTTTAGATTTATAAAATGTGCGTTCGACTGTGTACGGTGTGGGATTTTTCATTTCCTTCGAATTTCTTTCGGATTACTGGGTGCTGCTACTAATTTACTATTTTCAATATGAGTACATATATCTCGGTTACAAATGTAATAGCGAAAATTAATTATTAAATTACATCTATGAATGTATATCAGTTCTAGAATAATGAGTTTTAATAATCAAATAAATTCCCACAATTGTTTTGTAAGGTCGTCAGCCTCGAGATTAGAAAGATTTCACGGTAGACGCAGATCAATCTATTGTATTCTATATTCATATAAGTATCTATTTCCATAATTAGGCCAAACGGATACAAATTATGTAATAAAAAAATATTAATTTACAGATCCATGTGAACCACCAGCTGTTAGTGGATCAGGTCCGTCTAGTGGTTCAACAGCTTCAGCCCCCGGTGCCAATAATAGTTTAAATAATAATTCATCATCATCAAATAACCACACATCAACACAAAATAATAATAATACAAGTAATTCACCTACCGCATCATCATCATCATCACCATCGTCAAGTAGTAATAATGCAACAACAGTTCCAAGCACAAGTAGCACATTACCATCATCCTCTTCCACATCGACATCAAATTCTTCTAATGCGGCAGCAACAACACCAGGTGGACACCATTCTCCCTATGACTTGAGGCGAAAAAGTCCCCTTACAGCCAATCATCATGATTCGTCAACATGGACGAGTAGTAGTAGCGGGCCATCAACTAGTCAACAATTTGGTAGTGATGGTATACCATATCTTCTTCCGGCCCGCAAACGTTCCCGTCGATCATATTCGACAAGCACCGATGTTGGTACAACAACAGCCGCACAATACTTACAATATGAAATGCCTGATGAAGTTCTTCTAACGATATTTTCATATTTACTCGAACAAGATTTATGTCGTGTTTCACTAGTGTGTAAACGATTTAATACGATCGCAAATGATACCGAGTTGTGGAAGCGTTTATATCAAAATGTCTATGAATACGATTTGCCATTATTCAATCCAGAATCATTTAAATTTTTATTCGTAAAACCTGAGGACTCGGAATATGTAAATCCGTGGAAAGAAAGTTTTCGACAGCTTTATAAAGGTATACATGTTCGGCCCGGTTATGAAGATCGAGTGTACAAAGGTAGAAATTTAGTGTATTTCAATACAGTAAAAGAAGCCCTCAAATATTCATACAATCCATCGTCATATAATCGATGTTCAAATGCCATATGTGTAAATTGGTCGAATTTTGATTCGGCGAAACAACAGTCACCATCAGTGCAGCAGCAACAGCAGGATCAGCAAGATCAACAGATACCGGAACAGCATGCCCTTATTTTTATACATGCCGGTCTTTTTTTGGAATCCATTGAAATTGATAAAGATGTGGCACTAATTGGTGCCGCGTTTGGAAATGTTGCTGAATCCGTTATTATACAAAAGGATACTGAATCGACGATTTCATTTGGTGATGGGACCAAAGCGTATATTGGTTACATGACATTACGATTTTCACCCGAAATCACATCAACCGTACTACATCATAAACATTTTTGTTTGGAAATAGGTGAAAATTGTTGTCCAACTATAGATAATTGTATTATTCGGAGTGGAAGTAATGGTAAGTCATACCATATTTATCAATCTGGCCAAATTTTATACCGAATATTTTTTATAGTTGGTGCTGCTGTTTGTGTAAGCGGTGTTGGTGCAAATCCCGTAATCAAAAATTGCGATATTAGTGATTGTGAAAATGTTGGTTTATACGTGACCGACTACGCACAAGGTACATATGAGCACAACGAAATTAGTCGGAACGCTTTGGCTGGGGTTTGGGTGAAAAATTTTGCTAGTCCAATTATGAGAGAGAATCATATCCATCATGGTCGTGATGTTGGAATATTTACATTCGATAATGGAATGGTAAGTGCATTTCAAAGTAAGTTATGTCCGTATATCGCATATTTGTATTTTTTCCTTTTCTAGGGTTACTTTGAGAAAAATGATATCCACAATAACAGAATTGCTGGATTCGAGGTGAAGGCTGGTGCAAATCCAACTGTCGTTAAATGTGAAATTCATCATGGACAAACGGGTGGGATTTATGTGCACGAAAATGGTCTGGGACAATTTATCGAAAATCGAATACATTCAAATAATTTTGCTGGCGTTTGGATCACGTCGAATAGTAATCCAACAATTCGTAAAAATGAAATTTATAATGGGCAACAAGGTGGTGTTTATATATTTGGAGAGGGTCGAGGTCTAATCGAACACAATAATATTTATGGGAATGCACTGGCCGGGATACAGATCCGTACTACAAGCGATCCAATTGTGCGTCATAATAAAATTCATCATGGATTGCATGGAGGAATTTATGTGCACGAAAAAGGGCAAGGCTTGATTGAAGAGAATGAGGTGTATGCAAATACTTTGGCGGGAGTATGGATTACAACGGGTAGTACACCAGTGCTAAGGCGAAATCGTATACATTCCGGCAAACAGGTTGGGGTTTATTTTTACGATAATGGCCATGGGAAATTAGAGGATAATGATATCTTCAATCACATGTATTCAGGAGTTCAAATACGTACTGGTAGTAATCCAGTGATTCGGGGCAATAAAATATGGGGCGGACAGAATGGAGGTGTGCTCGTATATAACGGTGGTTTAGGATTATTAGAATTAAACGAAATATTTGATAATGCAATGGCTGGAGTATGGATCAAAACCGATTCAAATCCGACTCTAAAACGGAATAAAATATATGATGGTCGTGACGGTGGGATTTGTATATTTAATGGAGGTAAAGGCATTCTCGAAGAGAATGATATATTTCGAAATACTCAAGCAGGAGTACTGATTTCTACACAAAGTCATCCTATTCTCAAACGCAATCGAATATTTGATGGCTTGGCGGCCGGTGTTGAAATTACAAATAATGCAACGGCAACATTAGAAAATAATCAAATATTTAATAATAAATTTGGTGGACTGTGTTTAGCAAGCGGTGTTCAACCGATTGTGCGACAAAATAAAATTTTTAATAATCAAGATGAGGTGGAGAAGGCGGTATCAGGTGGACAGTGTCTGTATAAAATATCGAGTTATACATCTTTTCCAATGCACGATTTTTTTCGATGTCAAACATGTAATACCACCGATCGAAATGCCATCTGTGTCAATTGTATAAAAACATGTCATGCTGGTCATGATGTTGAATTTATTAGGCATGACAGGTAAGTGATTTTGCCTGTTCAGACGTATATTTACTACGACTCATCATTACACACATTTCACGTTCACACGTAAAATTTCGAATGTTGAAACCAATTGCAATTTACCTATGTATGTGTGAACTTATTTTCATTTCATTATGATGCTTTGAGAAGAAAAGTACCCAACAAGAAAATCAAACATTTTGGCTAGCGGAGAAAAAAACATATTTATATGTACACATATTAATATTTTAGTTTTTTATAAATAAAGAACGATAGATAATTTAGTGGTAATTTGATAGGTAATTTAGTGGTTAAAAAACACCAATCTCTTTCCCTTAACAACAGCAACCATATAATAAAAATGAAATAAATATGTACTTTAATCTAAAAGACGTTTAAAAAGACGGAAAACCCTAAATCGAAAACATATGATTTAAGTTTTTTATGTTACTCCCTCAATGGTCATATTTAAAATGAATAGCGAATATGTACAAAAAAACAAAAATCCGACCGATTTTATTGGTTTTTCAGTGTATTAGTGTGTAAAATCGTGCCGCAATAAAAATTTTTGAGGAAAAAGCGCAACAGAAATATCCCCACTCTAAAATTAGTTTATTGGCAACGAGGTTAGAAAATAGGAAATGCATCATGTAGTAAATATAAGTCTGAACAGGCTGATTAAAAGGTTCGCGTAAACACCTGTACTAATTTTTCTATAAATTATATATTTTTTCAGATTCTTTTGTGATTGTGGTGCTGGCACACTTGCAAATCAATGTCAGTTACAAGGTGAACCAACCCAAGATACGGACACGTTATATGATTCAGCAGCACCTATGGAATCTCATACATTAATGGTTAATTAGGATATTATTATATATTTACATAAATACTGTGTTAAATGTGTATTTTCACTTATTAATAATAATTTAATAATAATTATATATAAATTTAATTTAATTTTTAAACGTACATATTATATATACATATAGATATACATTTATATTTGTATATTATTAAATATATATATAATACAAAACAACACTACCATAATTAAGTAAAAAAAAAAAAAAACATAATTTTGCATCCGTAATTTCTTTGTAGAGCGAAAATTCAAATTACCTAAAACATTTTTTATTTTCGTTAATAATTAACGGAAAATTGATTTTCTATTGAAAATATATATTTTTATTTAATTTTTCTTATCAGTATATTCCACAGAAAACAGTCAAAAAATAATAATAGAATTTAAACGCCTTGCTAAATTATTTTTAATTAAAAATTGGGTGCGTCCGAAATGGAAAATGTGCATTTAGCGAAGATACATTTCAAAAAGTTACATGCGATGTAGTTTTTATGTGCATTTTTAATACGTTGTTTGATGTCAATTCATATTTAAATTATTTATATTTATCGATTTGTTAATTCAGGGTTTGTTCAATTTCAATTAATTTAATGATTAAAATGAAATTTAATTTAATTTAAAAATGCGCATTTTAAATAATGTGCATTTAAATTCGCATTTCGCACACACCCATAGATAGTTCTGATTAATTTATTGTGACAAAATTATACTGACAAAAGAAGTACCGTACCTACTACCGAGAGAATGTTGATTGGAATTGGTAACGATGATTTTCGTTTTGATTTTAAATTCGGTTTACGAATGGTGAAAAAAATGTCTACAAAATTCAGTTTAAAAATAATGTGTACAGTCAGATATAAAATTTTATTCAAAATTCATGGAGATTAAGATGGAAGCGGAAATTATTTTTCATCGTTTATTCCGAGTCGAACTTCAAACTCAAACCAATTGAAAAATAAACATGTTCAAACATGAATTAAATTAGTTTGAATTAAATTAAATCAAACAAGAGAAGTACTACTACATTACACGTGAGTGAAAATAATTTATATTCAATCTAAATAAAAAATTTTAAAATCAAAAAAACAATATTTTATAATTGATTAAAGTAAGACTTTTTTATTGTTTAATAAATATAATATATACATTAAATATAAACGAAAAGAGAAATAGCTGTACTATTTTTTAAGGTGCCAATATTTGAATGAATCTCATTCCATTTTATTTTTATTTTTAAAATTATTTATTTAATTTGATACATTTAATAATTTTGATATGTAAAATTAATTAAGTTATTAATATTATATATATATATATATATATATATATATATATATATATATATATATATATATATATATATATATATATATATATACAGCAAGAGATTTTTAATATTTTTTTTGATTTAGTTGTTACATCTCAGTTCGCAAAAAGTCGTGTCACTTCAAGCGAAGTCTTGTCACATTGCACAAAAATTGATTTTCTTGTGCAGACGAACTAAGTGACATCGTTTTATAACAACCATATTATTAATTTAAATAACATATTTAAAAAAGTATAAATCGTCTGTCACTTTAAGTGACATATTTCGTATATAACTTTAGAAGTAGCAAACGACTAATGTCATGTGCTTTCGACATCCCAGAAAAACGAGCAAATTTTGTGAGTACCAAAGGACACAAAAAAAAAATGATTTGGATCTTTTTTTTTTACTTTTCTGGTCGAATTTATTGCTCTGCCAGTAAAAATTTTTGGTCTGTGAATAAAATTTTGACACGATTGTGAGAATTGGGGTGATAATATAGAACAGGGGAAGAACAAGAAATTTACAAATTAATCCGTCAACTCAGAATCTTTCTGTTTGCGCTCAAATTTCACATACAACATTACCTCCTTCCCCATCCGATTACTTCGATATTGTTTGCTATAGGTTCTCTCAATCTATTATTTATAATAGCACATGACGCGAGTGTATTTGGGAACGATTTTGTCGAGTAGAAAATCGGATTGTTCGTGCGAGTTTACGACCATTTTCTGAAGAAAAATTTTCAGCAGATTCAATATATTTTAAATGGAAAACAAAAGAATTATGTTCGGAAGGGGAAATTTGTTTACAAAATAGACTACGTCGATTGGTTGCCTGTTGAAAATTTTTCTTCAGAAAATGGTCGTAAACTCGCACTCATTTATAAAATTCATTCTCCGTGGCCATTCGAATGCACAACTCTAATCCATGTTATTATTTTAATTGTATTATTTTTTTGAGGATTGTGTAAATGTTTTTGCGCTTCTATTTTACGTTTTTTTTTATTGAAAAGGATGTTTGATATTAATTAACAAATAATGTATATAAATAAAAAAAAAATATAATTTATTTATGTTTTTTTAAAGAAAATTCTATTATTTTTAATTTTTGATGGTTTGACATAAATGTAAGTAAAATTAAAATTTGTAATCGCTTTATTGTATGCTTTGTCGTTAAACAACAATTGCTCGCTACAGACGAATTAAATAATTCAAACCAAAAGTTTGAATTATTTAATTCATTCCTAATTTTAGTTATACCACCTGACACCAGACGCTAAATTGTTCTTTCTCTTTGCTGTTTTATTTCAATTCGTCAAAACAATTCAAAAATAATTCGAATTAAATTTTTCTCATGGAAATACAGCTTATATTGTGAATACTACTACAAACATCCTTTTTTTTAATCATTTTGTAATTTATGATCATATCATTGTAGAGGCAGAAAGAGCTGTGCGGTCATATTTTATTTATAAGCGTTGAATGAAATATGTTTGTGCGTCAATTAATTATATCAGATACTTGTTAATAAAGGCAAATTTTACAGTTTGGCTCCAAGGTGGGCGCCAAAGTTATGTCCCACTCGCACAGCATGATAAAATTGTGACAACAGTAATTTCTAATCGAATTTCTTTTTTTTTTTTTTGTTTGTAGAATATTTCAATTAGACATAATTTTTGAGTGGGTCGACGAAATTAAATAATAAACTATTTTATAAATTTTGGTGTGTGAAAGTTTGGCTAGTAGCTCGCCTAATGTAATATTTAATTTCTACATTGTGAATGTAAATTTTGGTTAAAAAAAAAAAAATTGGTTTTTATTATTTTTTTATGGTTTTCTAAAAAATTAAAATTTAAAAATTGTGTGATAATTGAAAATTATATAATAATAATTATTATATTAACAATAAAACGTGTGAATTTAATAACAAAAAAAAAAAAAAATGGTTAAAGTAATTTAATTTAATTAAATCAAAATAATAATAAATAATGCTATTTTTTTTAATTATCTAATTATTTATAAATATATAGAGTAATTAATCAATTTAATATTAATTTTAATAAAGTAAACAAAATATAATATTGACTGACAAAATAAATAAATTAAAAAAAATCTAATATTTAATTAAATTATAAATGTTTAATTTTAAGTAAAAATTTATATATTTTTGTGTACATAAATTACTAAATTATATATAACATATAATTAAAGTTGGCTGCATACCAAAATAGTCAAAACTTTAATTAGAGACTATATGCGGAAGTAATTTTGAACAGAAAATGCTGTACTGCTTTTGGACATTTATTGACAACAAAATGTATGTTGAATAATTCCTGTGACGAATCCAAAAGTAATTTCCCCATTTCTTTGACATGAAGATAAATCGATAGCTTAATTTGGTGTGCCACCAACCGTAGTATTAAATAAAATACTAACAATGACATTATAATTATTATTAAATTAATAATTTTGTAAATAAATAATACATGTTGGACAAACTCCTAAACATAATACACGTATGTAGGTATTTAGAGATGTTTCATGATTTACAAAAATTATAAAAATATACTACATACTATTTTGGCGAACATTCAAATTTAAATTATCATTGTTGCGTATTCTACGCCATTTTGTTTTGTAAAAATATGTTTCACATAACATTCAAGTAGAATAAAATTGATATTTAACATAAAAACTACATAAAATTGTGATAGAAACCTACATAAAATATAGAGTTCTGATAATTTTTAAATTATTTTCGCAATACAAAATTAAAATATAAAAAAAATTTAGATTGATTAAATCAAGATCGAATTCGTACAATGAACATAACATGACTTTTCTAAGTTAAATATCCTTTTTTGTTATTTATATTAACTTATTTTTAATGAGTTTGGCTAACATAAATCTTTGTCGATGTAACATCTTAAAAATTCAAATAAAATATTTATGATGTATGTATTTAACAACAAAATTAATTAATTTTACTAGAATTAATTGCCCTTCGTTCGTTTCCTCTTTTTTTCCCCCAAAACAAGAAAATTAAATAAACTTACGCTTTATCATAAAAAACTTACTATATATTAATAAGAATTAAAAATTAAAGTTATCACAATTTTTAACAAACATATTGAACAACAGAATATTTAATTATGAAGCACTTTATAATAAATAATAAATATTAATTTAAATTTATAAATATATATATATATATATATATATATATATATATATATATATATATATATATATATATATATATATATATATATATATATATATATATATATAATTACAACAAAAAAAATAAATCCTCCAATTATATATTAAAATAAAATAATGAAAAGAAATTAAAATTGTAAAATAATTAATAAGGAAAAAATGGCAACAATAATGTTTTTTTTTTCTATTTGGAAAAATATATAAAAATTCAATGAAAAACAAAATTATTTGTTTATTACGTAATTATAAGTTCTTTTGATTGAATCGGTACATTTTACCTTGTACCTGATACGATTTATTTTGGCACCTCATTTCGATTATCTAGCTCTGTTGGCTTCGGGAATACCCAGTTAAAAGTCAAAAAAACGAGGTTGTTTGCATTTCCATAAATTCTGGAAAAGTAAGATTTAATTTTCAAATATTCCGGAAAATGGAGATTTATTTTTAATATTAGATGGGAAATCCTCATTTTTCAGAATTTTTTAAAACCGTTTCGGACGTTCTGAACGAACCATAAAACCGTTCTGAACGAACCATAACATTAATTTTTTCCATTTTTTTGAAAATTCACGAGGTTATATGCTTTCAAATGTAAAAACTGAACCATCTAACAGAACTGTGTGAACATTTTTCCATGGCCTACTTAAAGATAGTACTTTTTAAATGTTGTATGAAAAATGCGGTTGTTTAATGAACTACCCTCGTATTTTGACGGATCTGGGCCCGTATTCTTGAAACTCGATCAAAAAAAGTCGCCCATTATTTTCTAGTGAGATACATCATTTCAGTCGAAAATTTAAATTGTTTCATACCAAAGTCACCGGCGAATTTTTTCGGTGAATTTCAAGAGCCCTAATTTTTGACCGAAATTTCTTTCTTTTTTTGACTGAAATGCTTTTGACTAGGGTCCGGGGGGAGCCAACGTAAAGGTTTACGAAGACATTTCAGTCAAAAAACAAACCAACCAAAAGGTATTCCAGTCCAAAAATTTGTGACTGAAGTACCTTTGAAGAAGGTTGTTCAGTTCAATTAAACAAAAGGAATTTCTGTCAATCTGTTTTCTGAGCGCAACACCTTTTTTTTTTTTTTATTGAAGTACCTTTTAAAACGGAATTTTAAGTCATAATATTTGTATGGAAAATTTAATGATATAACTTCCTTCTGAAAAGGCCTTTCAGTCTAAAATTATTTTGACTGAGTGCGAGTTTACGACCATTTTCTGAAGAAAAATTTTCAACAGGCAACCAATCGACGTAGTCTATTTTGTAAACAAATTTCCCCTTTCGTACATAATTCTTTTGTTGTCCATTTAAAATACATTGAATCTGCTGAAAATTTTTCTTCAGAAAATGGTCGTAAACTCGCACTGAGTGCGAGTTTACGACCATTTTCTAATGAAAAATTTTCCGCAGATTAAAAATATTTTATAAGGAAACCAAAAGAATTATGTTCGGATGTGGAAATTTGTTTACGAAATAGACTACGTCGATTGGTTGCCTGTTGAAAATTTTTCATCAAAATGGTTGTAAACTCGCACTGAGTTACCTTTTAATTTTTGACTGGTACTCCTAGAGTCAGCTTTATTGGCGTATTATGATTTTTATTACGATTTCTTATTATGTACAAACGTAAAATACAATTTTCTTAGATTTTTTTTTTAAAATACACCTTCCTTCGTTCATTGTCTGAAAATTTCGCTTTTTACAATATTCGCAACCTAAATATTAGTCGAATTAAATAGTTTGGATGCATAGTTTGGATTTAAATCGTAAGATTTTACATCCACTCTTTTTAAGCCAACAACTCATTCAAATCAAAGCCAAAAATGGCAAAAAAAACCACCTCGTTTTCTATTAATGAGTTGAAATATTTTTAACTTTTAAAAATCCTAGGATTTAAATTCTAACTCGAGCATGCTGCTTAAAATAGTTGCATTCTACCAGAAAGAGCATTCTACCAGTAATCTACCTATAAATAAAATCGTATTTTTACGCATCTCGCAAACAATTTGTTCCTAACTTTAGTATGATCGATCTTGTAATTTTTCGAAATCGAGAAAGTTTTTTATGTTGAATCTTATGCAAACAAATCTTCCGAAAATCACATTTAGTGCGGGAAACTATTATCCTCCAAGATTGTTCTTTTTTTTGCTTGTTTTTTCATCGATTATCTAAATAACTGGACAGCTCAACACCCATCAAACTTAACTTAACTGTTTCTAGCTTAAAATACAAATCACGGAAAACTGCGAAACCTGGAAATTACAACAATGTGTTATATTATGCAAATTCGAACATCTAGGTTAATTTAAAATCTCAGAATCTCGAGATAATCTTGAATAATGCCGAAAATCTAAAATATCTCGAATAAGTTCTAGTAAGTAATACCAAATCCTCAACGTCAAATAAATCTCGAATAACCTCGGAAATCAAATAAATATCTAAAATCTCGAATGAACTTAAAAACAATCTTCAACAAGAAATCGCTAAGAATCTTGAATAATCTGTAAAGTAGGCATCTCTTTGCTCGGTCATTTAGAAGCAAAAAACATCTTTCTCAAAAATATAACTAGAAAATCTCGAATGAGATTCCAAAAATGAAATGAAGAAAACATTCAATGATTTATAATGATTTTATGGGTTTTTGCCTGCAAGGAGTGTCGCTTTTTAATCTTTCGCTGAATTGAAACGCCAAACGGGTGTGGAAATAACGAATTAAGTACTTTGCAATACTTTTGGATGATCAGTAAAAAGTTCCTCAATCACCACTTAGATTGAAAACGTAATGGTTTTAAAATCACGTCTTTAATATTCCTACGTGCTTCGACCTTAATCGCATGTATTTAAAAACATATCTAGATGAGTCGAAATAACATAAAAAATTAGAAAACCTGTAATATTTTTAATTCATAAATCTGACGAAAAAATAATATTGTACCTCGTAATTTCTAGTTAAATTTTTACATTAACTCACCAACATGAAAAAACTATGCGAGGGTTTACACAAATCGTGAAAACAAAATATTTACGCTGTTGGAATTTAATAATTTATACATTTACAAACAAATTTCAAGTCAGATCATTCAAATAATAAGTTCTAAATGGTTAACAGTATACCATTCATATCATCTCCATATTTTACATGTGTTATCTTTCGATGCAGTAATAACAGCGTCCCCCGAATAATTGAACGAGCACGAAAATACTTCTGCTTCATGTCCGCTCAGTACTTGTGAACATTTTCCGCTATTTGAATACCATAACCTTGCTGTTTTATCGCCCGATGCTGTGAGTATAAGTGACCCGGCTGGACTAAACGTTATTTTTGATACTTCTTCTAAATGTCCGGACATGGTGGCTATTTGTTGGCCATTTTCTAGTATATTCCAAATTTTTGCCGTACAATCACTACTAGCCGATGCCAATTTTGTACCCGCATAATTATAACAAATATCAAGCACCTCATCTTTATGTCCAATAATTTTATGTAGACAATTTTTCGTATTTCGAATATCCCAAATATTTACTGTTGAATCTAGTGAGCTGGTCGCTATTTGATTGCATGCAAAATTCCAGATGCAATTACTCAATTCGGCTGTATGCTCTTGCAACCTAAATAAAAGATCTTTGGCTCGTAAATCCCATAGCATAGCACTCTTATCAAATGAACCAGTTAACAGTAAATTTCCATTCCGATTAAAATGTGAAACAATCACTTCAGCTGTATGCTGATCGAATACATTAACTTCTTGTCCAGTTTCGATATGAAATATACGTGCAGAACGGTCCATTGATGCAGATGCAATAAGTTCACATTTGACCGGATTAAATTCACTGGCAACAATTTCCGCTGTATGTCCATAAAGAGTTGTTAAACATCCGGCGGTTACCGTATTCCAAATTTTTATTGTTTTATCAAAAGACCCGGTTATGATTCGATCCGCTCGCGGATAATTGAATTCCACTGAGAAAACAACATTCTCGTGGCCCCGCAAAACATTTTCCTCTTCACCATATTCTATATTCCAGATGCGGCAAGTACGATCATAGCTTCCGGTTAGGCAAAGTTTTCCTGATTTATCGAAGCATACATTTGTTAGCGGGAGTATATGCGTTTGGAGCGTTTTATACAAATAGAATTTTTTCTCTGTCGGTTCGCGTAATTTATTTTGCAATTTTTTTAATGCGTCCAATAATTCTGGTAATATATCTTCGGTAATCAAAATTTCGGTTTGTACCAGCTGGTTGAGAACTTTATTAAGATCTGACCTTTAATGTAAAAAAATTAAAAAGATAATCAAAATTCCGTTAATCGCTCGACATTTTTTAGTGTTTTATTTACTTTCCATCCAATTCGAATAAATCGATGAGGCACTCCATTTCGCTGCCATCTTTTTTGTTGAACAGTAATCGAAGACCTTTATATAAAAAATATCAAGGTGATATATAATATAGAAAAATAGTAACAAATAAATAAGCGATTTGAACACTTACCCGGTGGATAGTATCGGAGAAATATTTTCCTCAATCGCATTGTTTTACATTTGCATTCGGACCGTATTGTTTTTTTTGTTTTGTTTTTGTTTGATCGATAAATATTTGTGGATTTTTTTTTTGTAATATACAATTTTTTTACACCCGTTTCATATTCGGCTTTGGTCGCGACAAACACATAATTCGATCTGATGGTAGAACTTCCCGGCCAGCTCGTAATGTTGGAGTTGAGCGTGAATCGTGTTTTGGTAGCGGCAGCGATTTTATAGGGCGACGAGGTTGCGATAAAGTCCGTATTCGTGCTAGTGAATGATTTCGTGTACTAACGGGAATTTTTGTCGGAATTTCATTTAGAGTATTTTGAATTTGGCTTAGTTCATGTTTTATCGGTTTGTTGAACTTTGGTAGCTTGTTACCGAACATAAACGAGGGCTTCGCATTATACTCATCGGAGCTAGACGAGCTTGAGAATATAGGCGCTTGAATTCTAATTGGGGGATTTTTAATGGGAGATATAGTGGGTGTTTTAGGAGGGCTTTTAATGCGATTTTGAATGGGACTTTTAGTGGGAGTTCTAGTTGGACTTTTAGTAGGATTTTTAATAGGACGTGGATGAATTGGACTCTTGACACTAGGGTTTCCGTTTCGCCATAAATCATCAGGTATCTTGATTTCGTGATTAAAATTCTTTGACATTGGATCTGCAGCACCACCGCTATTGGTCAATATTCCCTTGACTTTCATTTCCAGTTGTTCAACTTCTGCTCGGCTTGGTAATTTTGGAGTTTTAGGCCTTTCTTTTGCGTCACATACGTCGCCTAATTTAATGGACTCGGCCTGAAATACACCTTTCAATTTCGTTGGACACTGCTTTACGATTCGTGCGGCGCCTACCTCTCTTGGCACTCCAAATGTGGCCTGAGCAAAATTTTTTGGATCGCTCAGATAGTTTTGTATTTCATTTAGTTTAATGTCTGGAATAGAGTGTACCATATGATGAAATCTTTCAACTTTACGACGAGGCTTTCCACAGCTCTTTGCGGTATTAGAAGATGAATATTCTGAAGCTCCTGTATCACTCGAATGGCCACATTTACATTTAGGACAAGACTCTTGATTTAGCAGTTTATCGTTCCGTTTACTGCCCGGAAGCAGAATATAAATACGATTTTCAAAACATTTACCATCATCATCTTCCGTACGTATTCGAGTAACAACATCTTCATTGTTCTTTGATTTTTTATGACGGCCGCTCCTATCCGAATCGGAACTTGTTCCTGCGATTTTACGACTTGGTGAATGTTTGCGTCTACTTGATTTACTGCGGTCGGAATGATCCGTTAATTCATCAGTATCATAGTCGTAATTATTAGCTCCATACTTAGTTCGACATTTATTATCGTTTCTTTGTCCTTTAACCTTTGTCCTGTGCCCTTTTCTATCGTTATCTTCCGATAAGTAATCAGGATCATTTTCTGGCGGTATTTCGAATGGCTCAGCCACATTTTTTGAATATCTACGCCTACTAACTTTACTCCGTTCAGAACGTTCCGTTAATACATCAGAATCATGGTCGGAACTTTTAACATCTTGCTTTGGAGGAGTCATCTTCTTAGAGTTATTTGGCTGCTTTTTACGACTTGTAGTTGATTGTTTTTTAGAATTATCTTTAAACTTTGTATGGTGGAGCCCGGTAACTCTAGGATGCCCATCTTTTGAAGTAGGACGCCCATCTTTTGAAGTAGGACGCCCATCTTTTGAGGTAGGACGCTTATCTTTTAAAGTAGGATGTCCATCTTTTGTAGTCGGATGTCCATTTTTTGTAGTCGGATGTCCATCTTTTGAATTATAACTGTGTTTCGATTGTGAACGATCTGGTTGAATGGAAACGCTTTTTGAAGATGATTCTTGTTTAAATTTATCATATGAAGCCTCTGGAGATGATTCCCTTTCCTTTGGGATTGATATTTCCTTAACGTGTTTTTGATATGACAGATTTTTAAGGACGCAAGGTGGAGGATGTGAGTCTACAGTAATATGTGCTGCTTTTTTACCGGAAGGGCATTTATATAACGGACTATTATCATCGTTAGGATCGATTACCATATCTCGTTTAGCATTGCTACGACATGAACGATTATTCGCAAACGGCCTTTCGTCTTCGCCATCACTTCTATGACATTTTATTTTCGAATTGTCCGTCTGGAAATAATAAACTTCTCTATCATTTTGGGGTAATGACGATTCACGAACAAGGTCGACAATATCCGATAAGGCTTTTTTATGCTGAAGTGCTTCAATATTAACATTCATTATTATCGATTCGAGGCTGGTATCTGAATGTATATCCTTTAAATAAAGCGTTTCTTCAACCACCCGATCGTTTGCGTGGCGGGTCAACTTAAGCAGTTTCAACTGGGTTTTTGCATTAATATCGTTCTTTTGATAATCATTTGCTTCAATTTGTGAACGTTTTGAAGAATTTTTTCTTTTGTGTTTACTTTGATTAGTTACAGCATTTGGGCAGGGGCTAGTATTTAAAATATCACTACACTTGGATTTTCTATCCAATTCAGATCCTCTCGAATTATCATTACATAGTTTCTTCATTTTAAGTTCTTCTTCATTATTCTTATAACTTGTATATCTGGAGTTTCTAGTTAAATCACTTGAGTTGGTTGGTCTCCTTTTCCCGTTTTCGTCAAATTCTAGTTCAAATACTGCTTGTGGAGTATAACCCGCAATTCGAGGATTACAATGGGCGTCATAGCTCGGTTCAACCGCTTTCATCGTTCTCATGTCACCAACTGCGCAAGTTGTACTTCTATTCGGATTATAATTTTCTTCACATATTTTTTCGGTCGTATTTATACTTCTCATATCAGAAGCTAAACAAGTTGAATTTCTACTTAGAATGCAGTTTTCCTCACAAATTGTTTCCGCAACTTTTGTTCTTTCATTGGTTTCACAATATGGAACATTTTTTCTTAAGCAACAATTTTCTTCACACAACGGTTCAACCATTTTTATGCTCCTCAAATCATCAGTTAGACAGCCAGGATTTCTATCGTTTTCTTGGTAGCTCGGCTCGACTGCTTTTGTGTATCTCAAATCGCCGCCAAAATAATTTGAACTCCTTTTCGTCATATAGCGGTCTTCACATAACGATTCGGCCATTTTAGAACTCCTCAAATCGGAAGTTATACCATTTTTTCTTGTATTTTCTTCAATTGCCGTATTTGGACTCCTTGAATCACAGGCTGCAATCGAATCTCTTCTCTTGTAAACGTTTTCATCAGACTTTTGTTCGACGGTTTTATTATTCCTTACATCGTTAGCTAAACCAAAACTTCTTCTGTGATTTGATTCAATCTTGCAAGAGCTATCTTCACCCTTCGGTATGATGGCTTTTGTACTTCTCGCATCAGAAGTTACGTGCTTCGCACCCGATGTCTCATCTAAGTCCGATTGTGGCACCTTACTGTTATATTTCGAATTCCTAGCCCTTATACTTGATCGTACAGGCGAAGATGTTTTTTCAGCTTTAAATGATTTCCGATTTGTAGATGGACTTCTCGAATCTTGAAATTTTGGTTTTACATTGCATGACTTGCAACATTTATTCGCATCATTAACACAACTGGCTTCTTTATTATCAATGATGTAATTAAGACGTTGGTTTTTTTTGTTGTCCGACTCGATGGCCTCGCATATCTCATCATACGTGGTTGTATATTGCGGTGAATTAGTTCGTGGGGACCTTGGAAGTACTACGGTAACGTCTCCTCTCATA